>OY992892.1:47002557-47015057 GCA_963921405.1 Cepaea hortensis | reverse complement strand
TGTGTGTGTGTGTGTGTGTTTGTGTGTAGGCAGGCATCCCATTTCTCCGTCCGCACAATAAAGGATTGTGGTTACTCACTGAGCCAAGTGTTTACCGCGGTCATTACGTCTGTATCTGTGTGAAATCGTTGCCCCTTGAGAACTCTTTTTAGAGGTCCAAACAAATGAAAATCACATGGTGACAAATCAGGACTATAGGTTGGATGTTGCAGAATTCCACACTTCTTCCAAGCTAATGCTTCCTGCACAATCTTTGTAACATGCGGACGAGCATTATTGTGCAACAAAATCACACCGCGATATAGCTTGCCGGGTCGTTTATTCTTGATGGCTTTTTGCAGCTTGTCTAGTGTTTCCAAGTAGTGGGTAGAGTTGATGTTGACACCAGGTTCTTTAACGTCGGCCAACAATAGCCCTTCGTGGTCAAAAAATGCGCTCAGCATAACCTTACCAGCGGAAACCTGTAAATTGAAATTTTTGGCTTTTGGTGTTCCAGCATGCGTCCATTGCATGCTCTCTCTCTCTCTCTCTCTCTCTCTCTCTCTCTCTCTCTCTCTCTCTCTCTCTCTCTCTCTCTCTCTTGCTGCTCGGCTCAAAGTGGTGACACTGTGATTCATCGCCTGCCACTATGCGGAAGAGACAATCATCATCCTCCACTCTGTAACGCAGCAAGTGGTTCAAACACCATCCCACGCGTTCCTCTTGTCGATCGTAGGTCAACATCAGTGGTACCCACTGTGAACACACTTTCCGATATTGCAGTTTCTTGCAAACGACCTGTTGAATTGTCCCAATTGACACCTCAAATTCTTTCGCTAGCTAACGTATGCTTCGACAACGGTTCATCTGTAATGCTGCATCAATTTTGTCGATGGTTTCTTCTGTTGCAACAATATGCGCTTGACTCGGCCGTCGAAGATCTGTCGTGAACTGACGTCCCTTCCGGAACATTCGTGCCCAGTCTGTCACTGTTGTCTTCGACACACATTTGTTACCGTACGCTGCCTACATTCTTCGATGAATGTCAACTGGTCGACATCCTTCAAATGAAAGAAACTGAATCACCGCTCTTTGAGCTCCTTTGGACGGATTTTGGATCAACCCGGCAATTTCCTCAACGGTCAGAAACAGAACCTATGTATCATGGGACGATAAGCACTTGCTCTTTTATTCATTGGTCAGTACTTATCACATGACTATGACATGATCATGTTCAACGCACTCAATTACGCGCGGTGTGGCACGAACGGATTTGAAATGAACGCCACTTATATTTACCAGCAAAATCGCATGCAATTGAGACACCAGGTGTGCGTAGAATCTTGGCATTTGCAGATGATGTACTGGTGTAAAGGCACGGCAGAGGCAAGGCCAGTTTGGCAGAAAACTTACAGATGGCAGTAAATAGGGTGGCATAGTGGTGCAGAGGCGTAGGGACCATTATAAACCCAGACAAGGCACCGGTTGCCTATGGACAAGGAGGTGGTCGTGCGCTTGTAGGGCCAGGTGGAGAAGACGGAGGAACAGATTAAGAACCCATGTGTGGAAAGAATGAGACTGCGGGGATCGGCAGGAGTTCTGGAAGAATCTCAAAACTGAGAGGGAAGACCAGGAGAACTTTTAATCAGATAGCGTTGGGAACAATTAGTAGTATGACTCTTCGCTGGCTGTTGAACGAGGGAACAGAGTACGTATGGGGATGTCCTGAGTGCAGAGATGTCCGTTCTTAACTCAATTCAACTCAATTCAACTCCTTACATTTGCTTACTTCTTTCTAGCTCCAACTCTCTCTCTCTCTCTCGCGCTCTCTCTCTCTCTCTCTCACTCTCTTTCTTTCTTTCTCTCTCTCCGTTTGTATATATGTATTGTGTGTTTGTACATTGTGTGTGTGTGCGCGCGCGCGCTCGCGCGTGTGTGTGTGTGTGTGTGTGTTGTGTATTATCTCGGTCTTCCCTACATTTGCTTACCTCTTTCTAACTCCAACTCTCTCTCTCTCTCTCTTTCTCTCTCTCTCTCTTTCTCTCTCACTCTCTCTCGATCTCTCACGATCTCTCTTCGTTTGTGCATGTATATTGTGTGTGTGTGTGGCGTGTGTGTGTGTGTGTGTGTATGTGTGTGTGTGTGTGTGTGTGTGTGTGTGTTGTGTGTTGTCTCAGTCTTCCTTACATTTGTTTACTACTTTCTAACTTCAATTCTCTCTCTCTCTCTCTCTCTCTCTCTCTCTCTCTCTCTCTCTCTCTCTCTCTCTCTCTCTCTCTATCTATCTATCTATCTATCTTTTGCTCTGTAAATCGCTCTGATCTTTCACATATACACATACACAGACATAAACATACTCAAATACACAACTCTCTCTCTCTCTCTCTCTCTCTCTCTCTCTCTCTCTCTCTCTCCATTTCCCCCTCTCTCTCCCTCTCTCATGTTATGTGCGTGTGTCTCTGTGTGCAAAGTATATTGGCAATTGTTCACAAAACACATAATACAAATACTATCACATGTAATTGGCTGAACTGTTTTTGAATCATTTAAGCTCGCTGTATACAGTAGCTGATGTTAAATCTAGAAAGAGACCGATAATGACATTTTAAGAAACGAAAAGAAAAAGAAAAAAAAAAGGGGGGGGGGGGGGGTTAGATGCTCGTGCTAAAACGAACAAAAATGTAAAATAACAAATGTTTGTTTTAGGGGGAAGAGGGGGGGGGGGGGGGCGGTGGATGTCAAGAATTATACGGGCAGACAAAGTAGAATGACAATTATTTTTTGGGGGAACTGTTACAAGTAAACCGTGCAGAAAGAGTGAAATAAATATTTCGAGGAAACGCTGGAGATAAACCAAACATATATAGTACACTAACAACGATATTTGGGAAAATTCTAATGGTGAGACGGATAAAAAATTTAGTAAAAATTAACTATTACAAAGAAAATTCTAATGATTAAAATGATTGAAAGAGTAAAGTAATGACTATTATGAGTAAAGATAAAACTGACTGAAAGCGTAAAATAACTATTAATGGGATAATGCTAAAGATGATACGGAGAGAACGACTAAAATAACAACTTTTTAGTTGCATGTCCTTCACAGTACCTAGCAGTCAACCCCAGCATTTTGGCTGTTCGTGATTCCTGGGCAAGTTTTACGTTCACTAGTTTGATATTGCTTTCTGAACGACCGGCACCTATACCTTTTTCGAAAAAAACCAGCACCACTGTGTTTCGAACCTGGGTATACAGGATTACGAATCGCGTCCGTAACACCTTCGCCACAGAGGCCACAAGCTATTAGGAAGGAAATGCAAAAGAATAAAAGGACAGCCAGGTTCGAAGTGACACCCGGCTAGGCCAGGCGTAGTTAAAGTAATAACTAGAATACTGTTGATCAACCTATTAAAGCGCTCTAGTTTACCGGTTTGCCAATGCCGAGGTTGCGGATTCAACCTCTACACCGATCAGTTGGAGTAAAGTGTTAACTTCTCGTCCTTGACTTGGAAACAAAATTACAAGCATCTCTAATGTCGCAGTGGGTTTATCAGATGGCAAGGTACACCGGTAATAGGGAGAATCAATCCCGCACGCCAAAATCAGTCAAGCGCAACAGAATGAGTAGCGTGACGATGAAGTACGATTGAGTTCAAAACTTGCGTACGAAAAAGAAAGCAATACGTGGCATACTCTTCGGCGAACAGAGTTATAATTTACAACAAGGACACTATTGTAAATGCATTTAGTTTATGGTACAGAAGGACTGAACTAATATAACGTCAGGAGCTTAAATTTACGTCAGCATCACCACATTACACCCGCCCAGAATGCCTCATACAACGACGTCTGTCATTGGTGGATGTCTAAGCTCCTAGACAATCAATACAACATAACATTTTAGTGCGATCGAACTCATTTCCACGACGACCATAGTTCTTTCCTCTCTTAAACACACAAGATTCCATTAAAATCAATGGCGAGGTAAAATAACACGGTTTTTGGTTTTCTGTAACAAGATAAGCGGCGTGTATGGGAATTTGCCATGATAGGATATGAGGGTAAAGATGTTGACATCATATTTCACCACATGCAAGTAAATAGTAAATTTCTCGACGAAGTGCTTTAGTCATTTGAAGGAAGACAGGTTGAAAACCCAATGTGACGGCTATGGCTTTCAATGTTCATATTGTTTTTTATATTCTCTCTGAGGGTCACCGCTGGAGCTAAGGAGTTCGTGCTTTGTACGACGCTTTCGGCAGTTCGCTGCGGAAAGAGAATCAGCCATATGGGATAAAAACCCGATGCAATGAAGTCGACACTGTCGACTTTTATGTGACTTTTTTTAAGCGACATACTCTAATCCCTTTTCATTTCCCTAATTTCTATGCGCCTCAGTAAATACCCGTGAATGCTAACATATAGTTTATTATATTGTAATCGAATAAGGTATTGATTTATTGCATTATTTAAGAATAGACATCATAGCACAATGGAGAAATTATTAGATGCTACGTCACCCAGAGGAGATATCGTAGATGCTAATCGCTGTTGTAGCACGCTCTTTGTAAACATTTGGTATGTCCCTTCCTTGCCAGATCCTCAATTGTAGTAAGCGAGAATGTTTACAAAATGGTGGACAAATTAATGGATACCCCTTCACCCACAGGAGGTTTCATAGATGCTAATCGTTGCTGTAGGACACTGTTTGTAAACATCTCACAAATCCTTCCTAGTAAAATCCACAATTGTAATAAACGAGAATATTTACAAAATGGTGGACAAATTAATGGATACCCAGTCACCCACAGGAGGTATCGTAGATGCTAGGTTAGCCTTTTCGGTTCACGAGTGCATTTTTCAGGAGACTCATGGAAGTTGTCGCTGGAGCTACGGAGTTCTTGCTTTTTGCGGCGCTTTCGGTGGGTCACCCAACAGAAAGAGACCGAGCCATGTGGGATAAAACCCGGGTCAATGAAGTCTTTCTGGTGACTGCTGATTCCATCGACAATGAACTGTATTTGTCGTGGATGAATTTTGTGTCTGCATTCTGGCGGCGGTATTATGCAGTGTACTTGTGCGGACTGTTATCTTGCCGAGACTCCTCTCTGTTCCACTTTTGCAGTGATGAACATTCTGTGTGATATTCCTGGCACAGGAACGGAGCATAATGTGCACGATCCGTTGCCGTGAAGCTGGAACCGCGATTAACTAACTAACTAGCATTAAGCCCCTGGGTCATGTAGACCTACATAACGAAAGAATCACCGAGCATTCGTAGTTAATTATAACACATAGAATTGTATTTTATTTATTTATTTATTCATTTATTTATTTTGCAAATGCATGTATTAGTACGCTTCTTAGCGCATAAATGGTGGTCAGAAAGGGTTGTGTTTGTTATGCATCGTTTGGAAACTGATGGGTGTGATATGAACGTAGATACACTACGAATGTGAGCTGGCGTGCGTAATCTTTGTTTTGAGTAAAAGGCTTTTACTCAAAGCGTATGAGCCTGATTTCTATATACAAGTTGAACATCTGAATCGGGCTGTTTGTCGCTTCCCAGGTCTGGTAATATGTGTTCCAACGACTCGTTTCTTGGCCTTAGTAAGACTGTGTAATAGTTTATTCGCTGTTGGATAATATATTGAGGGTGACCAGAAACTGTAATTGTTTGATACTTCTGGTTGTGGATATACTTCTGTTTCTCTTTAGGTGTTGGTTTCCTTCTATATATAATTGTTGATACCTTCGTGCGCATTCATAAATCTATTATGTGTACATGACCAGCCATACATAGAAAATACAATGATGAAATCAACGCCACCAAGACATGCAATTGGTCAGCTATATGGATAGAGGGGGGCTGCGTAGTCTCGAGGTATGGTGTCCGCCTCGAGTGCTGGAGGCCCCGAGTTCAAGCCCCGGTGATTATCGGGATTTTTTCTTGTGGACTTCTAGTAATAAGATTTCCCCCTGGTCTCTGGGTAGTGATATCGGACGCCCGTGAGTACTGTTGCGCACGTAAAATATCCCTTGGCAGCTGGAAATCGAATAAGAGTAGCCTAACGGCGCTGCCCGAGCAAAATTTCGAGTTAAAAATCTACCCAAAGTATTTAAGGATCCTCGCCGGTGCTACGGAGTTCGTGCACTGAGCTGAATTTCTCCAGACTCAGGTTTGAGTTAGGAGGAGAACGGAGCACGCATGGGTTGCACCCGTGTGCCGTGATGTTGATCCATCGACTAAACTAACCTAAACTAAGTTATATGGATCACGGATGTACACCAGCTAAGTTATTGTTGTATATCTTGTATGTAGTTGTATCTGTGTTGTTAATTGGTTATGTGCTGACGAAGGCTATAATAGTAACATTGATTTGATACTTGTGAGTGTGTTCTTGTGACGCGGAATTTCTGCAGTATAATCAGTGTATTTATACAGTTTTACTGCAGTTCCCCCAATTTCAAAATATAGACAACGAATTATGTTCTTGAGCAAAGTAATTACTGCGATATCGTTACCAGATGGAAAGGTCAGTTCTGTTCGTGTGGCTTATCGTCCACATCAGCCCGTTAAAAAGGGTTGATAAACGGTTGGGCTGCGTATAATAGAGAGACGGTGTAAAAGTAAACTGCATGTTCAGAAAAATGGCGGCCGGACAGTTGCTGAACTGTGTTGCCATATGCAGTAATGTGTAGCTTCTAGTTTTCTAGTGACTGCCGCTTCCATCTACGATGAGCTGTATTTTTCCTGGCGGAATGTTTTTTGTTTGGCTTTCTGGCAGCAGGTTTGTGCATAGTATACATGTGCGGGCTGTTGATTTGTCGAGACTCCTGTCTGTACCACTTTTCACAGGGGGCAATGAGGAGTACTTTTGTGATATTCACTGGCACAGGAACGGAGCATAATGGGGCCACTCTTTGCCGTGAAGTTGGAACGGCGACTAACTAACTAACTAACTAACTAACTAACTAACTAACTAACCAACCAACCAACCAACCAACCAACCAACTAACTAATTAACTAACTAACTAAATAACTAACTAACTAACAAATTCGAAATTGAATACCTCCCTGAAATGCTGTATATTTAACATAAAACGAAAGAAATAGCCATAATATGCAAACTAGAATGAACTCCTAAAGACCAGACGCCATTGACCTACAGGCATAAAGAATTTGTTTTCAAAATAACAAATAACTTAATTTTATTAAATGAATAAATACAAGCAAAGGGAATCTCTTATGGGACCACTTGACGTCGAGTTCAACCAAGTCTTATATTATCAGCATGGGAAAATGTTCATAGTCGTAAAAGTATGGCCGTGATATGGACCACATCGCCCACTGAGTGGTCTACAAATATTGGCCTGACACTCAATCAGCAATGTACTACATGGCGCGGAAACTGTGTTTAGTGTTTGATATACTTTGTTAAAAAAGTAACGTCAGTAGTATAATACGTTCCCGCTGTTGATTTACCAGAGCAGCTGCGCCATTTGTTATTAAAAATAGACTCCTTTGCATGCCTTAAGGAGCAATATGCATAAGGTCCTAGACACATATTTTTCCCATGAAATAAAAACGGTAAAGTATGTGTGACTCCTGCCAACAAAGAGAGAGACAGAGACTGAGAGAGAGAGAGAGAGAGGGAGAGAGAGAGAGAGAGAGAGAGAGAGAGAGAGAGAGAGAGAGAGAGAGAGACACTATGATACCTCACAACGAACTCAAATGCGGTAAACAGAAATCCCATTGGTGAAAAACAATAATAATAACACTAAATTAACGTAAATTTTCCTCCCAATTCCGAGAGTATCTGCTTTCACGACTAGGAACCACCAGTCGGCACACCAATAAGCCAGGCATGGGACAACGGATACTCACGCAAACCTCAGTCCGGTATGATATCACATTGATGTTGGACAACAGGATGTCACCATCCGACATACATGACTTCACGCTGGAGTTCACAGCCAGCGAACGCAAGCAAGCAACATGAATTAGAAATGTAAAATAAAATAACAGCTTAACCCCAAAATATCGAATTCATCGTTGCGATCTTAGTGATCTTCTTTAGGAACACCACAACCAGATCTAAAGAAAACAAAATGAAATTGGGAAATAAAAATAAAAACGTAAACGAAAAATTTGTGTATATGGAACGTTCATAGGCCATTGTAAATACCAATGTTTAGGAACGCTTCGCAGGGGTTCAGGTGTTACAGGGGCCAAACAAGAAAAATATGGCCAAAACTAAGGAAGCCTTTAGATATCGATATATAGAGGGGAGTCCGAAAAGTTAAATGGTGGCATGTATAACAATATTGATTCCCGCTAGACAGATGACTCCCAAAGAATGCATTTGGCGGCTTTTTAATTTAATTTCAATTAAGCTTTTACAATAACATGGCCGTAATGCCGTGACACATAAATGGTCGGTTTCATTGTGATCAGGAGAGTAGAATAGTTATAGACGAATGTGTCGGAATGTTGTATACTGTCTATAAGGTGATCCACAATGCCATCGGCCAGCCGTCTACCTCTCTGTCCCGTGCTAGTCCCGTATTTTAGACCAATTGGCACGCGACTGGTGATGGTGACAACACCACACCGGCACTCTTTATTTCCCATGTAATTCCCTGGTACCCGTTTTAGGCTGAGTCGACCTGGTAACTCAGCTGAAGGAAACAAAATTCCTCACCTCTCGGAAACTCAAACACATTAGGCCGGCAGGCAAGACTGCTAGCTCCTTCGCCATCGCTACTCCAGTGTGTTCATATATGTACATAACATGTATACGCACTGGCTTGACTGTAATTTCAACAATGATGACACCAAACGTATGATATTCTCCAGAAGCAACGAACCGACTTTACCGTGCATAGGTAGTGTTCAAACTGCTGTCTCCTCCTGGTCATTGCCTGGGTGTATTATTCTGTAACCGCTATTATTTTGCTAATTATGCGGATAGTATGCAATTCACTAGTACTTTTGGAGATGAAGTCTAGTCAAACACACATACACACACCCACACCCACCCACCCACCCCCACACACACGCACACACACACACACACACACACACACACACACACATATATGGTCACAATCATCAGAATAAGAAGAGGACAGTCTACATCCTTTGGGCATGTCAAAAGCATGGGAAAGCTGGAGTATTTCGTCACAACTGGAAGGTTATAGGGGAAGAGAAGCAGCGAAACACATTCACACCCACACACAAGCATACATTGACAGCCATTTTAGAATCTAGAACTTCATCAGGTCACCTATACGTGAGCGATAGCTATTCATTACACAGCTACAAAATAATGCCATCAAGAACAAGATAAGTTATTCATCACATAGCCACAAAATAACGCCATCAACAACAAGAGACAGAGTCAAATTTGGCAGAATTGGAGCGGGCAGATAATGCCAGGGTTTCAATATCTTAGCGCTGTCCGTTGTTGACCTTGTCATCGACCTGGACAGGCCCCTTTACAAGCATACCCGTCGTTGTCGAGTAGAGAAATTATTCCCCGTCTGATGATGAACTCTCCGGAATGGATTTGCAGACAACCAGAGAAAATTGTGAGGGTTGCGCTGTCTAAACGCTATTGACTTGTGTCTTAGTCAGTCAATTTTCTTTGTGTGGCGGTAGTTTCTGGCACCCCCTGTCTTTCTTGTCGTTTCTGCCAACTTTCACACGTGAATATAAGCAGCAGATAACTACAGCCGCTTATCTACATAATAAATTCTTAACCATGTGGATAATTTTAACTACCTAGGGGCAATTATAACAACAAATGGAAGATTCACAGTAGAGGTTAAGAATACAATAGGACAAAAAAGCTGCATTTCAGAAGGGTATCTTATGCAAAATTTAGTAGATGCGATTGTTACACACAGTGAACAACTAGGGTTAGAATTAAATTGTAAAAAGACACAGATTATGGTCGTCACTAGGAAGGACGAAATACCACAATGTAATATACAAGTAAATGGGAATATTCTTCAACAAGTGAGCAGGTACAATTATCTCGGAACAGTAATAACATCTGATGGGAGATGCCTTGAAGAGATTAGAACAAGAATCGCCATGGCAAAAGTAGCCTTTAGCCAGATGAAAAACATATTGACCAATAAAAAGATGTCAATTGAAACGAGAAAAAGAGTGTTGAGATGCTACATTGAACCTGTACTTTTGTATGGATGTGAAGCGTGGACAATGAGCAGTCAAGCTGAGAAACATCTGATGGCTGTAGAGATGTGGTTTCTGAGGAAAATGCAAAGAATACCATGGACAGCCAGAAAGACCAATGAACAAGTCCTTCAAGAAACAAATTAAGATCGTAAATTGATTAGAGAAATTAGACGTAGACAGTCAAAATTTTTTGGGCATGTTATGAGAAGAAATGGATTGGAGAATTTGGTGACAACTGGTAAGATCGAGGGGAACAGACCAAGGGGAAGACCTAGAAGCAAGTACATGGATGGCTTGGCCTTGTGGCATGGTCGAGACAGAAACACGGAGCTGATCCACGACTCTGGTGATCGAGTGAGATGGCAGAACATGACCGCCCACGCTTACCGGCATGGCACATGATGGATGGATGGATCTTATGCACTAAGCCACTATCATTGAATGTAAGAAAGAGAGTGCTTAAATGGTATATACAAACTGTTTTGCTGTATTGCAACGAAGCTTGGAATGTAAATGAGCAAATTATGAAGAACTTGGAAGCAACGAAGATGTGGTTCCTGATACGAATGTTGCCAATCCCATGGACAACCAGAGTGATTAAAAACGACTGCGCGTGAAAGAGGCTAATGAAACTAAAACATTATATTCAACAATAAGAATGAGACAAACAACTCTCTTTAGTCAAGTGATGAGAAGACAGTCATTGGAGAACATCGTAACGACTGGAAAGATCAAGGGGAAGAGAGATGTGGGCAGATCAAGAGAAATTATGCTAGGTGGACTGAGAGGGAGGCATGGACGAATATCATCAGCAGAGTTTATATATATATATATATATATATATATATATATATATATATATATATATATATATATATATATATATATATATATATATATATATATATATATATATATATAATTATAATTCATTATTGCAAATAATAGTAGCAGTAGTAGAAGTACTAGAAATAGCAGTAGTAGTAGTAGTATTAGTAGTAGTAGTAGTAGTAGTAGTAGTAGTAGTAGTAGTAGTAGTAGTAGTATTAGTAGTTGTTGTGGTTGTTGTTGTTGTTGCTGTTGTAGCAATTGAAGAAGGCTAAGTAATAATTGAAGTGATAAAGGTGATGGTGATAGTGGTGATGTTGATGATAATGATGATGATGGAAACTAAACAGCTTAAAACGAGGAGGAACAAGATGGAGATAAACAAGAAAAAACAAGTAGAAGAAGCTAATGTTAATTATGAACATGATGATAATAACGAAGATGATGGTGATAAAGGTTCCAGTTGTTGTGATAAGAAGAAGAAATTGAAGATGGTGATGATAGTGATGATGACAATAATGATGATAATAACTGAAAACTTAATATGAGGAAGAAGAAGCAATCGGGGAAGCAGACACATTTCACAAGCATATATGCAGTCAAACATACCATTGGCACCTTGCCGTCTTGACAGACGATAGTTTGTAAGGGATGGAGTTATTGCCTCTCCATAGCACAAAGCCTGGGCTAAAATATAGAGATCATGTGTTGCCCATGCAGCATGATCCCTCTCTCGGCCTGCCTAGTTCACTCCAGAGGAAAGGTAACACCTCTACATATGGAACAAGACAAGCTGCAGAAGCTGCCGGATCAGCAAAGCAATGCGCTAATTGTCCGCCTGTCGGAGCTTCGATCCTAGACCAGCCGCCATCCAAGGCTTAGGGCCTGGTCTGCCCTGCCATGACACTTTGTCTTTAGTTTGCATTTCCTCGCACCAGGGTAAGGCTTGTACCCTCCCAATTGGGCTCTTCCGCCCGAAGCCGTTGGCATAATGTGGGTGTCGGGTTTGGTAAGCGCCACCCAACGTTCGGCGCTAACAGAAAGCAGGTAGTACCGTCTACTGTTATACGGTAGCTCAGTCATATCTGACTAATACCTGACACAAAGTCAAACATACACAAACACACACACACACACACACACACACACACACACACACATACACACACCACGTAACTTCATATAAACACAGCTACAAACCATACACCGGGATCGTGTGCTGGTGAGAAATCACAAAACAGAGGAAGAAGAAGAAGAAGAAGAAGAAGAAGAAGAAGAAGAAGAAGAAGAAGAAGAAGAAGAAGAAGAAGAAGAAGAAGAAGAGGAAGAAGAAGAAGAAGAAGAAGAAGAAGAAGAAGAAGAAGAAGAAGAAGAAGAAGAAGAAGAAGAATTTCAGCACGACCGAATGGATAATAGTACTTGCTCTTACACTTCCGACGTGCTGATACCAAGGTAGCAGGTTCAATCCCTACACCAATAGTTGGAA
>OY992892.1:46910057-47000057 GCA_963921405.1 Cepaea hortensis | reverse complement strand
CACATTCAGTATAAACATCTAGAGAACATACTAAACAATTTACCACATTCTGTATAACCAATTTCACTCTTACTGATTGGCGCTCATAGAAGTTAACGAAAGAAGTAGAGATTAGGAGGCACTAATTAAGTTAGCTGCTTTGTCACCTTGACAGGACTTTGCAGTCAACACCAGTATTTTTTTTTTTTGGCTGTTTATGATTTCTTGACAAGTTTATTTTACGTTCAGTAGTTTGCATTGCCTTCTGAATGACAGGCACTCATACCATTTTATAAACACCAAAGCTAGGCGGTCTGCTGCTAAATCGCCCACAGCTGTGTTTCGAACGCGGTATGCGGCAATACGAATTGCCTTCGTAGCTCTTTCGTCACAGAGCCGGGTAGGAGACAGTAGTTATAATACACATTGAATTCTTTAGTTACAGGAGACAGTAGTCATAATACATATTGAATTCTTTAGTTACAGGAGACAGTAGTCATAATACATATTGAATTCTTTATTTACCAAACGAGATTCTGACCTCTATATGACGACACCGCATCGCATTAGGAACACCGTGTTCTTCGATCCATAACCGACTCGACATCCCCAACAGCCATCATTAGCCAGGTCTGTGATACACCCTAACCTACAGTTATGGAATAAGGACACCTCACAAAGGCATTTGATTTGGTCAGTCGTGAGGGTCTGTTCAAAGCACTAAAGAAGATTGGCTGCCTACCAACTCTTCTGTCCATTGTGGAATCGTTCCAGACAGACATGAAGGGTATAATCAAGTTTAATGGTGCAATTTCAGAAGAGTTTGAAATCAAGGGTGGAGTTAAGCAAGGTTGTGTACTAGCCCCCCCCCCCCCCTCTTTGGGATATACTGTTCACTTCTACTGAAATATGCCTTTCGTGATCAGGATGCCGGTATATACATTCACTCACGCTCAGATGGCGGCCTCCATAATACTCAGAGATTGAAGGCCAAGATCATAATTAGAAGGGTACTAATCAGAGAGGTGCTTTTTGCGGATGATGCTGCAATGCTGACCTACTCTGAGGAAGAATTACAATATCTACTATCTGCATTCTCCAATGCTTGTTCTGAATTTGGTTTAACAATTCACAAAAAGAAGACACAGATTATGTCACAAGGTGCACATGGGGTAAAATCAATCTTTATTGACGACGCCAAACTGAAGATAGTAGACCATTTTACATATCTAAGATCAGAGGTAAATAACAAATTGTCCCTAGATCAGGAAATCAACATCAGGATTGGTAAGGCAACAACAACAATGAACATGTTAGCAAAAAGAGTCTGGGAGAACAGGAAACTTACTGCCAAAACAAAAGTCCTCGTCTACCAAGCCTGTGTCCTTAGAACACTTCTTTATGGCAGTGAAACCTGGACAACTTACTCACACCAAGAGAAACGTTTAAACAGCTTTCATATGCGGTGTCTCCGAAGAATACTTGGTATTAAGTGGCAAGACAAAATCACAAATACTGAAGTATTGGAAAGATCAGGTTGTGTGATGGTGTGTTCATGCTCAGTCTTCGTAGACTTAGATGGATAGGACATGTTAGGAGGATGGATGATGGTAGAATACCAAAGGACATCTTTTTTGGTGAATTGCAGATGGGTAGGAGATCTCAGGGTTGGCTTCAACTACGATACAAAGATGTGTGTAAGCGGAACATGATTGATACAGGTATTGATAATGCACACTAGGAGCAAGTCGCCGCTGAACGTGTTGCATGGAGGGCAACTATAAGAAATGGAATAAAGACAAAGGAGAAAATGATTCCAGATAAAGCACACACAGAGCGTGAGAGACATAAGATGGTGCATGATGGTGGAAATGACCATGTTTTCACTTGCGTCCACTGTGGACAAACATTTGCAGCGCGAATTGGCCTTATCAGCCACACTCGCCACCGCCATGGGTCGTAGTTATAAAGCCTTTTTGAAGCACAATGTACCAAACTATCGTCTGCCAAGACGGAAGGGTACCAATGTAATGTAATGGAATAAGGACATAATGAGAATTTAACCATTGAAAATAGCACCTAGGTCTCGGGATTTTATATTAACCATTATCATCATGTGCCATGCCAATTTGCGTGAGCGGTCATCATTCGCCATCTCATACGATCACAGAATCAGGGAGCAGGTTTTGTCCTAAACATTTCATGTGCTCAATATTACATATATTTTCCTCTCTGCCTTACCTCTGATCTTTTCTTGAACAATTGTGTCTGTTGTCACTAAATTCTCCAGTTTATTCTCCTCAGAACATACACAATCTCCAAACAATCTAATTTGTCGAATCAGTTTACGATTTTCATTTGTTTCTTGTAGGACTTTCTCACAGGTTGTTCTTTCTGTCCATGATATTTTTTGCATTCTCCTCAGACACCACATGTTCCCTGCCATTTGATGTTTCTGAAATCTGACTTTAACAACCAGAGCTCTAATAACTAACACACATACTCCTCGGACAGTAATTCTGTGTTTAGAATACTTATCACCATCATGTGCTATGTTGATAAGCGTGGGCGGTCATTGTTCGCCATCTCACACTGTCACCAGAGTCGTGGACCAGCTGCGTGTTCTTGTCTCGAAAATGCCATGTGGTCAAGTTATCCAGGTATTTACTTCTCTGCCTTCCATTCGTCTTTTTTCACAATCTTGCCAGTTGCCACCATGTTCTCTAGTTTATTTCTTCTCATCTTCTTCTTCTTCTTCAGCGTTCCGAGCCATTGAGGTTCTTTGCTGCAAATACAATCCGTCTCCATTCGTCTCTCTGGTGGACCTTCTCTTGCCAGTCGTTGATTCCAAGTGCTTGTAGGTCTGTACATGTATTATCTCTCCACCGCCTTCTTGGTCTACCTCGGGGTCTACGGTCATTTATTTCCTGAGTGTAAGCGAGTTTTGTTTCCCTTTTATCTTCCATTCTTTCTATATGCCCCAGCCATTGTAGTCTATTAGCCTTCATGATACCAGTGATTAGCGGGGACTTAAACAGATCATAAATGTCTTTGTTACTTCTTCTTTTCCACTCTCCACTTTGTGTATCCCTAATGGGTCCAAAGATGCGTCTTAAAATTTTGTTCTCAAAGGTTTGTAACAAGGCTTCGTCTCCTTTCGTTGTACTCCAGGTTTCAGAGCCATACAGCACAACTGGTCTGATCAGTGTTTTGTATATTGTGATTTTGGTGTTACGAGATAGCGCCTTTGATTTTAGTAGATGTTGTAGTGCATAGTATATCTTATTTCCAGAGTTGATTCTAGTTTGTATTTCTTCCCTTATGATGTTGGAGCAGTTGAAGATTGTACCCAGGTATTTGTATGTTTCCTTTCTTTTAATGGTCATATTATCTATTTGTATGTGGCCAGAGTTTCTAGCCATTCCGTCTCTTGAAATTACCATATATTCTGTCTTAACTTGGTTGATAACCAGCCCCATCTGTTGGGCTTTTCCCTTTAAGTGAGTCAATATTTCCAATGTCTTTTGTTCACTTTGCCCTATAATATCTATATCATCTGCATAACCAAGCAGCTTGGATGTTCCTCCAATATCACATTCCTCCTTTACCTTCCTTACAACTTTCTCTAGAGCCAGATTGAAGAGTAGCGGCGATAGTGCATCACCCTGTTTCAAGCCAGATGTTATTTGGAAGGGGTCTGATTTCCTGCCTTTATATGTTACTATATTATAAGTATCTTCCATGCATAGTCTGGTCATGTTGATTAACTTCCTTGGTATTCCAAATTCCTGCATAGCATTCCATAGACTATTCCTATGGACACTATCATAAGCCTTTTTAAAATCCACAAAAATGTTATGGAGATCTCTTTTATATTCCCAATGTTTCTCGGCTATTTGTCGTAAGATAAATATCTGATCTATTGTTGATCTGTTTTGTCTAAAACCCGCCTGGTAGTCACCTAATATGTCTTCTGAATATGGTTTTAGTCTATTTAGTAATACTGCGGATAGTATCTTATAGCTTGTGGACAGTAGTGATATTCCTCTATAATTTCCACATTGGAACTTGTCTCCTTTCTTAAAGATAGGTATCAATAATGACTCTTTCCAGTCATGGGGTAATTCTTCTGTCCTCCAGATTTTTATTATTAGTTCGTATAGCTTTAGATGTAATGCATGGCCACCTGCCTTTATAAATTCAGCAGCAATTCCATCAGTCCCAGTTGCCTTATTGTTTTTAAGTCGTGTGATTACATATAGGATTTCTTCAAATGTAGGTTCTTCAATTTGTGGTTCGCATGTTAGAACCTCTTCCTGTGGGAAAATGTGACTTGGAGCTTCACAATTTAGTAATTCAATAAAATATTCTTTCCATGTGTTGCACATTTCCTCATTGGTATTTATCATATTCCCATTTTTGTCTTTTAAACCATATGTGTTTTGTTGGTGCCCTCGTTTCATTGACTTCAGTTCTTTAAAAAATTTTCTGGATTCATTTTTCTGGTGATTAGTTTCCATATCTTTGATTATATTACTCATATATTCTCGCTTCTGCTGTCTGACTATTTTTGTAGCCTCTTTACATTCATTTCTATAATGCTCTTCCTTTTGGATGTTATTGATGTCATTTAACCATACATGTCTGGCATTCTTCTTCCTAATGACTGCTTCTTCACATTTTTGATTGAACCATCCGTTCTTTCTATGCGTGGTTAACAC
Source organism: Cepaea hortensis (assembly GCA_963921405.1). Lineage (NCBI taxonomy): Eukaryota > Metazoa > Mollusca > Gastropoda > Stylommatophora > Helicidae > Cepaea > Cepaea hortensis. The sequence continues at coordinate 46,995,357 of OY992892.1, read as the reverse complement.
ACCGAGACATTCTTCTGCGGTAGACTGAATTGTATTCTTGATGTTCAACCAAGTTTGGTCAACGCTTTCCTCCAAAGGGTTTTGCAGAGTTTCAAGTTTACATTTTATTTCATCTGTAAATTTCTCTTTGACTGTAATGTCTTGCAGTTTTTCTCTGTTATATGTTGGTTGTAATCTTTGTAATTTAGTATAGAAAGCTCTCTTAAGTTTTATTTTAAATTTTGCTCCAACGAGGAAGTGGTCACTGTGGCACTCAGCTCCTCTATAACTTCTGACTTGCTGTATGTTTGATGCATTTCTGTTGTTAATTAAAATGTGATCTATTTGATTATAGGTTCTCTTGTCACATGATTTCCAAGTTTGTTTGTGTATATCCTTTCTTTGTAGTCTGGTACTGCTAATCTGCAGTCCTTTGGCTTCTGCCAGGTTGATGACTCTCCATCCATTATCATTTGAAGTTGTATGTAGGCTTTCCATACCGGCCACTTTTTTATTAGTTTGCTCTCTACCTATTTTTGCATTGAAGTCTCCCAGCACAATCAGGATGTCCTGTTTGGGGGTTTCTTCTATGACATCTTCCAGATCATTATAAAAGTCTTCTTTAATATCATCTTCTTTCTCTTCAGTAGGTGCATGTACATTAATCATCGTTATATTTTTCCATTTACCTTTTATTCGTAATTTACTAATCCTGTCATTAAAAGCTTTAAAGTTTAATACGTTCCCCCATAACTCTTTTTTGATGACAAATCCTGTTCCTAATTCATGTTTATTTTGGGTGTTTCCTCCATATATTATAATCATTTCATTTTGCTCTAAAGTACCCTCTCCTGGCCACCTTATTTCTTGAATTGCTGTTATATCCATTTGATATTCACCCAGCTCCCGGGTTAGTTCTTCGGCCGCTCCAGCTCGATATAGTGTCCGTACATTCCATGTTCCAAATCTCAAAAGTCCTTTAACGTTCCAAGGTCGTTGTCCAGATAAGTCAGTCCGATATCGAGGCTCATGTATTTGTTTCGTAACAAAGAAAGGTTTTTACAAAGGTGGGGATGTTAACCCCACGCTTCAACCCCCAACCTGGAGGACCAGGGTGTTTCTCTTTGTCTGTTCTCTACCCTTTGACCTGTCCGGCTTCGGAGGCCCTGCTGGTAGCTACGCTACCGCCGGCATAGCTCTCAGGGTCATTGAGAAACTCAAGCTCCCCCACCACGACAAGGTATAAACGGACATATAAATTGTTGTGCCAGCTCTGAGTGTATCATCATTATCAAGTGCCTTGCCGACTGTCAAGAATTTTCTCTAGCTGTCTTCCTTGTTCTTTCTTTTACAAAAATCTTTCCATTTGCCACAACATGTTCCAGTTTTAGTCTTCTCATAATTTTACACCAAATAAAATAAAGAGTACATCTTTCTGATAGCCGGCTCCATGGCCGAGGGGTTAGCAGCTTTCTCCGCTAACCCCGAATACTCTCGTCACGTGACGCGACGAGAATTAGCAGTGGTTCGAATCGCAAAAGTGACTCATGAGAGTATGGAGCCGGTCGCTCAGAAAGTCGTGGCGTGCTGATGAGCGTAATCTAGCCTAGGAATCAACATACAGCTGAAAGATGCTGATGTTGACCGCAATATCCTGAAACAGGATGGAAACGCGTAAAAAAAAAAAAAAAAAAAAAAAAAAAATCTTTCTGATGATTGTGGTAACCTGTCTTTGTGACTTAGCCTTCGTCAAAATGTCCAGATTGCTCATTTTGGTTGATCAGTGAATTTTCAGCATTCTGGTATAAAACCACACCTCCAAATACTCCAGGGTTTCTTCACTTGTTTACTGATTGTCCATGATTTGCATCCATATGTTAGACTTGGTTCTGAGGGTATATTAACCAACACTAGAACGAGGGATTTCGCAACAATTGCTATTTATGTTTATTTCTGGGGGAAATTGATGATATACATATCCTGCCTCATGTATCGTCTGATATTTACTTTTCGCCTTTACTCCAGTTAGTACGAATGGATCCTTTTAACTTTATTACTTGTTCAAATTGAATGATTTCAAAAGTTCACCGGAAATCGATATTTATTTTTATAATAATAACACAAGTAGCATTAACTTTATCAAAATATCAGACTGCAGAGAGAACTGGACGGTAACAATTATTATTATCTGCCTCTTACTAGACTGCATTTTCTTCTTCTTCTTCTTCTTCTTCTTCTTCTTCTTCTTCTTCTTCTTCTTCTTCTTCTTCTTCTTCTTCTTCTTCTTCTTCGTCGTCGTCTTCGTCGTCGTCTTCTTCTTCTTCTTCTTCTTCTTCTTCTTCTTCTTCTTCTTCTTCTTCTTCTTCTTCTTCTTCTTCTTCTTCTTCTTCTTCTTCTTCTTCTTCTTCCTCCTCCTCCTCCTCTTCTCCCCCTCTTTTGTTTCTGTTTCTTCTTCTGCTTCGTTTCCTTCTTCATTTTTCTCCTCCTCATCTCATCTCATCTTGTTCCTCTTGTACCTTGCGGTGTCGAGGTGAAGTATAAACAGCGGGAGATTACCCGCTTATGGACTTCATGTGTGGATATTCCCATGGACCCAGTTATTCCCTGCGTCGATCGTTTACGTGGTCGGCCTCTTTCTTAGTTCTTCTACGAGCAGTATGAAGATCCCCTGCCGGCTTGCTAGGCCAGTCGCAGGTTTAGGAAAAAAAATCTGACCATAGGGTGTCCATCCCCTATGGCGAGCCATAGCCCCGTTAGCCCATTATCTCGCGGTCATGGTTTCCCAGTCAACACCGTGTGGAAGTGGGGTTGACTTGTGTAGTCTGCAGGTCATCGGCAGGCTACTAATTTTCACCCCTCCTGGGAGAGGCTAGCCGATCCTGCTGACTGCAGTCCACACACATCCTCCTCCTATTCCTCTTTTTTCCATATTTTTCTCCCCTGTTCACCCCTCCCCTCTTTTCTTCTGTAATTGTTTCCTTTAATGAAAATACGCCCTTAGCCAGGCTATGTGCAGCTCGCCCATTCCTGCTAAATGTTTTGCGTATCCTTTTACAGGACTTAGCTGTCAACAGCAGCATCTTTCAGCTGTCTGTTGATCTCTTGGCAAGATTACGCTCAGTAGTTTGCCATTGCTTTCTGAGCGGCCGGCTCAGTATCCGCAAGTCACGAGCGGGGGTCGAACCACCTCAGTTCTCGCTCCGCTGCGAGACTCTGCGTGATAAACGGGATTACAGAGAGAAAGTGTTGTAACCCCACAGCCAGAGAGACCGGCCCATTCCTGCTACCCCTTGCAAATACATCCATGTCTTCCCCACCTTATTAATCTGTATCTAATTCTCTTCTCTGTGTGTCTAGGACTCCTCACATTTCTTTTGCTATGTAAATTCCAGATGTGGTGCCTTTCAGGAATGCTATTAACGAGTTTTCTCATTGCGTCTTAACCAGCACCAGAACCTTTTCCTTACTTCTCGATTAACAGGCAGTTGACTAATTATCCCTACATTGATATGCACCATGTCATTAATTTGTCAACTTTACGCTGATCTGCACTTTTATGTTTCTGTAGCGCTCACTCCGCCAGAAAAGTGCAACTCAAACAGTAATCTTTAAAACATTTATCAAGCACATAATAGTCCATTAATACTTCCTAGGAGAAAGAAAATATGGGAAATCCTGCCAAGTGGCCCAGAAGAAAACCTTAATCTTTGTTACAATCTGCATATAAATGTTCTGCGTGTGCTGATTATTGACAACAATATTTGGCTACAAGGCATTATTCTGGCTCGCTGTTACCGCCAATTTGGCATGCTACGATCAGATTTTCCAGTTTACTCGACAACGCCCGTAGTGTTATGTTTTTTTTTTTTCTATTGGTTTTTTATTTCCCAAACAGTCGCTTTTTCTTATTGGCGCGTGTCCAGAAAATTGCTACTCTCCAATTATTTATCTGTATCAATGCGTGGTTAGTGGACCTGGCTGACACACTTAGCATCGAGTGATTTATTACTGTCTGAACAGAGAAAAAAATAGAAACCACAGTAAAGAAAGTATTCAATACCAATTACCAATTAGCACCTATCTTGAAACATCCTAATCAACATGGATTGAAAACACAAGTGTATAGTCGTTTTATTCGTCCCAACGTTGTGCTACCAGTGCTAGACATAGACTTCCTAAAACAGATAGGAATAAAATCACAATATGTGAGATGCACAATAAACACAGCTGGAAAAAACAAGAAGAAATAGATAGACAAGTGAGGAACTAATAACCAAATGTAGGGATACTACCAACGAATTAAATAGTTCGGACATTTAGTTACAATTGAATCAGATGAACCAGCATCTAGAGTGGTGTGCATGAGAATATCGGAATACAAGGCGAGAGGACTAGCCAGACTAGAGTTCTACGTGAGAACATTGAGATACACGGTGAAAGGATGAGCCAGACAAGAGTTCTGTGTGAGAACGTCGGCATACAAGGCCAGACAACGATCCAGAAAGATTTCGCTAGACATTTTTGTGTGTGAGGTGTACAAGAGACATTGAAACTATCAAATATGACGTTAGGACAGACAACAAGACAAGGGAAATACAGAAAATTGCATCTACAACCTCTCTGCGACGTGTCACGGCAACAGCAGTAGTACATAAGAAGACAAGACGGGGATCTTGATATTTGCCATCGCCAAGCAAAGAATGGCGGTAGTTGGGCCATAGTAGGAATAATGTGCATCCATAGTGTTATTTGGCAGTTATTAACTTCGGTAATAATAGATGTAAAATATGTGCAAGCTTTTACTTCTCATCTCATCTCATCATGTTCCTCTTGTACCTTGCGGTGTCGAGGTGAAGTATAAACTTCGTGAGAGTGCCCGATTATGGGCTTCATATATCGATATTCCCATGGACTCTGCTATTCCCTCCGTCCAACGTTTACTTATCAGCGCTTAAATATGTTAAGTCAACATAGCCTGAAAGATTAAATCGCTCGCGCTTAAACTTCCTGTAAGCTGATCTCAAGATACGGTTTAATTCCTAAACCTGTCGGTTGGACTGAAACAGATTTCTCTTTCAGAAAGCAATTTCAACCTATGTTAAATGTTTTGCGTATCCTTTACAGGACTTAGCTGTCAACAGCAGCATCTTTCAGCTGTCTGTTGATCTCTTGGCAAGATTACGCTCAGTAGTTTGCCATTGCTTTCTGAGCGGCCGGCTCAGTATCCGCAAGTCACGAGCGGGGGTCGAACCACCTCAGTTCTCGCTCCGCTGCGAGACTCTGCGTGATAAACGGGATTACAGAGAGAAAGTGTTGTAACCCCACAGCCAGAGAGACCGGCAATTTCAACCTACTGAACATAAAATTACCCAGTAAATCAACTTGGGTTTAGGGACTTATAGCAGCGTCCCGCAAAAGAAATGCAACTGTATATGAACATTACTTTCTTCTTCTTCTTCTTCTTCTACTTCTTCTTCTTCTTCTTCTTCTTCTTCTTCTTCTTCTTCAGCGTTCCGAGCCATTGAGGTTCTTTGCTGCAGATACAATCCGTCTCCATTCGTCTCTCTGGTTGACCTTCTCTTGCCAGTCGTTGATTCCAAGTGCTTGTAGGTCTGTAGTATTATAAAGTGTCTTCTATTTGTTGTTGTCGATTTTGAGCTAGTCACACCTGACTTATCTCCTTCCTTGTTTGTCTGTGTCAAAGAACTTAATAGCACTGGGGGAAAATGTCTTTTGAAATTCATCAAGCCTTCCCAACACATCATCTCCATAAACACACTTCACGCTTGTCCCGTTTCTCCTTTTCGTCAGTTCCCCACTTATCCCATATTCTAGACGCCTCTAGCTGGATGTCTCATCGATTGTAGTATCATCGACAGCATTAACTCTTTATCCAGTCACCTAGTCCAGACCATACGTCACAGGCACACTGATTGCTCTAAGCAGCTCAGTCTCTGACAAGCATTATACAGCTATCACTCAAATAGTCATTAGGTATGGCTTTCCATGACTTGTCGGTGTATCATTTCTCTGTCTGTTCGCCTGTCTGTCAGTCTATATGTCTGTATACCTCTACAAGAGAGCTCTCTCTTAAACTTCCAATATGCTGAATGTGTGATCAGTTGGACTAAAATGTTTACTTCTCGTCCCTGACTTTGGTACTTAAATTACAATTACCGCAAAAAATCTGAAGAGTTTCGTCTGATAGAGAGAGTCAATGGCAAGAGGGAAATCTAATCTATAAGCATAATCAGTCCAGTGCACTCCCTAGTAGTGGCAACTACAAGAAGTGGTAGTACTTGTATAGGCTACGCTAGAGTTCAAGGCGAGCAAACATACATTTGTTTCACTTGTGTGATTCACGCAGCTGTTTGGCTTGTTTAATCGAAGTCACGCAATTTCCTAAGCTGTCGTATGACTAGAAGTTGCCAGAATGTGTAATCGCACGGTTAAACAATCACGTTGAATTTATTTTAAAGATTGGCGAAACCAAAGACTTAAAATATGCATGTAATATTTTCTAGGCTGATATCGTTTTGCCTTCTTGGCGGTGGTTGAAGAAGTGTACAATATCTCAAGAGTTGAACTTTATGGACAATAACTTTGTTGAAATTTATGGACAGTGACTTTTATCGACGTGAATTCGGTCTCCAAGGTTTTAAGTATCATTAGTATAATCAGCAGAGGTAACATTTATAAGCCATTACATTATAACACGCGGAATGCCATGATCAGTTGATTTAGAGTTGAGTATGCCGAAGGTAACTTTCGTTTGACGGATGTGCGAACAATTTGTGAATTTAATGTACAAAATCAAACTATGAAATACAAACATTGTTAAACAACCAAAAGATGCATTAGCTTGATTCTGTTAATGTCTATCCCTGTCTACATTCTGATTCTAAAAACGTTATATATAAATGATTAAAGGTTTGAGACGTGAAATGCTGGCACCTTGTCTGACGTCCATTCGTTTCTAAATTCTAGTAATTTCCCCCTCATCACAACTGTATACGTTAATGACAGGAGCTGATGTGGCATAGTGGATAGTGCGATTGTCTGCCAAGAAGCTGGTCCGGGTTCCATCCCCATCAGAGAAGGGGTTACTTTTGCCTTATGGTCGACTCAGCCTTTTAAAAATCAGCACCATATAATTGGCTTTCAGAATATTCTGGAAATTGTATAAGAAGGAGTGGCTACATGGAAGATAACTGGTCACCCCATCTCATATGCCGTAGCCTAGAATATGTTACAGCGTAACACGTCTCTCCCTACCGGCAGTAGCGGTTATGGGATTACTCTGTTAAGTTTAATTCGTTGCTTGTTGAGTAATGAACCGATATCATAGCGCTCAGGAGATTCCCACGCACGTTCTTCCTCATCTTTAACAACCATGGAAAAGTGTACATACTATATCCATTCCTTCTGTACCACTCTCACCCGGCAATGATGGTGTTCCTACAGATTATACTATACACAGGATCCCAATAGGTCTCGACCACATCTGAGGCATCGGGCACCAACTCAGTCTGTCTGTCTGTTCATTTCTCAACACACCAGCACGCCTTGGGAACAAGATCCAGCGGATGCTCCATTTCCTTTTTTTTAAATTGAAGCATTCTACTCTACACACAATATGCCCGTTCACACTCCTCCCAACATACCACATATGTCCACTATAATCACGATATGTGTATGCTGTTTGTCAACCAGCCAGCGGAACACCGCAGCGACTTCCCCTATCTCTATTCTCAGATCAGACGTTGTGATATCACGTGCCAGACTCTCCCGTACTAAACAATCCATCAATCTTCGCCATGAAACCCTGGGCACCCCCTTTGCCTCTCATCACAGAGCCATCCATGCAGATGACTGTATCATATGGGCGCGAGTTGTCATGAGTTAACTACCGCACTTCCCAGAAATCCCAGCCTGCTGGCCAATCCCTAGAATCTTGGTCCAGTGTAATAATAACCCTACACAGGTCTGACATTTTCGCCGGCATTTCTAGCTACTCACTTTGATTTGGGGTTATATAATCATAGAGTGGCGTCATATACTCTGGACTTATTAGCTTTTCTTATACGCCCACTGAACTCAACTCTTCACAAACTCATATTTGACAGTAAATTTTCTGGTAATGATTATCTATTGTCACCTCAAGTTAATTGCTTCAGATCGAATTATAACTGATAATTTCACCATAAGTAAGCACACAGATTAACATGAGTGACGTGTAGATATTCTGCAAATGGACACGAGTTATATATTATGGTTTATCTGGATTTTGTAAATATTGAATTACAGAAGTGAATCATGGATAATTAGCAGACAAATGATGGATTTTGTGGAAACTGCAAAGATGTTTTATATAAGAATGATGAGACCTCAGTGGACAGATAAAATCAGTATTGCAGATATCGTGAAAGACATGAACTCACATTAGAACTGGTAAGGCTAATCATAATAAGAGAGTCCACATTAATTTGGTAATAATGTCTTGATAAGGAGAACTCTAGAGTTCATCGTGACAACGGGAAAGGTGACCGGAAATAGAGGCAGGGGAAGATCAAGAGAGAAGATGTTTGGCAGTCTGACATCATGATATAGATGATCATTAGTGTCAGAAATAATTGGTAGCACAAGAGACAGAAGGATGTGAACAGAAATCAAAACCAACGTCACACGGCGTGGACTCTTAAAAAGAAAGACTAAGAATTGGCTGTTGGAACCACTCTAGGGCAGCAGGGTCAGTTTGGAAGGAAATTTGAGCTGTTTCAAGTGGCTAGCTGTATCTTAAGAAGAAGAAGAAGAAAAAGATGAAGAAGAAAAGAACAATAAGAAAAGCAGCATGATGTTTGAAGGTAAGAAATAATAAATAAAACACAATGTGACAGAGGGGAAAAAAGACAGATTTACACGAAAGAGAATTTATGAAATATTATGAATATAAAGAGATTAAGAAAATGTACACAAAACACATTTAACAAAGAGCAAATATAAAATGTGAAAAGAAAAACAATAAATATCAGGAGACAATGTAATTTTCTATGCGAATCAAGAGATAATCTTTTGATTTATACAAAAATGTAAGCTTTCACCTCACATCACCTTCTTCTAACAGCACACCACTACTCTCATAAACTAAAAACATTATTCATTGTTAAAATAAACGTTGACTTCTATTCAACATATTTCTTCGATAACATTTCACCGCCTGTGTCGAGAATGTTTCATACATACGGCGAAAAGTCATAAATCGTGTCAATCTCCTTCCACCAGCGCACTTCTCTGCTATCACCGTTGATTTTCTATCTGAGCTCGTTATTTTGCTACCTGTCTGAGTTATCTTCCTGTCAGGAGTTTTGCGGAATCTTTACAAACCATATCCTGGTTGTTTATTTTAATAAGGTTATTATTTTTTTTTTGGGGGGGGGGTGTTTGTTGTGGAGGGGGGAGGGGGGGGGGGGTTGTCAAACAACCATTCTTTCAACTACAGTAAAGGTGGTTATCGCAAACAGAATCTAGGAATATAACACATAACAAAAAGAGTACGTTAGGATGGAGTGGAAAAAATTAAAGCATGTAAATATTGCATGCTACACAAAATAAACGGAAGAATTTTTTTTTTCAATCACCATCATCATCAAGTGCCCTGCCAGCTGGCGTAGGCGTTCATTGCTCTCCACAGATCTCGGTCTTTGGTTTTCTGGATCAACTCTGCTGCTGATATTCCTACATGCCACCGTCTCAATCCATCCAGCATAATTTCTCTTGGTCTGCCTCTGCCTCTCTTCCCCTCGATCTTTCCAGTTGTCACAATGTTTTCCAATGTCTCTCTTCGCATTCATGACCGAAGAAAGATGTTTGTCTCTTTCTTATTGTTGCATATAATGTTCTAGTTTCATTAGCCTGTTTCAGGCAGTCGTTGTTAGTTTCTCTGGTAGTACAAGGAATTCGCAACATTCATCTCAAGAACCACATCTCTGTTGCTTCTAATTTCTTCTTAATTTGTTCATTTACAACCCAAGATTCACTGCCATACAGCAAAACTGGTTCTACACAGCATTTCAGCACTCTCTTTCTTACATTCGGTGATAGTGACTTATTGCATAGGATACTCCTCATTTTCTGTAATGCGGCTTTTGCTTGCCCTATTCTGCTCTTAATGTCTGTTATACATCTTCCATCTGATGTTATAAATGTCTCTAGGTATCTAAAATTATCCACTTGGTAAAGAATTTTTCTTTCTATTTCTATGTCACATTTTGGTGTCACCATTTTCTTTTGTATCACCATTGTTACAGTTTTCTTGATATTCAAGGAGAGTCCTTTCCTTACACTCTCTGTTATTACAGTGTTCAACAATATTTGTAGGTCTGTTGATTTATCCGCTACCAATACTGTGTCATCTGCATAGTGTATATTATTTATATTATAACCTCCAACTAGTATTCCTGGCATCTCTTTGATCTCTCTCATTATTACTTCGCTATATAGGGAGAAGAGATCTGGTTACAAGACACACCCCTTATCGTACTACTAGCTTTATCTGTTCGTAACTACCCTCTTTATTTCCCATTTAATTGCTGCTACTTGGTTCCAGTAAATATTCTTTATTATTCTTAAATCTTTCCTATCGATGTTGATATATTCCAACATTTTAATCAGTTCATCATGTTTTACTTTATCAAATGCCTTAGTATAATGTATGAAACACAAATATATGTCTTTCTGTTTCTCTATTGATCTTTCTATTAGTGTCCGTAATGTATATTTTGCATTGTTTGTGCCCTTTCCCTCCCCAAATCCATACTGTTCTTCAGTAATTTCCATTTTTATTTTCTTTCTGGTTCTTTTCATTATGATTCTGAGTAGAAGCTTAGTGATATGGTTTATGAGGTTAATTGTACGAAAATCTTCACATTCAATTGCTCATGGTCTTTTTAGTATTGCTATAAATACAGATATCAGCATATCACTAGGTAAATATCCACTTCTGTAAATATCATTCAACATTTTGTTTAGTATATCTACTCCAAATTCTCCCAATACTTCTAATTCTTCTATTGTGATTTCATCTGGTCCAGCTGTTTTTCCTTTCTTCATATGTTTCATAGCGTCAGCGACTTCTTCTTTTAGAATAGGTGGACCTTCTAAGTTACTTTCTTCTGTTAATTCTTCCCTTTTTCCATCATATAATTAATTCTCTTATATGCTAATTATCTCTTCATTATAGCACCTTCCTCCAATAATGCATTTCCTGTTTTTTATTTCAAACACCCTGTATTTATTCTTATTTTTCTTCCCGTGAGTGCATTGATTTGTCTGTGCATATTTTTGGTATCTTTAATGGCATTTAATTCAATTTTTTTTTTTTTGCACTGCTCGTTTAACTAACTTTCTTTTACCTTCCCACATTTATCTTTTATTTCGTTATTTATCTTAGCGTATTCTTGTTTGTCATTTTTACTATGTTTTCTTTTGTTCATAAGCATTAAGATTTCTTTATTCATCAATTTTTTCTTAGCTATTTGCCTTCTCTCCGGTAATATGTCTTTGCTAGTTTGATGAATGGAGTCCCTTAACATTTCCAATTGGTCATGTATACTCTGTATTTTAGCTATTGCATTGTACCTATTCTTATACAGTCACTCTGTATTGTTCTTGAATTCCTTTATCTACTTTCAGAACCTCTTTATTAAGTCTCATGTTCCTAACCATTTTCCCTCTCTTTAATCTTACTTGTATTTGTCCATATAGTAGTACATGATCACTATTACAGTCAGCACCAGGCATTGTCTTTACATTAATTAAAGCATTTCTAAATCTTTTATTAATTAGTATGTAGTCAATTTGGTTGCGTATTTTCTTATCCGGGCTTTACCATGTGTATAGTAGTCTTTTATGGTGTTTAAACCATGTATTTCCAATTATCATATCATTTTTTCTTCTTCTTTCGTTCGCATGAAATATGTTTATAACTGCAATGTTGTCTCTTGTATGAATCTATCAGTTTTTTTTTAGTTCACTCAGCGGTCCATATAGTTTATCTTCCACTGTTGTCTCTCTAGGCCAGAAGGTTCGCCTGGATATGTTGTAGATTGGGCAATCCTGGAGTATGTGCTCTGCTGTCTGCGACGCCAAACCACATGTGCACATGGCTGAGTCATCAATCTTGAATTTTGTATACATGTGGTTGTGTAATCTATTGTGTCCTGTTCTGAGGCGCAGAAGAATGACCTGTTCTGGTCTGTCCATAGCGTGGTAGTCGTCTTGAATAGGGCTTGGTGGCCTTCAGACAGATTTGATCATTCTTTTCTTTTGGTGGTATGTAATGGGCACATCAGGCTGTTCTTCTTTTGCTCCTTCTCTAGCCAATCGATTAGCTCTGTCGTTTCCGGGGACTCTACAGTGGGATGGTACCCACTGTATTGTGATCTTATGCTGACTGCTAAATAATCATATCATTGATATTTGACCATTCTATTAGCTTTTCCCCTCTTTCATTTCTTGTACCTAAACCATAATTCCCCACTACGTCTTCTATTTTCCCCTTTCCTACTTTTGCATTAAAATATCCAAGTATTATTTTTATTTCCTGTGATCCAATTTGAGCCATCGCCATTTCTATTTCGTCGTAAAAGCGTTGTATTTCTTCATCACTACTGCTTGTTGTTGGTGCATAATCTTGTATAATATTTATATCTATTGGTTTGCCTTTGAGTTTCACCATAATAAATCTATCTGAAATACACCAGTATCCATTAAGTGGCTTGGCTGTTTTTTGTCTAGTATTATTCCTACACCTTTTTCATGTTTATCCCCTCCAGAATAAATTATTGTGTGGTTGTCAGCTATAATTTTGCCCGACCCCTTCCATCTCATCTCACTAACGCCTAGTACATTAATTTTCATACTATCCATCTCTCTTAGAACATTGTTCAACTTACTTTCCTAGCTCATTTAATGTCCTAACATTCCATGTTACTACTCTAAATGTATTTATTTTATTTATGATTTTTCCATCAGTAGCTGGATGACGGTCTGGTGTCACCTGTGGCTCATGACTGTCCCTACCGGACGAGGATGTCCTAAGACAGCCATTAACGTCGTTCACTAACTCTGATATATGTTTTGCCATGAATTCTTGGGAAGATAATGTGATGGTGTCCCCTTGACTTCCACATCCACATGGTGTTCTTTTACCTCTGCCGTTGACAGCCATTTCAGTAAGGACAATGTTTTTTTAAAGAATCACAAATTTTGCACTCAGGCCCGTCTTACATTCAGCCCATCCATCCATTGATCTTTCGCATATCAACTGTATGTTTTGTTTTATGCGTTTTATATTCTTGCAAAATAAAAATAAAAACTTTATTAACTGATTACTGAACATATTAACACTAAATATTAAAATGTTACAAGGCATACATACATGCACACATTAGACAACACAGACCTACACCTAAAATAATCCCTAGCACAATTTTTCAGGATGCTTTTAATATAAGACATACCCCTAAAATAATCTCTAGTTAAGATAGTCAACTAGAATGAAGTTATTAAACCTCCACTTGCATTCACGTGCTTTGTTGATTGCATTGACTTTTCTAGATACCAACTCTCCAACATGATCGCCATGGTTGGAACTGCAGTGTTTATGGGTCTATGATCTAAAACAACAATTGATTGGATGTGGATAGTTGTGACGATGTTCCAGAAGAAGTTGACTGTATTTGAATAAATGTAGAACTTTGCACATGAATAAATTTACATTTGTGTAACTGATGGGGGGGGGGGGGGGGAAGAGACATCCCCCGAAAATAAGCCCTTGTGCATTTTTTTAAGATAGGATAGGGCCATCACATATTTTAAGTCTAAGTGCATGGAGGAATAGGTGGCCATCCGTGTCCCCCGTTAGCGGACAACGAACTTAGACGTTGAACCATCGTCCGACCGACATGCTGGCTGAGACTCAGGGAGTTAAAGTAGCAGCAGGGATACCTTGATTTGGTGTAAAGTATGGCTGTCAGTCAAAGAGTTAAAATGGAACATGGATAACCCAGTTTGAAGTAAATACTGGCTGAAATTCACGGAGTTAAAGAAGCAACATGCATACTTGGTTGGCTGTACATTCTGGCGGAGACTCGAGGAATTAAAGTAGCCAAAAGGATGCCTCGGCCTTAACTATATATTGAATGAGACGACTCACATATTTAAAGTACCAAAAAGGGGTATCACAATTTGAAGTAAACACTGACTGAGACGACTCAAGAAGTTAAAGTTACAATATAGATATCACATTTTTAAAGTAAATAATGACTGAGACTCAAGGAGATAAAGTAACAAAATAGGTACCCCAAATGTAAACACTGGCTGAAACTATATTGGAGTAATTATCATCACACGGAGGGAGACTGGAACAACCGGTTTGACTGACGGTAGCTTAAATGATGCATTGGTAGCTTACTTAAAACAACTCAAGGGGGACAGCGCTGGAAGGATTGAATTCCTCGGAGACTCATCAAGACTGAATATACCAGGAGTGAGAAAGCACACAAAGAAATAACTACATTCTTCTAGGATTGGGAAGGCAGAGTCCGAGAATTGACAGCACTTTACCCATCCTCTCCAAGCAAAAATACAACAAATAAAAGACAGATTGTAGCCAAGTTGAACAGAAAAAACAACATACATTACTTAAACGTATCGGCATTAAGCTGGACTTAAAGTTGACGTCTCGTAAACTAGGCCTAAACGTTGAGTTCTCGTTCAGAAAGCAAACTACTGAACGTACAATTTCGTAACAAAATCAACCTGTGTTTGATTGCAACGTTCTCCAAAGAACGTGTAACATTTTAATGAGTCAGTTCTTAGCTCAACTCAACTCAACGCAAGTGAGTCTACATGAACTAACCAGTAGTTTTAATAGTGAATCGGTACAACTATCTCGAAACAGTCATGGCATCTGGTGACAGATGCTTTGTTGGGATTAGAACATGAAACTATATGGCTACAGTAGCCATGTATAAGATGGAAAGCATACTGACCAATACAAAGTGATGAATGTGAATGGACAAGTATGGTCAGACTGCGAGAAAAGCAAGTTAAAAGAGGTGTGGCCAAACCAGAACACTGCGGCAAACATAGAAACGTCTTTAGCCGCTACACGCTGCGGGATACACTGAGGAGGGGATCCGAGCACATATGGACTGAATGGTTTCGATGTGAAATGAGGGGGGTCTGTCAACTAACTAACTAACTAACTAACTAACTAACTAACTAACTAACTAACTAACTAACTAACTAACTAAATAAATAAATAAATAAATAACTGACTGACTGACTGACTGACTGACTGACTGACTGACTGACTAACTGACTGACTAACTGACTGACTGACTAACTGACTGACTAACTGACTGACTGACTGACCGACCGACCGACCGACCGACTGACCGACCGACTGACCGACTGACTGACTGACTGACTGACTAACTGACTGACTGACTAACTGACTGACTAACTGACTGACTGACTGACCGACCGACCGACCGACCGACTGACTGACCGACTGACTGACTGACTGACTGACTGACTGACCGACCGACCGACCGACCGACTGACCGACTGACTGACTGACTGACTGACTGACTGACTAACTAACTAACTATCTAACTAACTAGCAAAGCTGTCAAGTGGAGTGAGGAAAATAATTTTACAGTGCTATATAGAACATAAACTGTGTCAAACATGGGCAATAAACAGACAAGTCGAGTAACTTCTAACGACGGTGGAAATGTAGGTGTCTGGGGGAATTGCTAGGAATGCCTTCGGTGAAGAGAGACCTGTGTGAAAATTTTACTCGATCCAAAGGACATTCGTAAATTAATTCGAGAAGAATCACTATTTTCGTGCACGTTATCGTTTGACATAAAAGAAACTTAGTGACAACTGACAAAATTGGTGGAAATAGAGCAAGGGGAGCTCAAGATTGTAAATATAGGGATGGATTGGCCATTTGACATAATGGGGACAAAAACACAGACTTGATCCAAGACTGGTGATCGCGTGAAATTGCGAACCATGCCTGCCTACTCTTACCGGCATGGAGCATGATGATGATGAAACAGTATTGCTTTGTGCCAGTTCATCAGCCTCGGTGATTTGTTGATACAAGACAGCTCCAAATATTGTTGTTATTGTTGTTATTGCTACTCGGACATATGGTATTACTCACAGCAATACGAAATCATGAGAGAGGTGGAAGCGTAGCGGCTAGACTCTCACCAACTAGTAATGGGGTTGAATCCGCAACCGGGATGAATTTTTAATTTACCTGGGCTTCCAGTTCGACCCAGCCAAAAATGAGTACCGGGAAATGTTTTGGAAAGTAAAGGCGGTCTAAGAGTTATATCTTATTGATATAACGTATAAATATCTAGTAGCTACCGGTTTCCGTGGCGATGGAATTATGGACGCGTTTCGTATTCCCGTATACCCGGGTTCGAAACATTGCGGTGCTGTTTTTTATTTTCGAAAAAGTTATAGGTGCCGGTCGTTCAGAAAGCAACAGCAAACTATTGAACGTAAAACTTACCTAGAAATCACGAACAGCCAAAATGCCGGGGTTGACTGCTATATCCTGTGAATGACATGTAACTAAATTTAATGTTTGTAATCTGAGAATCTGTAGCGGTTCTCGCCGCGTTGGTAACTTACCGGTATGTGAGCCGGTCGCTCAGAAAGCAATGGCAAACTACTGAGCGTAATCTTGCCGAGTACATCAACAGCAGCTGAAAAAATGCTTATGTTGACTGCAACGTCCTGTAAGGCATATGCCTTAAAAAAAAAATATAGTATCTAATTATTCGAGTTATACCTAGAGGCGAACTTCTAAACTATATCTTTCATCACTATAGCAGAAATAAATTCTACAGAACACGTATCTGCAGAGGCACGTCTCCCTTACATTTGTCTTTGAAATGACTTGTTCAAAATGCCATCACTTAAAGAAGTGGAATCCTCTTAATTCTTTCAAAGTCGGCTTCCGTCAATGTGCCAGAAAAGAGACAGCTATTCAAGGTTCAGTCAGGAAACATGTACTTTCCATTTGGGCATGTCTAGTGAATTAAATAGATTTTCAGAAGCGAATTATTTTAGAAATCAGGTTCGTTAAAGGAATTGAAAAAGTATTATTGTCTACCTCATTTAATACAAAGTTACAATATGGCTGAAATAATTGTGGTATCAGAGATAGTGATATTGCCAAGTTCATTAGAGGAGTTGAAACAGTATTATTGTCTTCCTGATCTAAAATCAGGTAACGAAATGGCTGAAGTAATTTTAGTATTAGAGACACTGATATTACCAACTTGTATGAAGTCAATGACATTAATTTTGGACAAGTAAATAATTTCAAATAAAATGTACTGACATTTTGTACAGAACGTTGTTTACTCTTTGGCAGTGACATATGGAACGTGAGTGTTTAAATTAGGAAGAGCTTGGATGTAACGGAGATGATGTTCCTGAGACGAATATTGCAAATATATTTGACTGTCATAATAACTAAGAAAGATCGCATGAAATAAGCTAATGATATTGGAACTTATATAGAATAACTATAAGCAAGAGTCAAAGAGCGTTCGTTGATCACATACTAAGAAGAGGGGCATTATAAAACATTATGACGACTGGAAAAATCAGTGAGAGAAAAGGCAGAGGCAGACCGAGGGAAATGATGCTAGGTGGATTGAGACTGTGGTATGGAGGAATATCATCAGCAGAGTTATTCCACAAGATTAATGACCGAGTTCTGTGTTGATACATGAACGCCAAAGCCAATTGCCTGAGCACATGTTGGTGATGACGACGAAATAATATCAAATATTAATGCACATAGATAACTCTTGTCTACTGTCTAGCCCCTGATGGATGATGGCTCATTTTCTATCCATACTTAACTTTAAGTTCACAGAGTGTGGAGAACATAAGCTACAGTTCCAAGGCCAGATGTGTTGTCTTATTTGTCCCATTTCCATGTTTGTTTAAGTACCATTGATGTTGTCCTTCCGCCGTTTTCATAGTTTTACTCTGTCTCTATATCCATATCTTTTTGATTGCTTGAAAATGTCGCTTGAAAGTCGACAGGGTCGACTTCATTGCACCGGGTTTTATCTCATATGGCTGGGTTTCTTTCCGCAGCGCGTAAAGCGTCGCACAAAGGACGAACTCCGTAGCTCTAGCGACGACCCACAGGAGTCTCCGAAAACATTTCACTCGTGAACCGAAGGACGCGGCCCGGAATCGAACCCACAACCTTCAGAGCCCGAGTCAAACGGCTTGACCACTGCGCCACGGAGACTCCTGCGTTTTTGATTGCATGCCCGTGTGCGTCGCTTATCAGGGTTCATTCTCTTAAGATATCCTAACCATAACTGTTGTTGTCTTAATTAAACGATTCGGATGTTACACCAATAATATTTATGATGTCGTCCCGCACTCTGTTTCTTCTGGAAGTCCCAGCACACTGTTTCAATCAAGTCATCTCACGTGAATGAGTCTTTTCTAGCGGATGTTAATACATACATAACATTGGATGTAAGGTGTATTTTTGGAATAAAGAACAGCGCTGGACGAGAGCAAGACTGCATTTTGTAAAATGAATGGCTTATTGAGCAATATCAATGTATATGTTATTAAGTATTAATATTATTTCACACGAGTTGCATAAAGACAACGTTAACATTTGACGGTGACTGCTATCAAAGCAATTCGCAAGTACTACAATCATCTTACACGACATGCGAGGGAGCTTCAAACGAAAACCGTAAATGTGTTGTGTGTGTGTGTGTGTATGTGTGTCTCTCTCTCTCTCTGTGCGCGCGCGCGCGCGCGTGTGTGTGTGTGTGTGTGTGTGACTATTTTCTGGAGTAAAAAGTAAAGAATAAATGTATCATTTGTCAATGCAGCCACCAATGCGTTCAATGCGTTCAAGTCCGCCAGCGCCAATAAATGCTTGGATTCATGTCGAAATATCGTTCTCTGGCATCACTACTCGGTGTGCCTGACTTGGTCGTGAACAGTCTGCCCCACAAGTCACGCCGTTTTGAAACTTCCTACTCCACTCATATACTTGCTGGACTGACAGGCATGCATCACCATTCCGGACCTTCACTCGCCGATGAATTTATATAGGTTACACCCCTTCACTGATCAAAATACGGATAACATAACTCTGCTCCTATGCTTCTCTTTGGTGCATGTCAAAAGTGGGGTGACCATCTTTAAACTGTCCTATGACGTCCCCGTGTTCGTCAGTACCTTGATGTCAATCTCTGAACACTCTTGACATCTGTATCAACAATATTGACAGGTTACAAGTCAATGGCATGGTTATTTACTTTTTATCACACTTTTATGGTTTTCTTTGGAATCCCACTCGTACATTCAATTGTACGCCTGAATATTAAATAATACCATAGACAATTGAACTCAGTCATCTAAATGTTTTGTAGTAAGCAAGAAATGGAATTAGGTCAGCCAACGAATTGATCCTAGAGAAATACTGCTCATGAATCATGGAGGAGATTGAAGAAAATGCACTGGTCGCAGAAGCTGGAACTTCAATAATCCCTCACCTCGACGCCAAAATGCATAGGTGGAAGACATCAATAGCAACAATAGATATTACATTATTCTTTAGTTTATGTTTAAACAATTAAACCAATACGACTAGTGTAGTACGTACTTGTTAGCAAACAATATTTATACGATTCTTGCTTCACTTCCACAGTTTACGGAAGCGTGGTGAGAAGTTGCTCCACGGTAAATACTTGGTCAGTCTGGTCATCATCTTGACGATCATCGACTGCTCCCTCGTCATTGCTGAGCTCATTCTGGACTTGTACAGCGTCAAAAGTGAGCCCTACATACACACTTTGTTTAGTCGATAGTATGTAGACTTTTCATTTAGATCTTGGTTTCTTTCGCTTTTGGTGTTGTTTTGAGTATGACATTCTTTGTGAATTTTTCGTCAGTAGTGCCATGGTATAAGGAATTCGCTGGTGTTGTTGATTGTATTAGACTAATACAAATGTGACTTAATCTTTGTGAGTGTATTTGTATCACAGTCTATGATGTAATGAGTTTACGTAGTGTATCTGTATCACAATATGTGGTGGATTCTACAGGGCATTTGTATCACAGTATGAGATGTGGTCGTGTGTTGTGTATGTGAACAAACATATGTGCTGTAGCCGCTTGTGTAGTGTATTTGTACCAGAATATTACGAGTGATGGTTTGTGTTATAGGTTTCTACAACATGTAGTGTGCTCAGCTGTCCATTGTTTTGGTTCTAGATATGTGTATAGTGGTCGGCTGTGCCATGCATTTTTTGTATATACACATAGAATATATGCGGTTGTGTAATACGAGTATGTAGTATGGGCTGTTGTGTAATGTGTTTGTTGTCCTCCCATGCCGTGCGGCTGGTTGTGTAATACATGTGTTATTGTTGTCCCATATATAGTGTGTTCGATTGTGTGATATATTTGTTGTTGTACAATATGTAATGTGATCCGTTGTGTAAAGTATTTGTTGTCCTCTCTTAACTCAGTGTCGTCGATTGTGTATTGTATATCCTGTTTTAAAATACGTAGTGTGGTTGGCTGTGTAATATATTTCTTGTCAATTAACGTAGTTTAGTCGATTTTGTAAAACATAGTATGATCGGTTGTGTAATATACATGTCGTACGATATGTGGTGTGGTCGGTTCTGACATATATTTATTGTTGTACATTGTGTAATGTGACCGATTGTGTAAAGTATTTGTACTTTTACAGCATGTAGTGTGGTCGTTGTGTAATATAGTATATATGTTTATGTACAATATGCAGTGTGGTCCCATGTATACTCTATTTGTTGTTGTCTGGGATCCCAGACACTGAAGTCTTATAAAGAGCGCCCATGCCCAGTATCCACACTGTACTAATGAAGAATCAGATTCGCTGCGCTGGTCACTTGACTCGCATGCCAGATCACAGGCTCCCTAAACTAAAGCGTACATCATTACGCAAGAGCGCAGTCATTTGTGAAGCAAATAGAACTGCAAGAGCTGTGAAGAAAAGGCTGGACAGAAAAACCACTGCAAGAGATCTACCTCATGGAAAGTCAAGCATTCTTTGCCCGCATTGTCAAAGAACATTTCGAACCAAAAATAGGCCTTATCAGCCATCTTAGAACTCACGGCTCCATACTTTCGACCCCACTGGATGAAATGAATGGTCATCATCATTCTTGATGGACAAACAACAACAAAATGTGTTGTTGTAAAATATGTAGTGTACTCGAATGTATAACATATTTGGTTGGGGGTCTCCGTGGCGAAGTGGTCAAGCCGTTTGACTTGGGCTCCGAAGGTTGTGGGTTCGATTCCGGGCCGCGTCCTTCGGTTCACGAGTGAAGCTTTTTCGGAGACTCCTGTGGGGCGTCGCTAGAACTACGGAGTTCATGCTTTTTGCTACGGTTTCCGTGCTGCGGATAGAGACTGAGCCATATGGAATAAAACCAGGTGCAATGAAGTAGACACTGTCGACTTTTGAGCGATTTTTAAAAATATATTCTATTGTTTAAAATATGTAATGTGATCGGTTTGGGTAAAGTATATTGTGCGGATGACAGCGTAGTGTATTTGTTCTAATAATGTTCTAATATGCAGTATGATCAGTTGTATAAACTATGTGTTATGTTTTATGAAACAGAGCAGTTACGGGGCAGTAAATACTATCGAATGTGAACATTTAAAATATCACTTGTATCGTCCGCTCAATAATTCAGATTGTTAAATGCAACACTACACAACTATTTTCACCAACAAATAATACACCGGTCAGTGACTGACTGACTAATTGACTGACTAACTAATAAACTAACTAACCAACCACTTAAATAACTAGACAACTAACTGGGAAACTAACTAGAAAACTAACTAAAGAACTAACTAATTAATTAAGTTACAAATATTCATTTTTAATATGATTCATCTTTCTCAAAATATGTAAACAATAATCTCAATTATACTTTATGAAGATTATGGCAACTCTTAACAATAATAATTTGTTACTCACGACTGTGTGTGCATGTATCATATAGTATATATTATATGTGTGTATGGGTGTATGTGTATATGGGTGATGGGTCGGTCGTCCGACATGTGAGAAGCTCATGGGCCTTTACAGCTCGGGCCGGAGGGAGAATTGTGAAGGAGGACTCTGGTGCTTTCACTGAAACCACAAGTAGCCTGACCATGGAAGTCATGGCAGTAAGTAAAGCAATAACATGGCTCGAGACACAGACATTCACTAGGGCTTGTTTCCTTAGCGACTCAATGAACATGATCAAGCGGATAGAGGAGGGGTCGATCCGAAGAGAATGGTTGCTGCCTCTGAAGCGGTCTCGGCTGGCACAGATTAGTTTCATCTTCGTGCCAGGGCATGCGGGAGTACAAGGAAATGAGCGGGCTGACAAGCTCGCAGGTGAGGCTACTGTGGAGGGCGGACGCGCCATGGACCAGGCTGACATTCTGAATGCTCTACCTGAAGTGAGACTTTTGCGAGAACCAAGCGATGACTGTGAATCTACAACAATGGCCAGTCTGCGAGAGCAGCAAATTAAAAGAGGGGTGGCCAAACAAGAACACTACGCAGGAAGCCAAAGAAGATTGATAAACCAACACAGAACTGGCGTCGTTAGCCGCTACACGCTGCGGGATTTGCTGAGGAGGGGATCCGAGCACTTATGGACTGAATGGTTCGATGTGCAACGAGGATGATCTGTCGACTAACTAACTAACATATGTGTGTATGTATATGTGTGTGTATGTGTGCCAGAGTTTTCTTGTTGTTGTTGTTGTTGTTGTTGTTGTTGTTGTTGTTGTTGTTGTTGTTGTTGTTGTTGTTGTTGTTGTTGTTGTTGTTGTTGTTGTTGTTGTTGTTGTTGTTGTTGATGATGTTGTTGTTGTTGTTGTCGCGCACTTCGTCTACTTTAATAGGAATAAAACAAATTATAGCAGCGTGCTGCCAGCGGTCGGTTTCTGAAGCGACCGCAAAAAAGTCAAGAAATAGAAACATACAATTTTATAGAGGGCAATAAACAGAACTGCTACCATTACAAACACCGCAGGGTATACCTATAACTTAAGAAAGAAATGAAATGCATAAAATCATACATGAGATGAAATATGTATATATAAATGTTATATCCTTGCCATATTTCACGATGTTGATCGTCTTTCCAAAGTACTCTTAAAGTCTAGGATCCGGTCTGTTACTATTGCAATTTATATTGCTGTTATAATATATGTCAGTTTCATCCAGATAGTTATCTCTGTGTCTTTCTTTTGTCAAATGTGAGTGTCGTCTAGATAGTTATCTATTTGTCTTCTTTGATCATCTGCCAGTGTCATCATGATAGCTATTTCTTTGTCGTCAGTTTGCCGCCTGGTAATATCATTCATATAGTTATCTCTCTGTCTTTTGCTTGTCAATTCTCAATGCCATTTAGAAAGTTATCTCTTTGTCTATAGTTTGTCATCTTTCAATGCCATCCCGATAGTTAGCTCTTTGTCTTCAGTGTGTCATCTGTCAATGTCATCCAGATAGTTATCTCTTTGTCTTTCGTTTGTCATTTCTCATTGTCATTCATAAAGTTATCCCTTTGTCTTTAGTTTGACATCTGTCAATGTCATCCAGATATGTATCTATTTGTCTTCGGTTTGTCATCTGCCAATGTCATCCAGATTGTTATCTTTTGTCTTTAGTTTGTCATCTTTAAATGTCATCGAGATAGTTATTTTTTGTCTTTCGATTGTCATCTGTCAATGTCTTCCACATTGCTATCTCTTTGCCTTTCGTTTGTCATTTGTCAATGTCATAAAGATATGTTTTGTTCTTTTTGTCTTCGGTTTCTTTCTTTCCCTATCGCGTCTGCTAGTTTCGAATAGAATGTCAATTCTATTATTCCGCAACCGCTCCCAAAAATTGTGCGGCTATTATTTAATTTCTCTAATCAGTTTACTCTTTCGTTTGCTATTCTTAGAACGGCCTCATTTGAATTTTTGTCAGTCCTCTTTGCATTTTCCTTAGAAACCAGATTTTACCTACCTACTATACATTTCATTACACTACCTTCATGCAGATATTGCTAATATTGAATTACTCTTCTCTTTATCCTTTTCACTACTCAAGTAATCGTTATCAACATCCAGATACATTTTACTACGTGTCGCACGGACATTAATGTTGAAGCATGTGTACCTTCGAGAATAGAAGAGGATGAAAAGCCTGTAACTGTAACTAACGCTTACAAGTCACATTTTTAGAAGTTAATTATTGCGAGTGGCAAAATAAGTATGAATAGAGGTACTCAGTAAGTTGCCTTTTCATTTGGTTTACAGTGTGTTTATTTAAGATAAATAAATCTGAAACCCGCACACTGCTTGGCGGTTGCTCGGGCAAGCAGCTAATATGTTTTCACCACTTACAAACTGAGTATTCTAGCAGGGCCGTTGAACACATTTTAAGGTATAAAATTCATATAGTGCTACATGGTGTATGTTTAATGACTGTGCAGTGTTTGAAAATATTACCGGTCCAAGTTTTTTATTTACCTATTATTTTGCATGAACTATACAAAGGGTGAATACAAAACTTGGACCGGCAATAAACCTGCACAGACATTCGATTTCACCATTGCCCCTACCACTTTCAACCTCAAGAAGAAGTTATAGTAGAGTCCATCACCGGCTCATAATGATAGTCCTGTGACTAGTCAGCCATCAAAGCATCTCTCCATGGTTTTTCCCTCACAGTCTTATTAATCCGAAGGTGATTGTTGTCCATATGGGATAATGGACTTTCTGGGGATCTGCACAGTCATTAAAATATACCCTATATAACACACGTTTGAATAGACCAATCGGCACTGTGGTGGTGGTGTGGTCATTAGCTGCTTAGTTCTCTCCCGAAGCTCCACATGTGTTACTCTGTCATACCATTGTAAA
Organism: Cepaea hortensis; assembly: GCA_963921405.1. Taxonomy (NCBI): domain Eukaryota; kingdom Metazoa; phylum Mollusca; class Gastropoda; order Stylommatophora; family Helicidae; genus Cepaea; species Cepaea hortensis. The sequence continues at coordinate 46,970,310 of OY992892.1, read as the reverse complement.
CCTTCTGTTCTGAACAGTCACCAATTAATGTGTGTTCCTAGTTTATTAGTAACTGTTGTACTCGCACTTTACTGTGTGGAGATTTTGGTTCTTATGTGAAAATCTGGACCGACCCCAAAGCCTTACTAGCGTAAAACATAATTCTGCCTCTCATTGCAGTTTGAGCCCAAAACACTGTCTTGGCAGGCAAACACAATAACAGCATTGCCACCGTACAAAACCAAAGACATGTTCAAATGGATAAGAGTGCACGTTGTTAAACAACTGGTGTTTTGATGCTGCGGTAGAGGGTTCAAACCCTACACCGGTCAGCTGTACTTAAATTTTGACTTCTCGTCCTTGACATGGGGACGTAAATTACAAGTACCTCTGATGTCGGTGTGAGTTTTCCTGATGGCAGGAGACACTTACAATAGAGAAAGCTAATCCACACGCAAAACTCATTCCAATGCTACTAGAAGTAGCTTGAATGGATTATGCTTGAGTCTAAAGCGAGCGACCGCAAAAAAAAAACACTAAAGAAGAAAATCGAAATGTTTGAATGTAAATGCTACAAATATGTCTTATATTGTCATGGATCAGGATGTTAAATGTTAGTTGCATAACCTTTACATGACGTCGATGTCAACACCAGCATTTGTTGCTGTTGTGGTCTCTTGGCGAGTTTACGTTCAGTACTGTAGTTTGTCATTGCTTTCTGAAGGACCAGCAACCATACAATTTCCTTTAAAAACAAACAAACAAACAAACAAACAAACAAACAAACAAAATACAAAGCAGTCTGTTGCCAAATCGCTCACAGATGTGTTTCAATGGCGAGTATGGGGGGTTACGAACTGCGTCCGTAACTCCTTCGTCAGTGATCCGTAACCTCTTGGCTACGGAAATGGCACATTGAGCATCACAGGGACTTAGAAAGCATGGTCAAGGAAGTCACTGTTCCCGGATGACAGACAGGGGTTCCCAACATAACATTCCACACACGTAATTAAAGACACCATGGACATGACACACCGTGAGGGAGGAGAACTGATACAGGATCGAGCCTTTCTATAGGTTGTGATTAAAGCGACGTTTAGCATAAGGCTTGCTACATGATATGATGAAGGCATTTTTCACACAGTCCCTCTTCTTCTTCTCTTCCTCCTCGATTGACTTCAGTGAACTGTAAAGGGGGTGTGGGATGAAAAGATCTTGTACGCACTTTCTCATGATCTTCGTAGGTTGGTATTCATTTGTGTAAGGTTGTTCTTGATACCATCACACTGTCTTTCACGTGGTCTACCTATTGTTCTGTATACTGATTTCTTAAATCAGGCTTAAAGTAGCAGATGGTACCAGGGCATTTTTGAGAGATGGCCAAACTATTTATTTAGTCAGATGTTTTTTTTTTTGGTTTAAATGAAGGGCATGGCTTGTTTCAGACTTAGTCGTAATTTCCTCATTCCCAATTTTGTCTCTCAAGGTTACTCCAAAGCTCTTGTAAAACATCTCGTCTCTGTTGTTATGATTTTGCGCTCGTTAGTTGCAGTAAGTGTCCATGTTGACATTGGCAGCATAATGTCGGCCAAAATAATTGTTTTTTGTGGGATTTGCTCTAGTACTTATAGGTAATTGTATATGCGACAGATGTGGCGATAGATGTCCCAGTACACGATTTACCTTTGCACAAAGTGTGTTGATTTATATTGCCCACATTGCATCTTTTAATTTCATTGCGAAACAATAGTATAACTAGAAAGTCTGTTGTCTTATTATTTCATTCGTTCACTTTGAACTAAGGCGTAGTCGATGCAAGGGGCTACTACTGATAGTATCTGCTACTACTAGTAAGTTCAAAGGACTTACTTTTGCCTGTCGGTTAGTTTCCCCTATCACCAGCGCCTCCCACCATCAAGCGAACCCACTCCGTCTTCAGAATTACTTGTAATTTCTGTCCCCAAGTCAAGGGCGAGAAGTCAAAATGTAAGTCCAACTGACAATTGCGTGGTTTGAACCCACTAATCCGCCATCAGCGCGAGGAAAGTTTGAAGCGAACGCTAAAATCATTTTGGTCAAGTTGACCTCCAGAAACAGAAATGAACAACATGGGGTGGCCATGGACGAAGCTGCATGGGATAGCTAAGTAAAGGAGGTCTTGTCATGAATTTGTTGAGAGCCTATGGCTCATTGGAGGACAGAGAGCGAAAGAAGGAGAATTTGTAGGACACGGCTAATTCTATATCGTATAATTCCCTATGAATGAGTGAAGACCATTCACCGCAATTTTCTCCAGAAGCCGATGAGGTATTAGGAAATGACGTTACGGTAAATATAACGGTAGCATTCTTTTCAATCATTATCTAAACTCTGCCATTTCTCTAACCGAAAATCCAGCGCTGAGTTTCTTCGATTCACGCCCCTCCAGCATTAGTATGAGAGTGATCAATGAAGCTAATTTGTGATAGTTGAATACGGCCAAGCTTATTCCTCTGTTGTCTGCACTATTATAGGCCGCAAATAAAGGCAATGAACTCAACTTGGGCCAGAGGCATCGATTCCGGAATTATCAAAGCCGTTACTCTATGAATTACAGCCGATCCATAAATGTAAAATAATATAACCATTAGAATTAGGCGACGAAATTAGTGACAAGAATATGACTGGCTTTGTAAGTAAGAGAGAACACGCGGATTTCACCGAGTGTAAAATCGGACTTTACGTGTTTGTGTAAATGGCCAAGTTTCCATATTTGATTCCGCACTGGGTCAACAACCTCTTTAACATACCAGTTCACTCATTGCTTAGTGTGTTAACGATTTAAAAGAACCTGCTTTGATTATAAGATGCTGTGGTGCTGCAGTAGTGTAATAGCTGTCCACACGATTTCGATACGGCAGATACATATTTAAATCCCAAATCCCCAATGAGATTCGGTATTTTATCTGATTCCGGGATCCGACTCAGTCTCATAAACTATGCACAGTCTTAATCTATCCAGTACCCTTTCTGTCGATCTACTTCTGCATCTTATCCCACAGATCGTTCCTGTCGTCACAATTGTTTCCAGTGCCTCTCTTCTCATTACATAATCAAATAATGCTGTTTCTATCTTTCTTAAAGTTATATATATATATATATATATATATATATATATATATATATATATATATATATATATATATATATATATATATATATATATAGTTATATCTTAGAGTTATGGAGATTTATATATTAGAGTTATATAGCTTATGGGAATGCATATAGTGCAATGATGTCGGTTCTTGACTCAGCTGAACTTAGAGTTATATATTAGGTTCTACTTTCTTTCTATTTAAGCCATCGTTGTTAATTACTCTGGCAAAACAGTTTCTATGTAACATTTCAGTATACTATTTATAGTCACTGCCAAGAGAGAAAGAAATGGCTGACTAACTTATTCACAGCTGATTATAAAATTATAAAGACTGATAAAGACGTATGTCAATATCAGCCTATTAAGAGAGGACTCAAACAGGGATGTGTAATGTCTCCAGATCTGTTTTCCCTGTACAGTGAAAATATTTCCATAAGTGAAGTAGATATGAAAGGAATCATCATTAGAGGAAAAAAAAAACATCAATAACATTAGATATACAGATGATAAAGTATTGACTGCAGACAATGAGCAGAATCTGCAAAATTTAGTAGATGATGTTGTTATACACAGTGAACAACAAGGATTAGAATTAAATTGTAAGAAGACACAGATTATGGTCGTCACTAGGAAGAACGAAATACCGCAATATAATATACAAGTATACGGGAATGTTCTTAAGAAAGTGAATCAATACAATTATCTCGGAACAGTCATAACATCGGATGGCAAATGTCTTGAAGAGATTAGAACAATAATCGCCATGGCGAATGTAGCCTTTTGTGAGATGGAAAACATATCGAGCAATAAAATATGTCATTTGCAACGAGAAAAAGAATGTTTAGGTGCTACATAGAACCCGTCCTTTTGTATGGATGTGAAGCGGGGACAATGAGCTAACAGGCTGAAAAATATATGATGGCTGTGGAAATGTGATTTCTGAGGAGAATGCAAAGAATACCATGGACAGATAGAAAAACCAACGAACAAGCCCTTCAAGAAACAAATGGAAATCGTAAACTGATTAGAAAAATTATATGTAGACAGTCAACATTCTTTGGTCACGTTATGAGAAGAAATAAATAGCAGAACTTAGCGATAACTGGTAAGATTGAGGGAAATAAACAAGAGTAAGGCAGAGAAATAAAAACTTGGATGGCTTGACCACGTGGCATGCCGAGACAAGAACACTGAGCTGATCAACAACTCTGGTGATCGAGTGAGATGAGGACACATGACCGCCCCCGCTTACCGGCTTGGCACATGTTCCATCCATCCATCATGTACCATGCCGGTAAGCTTGGGCAGTCGTGACTCGCCATTTCACTCTATCACCAGAGTCGTGGATCAGCTCAGTGTTTCTGTCTCGACAATGCCACGTGGTAAAGTCATCCATTTATTTACTTCTCGGTCTTCCCCTTGGTCTCTTCCCCTCGATCTTGTCAGTTGTCACCAAGTTCTCTAATTTATTTCTTCTCATAACATGTCCAAATAATGTTGACTGTCTACGTCTAATTTCTTTAATCAATTTACGATATTCATTTGTTTCTTGTAGTACTTGCTCGTTGGTTTTTCTGTCTGTCCTTGGTATTCTTTGCATTCTCCTCAGAAACTACATTTCCATAACCATCAGATGTTTCTTTAGCTTGACTGCTCACTGTTCAAGCTTCACATCCATACAAAAGTACAGTCACTATGTAGCACCTCAACACTATTTTTGTCTCTTCAATTGACATCTTTGTCTTTGTTTACTTCCATGGAATGTTCAATTACTTATTGCAGCATATACACAACATTTACTGTACCCTCTCCTTCTACAAACCCACATTGTTCTTCTCCTATTTCTGGTTGTATTTTCTTCCTCACTCTTTGCATGATAATTCGTAGCAAAATCTTCGTGATGTGACTCATTATATTAATTGTGCGATGTTGATCACATTCCAAGGCTCCTGATTTCTTTGGGATTGCAATAAATATAGAATCACATAATTCAGAAGGTATATCTCCGATATCATATATTGTGTTCAGCAGTCTGGTGACTTGATCTATTCCATATTCTTCTAAATCATTAATCATTTCTGTTGTGGTGTTATCTGAACCGGGGGACTTGCCAGTTATCATATGTTTAAGAACATTCCGAACCTCCATCTTCACAATTGGCGGTCCTTCATTATTAATTCGAATATCATACTGTTCATCTCTGTTATCATAAAGGTTTTTCACATAATCTGACCATACATGTAGGACCTGATCTTTTTCTATTATGATTTTGCCATCTTTTGGTTTTAGACAGCCTGTTGATGTACTTGTTATTTTATTAGTAAGTTCCTGAATTCTTTTGTGCATTGAGTTGATATTTTGACTGTTGTGTTCTTTTTCAATTCCTATGCAATTTTTCTCAAGCCATGCTTTATTTTGCCTCCTAACATAATATTCTGCCTTGTCTGTGAATGTCTTCATATGTGGCAGGATTGTTTTTGTTGAGTCTTCTTGTATGATAAAACTATAGTAATCCATGAAATTATGGAGAAGTACTATTAAGGGAGCAACGTTCTCCGTAGGTCGATGCACTCGATAAATGACTTTAATGAATAAATAATCATAGCCATGCCACGCCATTAGCCTTGCTCTATGAAGGTCCCAGTTTTTTTTTTCTGAATCCGTAATTCAATTCCCGAGTGAGATGATTTCGGAGATTCTCCCACCCCCTTCCCCACCCCCGGTAGTAGGGTGAGGGGTCGTCTGTGGAACTACGGAGTTTGTGTTCTATACGACACTTTCGGCCAGCCGCTCTGCGTAAAGAAGATCGAACAATCTTTGATAGAACCTGATGTAAGGACATCGATTCTTTTTCTTGTAATACCTTTGGCTAGGGCACAAAGAAACACTTTTGGTTGAAGTTATCGGCCACGATTTGCAAACATTCACGGTGATCCCTTTAACCAAGACAACTAAACACGTTTGGTAGAAGTTATGTCAATTTTACTCCGCTTAGATCACATTTGTAACTATCGTTCGATTGCGTTCTAGAACTAATATCTCCAAATTTGAGAGGATCGGGGTTGAAAACATTCGAGCACCTGCTCTCGTACTAACACATTTAGGATGCAGACACCCTGTCACGCGATGGTTTGTCAAGACACGCGCACTAACCACAATACCACCCTATAATGTTGTACTATTTGCATAAATATAAACACATTGAGAGTCTGTATTATTATGCCTAAAGTATGAGCATCAATCAATCAAGCGGTGACACCACACGAACATCGGGATGGATGAATCTACTATACAAGAGTACGCTGCAACCCGTGTATATCCTTGACATCTCTGTTTAAAAGTAGAAACATCTTCGCTGTGATTTATGATTGTTTCCAATCATTCCATTTGAACTCAGTTGCGTTCAATAATTATAGTCGTCGAAGGACCTTAGAGATGTACTCTTGTCATTTCTAATAGAAAATGCGCATACACAACAAATCCAAACTACTGCAGGTAAAGTATTGATGAAAACCTGCAGGCAAAGACTTTCTCTGTATCCCCAAGCGGTGGATCCTGGGAATTGTCAGTGCAACGAAGATAGTCGATTTTTATCTCCTTTGCGTTACTGCTAGACGCAGACTTGCAACTTTGTCCCACACCGCTCAGTCCACTGACACTGTAAAATGACAGCCGTAACAAAAACGAGCCCGTTCTTCCATAACCACGGGAGACAATAAACAGCAATGATTTTCATACATCGTGTGTGAAATACATGTTTGGGAAAGTAAAATACCTGTGTGTAAAATAACGACACGGTTTTGTTAAAACCAGCACAGCCAAGAGATCAACACAGGTTCCAAATATTGGGCAATCAATAGTTTTCGGACTATCCGGGAAGAACAATTCGGTGAATAAAATAACTGGTCATCACATATTATTTTAAGCTTTATATCAAGAACTTACTTACATTTACACCCATATTATACTATCTGCTGCCGGATTTCCTATATTTTGCTTTTAATTTGATTTTTCTTTATTTTGGGGAGTAGGGGATGGTAAAGAATAACTTTCAATGGGTGTGGCTATATTTATAAATGCTCAAGTGCCCACTGCTCATATTTCACACTAAAAGTTTCCCTGTCCAGTGAACGAATACCGTAGTACCGACGACCATCCATATGTGTGTACACGAGGATCCCACACGCTATCAATATCGATATGGGGTTAGATTTTCTCAGGTTGGAAATAACTTGGCCTCTACAGAAATAAGGGAAACACAACACAAAGAAGAACACAGAAAAGAAGACTGCAAAAATAACAGAACAAACCAGAAGACGTCATGGCGTAGTGATTAGTGTATTGGGCTACCCAACAACTGTCCTGCAGTCAAAACTCAATAACAGCTTCTATTTTCTCTGACCAGAATCAAGTCCCTAGAGACCGTGTACACGACTTTTTCTGGACTCGCTACCCTAACAGCATACAATCGTAATCTAGTAGTTTTCAGCAACTCCGAACAATCAATACCAATATACAATATTTGTGATTATACACCCATTCAATGTCTGTTTTAATCCGGTGTACGGGCAACATATCAATAGCAGATATTAAATACGCCTCCAGGAGCGGACGGGGTCATTTCCATTACAAATTTCCTAGGAGACCTTATACAAACTATTGATCAACACATATTATTTCAATGGGTCCTGTGCATCTTTGCTTTAAACTAGTTACTTACGAGGACATACGTAATGTATTTATTGAAGCCCATTCGCCAAGAGAGAGAGAGAGAGAGAGAGAGAGAGAGAGAGAGAGAGAGAGAGAGAGAGAGAGAGAGAGAGAGAGAGAGAGAGAGAGAGAGAGAGAGAGAGAGAGTGAGAATACGCAAACTATTGATTTCAACAATTTCTCTGAGAGGAATAGGTACTTTATTGATTGAAACCCGTTTCTTACGAAAACTACGTACATATTTTATCCTCTTTTGTCCAGATCTAGATGGATGATGTCTCACATGCATATTTTCCTAATCCACACTTGGAGTTAAATGTTTTGCTCCATGTCCAGATGATTTGTGCTGGTTGCATCGCATTGTATTTGTTTATGGTACTCTTGGTGTGGTTTATGCTTCGTTTTCTTTGTCTGCCTGTGTCTGTCTATATGTTTTGTTTCGTTTTCAGGGGGTACGGGGTGTCAGGTATTGGTAGCACCTTTGGTAAGGATGACTCTCATGTCCTTTTCAGGACCCATCCCCCACTGGTCCAAGCCTGACACCCAGTCACGCCTGTGGCTCCTAGTAGCTGTCAGCATGCGACAGCGGCCACCCCCGGGCAACAGTTGTGAGAGGCTGGCTAAACCAGGCGCGGGTAGCCGATTTGGTGTCAAACCAAGCGGTGAAGTAGGGTATGCCTACCCAGCATGTGAAGACAGGATTGGTCAGACTGCGCGGAAGAAATCATTCCTGATTCAATGGGCAAGACGGCGTTTACCTGCAAAGCGTTGTGGAACGTAATGAGCACGGCAAGGCACGTAGAGCGCCCTGGTCATCCACTGCACCTGTATTTGTCTCCAGTCGTCTTGATTGTCCTGCCACTGGACTCAGATGGACTCAGGCGAGAGAGTGAGGTCGACGAATTGCGCAACTCTTCCTCACTTTAATCCAGTTCATCGCGCAAGTCATTCTTCATCCAACGTCATCAGGACTGTGGAAGATTATGGCAAAATATGGCTGTCCACGAAAGTTTGTCCAAATAGTGCGGCTATTTCATGAAAATGGTGAACGGTCTGAGCCCTTTCCTGTCACCATCGGAGTGAAGCAAGGGTGTGTCCTGGCACCAACACTGTTCAGCCTCATGTTTTCAGCTATGTTGACCAATGCTTTTGAGAACAAAGACATTGGAATAGACATCAACTACCGCATGGATGGAAAGTTATTCAATCTCAGAAGGCTGAAAGCTAAAACCAAAATTGACAGCGACACCGTCAGAGAGCTCCTGTTTGCTGATGATTGCGCTCTATACGCCAACTCAGAGGCGGACATGCAACATAATGTTTCAGCTTTCTCACATGCCTGTGCCAACTTTGGGCTCAATATCAATTTGGAGAAAACTGTAGTTATGTACCAACCAGCTCCAGGGAATAATCACACTGTGCCGAATATCAAAGTGAATGGTCATAGTCTAATTGTTGTGTTAAAATTCACCTATCTTCGCAGCACTGTGTCACAAGCTGCCACAATTGATGATGAAGTGAATGCAAGAATCTCCAAGGCCAGCGCGGCGTTTGTCAGACTGTACAAGAATGTATGGGGCAGAAATGGAATAAGCCTGCAAACAAAGCTGAAAGTCTACAAATCAGTAGTATTATCCACACTGCTATATGCTTGTGAAACCTGAACTGTTTATCAGCGACACGCTAGGAAATTAAACCACTTCCACACACTCTGCCTTAGGAAGTTACTGAAGATTAAATGGCAAGGCAAGATCCCAGACACTGAAGTCCTAGAAAGAGCGTCCACACTCTACTAATGAAGAATCCGATTCGCTGGGCTGGTCACTTGACTCGCATGCCAGATCACAGGCTCCCTAAACGAATTTTTTACAGCGAGTTGCGTTGTGGTAAACGCTCTCAAGGCGGCCAGAGGAAACTTTTTAAAAACACTCTGAAAATCTTACTGAATGCTTTTGGAATTAATCATGACACCTGGGAGATTGCAGCCAGAGACCGAAATTCATGGCGTACATCATTACGCAAGGGTGCAGTCACTTGTGAGGCAACCAGGACTGCAAGAGCTGTGAAGAAAAGGCAGGACAGAAAAACCAGTGCAGAAAATCCACCTCCAGAAACGTCAAGCATTCTTTGTCCACATTGTCAAAGAACATTTCGAGCCAAAATAGGCCTTATCAGCCATCTTAGAACTCACGGCTCCATACTTTCAACCCCACTGGATGAAATGAATGGTCATCATCATTCTTGATGGACAAACAACAACAACACAGATGTTTTGTTGAGACAATGAAAGCAAAGATTTAGATATTTAAACCAAAGTATTGGACAATAAAAGGAAAGTACTGGATAATGAAAGCAAAGTATTGGACATTGAATGCAAACTATAGGAAATATTTCATACCAATCGACAAATGGTGGATGATGATGTCAATATTAAACCTATACTTCTCAGAAATGTCCTGGCATTGTAGGTTGGGTCCTTCTTCGAGCTCAGGTTAATGAAAATAAGACAGTTTCGAAGAGGATTCAACCACATGACCACAAGGGCGGCTGGCAAGCCTGATTTGCCACTTCTATACTGCGGCTCCCTCTTGAATAGTGCATCATATTTATTGTGCATATACAGGTGATCCGAAAAACTAAATCTAGTATCTGATACTTTGTATATAGTGTATTCCCGATTTTCAACCTTAATGCGTGGACTCGTTGACCAGTTACATTTTCCAACACGATGCCATTACTTGTAAACATTTCTGCGATATTTCGTAATTTATTCAAACATGTTGCTGCTTCAAGGACTTTGGGATGAAATTTGTATATGTATGTTTGTTTTAATGCGATCATTTCAAAACCTGAAGACAGATAAACTGTGTGTGTGTGTGTATATATATATATATGTGTGTGTGTGTGTGTGTGTATGTGTATATATATATATATATATATATATATATATATATATATATATATATATATATATATATATATAATATATATATATATATATATATATATATATACACACACACACACACACACACACACAGTTTATCTGTCTTCATATATATATATATGTGTGTGTGTGTGTGTGTTTGTTTGTGCGCGCGCGCGTGTGTGTGTGTGTATGGTATGGAACATTTAGACGAGGAGATACCTAATAGACTCCCAATTGGGAGGCGCTATCAACTTCATGTGCCTTCGTTGGGAAGCCTTTATGTGGCTTGTTGTCCCCCACGTGAAGTTCCTGTCAGAGTCCAGAAAGGAGACGTTGATGCAGTGACATCGTTACGCCCGCCAGGCGACTTAGCTCCCAGTAGGGACGCAGTAACTTCGTTACGCCGCCAGGCGAATAGTGGTTACCGGCCTGCAAGACTGCTGGCTGACAAGCGACCAGCGGTCAAGCAAGGACGACGCTAAACGCACGCATGCCTCGTGACGTCACCTGAGGTGAGAGGCGAGTTGCGAGTTAGCGGCAGAGAGCCCTGGGACTTCGACTCGGACAGACGTGTGCAGAGAGAAAGGCGTTGTGTGGTATCTGTACTGAAAGTCGAGTGTCTGGACATCTTGAGTGAGACTTGTGAGCTGTATGTAAGTGTATTGAAGTATCGAGTATATATTGTTGTGATCATCGTTCTGTATTTGATATGTGAATAAATCCATAGAACGATGTGTCGTTGAGTCTTACGTAAAATCACGTTGTACTTGTACTGTCCCACACTGTTAGGTTAGCGAGCCAAGTTTAAGACCCTGACAAGTGTGGACGTGGTGGTACTCGTCCGGCTTTAAAATGAACGTGTTTATGTGAGTAACGATTTAAAACTAGAGTTTGTGAACGTAAAATTTTTGTCAAACTTTATAGTGCATGTATTGTGATCATGGAAGGCTCATTTTGATTATTAACTACATTGTTTAAACATGTGCAAGACGTACAGTGCATACATATTGTTTGTTCTTGTATACGTATAAAACATTTGTGATTTGTGAACATTGTCACCGTTTTGACCTTGTCGACATTGTGATCTTGTCGCCATTTTGACCTTGTCGCCATCTTGTAAACTTGATGTCTATGTCCTTACTGAATGTCATCTTGATGTAAGTGATGTGTCATCAGTGTTGTAGAGTGTTGAGATACTTGTAGATTGTCTTTGTGAATTGAGTTGTCGGAAGCAAAAAGTTTGGAAAGAAAGTGACTTGTGTGTTAAAAAAAAAAAAAAAATTGTTGACAGACACACTTAAGACCTACAACTACACTCAACGCCATACAAACCTAATCAACACTTAGTGACAAGCAGGCACACACCAACAAATAGACGCTAATTTATTTTCCTCCAAAATAAAGCAGGTTTTTCCGTACCATCCGAAACCTTGCCGTAGAGGTCATTTGTGTTCTCGAAGTAACGACCCTACAGTTCCTAGCCCGATTTCCAACCATTCTTCACCGCACCAAGGGCACTTAAGTATATTTTTCTTTTTCCATACTTTAAGGAAGCAATTTGAGGCACGTGTTGTCAATAGAAATCAATTGTAAATTGTTTATTACTAACCACTTATAACATATTTTGTGTGGCAGGTATTTCATTGACATTTTTCATCATGTCTTCATTATTTGATTTCATTGATATGGGGATAAAATTACATTTGACAGGTGATGAATTGACAAAATGGAGTGAGAATAAATACTCTGAATACCTACTAGTACAGGAGAAAACTGCTGAACGCGATGAAAGAGCGGCTGAAAGAGCATTAAAGCAGGCAGAGATGGCTGCCAAGCAAGTAGAGGCAGAAACAGCTTTAAAACAAGCAGAAGTAGAACTGGCTGCAAAGACAAAGCAAGCTGAACTAGATAGTGCACTGAAAAAGGCTGAGATAGATAGTGAACTTAAGAAGGCAGAAATAGCAGCTTAGAGTAAGAGAGAAGAACTGGAGTTACAGTTGAAAATAAAACAACTTGACACTGAGACTGCCATTAACAAAGAGTCTAGGAAATCTGAGAGACTGGAGAAAGAAAACCAGTACAAGAAATATCAAGGTATTGTACGTAATTATACCTCGGGTGACTGCATCGCAGCCTTTACCCAAAATTTTGAAACTTTAATGGAACATTACCAAGTTCCACTGTCTGAATGGAATATCGTTTACATGAGGAGTTTGTCAGGGGAACCTCTTAAAGTCATTGAAACCATCCCCAAAGACCTCAGAAAAGATTACCATTATCTGAAATCTAAGATTATGGCACATTTTATGTTAGACGAGGCAGGTTACAGAGAACAATTCAGTAAGTTGAGCCCAAAACCGACTCAAACGTTCTCTGATTACCTCTGCTTAGTCCGAGATATATTCACCAAATGGACTTCAGCAGCTAAAATTGACAAAAATTATCAGAAATTAGAAGATCTGATCATTAGAGACAAAATTGTATCATCTATTCCTTCAGCATTTTCTAAATTCTTGTTAGAGAATGAATGCACTAGTGTGGATGAGATTGAAAGACGGGGTTCGGCGTACTACACAGCCAACAAACATTGTTTTGCCACTGAAGCTACTGACATTAACTTTGTAGCAGCGGCTAACTATGACAAACCCTACAGTAGGCAGAAACCTCAAAGGCTTACCTCTGAGAAGTTTAAGCATTGTAGTCACTGTAAATTTTCACATCATCCGGGTGAAATGTGCGATAAACACCCAGATTATCAGACTTACCTGCGAAACATGGTAAACAGACTAAATAGTGAACGTACATCTTTCAGAACTCTACGTAAATGTTTCCTCTGTAAGGCGCACGGACACCATCGAGTAGATTGTAAAGGTAAACAAATGTACAACAAAGCAAATGTCGCCGTGCTTGATGGTTCGTCGTCAGACGAAGAACAGCCAGAGAAACACCCTGTGAACTCAGCACAGGCTTTTGACATATTTAGCGCAAATAAATGCGCTGTTTGTAACACCTTCTATGAAGATGGTATTTTAACATGCGGTCACACCATCCCTATTGCCAATGAAGAAGCTAATTTGGTAGTAGACTCAAAAGGCAAGATAATTGTCCATCACGGATATGTGAACGGCAAGTCTGCTACAGTTCTTCGCGATACAGGCAGTTCACTTATTGGCCTTAAAAGAACGTTCATAAGGCCTACAGACTATACAGGCAGGCACGTAACATGCAGAACATTCTCAGGCAATATTGAGAGATACCCATTAGCTTGGGCAGATATTGAAACACCTTTCCTCACTGGGAAAGTAAAGGTCGCTGCATTAACAAACCCAGTGTGTGATGTAATTATTGGAAATTTACCAGAGGTGAATGATAAACCTCATGACATAACATCTCTATGTATTGATGATACCATGACATCACCATCCAATGTCATTGAAAATGTCACACCACCTATTCATTGTATTGTAAATGTAGCTAATGTAGCACTAAGTTCTCATGACATCATTGATAACATTGTTCCATCATCATCTGATATCATTGAATGTGTGAACGTAGTAACGAGATCTACTGCTAGAGTGCAAGATGAAAGTAAGCAAACGGAGGCTATACAACTGCTTAGCCCAGAATCACTACCTACTAACACCATGAAGGAAACATTTGTAACAGCTCAAAAAGCTGATCCTTCATTGTCAAAATACTTTAATCTGATCGGCCAAAAGCCAAAGGTAACAAAGAATGCAAAATGGCATTTTGCTATGAAAAATGATATACTCACCAGGTATCACACCAAAGGTGACAATACAACAGAGCAAACTGTTTTGCCAAGAAATTATCGCAAGCAAGCCTTACATCTTGCTCATGATATACCTCTTGCAGGGCACATGGCATACGTTAAGACCAGATCAAGGTTATTGACACAGTTCCATTGGCCAACATTTTGCAATGACATTAAAGAATATTGCAGAAGTTGTGACACCTGCCAGAAACTGGTAAAAAAAGGAAAAAACCCACAGGCAAAGTTACAAGTTACTGACTTAGCCATTCGACCTTTTGAAAAACTATCTGTTGACATAGTGGGCCCTCTTAATCATACAACAACTAAAGGGAATAAATATATTCTAACTGTCATTGATCAATGTAGTCGCTGGCCAGAAGCGATTCCGCTAAAGAACATTACTGCCAATGATATAATGGAAGTTTTCTTCCATATTTTTTCTAGGATAGGTTTTCCAGATACTATCCAATCTGATAGGGGCACTCAGTTTATTGCCGCATCTACCCAAGCTTTCACCAAAATGTTGGGAGTACAACAGTGTTTCAATTCCCCTTACCATCCTCACAGTAGTGGAATTGTGGAAAAATTTAACGGGGATCTAAAGCACATGCTTGCCAAAGTAACGCAAGAGCACCCCAATAACTGGGATGTATATCTACCAGCTATTCTTTTTGCTTATCGCGAGGTACCTCATTCTAGTACCGGTTTCTCTCCTTTTGAACTTATCTATGGTGCCAAACCACGCGGCCCATTGACCATTTATCACCAAATGTTAACTGATTCTACTCCAGTACTTACACCCATATCATCATACGTATATGTCACATCATTGCGTGAAAGAATCATCAAATCTTGTGTTATTGCAAAGAATACACTAAAACTATCTGGTGCTACTTATAGACAGTATGATGACAAAGGTAACAGGACGATAACTTTGACACCTGGACAGGATGTTCTTCTTCTACTACCTAGTGACAGACACCTATTGACTGATTCTTGGCAGGGACCTTTTAAAGTGACGAGACAGATTTCACCTGTAGACTACGAAATCCTCATAAAAGACAAACATAAAATATTTCACATAAATATGCTAAGACCATACCACAACAGAGAAAACGAACAAGACGATACGACAACTTGTACAGTGATAATAGATCACGAAGACGACGATGCTAGTGACGAGATTCCAACGCCTGCATTAGACACGACAAACTGCTTGAAGGAGATCAAAATCAACCCAAAGTTGACTCAAGCAGAGACAGACAGTTGCAAACAGCTTATATAGCAATACAACACCATCTTTTCCAACAACCCAGGACAAACAGAATTAGTACAGCATCACATCACACTCACATCAAACACACCCATAAAATGCAGACCATACACCATTCCATTACATTACAAAGAACATTTACACCAGGAAATCATCAACTTGGAGAAAAACAACATCATAAGACGATCCCAGTCAGACTTCTCATCTCCAATGGTGATTGTACGAAAAAAAAGATAATACAATAAGACTGTGCATTGACTATAGGAAGCTAACTAAAATAACTGTTCTAGATTTGGAGCCAATGGCAAACACTGACGATCTTCTGACAGAACTGACAGACGCTAGGTTCTTTACGACGCTAGATATGACTAAAGGATATTGGCAAATAGCAGTAGACGAACAGAGCAGACATCTGACAGCATTTGCCACACCTTGGGGACTGTACGAATGGTGCAAACTTCCATTTGGGCTAGTCAATGCCCCTGCCACCTTCGTACGTATGACACGACTGCTTCTTGTAGACATTCCTAACATAATTTGCTATATAGACGACATCTGTGTTCACACAGAGACAATATCAGAGCACATTAAGACGTTAGAACAGACATTTGAACGTATTAGACAGCACGGACTGACTGTAAAGCCTGCAAAAGTAGACATAGCCTACCAGGAAATAACTTTCTTGGGGTACAAAATATCCAATGGCTTTGTCATGACAGACGATAAAATTGTGTCCAAGATACTAAAACTCTCACTTCCGACTACTAAGAAACAAGTCAGAAGTTTGCTGGGATTAATAAACTACTACAGGCAGTTCATTCCTGATTTCTCTGAACTGACCGAAGTGTTTACTAATTTACTAACCAAAGACAAACCAGATAAAATTGTAAACAATGAATGCCTACAAATTGCATTCCGAAAAGTGCTATCATATTTTTCTGATAATAGTTTGAATAATCTCATCCTCAAATTGCCCAACCTTCGTTTACCTTTCAGATTGCGTACAGATGCTAGCTCTGTGGCGATTGGGGCAGTCTTGTTGCAGGAGTACAACAACATACTCCATCCCGTTTACTTCGTATCCAGAAAACTAAAGCCCAGAGAACGGGCGTGGTCCATCCCTCAATTGGAAGCCCTAGCTTTAGTGGTAGGTATAACCAAATTGTCCAGATTTCTTCTAGGACGTCACTTTATCGTAGAATCTGACAGCAGCCCGTTACGGTTTATAAATTCAGGAATACCCTCAAATCATATGGTAGAGCGTTGGTCTCTTAAGCTTCAAGATTATAGCTTTGAGGTTCGACATATTCCAGGCAGAACCAATTCGATTGCCGATCTTTTGTCCCGTTGTCCGACCGACCCAGTAAGCACCAATGTCTGAGTGCAGTGTGTGCAAATACACTCAGACCGACACAGCCATTATTGAGTGAATAATTGTTTTTCTACTCACAAAAAGCTGTGCATTGTCTACAATATTGTGATAGGGATTACCCCCATTATAAATAGTGTTCTTATTTTACTAGTTCATGGAGTGATTGTCCTGTATAATTGTGTAGTGTGTGGTAGAAAGCGAAATTTATTAATTGTATATACCAAGAACAATAACAGTGTCAAATTCGCGCAAGAACTTACCTTAAGCGAACTATCCAAGTTGACAGTGACATCTGCTGGCGAATCATTCCATTTTAATGACGAGTAAGAATGTGCAAACTGAACATTGACAGCTACTCCACTGCAGTGAACCGAAATCCATAATGTTCGGTAGTGAAACATCTAACATGAACATTCAATCGTAATCCAGAAGGTTTTGTGAAACATCTAACACATGAAATGTGAGAAAGGTACTTTCCGTAACTACATCAAACCGGAACAAGTGTGTTCTACAAGTTTCAACATCATCTGACTTTAATGTTCGTGTGTACTTCCGGATTAGTTAGAAATTTAGAGTAAAATTAGCAGACGACAAATAAAAGTTCAAATATCTATGACGATTCTAAAATCTGTAGGAATCTATAAATGAAATACACGAATTGTGTGTTTATTTATTTATGTAGTGTAATCTTAGAATCATATCTTGATTAATGTATTCATATTACCGACTTTTTCTCGTTAATATGAAGAAACGTCAAGCGATGACACTAAGAAATAAAATAATTATTGTAAATTATTGTATTTCATGAATGTTAAAATTATTTCCCTTTCATTTATTTGTTATTACATCCTTACACAAAGGGCCATAATTTGAAATGTATATTCTAATGTGTTGTGTATAAATAGCCAAGTGTTGCCAGATTATTGACACAACAGGTAGACATCTACTAGCATGGCAGAGGGTTGCCGACATTGCAGACCAACACGAGAGCTACTGACCAAATAAGGGCATGGTTTGAGCGTTTTATACGACTTATATAAAGTCGTATTTCAGTCTAGCTAGATGGTTTTTGTTTCAAGAACCATATTATTACGTTTTTTTTCTATTTGCTGCGAGGTAGATGCGTGAAGCTGGAACTACCGATCTGACTGGGTCACTTATGCAATTGAGGTAATCAGCCATCGAGATGATGAAACCTGACAAGTGTTAAAGGTTGAACACCACATGTCGTTGAATGCAACTTCCACTTTTTATATATTTCGATGGCATATGTGTATGTATTTGCATTTGATAGAAATGTACATAACAATAGAAGGGTCGACTCTTACAAGGTTTAAATATTAACCCATTATGTATATATATATGTTACATGAAAGATGACATCTTTCATGAATTTGCCGGGGGAGCGTGTCAGAGTCCAGAAAGGAGACGTTGATGCAGTGACATCGTTACGCCCGCCAGGCGACTTAGCTCCCAGTAGGGACGCAGTAACTTCGTTACGCCGCCAGGCGAATAGTGGTTACCGGCCTGCAAGACTGCTGGCTGACAAGCGACCAAGCAAGGACGACGCTAAACGCACGCATGCCTCGTGACGTCACCTGAGGTGAGAGGCGAGTTGCGAGTTAGCGGCAGAGAGCCCTGGGACTTCGACTCGGACAGACGTGTGCAGAGAGAAAGGCGTTGTGTGGTATCTGTACTGAAAGTCGAGTGTCTGGACATCTTGAGTGAGACTTGTGAGCTGTATGTAAGTGTATTGAAGTATCGAGTATATATTGTTGTGATCATCGTTCTGTATTTGATATGTGAATAAATCCATAGAACGGTGTGTCGTTGAGTCTTACGTCAAATCACGTTGTACTTGTACTGTCCCACACTGTTAGGTTAGCGAGCCAAGTTTAAGACCCTGACAGTTCCCTTCACGAAAAATGATAAAAAATATAAGGAATGTAGGTTCCCTTGGAAGGCGTGGGGATTACGGAATTTTACTACTGACCACAGGGAATGAAGTACCCTGTGTAATATAGATACAGGTGGGACTGTATGTAGGTCTCCGTACTCACAAAATTTCACATTCTAAAAATGAATCATGTAAGCACCAGATATCTAGGGATTGACAAGACATACATGGACATTACTGAACAACCACTGGATATACACAACAAACTAGGTTGTAACATAACTGTGTGCACTTTGTATACATAACAAACTGTTGTTACATAACATTGTGTACTGTGTATACAGAACAAACATATTTGGCTCAGAACATTGTGTGCACAAAGAAACAATCAGTCTTTGGATTTGTTAAAGTCTATCAAATAAAATTCAAATACTGCGTGGCAGGTGGTATTGAATTATATCAATTACAATCACATGACATGATCAAACATCACAATCATTGCAGCAACATAAATAGTTAGTACATAACTTCTGCTATGTGTGGCCGAGGATTAAAAGAGTGATCCCTGTCAGTGTTGGTCATGCTAAGCAATATCTTTTTATTAGTATCGCAACTTGGTTTCCAGGATTCACAGCCGTTTTAGGATTCTGAAGTAGGGCTTGGTAAGTAGAAAAACCTGCCGGAGTTTTAGATTAGCCATTCTTCTCCTAAGGAGAAGAACGATGTTGACTATCTCTCCCTGAATCAAACGGCCCCTAACAAAGGTAAGAGTATACTGTCTTAATGAGGTTGAGGGCTGGCATCTCTGCAAGGTCAGGATTCACCTTCACCAGAATATTTGAGCATCAGCTCCCATTGACAGGCCAACAACATACCAATCTTTCTGTTTTGGAAAGTCAGTTAAGGACTTTTGGTGTGTAAGCCCATCTGGGAATGGTTAGAACACTGGTCACCGCACCACCTGCAGAAAGTTAATGTTGGCACCTTGAAAGCTTGACCCGGACTGAGCAGGAAGGTTCCCCCAATTTCGGTCTTGGAGACTTTCGTGGGCCATTCAAATCTAGCCAATCCAAGTCGTTTGTGCAACGCCCACACTTTTTCCTATTTCGTCAGATTCTTATATTGTCCCGTTTTATTATTTATTCAATTTGTGTCGGTAAATTGTTGATGTCTGGACAATATGTCACAATATATATTTATGTCTGTCCATGGCATTCTTTGCATTTTCATCAGAAACCAAATTTCCACAGCCATCAGATAGTTTTTCAGCTTGTCTGCTCATTGTCCACGCTTCACATCCATACAAAGGTCCAGGTTCAATGTAGCACTTCAACACTCTTTTCCTCGTTTCAATTGATATCTTTTTATTGGTCAGTATCTTTTTCATCTTGCATAAGGCTACCTTCGCAATGATTGACGGTCAATGACGCCATGGTCGTCATTGATGTTTTGTTATTTTTTTCGAGTGTAGTTGGAATGTACGAGGTAAACCACATTATCTGTGCGTTGGCCGTTTTTATTACAATTATTTCAAAGACACTTTGCGTATATTTTATTTTACACACACAGACAGGCAGACAGATAGACACACACACACACGTGTGTGTGTGTGTGTGTGTGTGTGTGTGTGTGTGTGTGTGTGTGTGTGTACAATAAAATATACGCACAGTGTCTTTGAAATAATTGTAATAACAAAGGTCCACGGCAAAGATAATGTGGTTTTACTCGTACATTCCAACTACACCCCCTACCCCCCCCCCCCCCCCCCCAAAAAAAAAAAAAAAGAAAGAACATCAACGCCGACCATGGCGCCACTGACCATCAATCATGACTGCCATCACCCGCAACGGCGCACAGTTTGAAAATCTGTTGATTGGCTGATATATTTGCTCCGGCTATCTTGTGCTTCTGGCTGTCTCTGGGTATGACGTGATCAAATAATGTGGAGTCTCCCCTTGTGATATTTGCGATAGCATTCCAATAGCACACTGACACAAACTCTATCACTCAAACAATCACCACACATACACACACACACACACACACACACACACACACACACACACATATATATATATGACCAAGTACTACAAGAGACAAATGAAAATCGTAGATTGATTAGAGAAATTAGACGTAGACAGTCAAAATTTTTTGGACATGTTATGAGAAGAAATGGACTGGAGAACTTGGTGACAGCTGGCAAGATCGAGGGGAACAGACCAAGAGGAAGACCGAGAGGAAAATACCTGGATGGCTTGGCCACATGGCATGGACGAGACAGGAACACTGATCTGACAGGAACGACTCTGGTGATCGAGTGAAATGGCGAATCATGACCGCCCACGCTTTCCGGCATGGCACATGATTGATATATATATATATATATATATATATATCAGCCTACCAACCAAACAACCAACCAGCCAAACAACCAACCAACCAACAATAACTTGTGTAAGCGAATAAAAAGGTAACATTTGCATGAAATTGGCTGAAACAAACACTTTTACAGATAACACATATAACCGCTTTTCCTTCGATGGAAAGTACAGTTTGCTAAGCTGCGCTAGAAATGTGTAGCTGTGGGGAAAGTCGCTTAATATAACTGTCGATATTACGTTCAGTGGAAATTGAGTTTGATTGTTATGAAATTGCTGTTAGATTTCGATCGGTCATTTGCGGTTTTCTGACTTGACGTCTGGCGTGTATAATCAAGTTGCAAGCAGGAATGGCGAATGGCTGCCTAATGCACATAATTAGGCAAGTTAACTGGGTCAGCCTAGTTTATAGGATGTAGATAGTGTAGGTATAAATGTGAAAGTTGTAGGAAAGTTACCAATGGATCAGCATGGACGAATGGGTAAGAGGACTCGCTCTTAAACTTCCGATGTTCTGATGGTGCGGGTGGGCGGGGGGGGGGGGGGGTGTTAACCACTATACGGGCAGTTGGACTAAAATGTGGACTTCTCGTCCGTGACTTGGGGACATAATTCACAAGTGCCTCGTCTAATGGCTGGGGACATTGGTAATAGACAAAGCAAAACTAACACGCTAAAATCAGTCCAGTGTGAACTACGCTTGAGTTCAAAGATAAAGTTAGTTGCATATCCTTTTCAGGACGTTCACAGTCAACACCAGCATTTCTTGCTGTTGGTGATGTCTTTGCAAGTTTACGTTCAGTAGTTTATCATTGCTTTCTGAATGGCCGGTGATCATCCCATTTCATAGAAAACTAGCGCAACGCTGTCTGCTGTCAAATCACACGCAGCTGTGTTTCGAACGCGGGTATGCGGGATCACCAACCGCGTCAGTAACCTCTTCGCCACGGAGGTCGGTGGAGTTCAAAGAGACAATAAATATAGTCAGTAGCGAAATAACGAACAGCTAAAATTTAATGTTTAAAAGGGTCGATTCCTTTGCACCGGGTTTGACCCCCATCTGGAACGGTAGATTTCATGACGGATGCAGACAGTGTGATGCAAGTGTGAACGTCATAATAAAGCTACTAATGGATATAGTTGAGGAGAGAAACAATGTACGGCAAATTGTTAATGTTCAAGGGGTCAATTTCATTGCACCGGGTTTTACCCATCTGGATCGGTCTCTGTCAGTACAACGGAAAGCGACTTAGATAACATAGCACAGAACACGTAGCTCCAGCGATGACCCCTAGGTGTCTCCGTACAAATTGCACTCTTGGTCTGAACGATGTAGACTTAGGGGCGAACCCGTGACTTTCATCGAAAGGCAGACGGCTTAACCGCCTCGCTACGAATTTGTAGAACAATTGTAGGTATGTATCGTAGAACAACTGTAGGTATATATCGTAGAACAATTGTAGGCATATATCGTGGAATAATTGTAGGTATATATCGTAGAACACTTGTAGGCAGATATCGTAGATTAATTGTAGGCAGATATCGTAGAACAATTGTGTTGTTTTGTTTGTCCATCAAGAATAATGATGACCATTCATTTCATCCAGTGGGGTTGAAAGCATGGAGCCGTGAGTTCTAAGATGGCTGATGAGGCCTATTTTGGCTTGAAATTTTCTTTGACAATGTGGACAAAGAATGCTTGACGTTTCTAGAGGAGGATTTCCTGCAGTGGTTTTCTTGTCCTGCCTTTTCTTCACAGCTCTTGCAGTCCTGGTTGCCTCACACGTGACTGCACCCTTGCGTAATGATGAAAGCCACGAGTTTCGGTCTCTGGCAGCAGTCTCCCAGGTGTCATGATTAATTCCAAAAGCATTCAGTGAGATTTTCAGAGTATCTTTAATGCGTTTCCTCTGGCCCCCTTGGGAGCGTTTACCACAACGCAACTGGCTGTAAAAAAATTCGTTTAGGGAGCCTGTGATCTGGCATCCGAGTTAAGTGACAAGCCCAGCGAATCTGATTCTTCATTAGTAGAGTATGGATACTGGGCACGGACGATCTTTCTAGGACTTCAGTGTCTGGTATATTGTCTTGCCATTTAATCTTCAGCAGCTTCTTAAGGCAGACTGTGTGAAAGTGGTTTAATTTCCTAGCGTGTCGCTGATAAACAGTCCAGGTTTCACAAGCATATAGCAGTGTGGATAATACAACTGCTTTGTAGACTTTTAGCTTTGTTTGCAGGCTTATTCCAGTTCTGTCCCATACATTCTTGTACATTCTGCCAAAGGCCGCGCTGGACTTTGAGATTCTTGCATTCACTTCATCATCAATTGTGGCAACTTGTGACACAGTGCTGCCAAGATAGGTGAATTTGTCCACAACACTTAGTCTATGACCATTCACTTTGATATTCGGCACCGTGTGATTATTCCCTGGAGCTGGCTGGTACATAACTACAGTCTTCTCCAAGTTGATATTGAGCCCAAGGTTGGCACTGGCATGTGAGAAAGCTGAAACATTGTGTTGCATGTCCGCCTCTGAGTTGGCATATTGAGCCCAATCATCAGCATACAGGAGCTCTCTGAAGGTGTCGCTATTAATTTTGGTTTTAGCTTTCAGCCTTCTGAGATTGAATAACTTTCCATCCATGCGGTAGTTGATGTCTATTCCAATGTCGTTGTTCTCGAAAGCATCCGTCAACATAGTTGAAAATATGAGGCTAAACAGTGATTGTGCCAGGACCAAGCCTTGCTTCACCCCATTGGTGACAGGAAAGGGCTCAGACAGTTCATAATTTTCCTGTACTCTTTCCTGAATACCATCATGAAATAGATGCACTATTTGGACAAATTTTCGTGGACAGCCATATTTTTCCATAATCTTCCACAGTCCTTCTCTGCTGACTGTATCAGAAGCCTTGGTACGGTCAATGAAAGTGGAGAACATTTCGCAGTTCGGTTCATGACATTTCTCATGCAGCTGCCTTGCAGCGAAAATCATGTCAACAGTTCCTCGTTATTTTCTGAAGCCACATTGACTCTCAGGAAGAATACCTTGATCGAGATGGGCCGTGAGGTGATTGAGAAGAATTCTGGCGAGTATCTTCCCTGCAATTGAAAGCAAGGAGATGCCTCGGTGGTTGTCACAGGATTGGCGGTTTCCTTTACGTTTGTAAAGGTGGACTATTGACGCGTCCTTGAAATCTTGTGGCATGGTCTCGTTCACCCGTATGTTTGTAAAGACTTGGTGAAGCTGCTCTATTAGGACTGGCCCACATGCCTTGTATATCTCTGCTGGGATAGAGTCAGGTCCAGGTGCCTTGCCGCTGGAGAGTTGATGGATGGCTATGTTTACTTCCACTATGGTTGGCAGGTCATCAAGTGTATCATTAGTGGGAACTTGAGGAAGGCTGTTGATGGTTTCATCATCGAAGAAGGAAGTTGCATTTAAAATGCTGCTGAAATGCTCTGCCCAGCGTTGAAGCATTTCTTTCTTATCGGTGACCAATGTTCCCTCATCTGCACTGAGGAGGGGAACTATGCATGGTGATGTAGGACCATAGACCGCTTTAAGTGAGTCGTAGAAGTTTTTCATATCATGTCTGTCAGCAAAGCCTTGAATTTCATCAGCTTTGCTGCTCAGCCAGGAGTCCCGCATGTGCCGAAGTTTCTGCTGCACTACTCTCTGAATGTTCTTGAAGATATCTTTTTTATGTTGAATTCCGGTCATTCAAATGTGCCTTGAGAAGCAGATGTTTCTCGGCCAGCATTTGGTTGATGACTTCGGAATTTTCCTCAAACCAGTCTTTATGCTTTCGGAGAGGGGGGGGGGGGGGGCCTTGACCCAGGATTTCCTTAGCAGTGGTGTGAATTATGCCCTTTAGGGCTCTCCACTCTGTTTCTGTATCCTGTTTAGCTGCAGCATTGGGCTTGAGGCGTTGACACAAAGTGAATGTTGACTAAGTGACAGATAAGAGTGGCTATGGTTGTGTCTAGGGTATGTCCTTGTAAAATGTAATGTTGAACAACCGATTAACCAAGATGTATCCCAACCAAACACCAGTCAGTGAACAAGCGTTAATTTGCGCACATAATATTCCTTTAATTATGAATTAACACAGACACATGTAGCATATAAATCCAGGAACAATAATTCTCTAAGAATATATCTCCATCCCCAATGGAACACTTCGAATAACACTGCCTCTTACGGCTACTAAAATCTCGTCCCACACGACAGGTATACTAGCCTCTCTCTAGGCCCGACTCAAAGTAACCCACTCTGGGTCTCGAATTCCACTCACTATCCCTGGAACCCACAGTGCGGAGTTATCTTCCGAACTCCGTCACAATTCTTCACTTTCTCCGACCACGACCTTCTCCCGGTCCGGTCTAGACTCAACTCCTCTCAGCTCGGAGTCTACACCTCAACTGCCCCTCGTCAATCTTTGTCCCTGTCCTTAAACCATTCTATGCGCCCTCACAATGATCCACACAAACACCACCTCACTGCTCCAACTGTCTGCCCCTTCTTGCAGCCCCTCTACCTTACACCCTTCCCCGTTTATCTCCTTATATTTTCTTTCCGGTGAATGCCCTTTCACCTCGTGAACTGTTTATATTGTACGGCCACTCACCTTAATGCCACTGAACACAGGCATGTGACACTACCCCACCCTCAAAAGAAAACATCGTTTTCAAATGTTGGGAGACTAATACTTATCAAATATGTGACCCAGACACATTGCCTGGGTAGTCGTAAGTATAAATCCAACTTACTCTAGCTACCACACTCAATAATATATCAAATACTCATAGTAAACTCCCATATTCTTTACACATAAATACAAAACAACTTTCTATCTTGTGTACCAATGCATGAACTACTACATCACAAAATAATAATAATACGTCATAGGAAAGGATTATACTTATGTACCCACAGGTCTCTTACTACTTCACGAACACACAATACTATTTGTGTACCGACCCTATATCAGGTGGTTCTGTTCTTGCATTAACCCACCTCTGGTTCCTGTCGATGCTGTGTCTACCTTTCATGTACCCATGACTCATGGTACCTCTACAATTACAACATCTGTTTGCTATCCCTAGCCCTGGGTCAGTAATGTCGCGAACACTCTTTAGACCTAACTCAACTTTTCTATCTGCATATTGCACCGTTACACTTGAATCTCTGTTTAGTCTGAACTCTTTATTCAATCTTGGCCCATTTATCTGGCACCGTGCTTTCTGCTGCATATGCCTTATGCCTATGTGCCCTGCACATGCACTATCCTGAGCTGTTCTAGTATATCGGTCTCTATGTGCTAAAGGTACTGCTCCTTGCCCACGTGCAGTTCTGCTATCTGAAAAGCTGCGAGTGAGAACATTGTTCTCCCTCTCGAAACACCATCTACCCTTCCCTGACTGACTATTTTCTATTCTACTACATCCTTGGGAACATTTGTTCAGAGTAGTATCTTGTCTCTGGGAGCCACTAGCACTATATTTGGGATCCATTTTCATCTGCTCCGCTGTACTATCCTTGTCTTGAGTTCCTGTGTCTACTTCAAGGGCATCTTCTACCTCAGCTATACTCTCTAATTTAGGTCCTCTTGTGGTAAATACCTCATTACTGCTTACACTATATTTTTGGTTCCAATAAACTACTTCCTCTTCTGTACAATCTTTAACTCCTATAACATTTCCTATGATCAAATCAGCCACTGGTGAGTCCAAAACACACGCTGTCACTCTTCCAGTGATATATGGTGTTTTTACTGTTATAATAGCTAATGGGTAGAACTCTACTGTGCCGTTGAATGTTATGCATCTAATCTTTTTCCCTGTATAATCCGAGGGATCTATTAAACTTCTCCTCACTCCGATAGACGTACATCCGGAATCCCTAATTGTTAACGCTGGTCTATCATTGACAAATCCCTGATGCAGCTTCAAACTTCCTCCTTCATGCACTGCTGATCCTGCTTTCACTGTATGACCACACACTAAGACTGGTTGCCCGTCTTTTTCAAAAAGAGGTTTGCACCCACTACAATCTTCATTGTTGATAGTCTCAATCACTTGTGCTGCATTAGAATGCTCCGTTTCCCTCATCCTACATTGATGACTGACATGCCCCTTCCTTCCACATTTGAAACAAGTGATCTCCCTTTTACTGTTGTTCGTTGGTCCATCTGATGGTTGTGCATCACAATCTGCCATTTTGTGTCTCCAGCTCCCACAATTCCAACATCCGGCATAACTATTTGGCCGTCTCTGAAAATTCCCCCTTTTGTATGGGTACCGTCCTGCTCTGCCAAAATAGTTGCCACGGGAACCATTGTCCTTAGGTTCTTGTTCCTCATATCTTTGTGTTAAATCTACACTTTTTGATCTTGGTCTAATAACTGGATTCTGGTCCTGTTTCGTATATGCTGCACAGACTATTTCCTCACTAATCAGTCTACCAATAGAACTGTTTGGATGTGCAGTCATGTAATTTTGCCCTAACTGTGACATTGTGTCTATGTCCTTTGGCTTACGTTCTTCGAAGAAAGCCACTAAATTAGTATTGCACGATGATACCACCTTGTCTCTCAACATTAGATCTACTAATTTATTAAAATCTGTCCCTACTTCTGCAAGCTCCATCCATTTGTTAAATGTATTCTTTACAGTGTTAACAAAATCTGTGAAATCTTGATTTGTCTCTGGCACTAACTGTCTAAACTTTGTTCTATATCCATGTTCAGTTAGTTGGAACTTTGTCAGCAAACGTTGACGTAAGATAGTGTAGTTGTTCCTTTCTTCTACAGGTAAATTGAACATGGTGTCTAGTGCCTTACCCGTAAGAAGCTCCCCTAGTCTAATAGCATACTGTTCTTCGGGGATGCCTAACACTTTCGCTGATGCCTGATATCTGTCAAGATAAGCTTCAAGGTTGTCTCGGTCCGTAAAGTATGGCAGTTTTAGTCTCTGTGACGACTGCGACGGTTTTCTACTTTCCTCACTTTGACCTTTCGAAGATAGTTCTAGTTTTCTTAACTCGATTTCAGTTTGCATCTGGCACTTGATCTTCTCTTTCTCAATTTCCACCGCATTTGTTTGTTTTAACTTTTCAAGTTACAGTTGTGTCATTTCTAGTTTCAATTGTGTCTCTTTCTCTACCTGTAGACGCTTGTTTTCCATTTCAGCTAACTTTACTTCCTGTAGGCGTTGGGCTTCAGCTAACTTTTCTTCCTGTAGGCGTTTTGCCTCGAGTTCTGCCTGTCTCTGTTCTCTTTCGGCTTGTCTCTGGTCTCTTTCAATCTGTTGTTGTTCTTTTGCTTCGGCATACTCTTGTAACTCTTTACCCTTCAGGCCTATTCGTTCACCTGCTTCAATATATTCCATTAAAGTAGGCATCTTGTACTTGTGGACACGTTGCTGTCAATCAACCAACTATAAATGTGACGACTCTGCTACTAGACTTTGTGTCACTTCCTTAAGTA
Source organism: Cepaea hortensis (assembly GCA_963921405.1). NCBI lineage: Eukaryota > Metazoa > Mollusca > Gastropoda > Stylommatophora > Helicidae > Cepaea > Cepaea hortensis. The sequence continues at coordinate 46,941,366 of OY992892.1, read as the reverse complement.
CACCCGCACTCCCTGTGTACGTAAATCCGTAGTGCTCCAATATCACTCTGTACTCACCCAGTCACTCTATAAGCACTAGGTAGTGAGGGGGGAATATTAACTATACTCCCTCGTATATATATATATATATATATATATATATATATATATATATATATATCAAATAACTGTAGAACAATTCCTGGAAATAGTTGTAAACATACATATACATACACAAATGAATGATACACACTAGATGCCAACTATTAAACGCTAGACGCATAGGTCGGTGAAACGCAGACGGATGATTACATAGAAATAAAAACCACTGACATAAACATGCCCATGAAAGACCATACCGTGCGCATAATATAAACTGACAAATACCATCTAGATAGAAGCTATATTAACATAAGAAATACACCAATACCATATATCCAAAGAACTCAAATATTATATGTAACAGTAAAGAGAAAACAGTAAAAAGAACAAATATAAAATGAATAATGTACATAGATCTGACGTAGACACTTGGACACCGTGTATAATGTCGAGACGACCCAATGCCACAGCACAAAACAAACTGACTCGTCAGCTGTCTCTCAACAACATACAATATGTACCTAGACAATTTCACCTTTGCGCTGTCTCCCGCATTTCGAGAAACAATGCAAAAATATCCTACTTATAACGAACACTGGACCACATACAAATATTTACGTAACGCACAACAACAACAATACTTAGGACGATGAGAACAACAGAAGCAAACAAGGGTTGCCGCCACCAATGTGATGGTAGAATCTTACAAAAGTCGTTAGTTTGTTTTTAATAGTGTCCGAAAATCGCCTGGAAATGTTTGTCCGTTACTGTTTTGAACAGACTACGACGTTAGTTTCCCACAATGAATTAATGTTCTGATGCGTTGTCACTTTTTGTTGACGTGGTGACACGATTTTCGACTGTTGTAAAAGTTGAAGATGATGATAATTATCCCAACGCCTTGTCTCTACACAGTCCGTAACGTTTTTGTAACCCTCCCTGTAGAGTTGGCCTGTGATTGTATAATGTATGTGAACGCTCTTGTTTTTCCAGAAATATTGGGTTTTCGTTGCGTTTTGGGGAGCCGAAAATACCTTTAAAATCAATGAATGTTTATCTGCGTAGTCACTGTCGCTTTGAAGTGATGGTATGGTTTCACTGTTGCTGACCCGGTTAAATCAACGAATGGCATAAAATGATCACGCGCTTTCAATCCGCTTTGCAAGTCTTTTTTGGTGAAGAAATGCGCTCATAGTTGCGAAGACGGCACCTGAATGACTGTTGTGGTTTGTTTGCCGATGATGACACACACACACAAAGACGTTAAACGTCAATCCTGGTTTCAGTAGAAACCCAACGTGTTATTCTCAGTGGAAATTTTTCCGTCAAATTCCCTGGTTCTCGGCCTTGACTCACAAGGTCATCTCTGTTTCTCTTTATCACAATAATCCGTGTAGAAACTTTTACTTTTCTGTGGAGCAACGATTGTCACCTTTGTGTGTTCCCCACACTTTACTCCTATAACTCCCCTCCTCCTGGCGAGTTTTTAACCATGAATTACCCTCGTAACTCCCCTGGCGCCCCTTTCCGTCTTATTATCTGCGCCGAACTCTGAAGACGCTGTACACACACACACTCGCTGTCCTCGTAAACAGCACTGACCCTCTTGTCAACCCAATTTGTCCGTGGCGACTCACAATTTCCACCGTCCTCACCCGTCGTTTTACCTGTGGTGAATTCTTAACCTATCGCCCTGCAACCACACTGTGCTATGTCCTCACCACACACACAAGATGTCTCACCACGCCCAGGACTTCCCAACGAAATTGCTCACTGTCTTAAATCCTGTCTTCGTCACACCCACACGCACCTGTCAGGATATCATCTTGCCAGTATCACGGCGCCGACTTTTTGTACTGTTCACTTGACCTATAAACACACGCGCCTGTTTGCGTTAATTTTCTGACGTCCCTGATAGCTGAAGAAATACTGCCTGGTATCCAATTTACCTGTCCTGACCTTCTCGTGACCTCTGTATTAATTCTCCGACACTTTTGAAATGCGCTGTCTACTGAAAATGGTGTTTATTCTTGACCGGACAGCCCTCAGAAATCTCCTCTGACACAAAGTGAATGTTGACTAAGTGACAGATAAGAGTGGCTATGGTTGTGTCTAGGGTATGTCCTTGTAAAATGTAATGTTGAACAACCGATTAACCAAGATGTATCCCAACCAAACACCAGTCAGTGAACAAGCGTTAATTTGCGCACATAATATTCCTTTAATTATGAATTAACACAGACACATGTAGCATATAAATCCAGGAACAATAATTCTCTAAGAATATATCTCCATCCCCAATGAAACACTTCGAATAACACTGCCTCTTACGGCTACTAAAATCTCGTCCCACACGACAGGTATACTAGCCTCTCTCTAGGCCCGACTCAAAGTAACCCACTCTGGGTCTCGAATTCCACTCACTATCCCTGGAACCCACAGTGCGGAGTTATCTTCCGAACTCCGTCACAATTCTTCACTTTCTCAGACCACGACCTTCTCCCGGTCCGGTCTAGACTCAACTCCTCTCAGCTCGGAGTCTACACCTCAACTGCCCCTCGTCAATCTTTGTCCCTGTCTTTAAACCATTCTATGCGCCCTCACAATGATCCACACAAACACCACCTCACTGCTCCAACTGTCTGCCCCTTCTTGCAGCCCCTCTACCTTACACCCTTCCCCGTTTATCTCCTTATATTTTCTTTCCGGTGAATGCCCTTTCACCTCGTGAACTGTTTATATTGTACGGCCACTCACCTTAATGCCACTGAACACAGGCATGTGACAGGCGTTCTTCCAGCATATTTTCAAACGATAGCTGCATTTTCTTGCTGTTTAGGCTGGTGACATTTAATTTTATTTTTGCATTTTTGCTCCTTAAGGACGCCGTGGGGGTTTGATGTGTATGTTTATTTTCGAGATAATGAGACGATGGTCTGTCCACCATCGGCACCACACATGGATTTTGTCACCCGAACGTCTTGTCTGTCACTCCTCCTGATGATGACATAGTCAATGAGGTGCCAGTGTTTCGAGCGAGGGTGCATCCACGATGTCATATTTCTCATGGGAAGACGGCAAATTGTGTTGGTAATCAGAAGATCATGTTCAGCACATGTCTGAAGGAGGAGGAGTCCATTGCTGTTACAATTCCCCACTCCGTGCTTTCCAATAATGCTACTCCAAGAGGTGGTGTCCTTTCCTACTCTGGCATTGAAATACCCAAGGAGTATAAGTTTGTCTCCTTTTGGAACTGATGTTAATACATTGTGCAGGTCCTCATAGAACTTGTTCTTGGCATCATCTTCATTGGTCATAGCTGGTGCCCAGACACTCACAATGGTTGCGTGCTTCCTTCCATTCAGCAGGGGCAACTTATACCCGTTGGAAATTGGTTTATACCCTTTGGAAATCCAGCTAGTTTTCCAACCAGGGCCGACTTAATGGCAAATCCCACACCGGATTTGCGTCTTTCCTCGCTTTTCCTTCCACTCCAGAAAAATGTGTAGCCGGCACCTACTTCACAGATTTGGCCTTCTTCTGCTAGTCGTGTCTCCCTCAAGACTGCTATGTCGATGTTGTACCTGCCCAGCTCTCTCCCAATCAGTGCTGTTCGTCTCTCTGGACCCGACGCGCCGTCTCTATCAAGTAGGGTGCGTACATTCCAAGTTCCGATTGTTAAGGGAATATGGTTTGCTCTTTTAGCTTTACCTGCTTTTTTTTTCTTTGTTTGTATGTCGACCGCAGTATAGGGTACCCACCAACCGCGGTTAGCTGGTTTGGTAATGATGGAGCAGACAATGTTTAGGGCACCTTTTCTAGCCCCTTCCTTATGCTATGGAGGTGAGAAGTGTGTTCCTATAGAGGGCTGCTCAGTCGCTCATGGGGCTGCCGAATCCAACTGCTGTTCCGGTCAGTAGAAGTCGACCATATGGCCTGAGCCGCCTGTGTGCAGGTCTGCGACTACGGCTGCCAGCGTACCCACGCCTGCAGCTTAGCCGCTCGCCCATCGCCACAGGGCTTGAAGGTGATACATGACGTTGGATGAAGAATGACTTGCTCGATGAATTGGATTAAAGTGAGGAAAAGTTGCTCAATTCGTCGACCTCACTCTCTCGCCTGAGTCCATCTGAGTCCAGTGGCAAGATAAGTCAAGACGACTGGAGACGAATACAGGTGCTGTGGATGACCAGGGCACTCTACGTGCCTTGCCTTGCCGAGCTCATTACGTTCCACAACAAGAGCGGCAGCACGTTGTCCTTTGCAGGTAAACGCCGTCTTGCCCGTTGAATCAAGAACAATTGTAGGCATATATCGTAGAGTAACTGTAGGCATATATTGTAGAACAATTGTGGGCATGTAACTTATAACAACTGTAGGCTTAGAACAATGTTTGGCATATATAGATCTTAGAACAATTGTAAGCATACATTGTAGAACAATTGTAGGTTTATATAATTAATTCTAGCTCAGAGGTTAAGACTTCCGCCTCTGACTAGTGCAGACTAGGTTCAATTCACTGTTTCTGGTGTATGGATGTTTACACAACAAAACAAGTGTAATATACCCTCACGCAAATGAAACTGCTGTAATCGATTCGTCGTCTAACCTTATCACACAATGGCGAAAAACTCGGAGGCCGAGCGTGCACTTGAAAATACCTTGACGGCAACTAATCGAAAAAAGGTCGTACAACTCGCTGTCGAGACAATATCCAACTGTAAAAACAACCGATTCCGATTCCCATTCCATTTCAAAAACAAAAATTCCAAATTCGACCTCGTCTAACCTGCTTCATCAGCTGTGGTTATTATTGAGGTACGTGGTTTTTGTGGGTTTATTAGCCCTAATTCTTGTCTTGTGAGTCCTATCTCGGACTGGTTATGTAGCGTTTGTGTCTGTGACGTCAGCAGTGGTCGGCGGTTATCCTTTGTGTTCTTCTGTTGTTGTGGTTTTCTTTGTTGGTGTAGCCTCCTGGCTCGTCTGGCTGCAGTCCTTATAAGGACTTTTCGTTATCCCACTCCAGCTGGGGGATCGGTCGGCGGCTGTCCTTTGTGCATGTTTCCGCTTGTTTTCTTTGTTGTGAGTTCTTGTGTGGCTTCTGTTGGTTTGTTTTGAAAGAGTTCCATTTCAGCTCTATGCAGTTCTCTTTCGGTCTTGATAATTTGTAGGATTTCTTCGTTCTCCTTCTTTATCTCAACCATGCGCTGAATCTCTTGTTTGATGTTGAGCTGGATTTCTTTCATGTCGGCCAGCAGCTTCTCATTATCGCTGGTCGGAGTCGTCGTAAGCAGTGCCTTGACTTGTTTCTTCAACTCGTCTATCTGCTTTTGAAGTTGATCTCTTTCAGCTTGTGCTATACCCGTTGCTGTCTCGCCCCTCTGCATTGCTTGCTTGAATGGTGTCTTTGTGATGATGGCGATCTTTAAGACGTCTCTGTGTCTCTGCAGGTACGGACAGCCCAGGTATCTTGTTCCATGTTTGCCCAGGCAGTTGGCGCACTTTCTTTTGTTGTTGGGTGCTCGGAAGTCCGTGTCCAGCTTGGCTAGCGGACACTCCTTGAAGGCGTGGTGATCGGCGCAGTATCGGCATATTTCCGTCTTACTGCGACACGTAGCTCTACTGTGGCCGGCCTTCTGACATCTGGAACATTGCGTGATTCTTGGTATGAATCTCTCTGGTTGCTGCATTCTCTTGTTGAATGATACTGTGTTCGGCATCTCGCTGCCCTCCGACGTCACTACTGCCAAGGTTGTAGGTATCTTGGAGTAGGTGAGAAGCCGCTCCGCCTTCAAGAATCGGATGTGAAGATTCTCTTCACGTAGCTGCTTCAGGATTTCTTCATCTGTCTGCTCCACAGGAATCCGCTTGACAACCCATCGGACTGTTTTTGAGTCGGTGTTTCCGACTCTGGTGTCTTTCACCTCCTTCTCTGCTGTCTTGGTTCTTGACTGGGTTGGGCTGTCAATCGTCTCCCTCGTAGTAGCTTCAGTGATGGCTGTAGTATCAGGCTCTTTGATGCAGCTAGCAGGTGGGCTCTCGGCGTTCTTCTTCTTGTTGTCGGCTCCCACGCTGCACATCTTGGCAACAGCGTGTTTCTTGTTGTTGGATTTTCCACGTGACATTTTCCCGCTGATCAGGCTTCTTGACAGAATAATGCGTCTTGACTTGTTAGAGCTCGCAGTGCGAATGACAACGACGACGAAAAACAACCAAGCCCCTCAAGAATATTTATAATAGGTGTGACTGTAGTATGTACACATTTGGATGCTCGTCGGTGCTACCGAGCTGATGCGCTGAGTTGAGATTATCCATGTGTGATCTTTGGGAAGCGTTCGGAACATTGATGTTGACAGAGATATGCGTGTGTAATTAAAGTATTCCCTAATCAGATAAAGCTAGCCTTGCTAATATAGTAGGAATGAGAATGCAGGACAGGAGGAGTTGGCGGTATCAAAATTTTAATCTAAAGGAGGTATGGTGGAAGTTAGGATAGAGACACTGAAAGTTACAGTTGGGACACAATAATTGTGTGTCTGAAAGAGTCATTTAACTACTGCATGTGTTTTGATTACACAAATAGTAATTAATCATTGTTTGGTTGGACGCAAAGGTGTTTCCAAGGCACCAGGGCTGGGTTCTATACTGGCCAAAACGCGTCTTCACCGAGCGTCATGGGCAACAGGTCCCTTTGGGGTCCTGGCTAAAGTCAGTAGGATCGTTGATTCCTCCGAAGTCGGAGTGTCTGCCTGTAAGGCGAGGAACCACCAGTCTGCACACCAATAAGCCAGACATGGGACAACGGATACTCATGCAAACCTCAGGTCCTGTATGACATCACACTGATGTTGGACTACGGGATGTCTTCATCCGACAAACAGGACTTCGGAGCTGGAGTTCACAGGCAGCGAACACAAGCAACATTGTTTGGTGAGATCCTTTGTTCATCAACAGTTAAAAACCACAACGTGAATGTTTTGATTAGTCTGTTCTTAAATAGCATGTTACTGCTTTTTAGTTAGACAATCAATCAATTATTCAATCATGTGTCGTCTCCACAATGAAGGTAGGTTAATAATAATAATAATAATTAGTATTATTATTATTATTATAACAACACAAATAATAATCACACAAGAGGTCATGTTGGCAGAAAGTATAAGAATGCTTTCTCTTAAATTCCCGATGTACATGTAACGGTTATAGTGGTTTCAATCCCTTAACTAAATTGTTCACTTCTCGTACTTGACTTGGAAGGGAGGGGGAGGTGGGAGTGTGATAAAATATAAGTACCTCAGAAGTTGGAGTGGGTTCGCCTGATGGCGGGCGACACTAGTAATAGTGAGAGATAGTTAATTAGTTAGTCGCGGTTCCAACTTCACGGCAACGGTCCGTTCCGATTATGCTCCATTCCTTTGCCAGTAATTATCACACAAAATGCTCCTCACTGCCCAATGTGAAATGTGGAACAGTCAGGAGTCTCGGCAAGCCACAGCCCGCACAGGTACACTGTGCATAATACAAAAGCTAGAATGCCATCACAAAAGTCCTCCACGAAAAATACAGTTCATCGTCGATGGAATCGGCAGTCACCAGAAAGTTTTTTGTTTTTTTAATCACACAATGCTCGTTCTCTTTCCGCAGGGCGACCCACTGAAAGTGCCGAACAAAGCACCTTTTGTGTGATTATTATTTGTGAGAGCTAATCGACACGTATGCCGGCTTCGTGGCTTAGAGGTTATGACTTTTCTCCGTAATCTCGTATACTCTCGTCAGGTAATGTGATGACGGTTCAAATCAGCAGTGGTTCGAATCGCATCGGTAACTTACAGGGTATGTGTGCCAAGAGATCAACATACAGCTGAAAGATGCTGGTGTTGACAGCTAAGTCCTGTAAATGATATGCTAATTAAAACTTAAAAAAAAATCGACACGTAAACATCAGTCAGTTGCACTGCCCTGTATTAACACTACTATAGTAGCGTTGCTCTCATCAATTTCCGTTGTAAAGTGCTTCTCCCTTGTCCCTACCTCGTGTATTTTCATGCCTTGCTTGCCTTGGGTGTCTTGTGTCCTAATTAATGCTGGCTTATGCCTACCTCTTCTTCTAGAAAGTATGTCTTCCAAGTATCTTCTTCTTACACCAGTGTGACATTTAATTGATTAAATAAGTCACGGGCTTATACGAGGGGGATTCAAATGAAAACCTTAAATGTTTTGTTATTATTTTTGGGTGAATATATTCTGAAAAAGTAAAGAACAAATGTATCATTTTTCGATGTAATCACCATTGCGTTCAAAGTGTCCAGTGATAAAATGCTTGGATTCCTGTAGAAAAATCGACTCTGTGATCACTACTCTATGTGTTTGACTCGCCGTGAATAGTCTGTCACAGAAGTTAAGAAGTTTTAAAATGTTCTACTCCACTTATACATTTGCTGGACTGACAGGCATACATCACCATACCGGACGTTTATTCGCCGATACATTTCTATAGGTTTCACTCCTTGACTGCTCAAAAAACGGATAACAGAACGCTGCTCCTCTTCTTTAATTCATGTCAAAAGTGGGGCGTCCATTTGGAAACTGTCCTTAGGACGTCACTGTATTCGTCTGCACCGTGACGGCATGTGTTTAACACCCTTGACATCATTACCTAAAATATTGACAGGTTACAACACAATAGCATGTTTATTGTAATTTCTATATCACTTGTGAGGTTTTCATGTGAGGCTTCCCCTCGTATGTCGCTGAAATGTTGTCTTTGCATTATAATACAATACGTCTGCTACCATATGAACAATTTTTAAGCCATAAGTGTGACATTCAATACTTCCCATTTTCCGTCTTCTATTAGTGTTAGGTTCAAATCTACGTTTTCGTTTTCTTTGTTAATATATTAACTGTATTTCAGTTTTCGAGACAAGATGCTAATTATAAACCAATTGTCCTTAATGTTAACGTCTTGAATAATGTCAGTATTTTTATGTTTCTTGCTTTATGGTAGTATAAAAATCGTTCTGCAAGACTTAGAATTAATTCTAAGTACTAACTTTTTTTTCTGTCTTTAGTGATTGCGAAATGAACTATGCATGACTCACACACGCATGTTGCAACAAGAAACATGCGTGTTCTGAAAATGTTTAATTTGTATGCTGGTATTGCGCCATTGGCTCTTCGTGTTGTTTGATCTTTACATTGCTCTGGACAGTTCATTTTGACTTCGTTTGAATAAACTCATTGTTTCTAATTGTGGCGGAATGGTATTCAAGGTTTGTGAAATTTTAATTTCTTCATTAGTGATTGTAATATTTTGTTGACATGAAGTTTTGTCATCAGTCGACATTTTAATTAAACTACGGAAATGCATTTTGCCTAATCGCATAATGGCCAATTACCAGGAGGGCAATTTCAAACTTTAAAATCACCGATAGCTGGGCAACGAAAACAGCAGATCGAACAAACCGCTGCTCAACCTGAGGAAACGTATCTCGCCATTCCTGTAATAATCCTGTCAACATAGACTACGTTTGTGTCTTGGTCGGACTATTTTCCGGACGCCGATTATAAGTATTCTGTTATTGTTCTGGTCTTGTATTTTGTTTTTTCTTGACCGTGGAGAAAGATTTCAGTGGAAACGTTCGCCTGTGTCTGGGAGATGTGTTTCCATTTGTCAAGCTTCCTAGTCCTGTTTCGTAGTTTTTCTCCAACTCTAGAATCAGCTCGGCAGCAGCCAACCCCCTACATTTGGAGCAGAAAACTCACCCACACGAACCTGTTAACGGCATATATGCAGGGTCGTGCCGTGTTGTGATAAGGCGAGGCGGCCGCAGCAGGCCGTAAGGGGGCTTCATAAGGGGGCGGCATTTTTAGAGAAAAAATAAATATGTAAGGGGTGGCATTTTGAAGACTTGCATCATAAAATTTACCGCACGGTACAGAATATGTGATATCGTATACATAGATCTGAATGGCACCTGGCAATGAGTTCGCGAAATGCTTTTAGAATCACTTTGTGATGGGGGGGAGGGGGGGGTCTCCTTGTGTAGTGGTCCCCTTGTGTTGGGGTGTCCTTGTGAGGGATCTCCTTGTTTGGGGGTCTCCTTGTGTGGGGGGTCTCCTTGTGTGGGGATCTCCTTGTGTAGGAGGGTCTCTTTGTGTGGGGGATCTCTGTGTAGGGGGTCTTCTTGTGTGGGGATATTTTGTGTGAGGGAGGGGGGGGTCTCCTTGTGTAGTGGTCCCCTTGTGTTGGGGTGTCCTTGTGAGGGATCTCCTTGTTTGGGGGTCTCCTTGTGTGGGGATCTCCTTGTGTGGGGATCTCCTTGTGTAGGAGGGTCTCTTTGTGTGGGGGATCTCTGTGTAGGGGGTCTTCTTGTGTGGGGATATTTTGTGTGAGGGAGTCTTTGTGTGGGGGATCTCCTTGTGTAGGGGTCTCTTTGTGTAGGCATCTCCTTGTGTAGGGATCTGCTGGTGTGGGGGAACTCCTTGTGTAAGGAGAAGAGGTCTCCTTGTGTGAGGGTCTCCTTGTGTAAAGGGAGGGTGGTGTTCTTGTGTGGGCGATATCCTTGTGTGGGGGTCTCCTTGTGTGGGGGTCTCCTTTTGTGAGGGTCTCCTTGTATAAAGGGAGGGAGGTATTCTTGTGTGGGCGATATCCTTGTGTGGGTGTCTCCTTGTGTTGGGGTCTCTTGTTTGGGGGTCTTCATGGCGAAGTGATTAATTCGCCTGCTTCTCGTTTCGAAGGTTGTAGGTTCGTTTCCTGACTGCGTTGGTTCGGTACAGGTCTCAGTTATTCGGTTCACGGGTGCTAGGAGACTCATGGGGGTCGTCTCTGTAGCCTTGGACATCGTCCTCTGTGCAATTCATGGGCCAGACCTCACTGCAGACAGAGACCTAGACATAAAGGACACAAGCGGGTGCGGTGAAGTCAATTAAAAATAAATTTTGTTGCGTATCCCTTACGGGACGTTGCAGTCAACACCAGCATTTTCAGCTGCTGTTGATGTGCTAGGCAAGTGTTACGTTCAGTAGTTTGCCATTGCTTTCTGAACGATCGGCTCCCATAACAACAACTTATAACACAACGCGACACGGTCTGCTGCACAAATCGGTCGCAGCTGAGCTTCAAACGCCTGGTACCCGGCTCACAAACCGCGTTCGCAAGCCTTTAGCCACGGAGCTGGCTTCGTCGGAAGTCGATTATCTGCCTTAAATCCCGTTACAATTATGTGTGTATGTGTGTGTGTGAGAGAGAGAGAGAGAGAGAGAGAGAGAGAGAGAGAGAGAGAGAGAGAGAGAGAGAGAGAGAGAGAGATGGGAGAAGACTAGAGCACTTACGGCGCTATCCATATGCAGCGTATTGAACATGATACTTTACAAACAAAATACAACAGTCTACAGCAAACCGTATTTACATATGGGCAGTGTTAATTAGTTGTATATCCTCTACAGGACGTCGTAATCAACCCCGAAATTTTACTGGGATTTCTCGGCAAGTTTACGTTCAGTAGTTTGTCATTGCTTTTTGAACGAAAAGCATCCATACCATTGCATAAAAAGCAACGCAAGATTATCTACTGCCAAATCGCCCACAGCTGTGTATCGAACGCAGTGTGAGAGATTACGAATTGCATTCGTAAGATCTTCGATACAGAGCCGGTATGGGCCGTTGCATTATATGTGTCTGAAATAATGACATGATATACAGGTGAAGAATCACGCACACGGGCATTGGCGTTGTCTAAAGGTAATGGTCTCTCTTACACACCTAAGACGCATTAGGTAAACAGAAATAGACTCACTGCCATAGAGCTAATGGGTTGACAGAAAGTCATAGTACTAATACCACAACCAATCCAACCTGGTTTGAACGGAAATCAACAGAAATGACATTGAGATCACATTAAAACTAATGTTTATTGATTATTAGTTACACTGAATCATGAATAAACATGCCTGACCCAAAGACCACCCAATCACAAACTACCGGCTAATCCTTCTGGCTATTAATGCCTTTTAAAAACAAACTCGTAACTTGGTCTAATTCCCGATCATACCTATCGCCGTCTCTTGCTCTGTCTTGCTGACAACCACTTGTTCCGTTACCCAAATAGTGCGCACCACGCATGTACCGAGCCGTGCGCAAAATAAGCACGTACTGGGCAAGTCGTTATGCGTTACATTAGATTTAGCCAACAGGTGTAATATAGGGCCTGTGACACTCATATTTGTATATACTAAGCAACAATAAATGGATGCTGTGGTCGGTATCACCCCGTCACCTTACTTCCCATGATGCAAGTCGTTATGCGTTATATTAGATTTAGCCAACAGGTGTAATATAGGGCCTGTGACACTCATATTTGTATATACTAAGCAACAATAAATGGATGCTGTGGTCGGTATCACCCCGTCACCTTACCTCCCATGATATTACTTGGTATATATGTTAGGCTGCGTCGAGCTGGAAGCTCAAGACAGTTTTTTTTTAAATTTTAGTATTTTTTTTGGTTCTTTATTTGTTCTTTATTTTAAATTTCAAAGCCGGATCTAACCAAGATCACCGATTCTGCAGGCGAGAATCTAACTGCTACGCTATATACACTGATGGTGTGGACAAAAATTGAAGCAGCTGTATTGAAAAAACTCAAAACTTCTGAAATATATAACAGAATAAAGATGGCTTCTTAAAGTAATCAAAAACAATACTGCCATGGATTGATCACAAACTATCAGATGATGAAATGCAAAAGTAGTTTGAGAAGGACATAGTAATGGCCACAAGAGGAACAGGTAAACAAACTGCAACATTTATAAAACTCACATTCAGAGATTTTTCAATGCAGACACACGAGGATTTAAACAGAGTGACACACGACAGACAACAATGGAATTGAATGATTACGGTGCTTTACAATAAATCCCCTGGGCTGAAAAATTTAAAAAAGAAGATCGCTATCGTTTTCGTTTAAATTGACATCAGAAAATCATTGTATTGATTTTATACATTTGTGTCGTTTTGACGTTGAAGAGTCTTTGTACATTGGGGATGTGCTCTCCTATGAAATAAGACCAGATGCTCAAAAACGGTTCTACCCGCTGCGAAGATGTCACGTGGTAATTCAAGACACTTGCTGATATGGCGTGAAGATTAATGCCAATCAAATATTTAGATTCGTGTTGTCAAAATGTCCCGGACGTGAATATATATAACTTATTTAAGAAAAATGCCATTGCGTGTGTCTTAATGTGTCTCTATTTAACCATCTTTATCAAGTGCTGTGCCAGCTGTCGTAGGCGTTCATACATCTCGACATATCTTGGTCTTTGGTGTTCTGAATCAACTATGTTGATGACATTCTTCCATGCCATAGACTGATTGATTGATTGATTGATTGATTTAGGAACCGACATCAGAGCATTCCCATAAACGCTCCGTCCCCATCCTCAACAGCCAGCGAAGAGTTCCAACACAAATAGTACCAATAGCAATCTGATTATATGTCCGTCTCGCCTTTCCTCTGAGCGTCGAGCCTCGGCCAAATCCCCTCGTTACTCCTCGATGTCTCATTCTTGCCAGACCATGGTAATCCATTTGCTCCTCCGAGGTGTACACGTTCTCCCACAAGGCAGCAACCACGTCTGCCTTGCCATGTATCAATACTCCACCAAGTTCTGCCGAGCCAGCCGGTCTGTCTGCTTGTTCATTTCCCAGCACACCGGCATGCTCTGGAGAAAAGATCCAGGCGATGCTTGTCACTCGTGACCTCCGAAGCGAAGCAAGCCACTCCGCACGAAGCCTGCCAGTCCTCACCCTCGTCAGCATGCTTTCTGAGTCAGTTACAATCACGATGTGTGTGTGTGTCGTATTCTCCATCCACCAACATTGATACACTTATCCCATCTATCCATGCCATAGACTCAATCCATTCAGTATAATTTCTCTTTGCCAAACAGTAACGATAATTAACAGCAAACATCTCGTCAGTCCAGAGGCAAACTATTTGACAAATGCGAAAGCATCGATAAGTCGAAGCCGGCTGACATGATCATTTTCAGCAGTATTTATTTCTTGAGTACAGCTGGTGCTCCGTATGCATAAACATACTAATAATAGAAACATTGATAAACATACCGTTCTTGTACAGCCAAGAGGGCCGGTATTATAATAAAAAGCGGGACGCAGAGGTGTTTCCAAGACACCAGGGCCTGGTTATATACTGGCCAAGACCTATTGACGCGTCCACGTCGAGCGTCCTGGGCAACAGGTCCCTTCGGGGTCCTGGCTAAAGTCAGTAGGATCGTTGATTCCTCCGAAGTCGGAGTGTCTGCCTGTACGGCGAGGAACCACCAGTCTGCACACCAATAAGCCAGACATGGGACAACGGATACTCACGCAAAACTCAGGTCCTGTATGACATCACACTGATGTTGGACAACAGGATGCCTTCATCCGACATACAGGACTTCGCGTTGGAGCTCAAGCCAACGAACACAAGCAAGCAAGCAATAATAAAAAGCATCGTCACACACAGTTGCACCTAGTCTTTAAAGCTTATGACAATGTTCGATCAGCTAACTGTCAGCCTCACTGCTTCTGTTCCGTTGAACTTTCTGACACCTTGGCCATTCTCGCCGAGGCGGTGCTAATTGATAATTTCATGGCCTGTGGTTGATCCTGCCTGAGAAGACGTATGCTCTAACGATTTAACTCTTCTATCAAGTCGTTGTTCTTAGCCATCTCTGCTAATACTAAAAGTTTGTTGCTAATATATCTCCGTGAACAAACTCCTGCCGCCTTTCATGCCGTCAGCCCAAGGCTTGTCTTCTGTTGCTAAACTATCGCTGTGACGTTTCTACCTTCTCACATCACACTTGGCGACTTTTTCTATCTCTTGTTTAGAGACTATTTCTAAGCTTCTTTATGATTTATCTATTACGTCATTTATTCTGACTCGCCACTTGGCACTCTTGGTCGGCCTGTGCCTCTCTTCCACTCGATCTTCCCAGTTGTCATGATGTTCACCAATGCCTCTCTTCTCATCACGTGACCAAAGAACGATGTTTGTCTCTTTCCTATTGTTGTATGTAATGTTCTAGATGCATTAGCGTCTTTCAGGCAATCGTCGTTAGTTACTCTGGCAGTCTAAGGAATTCGCAACATTCGTCTCTGCAACCACATCTTTGCTGCTTCCAAGTTTGACTAATTTGTTCATTTACATTCTAAGTTTCACTGGCTGCCATACAACAAAACAGGTGTTATATTGCACTTCAGCACTTTCTTTCGTATATTCCTCACTTCTTTATATACGAGAGTAAGTTAATAAATAAGTCACACATGGCTGTAGTAAAATAACCAAATATGATAACAACATAAAACAAGTTTATTTTTATACAAACATTGTTCCTTTATTTCGCAACATAATTTCCACCAACATTTATACACTTATCCCATCTATTTATCAGTATTCCCAAACCAGCTGCATAAACCTGTCTGTCTGTCTGTCTGTCTGTCTGTGTTTGTCTGTCTGTCTGTCTGTCTGTGTATGTATGTATGTATGTATGCATGGGCAGGCAGGCAGGCAGGCAGGCAGGTAGGCAGGTAGGTAGGAAGGTAGGTAGGTATTTAGGTAGGTAGGTAGATAGATAGGTAGGTAGGTAGGTAGGTAGGAAGCAAGGTGGGAAGGAAGAAAGGAAGGAATTAAGGAAGGAAGGAACGAACGAACGAAGGAAAGAAGGAACAAAGGAAGCAAGGACGGAACGAATGAACGAAGGAAGGAATGAACTAAGGAAGGAAGATAAAGTCTACCCTGAATCACAGTGTGGCTGTGATATACATATCTGGCGTTCTTACAGTTTCCTAGAATTGACTCTTTTGTTACCACGCCTTGGAGGGAAATTCACTAGACTTGATCTGGATGACGTCATAATTTATATGGCCTTTGGTTCAAATATAATCCCAATTATTGGTCGAGTACCCGCTGAAATTAGCAAGGAGTGAGCACATACTTGCCATCTAGAACGTTTGAAAGATAAGTCAACTCCCACTTGGGAGGGCAGCTTAGCCCAAAACATGTCACTCTTTGGAGCCTAGGTACGTTTGTAAACTCATTATCAATGTGTAACCATGTCTTTGCATAAAATGCATGTACCATTGTGTTAAATATGAATTGTGAAATTTGTTAGATCAACAATTCATGTGAAAACATGGCCTGAGTGGTTGCTTTGAATATGCAAGGGAAATGGCATGTTTGATGAGTATAATCTCACGAATAAGGAAAGAAAAACGCACGATATATATATGTTAAAGGAACTAAAGAAGATTGGCTGCCCACCAACTCTTCTGTCCATTGTGGAATCGTTCCACACAGGCATGAAGGGTATAATCAAGTTTGATGGTGCAACTTCTGAAGAATTTGAAATCAAGAGTGGAGTTAAGCAAGGTTGTGTACTAGCTCCCACCCTCTTTGGAATATACTTTTCACTTCTACTGAAATATGCATTTCGTGATCAGGATGGTGGTATATACATTCACTCACGCTCAGATGGCGGCCTCTACAATGCTCAGAGATTGAAGGCTAAGACCAAAATTAGGAGGGTACTGATCAGAGAGTTGCTTTTTGCAGATGATGCTGCAGTTACGACCCACTCTGAGGAAGAATTGCAATGTCTACTATCTGCATTCTCCAATGCTTGTTCTGAATTTGGTTTAACAATTAGCAAAAAGAAGACACAGATTATGTCACAAGGTGCACATGGGGTACCATCAATCTTTATTGACGACGCTGAACTAGAGATAGTAGACAATTTTACATATCTAGGATCAGTGGTTAATAGCAAATTATCCCTAGATCAGGAAATCAACATCATGATTGGTAAGGCAGCAACAACAATGAACAGGTTAAGAAAATGAGTCTGGGAGAACAGGAAGCTTACTGCCAAAACAAAAGTCCTTGTCTATCAAGCCTGTGTCCTTAGTACTCTTCTCTATGGCAGTGAAACCTGGACAACTTACTCACACCAAGAGAACAATTTAAACAGCTTTCATATGCGGTGTTTGCGAAGAATTCTTGGTATTAAGTGGCAAGACAAAATCACAAATACTGAAGTATTGGAAAGATCAGGTTGTGTGACAGTTTATTCCATGCTCAGTCTTCAGATGGATAGGACATCTTAGGAGGATGGATGATGGTAGAATACCAAAGGATATCTTTTTTGGTGAATTACAGATGGGTAAGAGATCTCAGGGTCGGCCTCTACTACGATACAAAGATGTGTGTAAGCGGGACATGATTGATACAGGCATTGATAATGCACATTGGGAGCAAGTCGCCGCTGAACGTGTTGCATGGAGGGCAAATATCAGAAATGGAATAAAGTCAAAGGAGAAAATTATTGCAGAGAAGTCACACACCAAGCGTTTGAGACGTAAGATGGTGCATGATGGTGGAAATGACCACGTGTTCAGATGCACCCACTGTGAACGGACATTTACAGCGCAAATTGGCCTTATCAGTCACACTCGCTACCGCCATAGTTAAAAGTTACTATGCCTTTTTAAAGCACAAACTATCGTCTGTCAAGACGGCAAGGTGCCAATGGTATATATATATATATATATATATATATATATATATATATATATATATATATATATATATATATATATATATATATACTAGCTGACCCGGCCCGGCTTCGCCCAGGCCCTGACGGGGATCTATATGTCTGTCTGTCTGTCTGTCTGTCTGTCTGTATGACCCGGCCCGACTTCACCAAGTCCCTGGTGGGGAGCATCTCATTTATTTAATTCATATAAGTAGTCATATAAGCTCCCGTTCCCGACTATCTGTCTGTCTGTCTATCTGTCTGTCTGTCTATCTGTCTGTCCGACCCGGTCCGACTTCGCCCAGGCCCTGGTGGGGAGCATCTCATTTAATTCATATAAGTAGTCATATAAGCTCCCGTTCCCGATCTATCTGTCTATGTTCGGCCCGTTCCCGTTAAAAATATAGATAGAATAGATAGATTGATAGTAGAAAATGTGATTGGAAGAGATCTATCTAAAGTAAACTTACCAAGATATCACGAACAGCCAATAAATGGTGGGCGGTGGGTTGACTGCAGAGTACTGCAAACCATATGCAACTAACATTCTCTCACAAAAGATTACTTTTTTGTTTTTAACGAACGAAAATCTTTCGCAGGCCCGTCCTACATTCTGCCCTTCTTCTCTATTTCCTCTCATACATTCTTTCATTCAACATCTCTTATGAAGCAATTTTTTGACAACAAAAGAACAATAAGCATATATATACAAATGCCATGCAGGACGTGCATCCCGTCCGCATCGCATCATTGTTGTCGGTGCCTGGGCGAATATTTCTGTTCAGGAATTTGCCAATAATGATTATCATGCTGCTGAAGTTATTCTGATGACAGGGCACTCCTTATGCTAACTGCTATTGGTGACTTATATAACAGCGTTCATTAACCCCCGTGATTCTATATGCAGGTGGGAAGAGGACCACCTGTTCTGGTCTTATGGTTGAGAGTGCGAGGGATATCCCATTAATGACCCCTGTAATATTATTATTATTATTATTATTATTATTATTATTATTATTATTATTAGGATATGATGTTTTCTCTGCTATGAGATTGATATATTCTATTGGTGATTGTTACTTTCACTGCTGGAGTATACATTCTAATGTTACCCAGGGGGGACAGATGATTATGATGATTAAGAAGCCTTTGTGTAATCTGTAATCAAGAAGAATATGGTGACTGGTGTGGTCGTTGGCCTTTGGCCTAATGCTGTTTGCAGCTATAGAAAGGAGATGGGGAATTATGGACAAAAGGCCTATGTCTCAGAAACCCTTGTCATGTTATGACAGGTTTAATATCAAGAGTTAGGGTGTCTTTAACTCATCAGAAAGTCCCAGTACCAGTCTTTTGGAGTAAGATTAAACTCCAGCATAAGAGACGAGGGACGGGGAAAATGGAACTACCCTCCTTTCTCCTTCCTTTTTGTTTATTTATGTGTGTTGTGATCAATGTTACCACAACATGAGTTTGTAGTGATTTTTTGGAATGTTTATTTTGTCATTACCAGCTCTGGAGAGGCAGGTGGTGGATTGGGGAATCGCCGAACAGGAACCTGGGTTAACAGCCTGTTCTGAGTGGTACACGAAAGAATGACTTATACCTACAGACTGGACCTATTAAAAACACGTTGACAGCCACATTTATTAGCTGCCTTTGTTAGCGGAAAACGTGAAGAAGATGATTAGCCAAAAGCTACTGATACATTCCGACGTCTGTCGGGATACTCCAGGACGGTCTTCCTTTTCAAAATGTCTACCAAGACAAACGGATATACATAGTACACAGATACCAGAGTATCACCCGCTTTTTAATTTTGTGAGGTACCACCTGATGCACCATCAATCAATAAGGTTAAGGAAACTAAGGGATAGTCTAAGTTTGAATAAAACTAACAGCAGTAAGAACCATCCAACTGTCTGTTGGATTCCCAGTTTCTAATACAAAAAGTATTACCCTTCGACACAAGTCATATGCAGGCAACTTCAACACCAGGTCCTATATATGAACACCATCGTGAAGACACTACGGAAGCAGCTAGAGGATTCAATGTTTATACACATGCAGCAGAGGGGATCCTCCGACTGTCTTGTGACTCCCAGTTTGTGTGCCAGAATTATTATTATTCTGTTCCATGCTTGTGCAGACCAGTCTGGGCATAGTACCAGATGATACAAATGAATGACTCTCAGCATTGTTTGTTCCTATACTGGAATGGTTATATCAAAGGATGGCTCTTTGCGGGTCTCAGGTCGGACTGATTGCATTATCAACAATTGTGGGATGGCCTTATCGACCTGAGACTGGGTCTGTGTAGAAACCTTTTGGAAAAGGGCTGAGATTCCCATTAATAAGCAGAGATGCTGGACGGTCGTCATTTTTTTCATTGTATTTGATGATATAGGGAAATGCCTTCCGTCCAGTCTGAAGAGGAACTCCTGAAAGGTTGACTGACCCAGGCCTCGGCTTCACTAGGACACAGAGCCCATTAGCACAAGAATGTTCTTGATTCTTTCCCTTTATAATAGGGATTATGATGTCCTCTTGAGGAAATTTACACTGGATATTCGATGGGTGGGACAGAATTGAGTGCATTTAATTCGGTCCCCGGATAAAGGGGACATTATCGGCTAAGTATTGCAGAGGAATACGTATCAACAGAACAGAAGAGAAAAACAGAGAGTAGGACTGATTAATTAGTCTAGTTATTGTGTTCTGAATTTGCAGTGTTGTTTGGTTTTGAGTGCATTGATTTTGGGGACATGGGGTTATCACATTTTACGTGTTCATGATATTACATATCGTCCCATGACTTTCCAAACTTAATACTGTTAATACAAATATATATGTACTCAAGATCTTAATTCCTGGTGAACGGTTTGTTCAAATGTTGATGTTTACGTCAGTTGCTTGTTGATGTTTGTTCAACAGTGGTTGTTCTTTATGTTGTAAACACTCAATGTTTTCTGATACTATATCAAATTCAAAAGGTGATCGAGTGGGAGGGTATACCTGCACATAGATACCATTGTCTTAAGGAGTGAATTGTTTTTACCCTTGTATCTGTGGTGAATTTTCCCTGATCACCTTGTCTTATAAGAAGTGAGTGAGAATGTCAATTCATCCCATCCGGGATCCCCTAGTCAAACTTAGCAAATATTCTCATATATTAAATCCTACATCTCGCAATAGCTTCCGATAGAACCGGTCTACCATTGATATGATATTCTCATTGCGACAAATGCAAGAAAAATGTCGTGAACAGAATCAGCCACTATTTATTGCCTTTATCGACCTTACAAAGGCATTTGATTTGGTCAGTCGTGAGCATCTGATCAAGGTACTAAAGAAGATTGGCTGCCCACCAACATTTCTGTCCATTGTGGAATTGTTCCACACAGGCATGAAGGGTATAATCAAGTTTGATGGTGCAACTTCTGAAGAGTTTGAAATCAAGAGTGGAGTTAAACAAGGTTGTGTACTATCCCCCACCCTCTTTGGAATATACTTTGCACTTCTACTGAACTATGCCTTTCGTGATCAAGGTGGTGGCATATACATTCACTCACGCTCAGATGGCGCCCTCTACAATGCTCGGAGATTGAAGGCAAAGACCAAATTTAGAAGGGGTACTGATCAGAGAAATGCTTTTTTGCAGATTATGCTGCAATTACGACCCACTCTGAGGAAGAATTACACCGTCTACAATCTGCATTCTCCAATGCTTGTTCTAAATTTGGTTTAACAATTACCAAACAAAGAAATAACACAGATTATGTCACAAGGCGCACATGGGGTACCATCAATCTTTATTGGTGATACCGAACTAGAGATAGTAGACTATTTTAATATTTAGGATCAGAGGTAAATAGCAAATCATCCCTAGATCAGGAAATCAACATCAGGACTGGTAAGGCAGCAACAACAATGAACAGGTTAAGAAAAAGAGTCTGGGAGAACAGGAAGCTTACTGTCAAAACAAAAGTCCTAGTCTATCAAGCCTGTGTCCTTAGTACTCTTCTTTATTGCAGTGAAACCTGGACAACTTACTCACACCAAGAAAAATGTTTAAACAGCTTTCATATGCGGTATCTGCGAAAAATACTTGGTATTAAGTGGCAAGAAAAGATCAAAAATGCTGAAGTATTGGAAATATCAGGTTGTGTGACGGTATATTCCATGCTCAGTCTTCGTAGACTTAGATGGATAGGACTAGTTAGGAGGATGAATGATGGTAGAGTACCCAATGACATCTTTTCGGTGAATTGCAGGTGGGTAGGAGATTTCAGGGTCGTTCTTTACTACGATACAAAGACGTGTGCAAGCGTGACATGATTGATACATGCATTGATAATGCACATTGGGAGCAAGTGGCCGCTGAACGTATTGCATGGAGGGCAAATATCAAAACTGGAATAAAGACAAAGGAGAAAATTATTGCAGATAAGTCAAACACCGAGCGTGTGAGACGTAAGATGGTGCATGATGGTAAATAGACAACGTGTACACATGCATCCACAGTGGACGAACATTTACATCGCGAATTAGCCTTATCAGTCACATTCGCCACCGCCATGGGTTGCAATTATTAAGCCTGTTTGAAGCACAATGTAACAAACTATCGTCTGTCAAGACGGCATCTTTCTCTGTAATCCCGTATACTTTCATAGATAACGAGATGTGCGCGAGAATCGGTAGCTGTTCTCGCCTGATCGGTAACTTACGGGGTATGTGAGCCGGTCGCTCAGAAAGCAATGGCAAACTACTGAGCGTAATCTTACCTAGTACATCAACAGCAGCTGAAAAAAGCTGATGTTGACTGCAATGTCCTGTAAGGGATGTGCAAAAAAAAAAGGAGATACTGATTAATGCAACAGGGGAACTGGTAAAATATCAGCTAAACGGCAAATGATTTTGAATAAAGAAGACACAAACAGTAGATTTCTCGATTTATTGCCTGTTATATTTCGCTGCATCTCATCAGGTACATACTGTAGAAATCAGACATCATAAAGTAATTAGGTAAATTCTTCAAGCACATATACACATATTTGTACAGTAATTTCAGTTGTCTACCACGGTAATTTTAATCTGGCTAGCATGTCTTTCTGTTTGCAAGAGTGTCCAACATACACGGAACAGAGAAAACAATGTTGGCCTATAGTATAGACCCTATACCCGCTCCATGTGACCACAAACTCTATGGAGACGTCAAAATCTTTAAGTTCGTAGCCGCGTATTTTGCGTTCTTTCATTCTGACGTTCGATAGCGAATGAAGAGAAAGAAGAAGAATTCACTAAATAACCAATGCTTAAAATTAACATAACTAACGTAGGTATTTTCTTTATATTCTTTCCGGTGACTTGTGTTTTCTTTATTCTAACAGAGACGCTGCTTTCAACAGAGAACCAAACATTCAAGTTCATAAACAGCATTCAAGCCAGGTACCCAGACCAAATAAAACCAAATGATACAGTAGCTTCGCTGTTCGATCGTATGGCTCATTCCATTATCTTATGGAATAATTCCAATGACATGGACTTTAATGACAATGCTAGAAACTTTTCTGTGCCACAGACCAGCACAATAGGAATGGTTCAGCCCATTACACCAATCCTTCAAACCGAGATTCAGGAGCAACCATCTATATGGAACACCAACTCGCAAACAGTTCTGGTTGACGATGGAAGCAACCGTGTTTCCTACACAGCTCGTCGATTACGGCGATCTCAGGAAATAAGCGCATCGTTTGGCCAAAGCAGCAACCATTATCAAGACAACGAAAGAAGAATGAAATCGAATTCTGATATCGAAATAAGAAAACTGTTTCGACGTGTACGACGGTATGTACTCACTGGATTACATAACATTAGCATTCACAATTTGCGCAACATCGCCACATCGCCTAGCGGCATCGAAGACTATGGTATTTCTGTTGACTATAACTATTACAATGAACTGAGCAACGAGACCAGTCGTCAATTAGACGACTTGGTATTTCTAAATAAGATGATCACGGAAATTATTACTATGCAAATTAATGGTTCACAGACGAAGAATGTTGAATATAACAATAAAAATACTGCTGCTGAGGTTACAAAACATGATGATGATGATCATAATAATGATATTAATTTTCAAAGTGCTGTTTTTTCTCTTGACGGCGATACCGATGCAAGTGATGTTAACATTCAGGAGGACAGTACTTTTTCCAGTATCATCTCTGCAGATTTCTCAGAATATAGTCATTATAGTTATTATGTCAAGGATAATAGTAATAATGTTGCTGGAGATAATGAGGCTCGAGGAAGTCGCAGCAAAAGGCATAGTAGTGATAACTTTGAGGAGAACATGCGGAGGGAGTTGCACCATAGCGCCGAGATGGAGATTGCTCATAGACTGCATTATGCCAGCGTTTGCGTCAGTTCAATTCTTGTCATTGAGGTATGTATGATTGTTTTAGCTCGGTGTATGTCTTTGAGGTATTATGTTTGTGTTTGCTCAGTATATCTCTTTGAGGTAAGTATGATTGTGTTAGCTCACTGTATGTCTTTCGTGTGTGTTTGATTGTTCTTACTTGGTGTTTGACTTTGATATATATATATATATATATATATATATATGTATATATATATATATATATATATATATATATATATATATATATATAAGTTATTATTCCTTTTTAAAGCACAAACTATCGTCTGTCAAGACGGCAAGGTGCCAATGGTGGTGGGTATATATATATATATATGATTTCAAATGACACAAATACTAGTGCTAGGTGCCAATGGTGGTGGGTATATATATATATATATGATTTCAAATGACACAAATACTAGTTTACACAATTTATTGCCTGCCATATTCCGCTACATCTCGTCAGGCGCTTGAAGCAAAAATCAAACAATATAAAACAAAGCAACAGATGAAACCTCCAAGCTGAAAAATACAATACTCATACTCTCACTGTCAATTTAATTGCCAGCCACTGTAATTGTAAACTGACTATCAGACCTAGGGGTAGTGAACGAGTTTCACAATTCCCCGACATACCGAGTCGAGGGTTCGAAATCAGCTGTAGTCGATTTGGAAACAGAACGCATTGCTTTGATTTCGATTATTTGAGGCTCGGTCGATCAGGAAAAAGAAATGGCAAACTACTGAACTTAAAAGAAATACACAGTAAATAGCAAATACCAAAAATGTTAGAGTTGATTGCGAAGTCATGTGAAGGATATATACTACTAACATTATTAGCAATGCGACGAAATATGTGAGGCAGTAAATTGCGCAATAAAATTGTATTTCCAAATGCAAAATTACCGAGAATGAAACCAGTCTCAAAGATGTTAATGTATTTAAGTATTTGCGTTACTTAATAACAATTTGCCCAAGCAAAGACATAATTTCACACAATTAAGACTATCCTCTGCAATGTATCTTCGTTAATTTAGGCGAGAACAAGAATTATTAAGCGTTACATTGACCTAGCAAAAGATCTACAATAATTGTTGGACTTTGTAGTAACAGAGAGTGCAAAGAAAGGACACTCGTTGAATATCAAGAAAACAGTAGCAACTGTGATATCAAAGAACATGGTGACAGGCAAATGTGAAATAGAGATAGAAGGGAAAATTCTTCACCAAGTGTTTAGTTTTAAATACCTAGGGGCATTAACATCAGATGGAAGGTTAACAACAGAGATTAAGAGCAGAGTTGGGCAAGAAAAGGCTGCATTTCGGAAAATGAAGAATATATTATGCAATAAGTCACTTATATTGAATGTAAGAAAGAGAGTGCTGAAGTGCTATACAGAACCTGTTTTGCTGTGTGGTTGTGAAGCTTGGAATGTAAATGAACAAATTAGGAACATATTTGAAGCGACAGAAATGTGGTTCCTGAGACAAATGTTGCGAATTCCCTGGACTGCTAATGTAACTAAAAACGACTGTCTGAAAGAGCTAATGAGACTAGAACATTATGTACAACAATAAGACCGAGGCAAACGGCTTTTTTCTGTCGTGCGATGAGAAGAAGGGCATTGGAGGACATCATAAAAATTGGAAAGAGAGAGTTAGAAGCAGACCAAGAGAAATGTTGCTGGGTGAATTGCGAAAGTGGCATGAAGAAATATCATCAACTTAGTTGATCCAGAAAACCAGAGACCGAGATCTGTGGAGAGTGATGAACGCCTACGTCAGCCCGCATGGCGCTTGATGATGATAACATTGAGTCAAGTATGAGGCATGGAAGCGCATCATTAACAATTGGCTAAGAACTGAGATATGATGTGGAATCTGTAGCTGTTTTATAGAAGAGTGATCGTACCGCGAACGAATAGAAAGTGCAATGAAGATATCTCCAAAGAAATTAACTCCAATGAAGATATCCCCAAAGCAGTTAACTCAAATGAAGATATCCCCAAAGAAGTTAACTCAAATGAAGATATCCCCAGAGAAGTTAACTCCAAAGAAGATATCCCCAAATAAGTTAACTCCAATGAAGATATCCTCAAAGACGTTAAATCAACAAATTAAACTGGTTTCTCGCATCAGAAGAGGACAGTCCACATTCTTTGGAAATGTAATGAGTAGAGGAATGATGGGGTATGTAGTCGCAACAGGAAATTGGAGGGGAGAGATACTGGGGGAGACCAAATAGAGAAGATACTGGACAGTTTGATATTATGACACGAAGGAACATCATTATATACTATTCCAAAAAACAAAACAAAAACGCAACATTTGTGGTGTTACTTTTATAAAAGATATTCACTGATTGGAGACCAGTCAACCTATCGACTGTATCCATCTGGTCATTAACTTCTCGTATGTACCTGAATGCCGGCTTCGTAGCTTAGAGGTTAGCGACTTTTCTCCGTAATCTTGTATACTCTCGTAGGTAACGTGATGATAACGTGATGATGGTGAGAATCAGCAGTGGTTCGAATCGCATCGGTAACTTAAGGGGTATGTGAGCCGGCCGCTCAGAAAGCAATGGCAGACTACTGAGCGTAATCTTCCAAGGAAATCAACATATGGCTGAAAGATGCTGGTGTTGACAGCGATGTCCTGTAAGGGATATGGGGAAAAAAATGAACTGAATTGTACTCACCTCGAGAGGTCATGAAAGAGGTCTAGGTCAAAACAACATTTTTGACAATAACTCGTGACAGGTTTATAATAATCCCGTGAAACTTACTGAACACAAAACGCGCTGACCATATTAATGACTGCCTATAAAAGATTGACGATCATCGAATAAATTCAGTTGAAAATGCAATGCGCAAATATGGCTCATCTCACTACAGAACAACGACTCATCATCATTGGACATTTACAAGCTGGACTGTCACATAATGTGGTTAGAAGCACCATTAGTCGCATTTGGAGGCGATTTCAAGAAACTGGCTCAGTGGCAGACCGGCCGCGCAGTGGAAGATCCAGAATCGCAACTGCGTCACCTTAGGAATCGATTTCAGCTGCGTCCTCCACGGTCCAGTAAATTCCAGGAGCTCGTCGAATTTCAGATCAAACTGTCAGGAACCGGCTACACGACGCTGGTCTTTGGGCTAGATGACTCTAGAGAGTTCCTGTTCTTACGGACCGGCATCGCCAGAACCGCCTGCAGTGGGCGAATCGGCATCGTCAATAAAATTTGGGTACAATTTACAATTGAAACTGAAATAATATTGCGGTTTTTTTTTAACAGTATAAAAATAATGTGCAGTACACAAGACAGAAGGTTGTGGACAGTGGACAAATATGGTCGTCAGAGCAACACGGCGTAGACTACAGTAAACAGAAGAGTACATTGAAACACATTTATTAATCCAGTGTACATTCCTAAATTCCCATAATTCTTAGTTTGTTTTCATGGTTTCCTAAGCCAGAAATATCCTTTCGGAAACCTCTGATCCAGGATAAATTGAAGAAGCTGTCACCAGTAAAGAGGCAAAGAAACCTAGAAAAACTAAATGCATTCACCAACAGGAAATGCACACAATTACCAGGCAAACGAAATATATTGACCAAGAGACAAATCATTTACTGATATCTAATCAAGTTAGCAACTATTGAAACATAGAGTTCAGCATGGGAATTTATCTCAAATCGCAAAATAAAACAAACCATTGCAAGACGGACATTTGCTTTTATTTCTTTAGAGATATATGACTGCTCTAATGTATTTTTTTCACGAAATTGATGATGCATCTATCTAGAATGCGAGTAAAGGGCCCTGGGGCGGGGAGAGCAGCTTCGCAAAACATTGATCAGTCTGGCGAAGAGCTGCATTTTGTCGCCAACATCTGAAGAGTTAATGTCCGATCTGAGTTTCCAGGCAAGGAAACTTATAATGGAATTGATTTTCTAAACTACGTTATTCCGACAAGATGAATGCCAACATAAACACGATGTATGTGGGGAGCAACATATACGCGAACTGTCCATTAGGTGCGGTGTGGTATTTGCCCTCTATGCGTTTAAATAAAGAATATAAACATAAGATATATGTCCCATAAGTAGTAATTGAATTAGCGTGATCGATTCCCAATTCTATTCGAGTTTGAGTATAACTGATCTTGGGATACAAAACAATTCGCGCAAAGTGATTTAGATTCATTGAGATATTTGACTTGATTTCAATTACCGAAACGAATGCACTTTACTTTGAAATATGTGTTTGAAAGAGTACAGATCATTAATCTGTTCACATAGTAACACGTTTGAGAATATGTTTGCATAGATAAATCATATTCAAAAGTTGTTTTGATACTAAATCTTAATCCATAAAGGAGACATTTTTGGTTTTTGAACTTCATTGCTCCAAAACAAGTCTTAGAATATTATGGACAAAGTAGAAGTCACATATTGATATTCCACACAACATATTGATATTCTACACAATGTGAACTTGAATGCAAATGGGTAACAAACGGCGTTAACAAACGGAAACTGACACACTCTGGCCACATTACACGCCACAGGTGATTTGGCCACATAAAACATCACAGTTGCTTGGAGTGACCTGTGATAACGGATGTGGTTCTTGGAAGAAATGGCTGGCATCGATCAGCACGAAAATTCGCGAAGGACATTGCAGACATATTGGGGGTGAGGGTGCATGAGGCTGGAGAAATAACGATGGACAGAGCAGTTGTTCGGCTTCTAACTCCTAGTGTAACTAGGCAGGCTGTGATGAGAGCGACGGTTAGAACATGACGATGCGGCTTTCTGAACATATACATGTGAAATAATTGCGTAAACTGATGAGAGAAAATAGACGTAGACAGTCAAACAATTGTGTGCACGTTACAAGAACAATACATTAGAGATCTTTGTGAGAACTGGTAAGAATGAAGGGAAAAGATCAAGAGGAAGGCAGAGAAGCTGATATTTGGATGGTTTGGCCACGCGGCATAGTCGAGGCAAGAATCCGGAGCTGATTCACCACTCTGGTGATCGTGTGAGATGGCGAAACATGACCGCCCACGCTTATTGGCATGATACATGATGATGACGATGATTAATTGCGCTTATATATAATAGATCACAAGTGGATAAGAAATCTTGCTGTTGTAGACTAGAAGTACATAACAGTATGCTGTGTGCTATAGGCATGGCCAGAAAATTAGTCCAAATGTTACAAACTCTACTTCCAATACGAATACAATTGGTTTAAGTGCGGTACAGCTGAGCAAATGTACATAATATAAAGGCATGACGTACAGAAAGCAACTTTAAAATATGCAAATGCGTAAAATAAAGGACGTTGCACCGCCAAGCCTTAATCAACAAACAAAAACAAGAAAACACAACATATAAGCCACTGAAATGACACTAGAGTGACCACAGCAAGTCATCGTAACGGAATAACAGTAACAGGAAAATGAAGGAAGAAAAATGAATAAAAGTATGTTCTACATATCTTAAAGTGCCTGGAATGTGAGTCAGAAATGATTGGCGTATGTCTTTCTTTGGCACAGCACAATAGCACAGACTGGGGCTATGTCTGGGATGACAATGTCCACTCCACGGCATTTAGGAATGACATTGTCGCCAGACTCCAACCCAGTACCTAGAGGTAATAATATCGCATACCCTCACATGTAATGTAGTCCTCTATAACCGTTGCTATTGTATAGTTAATTATACTTTGTGCTGGGACACATGACGGCCTCAGAGCATGTAATATTCACATAAATCTAAACAAGCCAGATATGTGTGTATCTTGACGCAACAACAATATGTTTGCTTTCTGTTTTCAACATTATTATTACTGAACGTCTTTATGTACCGACAGTACTGCTAATGCTAGTAGGTAGAGTACAGACAGTACTGTTAAAGCTAGCAGGTAACGTACAGACAGTGCTGTTAAAGCTAGCAGGTAAAGTACAGACAGTACTACTAATGCTAGTAGGTAAAGTACAGACAGTACTGTTAAAGCTAGCAGGTAAAGTACAGACAGTACTGTTAATGCTAGTAGGTAAAGTACAGACAGTACTGTTAAAGCTAGCAGGTAAAGTGAAGGACCTTTAACTCATCTTAGGCTTATTTGACAAATTGTACTAGTCCCATATTTGTATAGACCAATTGGATACTCAGTGATGTATCACGCCTGCCACCTTTATTCCCCATGATATTTCATAGGACCCATTAAAAATTGTCTCGAACTGGAAACCAAGCTAATTTTTTTAAATTTATAAACCCCTACGATGCGGACAGAACCCATGGCCATAGCGCGAGCATACAAACGTCTAGCTACTGCGCTTTCGCAGCTCATTTGTTAAAGCTAGTAAGATTAAAAATGTTCACAATTCATAAAGCTGTAATGCAGAATATGATGCCAGGATAGTGACAAATCTATCATATAATCTTTCTTGCAATTATAACGGCCCCTCTCAGAAATTAACTCTCTCCACACTGTTTCTTTCTAAAGCATATAGCAATTGTTATCTGCACCTGTATGTTAGATATAACCTTCGGCTAGCCTTATCTAACCAGTTACAGAGCCTTGGTTCTGTAGTATCAAGAAGACAAATGTTCAGAATAAATCACTTAGAAGGTGGGGGTGACTGTATCTGATGATCAGAAGACTACTCTAACTGTTCAAGAACTATTGCTGGAGTTTACTACTGGATGCTACACAATATGGTCAAAAGCTAATGACTGACGTTTCGTGCAGGAGAGCCTGGCATATGATACCACAACATCTAGCTTAAGAATGGAGGGGGAGGCGGTCACTGCAGCTTTCCGCTGCAGCGAGAATACGATACACACACACATCGTGATTGTAACTGACTCAGAAAGCATGCTGAGGAAGGTGAGGACAGGCAAGCTTGGGGCAGAGTGGCTTGCTTCGCTTCGGAGGTCACGGGTGGCAAGCATCGATTGGATCTTTTCTCCGGGGCATGCCGGCGTGCTGGGGAATGAACAGGTGGACAGAATGGCTGGCTCTGCAAAACTTGGTGGAGTATTGATGCATGACAAGACAGACGTGGTTGCGGTCATGTGGGAGCAGGTGTACACCTCGGAAGAGCAAATGGACCATCATGGCCTGGCAAGAATGAAGCACCGAGGAGTGACGAGGGGATCTGGCCGACGCTCGACGCTCAGAGGA
>OY992892.1:46865338-46907357 GCA_963921405.1 Cepaea hortensis | reverse complement strand
CACTCATTGTGTTTTCTTTACACCTGTTAAAAACTACAATTTTAACAGTACCTTTCCATCTCCATTTTCTGTTGAGTTTTTTGCTGATCCATGTGACATTCCTTTTTACATTTTTTCTAGAGAGGATATATGAATAGGTACAGCAGCTGCTTGGGTAAAGCTCGTATGTATAGTTTATGACTGTTTTTCTTCATTCTAAATCATTCTTGATGTTCTTCATCTCAACAGCGGCAATCGTTTCTATCTTCGCAATGAGGCGTCCCAAGCTGGGATTATGTATTGATTGTTTAGTTTTGACATGTTAGTATGGGATCTGTCATAATCTCAATTGTTGCATATTATATAGGGTTCCTAGATTGTGTAAATGAGAAACTGAGACATTTCTCTGAAGCGTATAACGAATGAAAGGTTAGCGAGGC
The DNA here is from genome assembly GCA_963921405.1 of Cepaea hortensis. Taxonomy (NCBI): domain Eukaryota; kingdom Metazoa; phylum Mollusca; class Gastropoda; order Stylommatophora; family Helicidae; genus Cepaea; species Cepaea hortensis. The sequence continues at coordinate 46,906,938 of OY992892.1, read as the reverse complement.
CGAAAGGTTAAACTCACTCTCTGTAAACATTCCCGTCCGCTGATGACGAGTTAATTTGTTCATTCCACAGACCGATTAGTTGGAACTTGGCGTTGGCTTCTCGTTCACAAGACAGTAGTAAACTATAGATCGTAAAACTGAACAGTAAATCATTCTATTTTATCATTCTGGTTTATCGCAACCTTCCGCAAAGGGCATACATTAGAAAAAAATAAAAGAAATCAAACATTTTCTAAGAATTAGTACTGCCACTTCAAATGATGTTTACATGACAGCACATTTTGTCGCTGCCACATTTTTAAATAGCTGTCCATTTGTTGTGAAGTTCTTCTAGAGTACATCTTCTGTTTGTGTTTTCCGCTTCCTACGTCCGCTCCTCAATGGCAATGTAACATTAGCAATTTAACACTCTACTTCACGGCTATTGCTTTCTCGTTTTATGAAAGACCATTCCTCATTAAATGAACACTTTCAATTCGAGGTTTTATTTTTAAGTCAGTTAATGTGATCAACAAATCTATCGAATCATTATCACAAATAACACATGAAACGTTATTTACTTCACCTGACAGAGAAACTAGTTATGAAATGCTTATAGCTATTTCTGTACTGGTCATAACAGACAGTACCCTACCAACCGTTCTAACCATGCTGACTGAGACTACTGCGTTTGCAATCGCGGACATTTACAGTTTTCAAATTAAACAGTTCCACCAACTGATAATCGAGAAAGAGTTTGATTCAATTAAACCTATCATTTGATAGGAAAAAATACCGGGACATACCAGCATCCCGAAACCATGTTTGACAGGACTAACTTCACATTGGGTCTGTCCTGGAAAACTGCAACTTCTGACAACACTAATATTATTGTACAAAGTTGTTTTAATTTAATATACCCTGTTCAAGACTATTAAACCTCCACTGCAGGGGGTAGGGAGGAAAAAGAGAGTTGGGAGATTATGTACGTGATTACTGGGGAAAAATAACTTATAATTCTCCAAGATAGAACAATAGTTGAATGATTTTAACCAGAATATATTAAGATAACATTAATCAAATTAGGTAAGGCCCAGAAAGGAGTTATACCTCTCCATAGCACAAAGCCTGGGCTGAATTGTAGAGATCTCGTGTTGCCTTTCCAGCATGATACCTCTCCCCCCGGCCTGCTTAGTTTACTCCAGAGACAATGTAAGACATCTGGAACAAGACAAACTGCAGATACTGCCACATCAGCAAAGCAATGCTCTAACTAGACTAGTTGCCGACCATGGCTTAGGGCCTCGTGGAATTTAGTCTTTAGTTTGCATTTCATCGGATATAACTTGTACGAGTACCTTTGCAAGTTCGCACTGCTTCCTCCCCCCCCCCCCCCCCCGAAGCCGTTGGCACAATGTGGGGTTTCGGGTTTGGTGAGTGCCGCCCAACATTCAGCGCTAACATTCTCCAGGCAGTACCATCTACTGTTATACGGTAGCTCAATCATATCTGACTAAGACAGGAGACCGTATGGCCCATAACGAAAGCAAATAATAGTGACACTGCCACATGCCACTGTTGAAATAAGAGGAGACAAGCCAGGTTTAGTGTAGGGCTGGCTACCTCTCTTTTACAACCCCTCGAGTACTTCCGGTCAAGATTGCGGCTGACGGTTGTGTTGTATTGTGACCGTTCCTTTTTTCGCGTAGGAGATGGATATTTTCATCTCTTGCGTGTAATGTGTGTGACTGGATGTACAACCAGGAGTTTCTTCTCAAGATCTTCGCCGATGCTACGGAGTTCGTGCATTGAGCGAAGCAATCCTTGAGTGAATTTTCGCAGCGTGTGTGTTTCTGTGGTGTTCGTTTTTTTTTTTTTCTTCAACATGGCTCCGTGCGGAGGGCAGTCAACCTAACAAGGCTGCGAGGAGGCCGTAAGCTTCTAGGTAGACGTGGTGGAGCAAGGTGTTTTAGACTCAAATTTGACCGACTCGTATTCTATATTGGAACTAATCCAGCGTAATACAACGAGGCCCTATTCTGGAAAACCTGTTATACAGGAGCGACATTGTAGCGCTTCAGGAGACGAGACTGGGTGATCAGTTACTCCAAATTTTCGGCTTAAAATGTTTCTATAACAGGCGACACCTGGGAACGGTAATTCTCATTCGCGACAGTATGGTGGCTTCAGAGCTAGACATGTCCAGTTTGACGACATACAATGACGACATACAAATACAGGCGGTTAGAGTTCAATCCAGTCTGCCATTCGTGTTGGTTAATGTTTATGCCCGTAACGCGAGTGTGGATAATGTCATAATCTCCCCACCAGTTCTACCGCGTCGTCGTCAACGACGCCTGGCAATTACGGCTAGGTCCACCTGTGAGCGACACTAACCACACTGTGACAGGAATGGTCAGTCGGTGCATGCGTTGGACATAAAGTCCACGCAGGGACAACAACCCCGACTAAGGAGAATTCACAGTGGTTAGCGGCCAGACGGCTGGGGACTTGTAAAGGACAGATGGATTGAATGGTGCTCGTATGACTTGTGTGTATGAACGCAAATAGATATAAAGCCTGTGTGAGTATAGGAGACTGTGCGCCTGGTATGTAGGATTGTGAGTTGTATGCATTGCATTGATATAACTATTTATTGTATTATGGCATCGATATTGTAATTGCGCGATGCATGTAACGGTTGTGATGAGTGAGAAGTGTGAATAAAGTGTTTGAATTGTATTTGCAGTGTGTCACGTAAAGTCATTCTGTGACCGTGTTTGTATCACATCTGTTCGTGATTACGAGCCTGTGTTATTGCTGAATGCAAGAATCTGACAGATTCCCAGAAGTGGCAGTGCTTAAGTGACATATTAGGTCACGAGAGACATGTTAATTTTTGTGGCGATATCAACGCTAAAGGCAGATCATGGGGAAACATTTCCCCCAACATACAGAGGGAGGAGCTCAAAACTGAACTTGAAACTGTTGATCTGGTTTGTACCAACAGTGGCTGTGCAACTAGGATAGCATGTCGTCCAGGTGATGAAGACAATGTTATTGATCTGGCGCTGGTTTATCCTTCACTCACTACAATGTGTAGATGGGGTGTCCTAGGTTACCATGGCAGCGACCACCACCCTTGCAACATATTGGTGGAGAAAGGCAGAAACAGGCAGTACAAGTCAACGGTCAAGCCTTTCCAGTATGACTGTACAGGGCAGGATGTGGCGGTAAAATAAGGCTCGACAAGCGCAGGAAGCTACTGGGCAGGAAAACAAAAAGCTGGGAGCAGCTACCTTGGTGGAATTGTGAGATGGGGATGGCCGGGGTTGATAAGTGTAGTGCTGTAAGGAAATGGCAAAACGCCAAGAAGAACAGAGTTGCCCATCGTAGTCCCAGCATGCACTTAGAGAGGGAGATGCACACACAAGTAAGCTATTTCTAAAAAAAAAAAACTGGTTAAGGTAGTTAAAAGAGAAAAATGGGCAGAGGTATGTCAAAGTGTAAGCACAGACAAGTCACTGAAATTTTTCTGGCGACTACATAAAAGCATGAGTGGGGTAGTCAAGAATAAGAGTATTCCTGACTTCCAACGTGCTGACCTAATCTGGCAGAGGACTGACGAAAACAAGGGCAAAGCCCTCTTCGAACGCTATCTAGAGCAGAGCAACCAGACAGACATGAGAGGCTGAAATCATGACAAGGAGGTTACCTCAGATAGATGCAAGGCCCAGAAGATTTCGGATGAAGACACAGTGACAGTGAAAGAAATCAAGGCTGTGCTTCGACGATAAAATAAAACATTGCTTCAGGTCCAGATGGCATAATATATGACGACATCAATAGGTGTACCGACAACGAGCTATAGAAACTAGCAGACATGTACAACAAAAGTATAGGGAGTGCTAGCACCAAGGAGGAGTGGTTATACAGCTATCTAATTCCCTTGCCGAAGCCTGGCAAAGACCACACAAACATTCAGGGGTATCGAGTAATAACCATGCAGAATACAAAAGGCAAGCTGCGGGAGAAGTTAATTGCTAGAAAAAAAATATCAAGCCAGCTAGAGAGGCAAGGTATTTTCCCACCTACCATAGGAGGGTACAGTCCAAACAGAGAAACCTGGACCATTGCAGCAGTTTTTGCTCATGATGTCTATGAAGGTTTCCACTCAGGCATTGACAGATTTGCTGCAGCGATTGATCTTGAGGACGCGTACAATAGTGGATCATTGGATTTTTTAATGCTTCAGCTTCTTGCACTCAAGATAAGTCCTTTCCTCCTTAGTTGGATCGCTGCAGCTCTCTTCCAACAGAAAGTAGTTCTTAGATGTTGCAGTTGGACTTCGGAACCAACAACAATATATCCTGGCCTACGACAGGTATCACTATTATCTCTGGTGCTGTTCAACACTTCCACTGTGAGAATCAACAGCGAGAAAATCATTGGACCGGGGAGGACATTGTCGTATGCAGACGATGATTTAGTGTATCGTCAGGGTAAGAATAGAGAACCGGTTGCTGTGGAACTACAAACCGAACTAAATCGCATAAGCACTTGATGTGTTGAAGCTGGGACAATGTTCAACACAACAAAGGCAACAGTAACATGGTTCTCTTTGAATAACCATATTGTCAACACCCCAACGCCAACTGTAAATCTGCGTTCAGAGACTGTGGAAAGAACGCAGGCAATTAATTACCTGGGGATACGATTTTATCGAAGCATAGCTTATACTGAGCACGTAGGCCAGGTGATAACAAAGCCAAGCCGGGCTTGGCTGTGATGCAGGTGAAAGCGGCGGCAAACTGTTTTGGAGTACGCGATGCCGATCCTGACTCTCAGCCATAAGCATATAGAAATGATGGAAAGGATAGCCAACACAACGCACCTATGCGCATTATTCTTGGATGTACAAGAGATACAGCATGCAGGGCGGTACACTACCTTCTTCATTTTCTAACCATGAGGGACAGAATACAAATTTGCCAAGCATGTGCCTATCTCAGAGTCAACGCAAACACACAATATCCACTGCATAGCGAGATTAAGTAGGTAAAGGGCAGCAGGTTACAAAGAGAAAAGTCGTTGATGGGGCAAACCGAAGACATTCTTCAGCAGGTGTGTTCACTTGAGGACTTAAACCTGGCGAGGAGTGGGTACAAAAGCCAACAGAGTTATGTACATCCTTTTCAGTGTGCATCCAACTAGAAAGAAAATGCAGACAAGAAAATCCAGCTGCTGTGGAGGCGGAAGTACAGGTTCTGATCCTCGAGAATTCTTTAGATGATGCTACTGTCATTTACACGTATGGGTCAGTCGTCCGAGGAGTGAGAAATTTATGGACCTTTACGGCTCAGACAGGAGAGAACATTGTGAAGGAAGAGTCTGACGCTTTTGCTTTGACCACAAGCAGCCTGATTATGGAAGTCTTGGCAGTAAGTAAAGCAATAACATGGCTCGAGACACAGACATTCAACCGGGCATGTGTCCTTAGTAACTCAATGAGTATGTCAGGAGGATAGAGATGGGGTGCGTCCGAAGAGAGTGGCTGCTGTCTCTGGGGCGGTCTCTGATGGCAAAGATTAGTTTCATCTTCGTGCCAGGGCATGCGGGTGTACAAGGAAATGAGCGGGCTGATAGGCTTGCAGGTAGAGCTACTGTGGAAGGCAGACGAGTCATGGACCAGGCAGACATTCTGAATGCTTTACGAGAAGTAAGTCGTTTACGAGAACCAAGCGATGACTGGAAATCTATAACATGATCAGGCTGCGAGAACAGCAATTTAAAAGAGGTGTGGCCAAACAAGAACACTACGCAGGGAGCCAAGGAAGAGTAATAAACCAACACAGAACTAGTGTCGTGAGCCGCTACACGGTGTGGGATTTGCTGAGGAAGGGATCCGAGCACATATGGACTGAATGGTTCGATGTGCAATGAGGATAATTTGTCGACTAACTAAGTAACTAACTAACCCCTCTTATAGCAAACTTTTTAGTCAAAGCTTATAGCAACTTTATCGACAAACCATGAACAAGTCTAAAAGGAAAAAAAAAGACAAATAACTCAGCCAAATAAGAAGAAAGCAGGCTCTCTACCTAGAAGAAATATGACGTGCTGCGCAGAAAGCCTAAGAATTCTGAATTACCAATTTACCTAATTTCTTCAAGGAAAATCTCCAGAATTGACATCTGGAACGTTACAATTGAGTAAGAGCTGAGTTATGTATAAGAGCTGACAAAAGACAATGATTAGGATTACTGTCTGTCTGTCTGTCTGTCTGTCTGTCTGTCTGTCTGTCTGTCTGCCTGCCTGCCTGCCTGCCTGCCTGCCTGCCTGCCTGCCTGCCTGCCTGTCTGTCTGTCTGTCTGTCTGTCTGTCTGTCTGTCTGTCTGTCTGTCTCATTCAAAAATACACCGTATTTTTTTTCTCTGTGCAACACGATTAAGCTGCATAATTTTTTAAATTTTAATTTGCCATTTAATTACGATTTTTCCCGCAGACTGCCACCTCTTCCTCATCTCCCTTCCACCTCTCTCTCTCTCTCTCTCTCTCTCTCTCTCTCTCTCTCTCTCTCTCTCTCTCTCTCTCTCTTTCTCTCTGTCTCTCTCTCTCACACACACACATACACACACACACACACACACACACGAACACTCACATACCCAACCACTCACACACCCAGACAAAAACATGTTCGAAGCTTAAGTATGTAAAAGCCACATTTGTCGCCCCCTGTTTGCTCGATTCCTAATTCATGCAAACTCGGGGATGGTTTGTACACAGCACGAGGAAAAATCGATTAGTGTTCGTTCCGTGAGAGCCTCTTGAGAAATTTACAATGTCATATATTTGCAGGGCGCGATCGATTTTAACTCGCTCTTTTTACTACAATCTGAAATGAATGTTTCCCCTCGGACGACTAAATGTTTCTAGAATCATCTTCAAGAACAACATCATGACGTCATGATCTCCGAAGGACAAATGCGATCAGCATATCGCGGATGACGCGCGATGTACAGGGTTTTGAGAAATTATCTTCACAATTTTGATACTAAATATGTAACTGGCCGTGGTTTCTGTTGGAGAATTATCCTCCAGAGATGGGTTGCAATCTGGCCGGCAAGGCTGGCCAGAGAAATGTATGACAAATAAGATTAGAGAAATGACAGACGTTGCAACACTTGTAGATGTTGTGGAAGGCGCGATGGAGTAGAGGGCGATGGCTGATAAGACATCGTTCCTGGTGGCATTATGTTCCTTAAATGGGGTTAAGTAATAAACGGTCTTCTTCTTCTTCTTCTTCTTCTTCTTCTTCTTCTTCTTCTTCTTCTTCTTCTTCTTCTTCTTCTTCTTCTTCTTCTTCTTCTTCTTCTTCTTCTTCTTCTTCTTCTTCTTCTTCTTCTTCTTCTTCTTCTTCTTCTTCTTCTTCTTCTTCTTCTTCTTCTTCTTCTTCTTCTTCTTCTTCTTCTTCTTCTTCTTCTTCTTCTTCTTCTTCTTCTTCTTCTTCTTCTTCTTCTTCTTCTTCTGCTGCTGCTGCTGCTGCTGCTGCTGCTGCTGCTGCTGCTGCTGCAATTTCTGCGTCTGATGCTGCTGTTACTGTTCGGTCGTCTCCTTCAGCCCCTCTTTTTCCTCATTCCTCTTCCTCTTCTATCTCCCTCCTCTGCTTTCTTCCTCCTCCTCTTCTTTCTTCCTCTTTTTTCCTTCTCTTTCCTTATCAACATTATCACCCTCACCATCCTTGCTCTGCCTTTCATATTTCTGTAAAGAAGCGATGTCTCGTGTGAGCACTTTTGTGTCTATTCGAGAACCAGTTGTGTTGTAATTTATGTATGTAAGCCAAATAGTATGTTTCTTTTCTTTCTTTAAAAAAAAAAATATAGTCAAACAATGTCCCATCTGCCCACTTTGAAACGTAAAGTCAGTTTACAAACCAGACGCGGCGAGAGGTGCGATTACAATACACCTGGCTTTATCCCATACGGCTCAGTCGATTTCCTCTAAGCGGTCTGACGAAACTCTCGCACAGTGCACGAACTCCGTAGCTTCAGTGACGATCCCCAGTAGTCTCCGAGAACATTGTACTCGAGACCGCAACGACGGAGTCCAGAAACGAACCCACGAAAATCGGAAAGCGCTGCAGGCAACTTAACTACTTCGCCACCTAAGTAAGTGTCGACATGAACGTATACTAAAGCCTCGTCGATGTTTCTGTGCTCGTGCACTCCACTGGTAAATTCTGAGTGTAATCTAAGAATACGAATAGTCTCTGATTACGACGACAATCTTAAATGTATTAAATAAATATTAAAATAGCATAGGTTGAAAAACTAACATGCAACTATAGTCAAATCATTACATGGCTGAAGAAAACCAAGTCGAAATTAAGTGTATTTTGCTCAAATGTAATATACTATTATCAGCATTGGAAGAAAATTGAGGAGTGAAAGTAAGAAGAAAAATATTTGATTGAAGACAGTCATACAATTACACTGGACATCTCGTGTTGGGGGATGAAGGAAATGAGATATCGAATCGTTCACTCTAACTTCCTATGTTGATAGATGAAGTCTCCTCTGGGCTGAGTGTTTGTGTCTTCTCATTCTTAGAATATCATCTTACCCCAACCACGCTCTGAATGTTACTATGTCCACTCTCTGTGGATATGACTAGAGCCACTTGCATTATGATTGTATTACAGTATTGTGCATATGCTCATTCAACATAATTTCTTCCAATTGAATGTCTTGTTTTCTTTATCCAGTAAATGCCATGCCGATAAGCATGGGCGGTCATGGTTAGCCATCTCACACTGTCACCAGACTATTGGATCGGTTCTGTATTCTAGTATCGATTATGCCACGTGGCCGCTGTCGGTCTTGAGTTATCTGATGCGCATGACTATCCCTACCGGAAAAGGTTGCTCCTATGAGACATCCGTTTACGCCGCTTGTCTGATTTTCTGTCAAGTGACGAATCCTGACTTCCAAGGCATCTGTACAAAGGTAATCTGCCATTATTGTCTTTCTTGGGATCGAACGTACTCGTCGTTGATAGTAGCCATTGTCTCCAAAAATGCATCTGCCTACCGTCTTGAAACTGGAGACCATAACCAACAACTATATGTTGGCTGATCCCAGCTTCATAGATCACATACACTCACATTTTTACGTTACCCTGGTCGGTGGTGGGGGGGGGGGGATAGATGGGTGCATCACCTTGCCAAGGATGCCACTTAGACTCACTAGCCTAGGGAAAGCTGCACTTTACTTCCCATATATATATATATATATATATATATATATATATATATATATATATATATATATATATATATATACATATGCATATATATATATATACATATGCATATATATATATATATATATATATATATATATATATATATATATATATACATATGCATATATATATATATACATATGCATATATATATATATATATATATATATATATATATATATATATAGAGAGAGAGAGAGAGAGAGAGAGAGAGAGAGAGAGAGAGAGATAGAGAATGGAAACGCAGAGAAGCTCCTACAGAAAATACACAAAGAAGGAGGCAAAAACATCAAATAAAAAGTCCTTATAAGGACTGCAATTAGTCTAGTTTAGTCGAGTTTAGTCGTTGGAGCAACATCACGGCACACGGTTTAACCCATAAGTGCTTCGTTTTCCTCCTAACTCACACCTGAGTCTGGAGAAACTCAGCTCAATGCACGAACTCCGTTGCATCGGCGAGGTTCCTGAAATACTTTGGGTAGATTTTTAACTCAAAATTTTGCCTGGGCGGCGCCTTTAGGCTACTCTTGTTCGATTTCCAACTGCCAAGGGATTTTTTACGTGCGCAACAATACACACGGGTGTCCGATCTCACTACCCAAAGACCAGGGGAAATTTTATTACTAGAAGTACCGGTGCATTTTTTCAATAAATCCCGGTCCTCACCGCAACCAGTCAAGCCAGACGAGCCAGGAGCCTTCACTAACAAAAGATACCACAAAAGGACGAGCACAAAGGATAGGAGACGACCAACCTCCAGCTGACGTCACAGACAAATCAACATAACCAGTCCGAGATATGACTAACTCGTAAGAGCGCACAAGACAAGAATTGGGGTGAATGAACCCACAAAAACCACGTACCTCAACAATAACCACAACTGAAGAGGCAGGTTGAATGGAGCAAGTCGTGGCCACCGGAAAGATGTGCAGAAAGAGAGATGGAGGTAGACAGCGGTAGGTGATTCTTGACAGTCTTGTGTCATGGCAAGGAAGGGAGTCAACACACACATTGATCCATGTCGTAGAAGATCGCAATTTGTGGAGAGGTATGATCGCCCAAGCCAGCCGGCAAGGCACTGGATGATGATAAATTTATACGAGCGCTAGTTAATGATTGTCTCTAGTTTATTAATTATCGTTTCAGCTTTAGTTTTTTTTTAATGCCGGCTCTGTGTTGAAGGGGTTGCGAATGCAATTCGTAATCCCACATACCGCTTTCGAAACACAGCTGCTGGTGATTTGAAAGCAGTCCGCCTTTGGTTGGTTTCCATACAAAGGTATGAGTGCTGGTCCTTCAGAAAGCACTGCCAAACTACTGAAAGTGAAAACTTGCCCAGGAATCACACACAGCTAAAAAAAAACATGCTGGAGTTGACGGCTACGCCCTGTATAGGATATGCAACACATTTGTTTTAAAGTTATTCATCATGTTTCTTATTCACATAGCATGCTGATTTAACACAAAAGTTATATTTTCTCAGTTAGGTGTTATTGTTGATTTTGTTGTTGCTGACTTCTTCAAATTCCCCAGTGCTCCTCGTGCCTTTTGTATTCTAGTGATAATATCTCTACCCATTCCTCCTTCTTTGTCCATATTACTATTTAAATAGGTGAATGATTTACATTTTGTCGTGTGGTTTCACAAGGGAGATCGGAATATCATCTGCTTGATTTGTTCACATAAGCCTTGCCTGACTTTGACGACAGTCTCAAGTTCGCAACTGTAGCAGATGGTTTCATAGAGACAATGACTGCGGTCATCGACCAGTCTGGTCACTGCCAGAAAGAAAGCAATGGCAAACGTCTTTCTTTACATAAAACTAGAGCTGCCAAAGGAAATGGAAAACATTGACACGCATAAAAGTTTCGTTGGTGAGATCCCCCACCTCCGCCCACCCCCAGGCCAGGCCTAGAGGGTATTATATATTTAATTAGGTCAAGAATTTACCAGTGAGAATTGTACTAGCAGTGGTCATGAATGAAATTGTCACGGCTGCCTTGCCACCCCCCCCCCCCCACCTCCGCCATGTGAAGCATAAAAGACAATTACAAATAGAAACATGGAATTGGGGAACTATAAATAAAGATTAACAAGAATAAGGAAACATGTAGTACAGCTTAAAAAATCCAATGAATGAATCATCAAAAAACGAGAGGTAGTTTGTGCGCTTTATTAAAACACAATTACAAGAAACAAACTGGTCGTTGTGGCTAAAGCCTTCGTCAGCACAGAACAAACAAATGCAAATCGACACACAACTACATGACAAACACTACATGAAAATATTAAAGTTACTTGTCCGTATCCATGTCCGGTTATAAATTAAGATAAACTACACGCATTTGGCAATGAAAGCAAACATGGTAAGTACTTTGCATCTCTCAGTATAAATGGCTAGGGCAAGGGCATCTTAATACACGTCAAGAGGGAATGCTTATTTTTTTCTAGTGGAGAAAAACAAAGAAGGAACATAGCAGTTGTTTATTTGAATAACTTTCGGTCACTAATGCATCTTGGTTATCATACAATCAGGACTCGTTCTTAAACAACCGGTGTACTGATTTCGAGGTAGAGGGTTCATCTCCTACACAAGTCAGTTAGATTAAAAAGTTGACTTCTCGTCCGTGTTTTCGGGATGTAAATTGCAAGTAGCTCTGAAGTCGGAGTGGGTTCGCCTGATGACGAGGGACACTGGTAATATAAAAAGCTAATTCACACGCAAAAATCAATCTAGTGTACTAGACGTAGTTTCACGTGTGTTGACTACGCTTGATTTCAAAGCGAGCAAACGCAGAAAACAAAATACCACCAGTAACAGACTCTTTAGTCTAATGCGTTAGAGTTAACGCACATCCACGGAATGTCACATTGCGATAAACATGCACACCATCAGCATCAGCGGAAGACGAAGGAGTAATTGAAAAATTATATCACACTTTTTAAACTGCTGCAGACAATATTAGTAAAAATGACATCCTGAAAGCAATGAGGGATTTTAATGCTAAAATTGGCACAGGAAGACCAGCAGAATAAAAACAGGTGGTGGGAAAACAGCGTCAGAAATCGAAATCGAGCAGGGGATAAACTGATAATTTTCTGCATTGAAAATTGGCCAGCTACAATGTTTTAAAGGCTATTTGCGTGGACATCACCAGATGGACAAAAATGAAATAAAATAGACTACATAACAAAACAACAGTGGTAGAAAACAAGCATATCAACAACCAATCACCTGCAACGTGTTGATTGTGGTAAGAAAGAACGTACATACTTTATTTTCAAAGAGCATGCGAAAAAGTAATGTGGCCCCCGGCCCGCAAGTAATAGAAATATTACAAGTTAAACTGGGATGAAGAGGTGTTTCCAAGGCACCAGGACCAGGTTCTATACTGGCCAAGACCTACTATCACGTCCTAGTTGCGCGTCCTGGGCAACAGGTCCCTTCGGGGTGTCATGAAACCACTATAATCATGATAGATAATGAAACAACAGAGGCAGGCTATATTCGAACTTACAAATTTTTTGCAACTAGGGAGCACATTCCCGTCAGATCAAAGGCGCCGCTGGTCTATGATGATTCCGCGGAGAAACGGGAAAAGAGTTTCCCGATTGTCTTAAAACAGACTCAAGATGAAAGGCAAAGCGCCGCCATGATTTGTTTGCCACATGTTGTTGGCAGGAGAATGACGTCACGAGGTCAATCCCAGATTATATAAAAACAAGCTTGTTGTCGGGAGTGCACAATAAAGTTGACCTAGGCTCAAGTGTTGAATAGCTCAGTGCTCGTAGTGAAAAGAATCCCGCATGTTTACTATCAGTGTATTTGAGAATAAAACATGTGTCTTTCGTGGCAATTTGGAGATTCAATTCGGATTATGAGCTAGGAATTCATAGGGTATCTACAATTAACATTTAAATGTTAATAATGTGGAATAGTAAAATGATAGTTAGAATTTTGAAATTTAACGTAGTGGTGGCTTTGTAGTCAGGTATAAAAACAGTGTCGGCGACAATAGACAGTCGCAGTGTTAAACTAACTAGTGTGAGATGTAAATTGGCTCAGCTGGTTGAGGTTAGTGAAAGGGGATGATATTTAGTGTGATTGGGAATGGGAGGGGGGATAGGGGAAATGTCCAAGGGTGGGATATTCCAGTGGGGGTCTACTGGGGTTCTACACTTCGTATATTGGTATTTCCTTGTCTTGCCCTAACTCAGGCCAGGGGGAGGAGCTCTTCTGACATGACAGAGATTGGTTCACTGTCATGGATCTGAGTAAGACTGTAAACCTACACTCATCTAATTGGAGTCAGTGTCAGATTGCCCTCACCGAGTCTGTTGTGTCTCTTTCACAGGTTCCCCTCGGGTTTTCAAGGAACAGATGCTGAATTGTTTGTATCATGGAGAACTTGGTACGAGGAGATCTGTTCAGTGGCCTGTGCATTTGGCCAATGAGAAAAGGGTTTATTATGTCACACCACTCATGAAAGAAATAATGGAGTGTTATTATGTCACCCCACGGGTGTAAGAACAATATCGTGGTTGCTTTTCACATCACAAGTGAAATAACAGTAGAGTGTTGCTTTTCACACTACAAGAGAAATAACACTAGAGTGTTGCTTATCACAATACAAGTGAACTAACATTAACGTGTTGAGTATCACACTACAAGTGACATAACATTAGAGTTGAGTATCACACTACAAGTGACATAACATTAGAGTGTTGTAACATTTTCACACCACCTGTGAAATATTAATAAGAATTAGTCCAAAGAACGAGAACAGTGTAACAGTGAAAACGGTAGGACTTGTAAGGATGAGTCATTTATTCCCAGGAACCGTGTTACTTGTTTTCAATAGGCAAGGAAGGTTTATGGTTCGGAACCATGTAGACATTTATTAACAGGGTGCATGATCGCTGCCAGATAAATAACGGACTATATTCGTGATTGGTGACCAGGAATCTGGATTATCAAAGGGGCTACCGGAGAGAGTCAACATCGCACAAGAGGGACACGGCGTGTGGTGAGGTTTTTGTTTACTGACCCGTGGTGATGTGGTGTAACTCGTACAATGATGATCAAAATGTGATCCGGAGCTTCGTGGTCTAATGTCTACATATACACCTAGAATATGCGACACACATTCTACACATTACACACACACACACACACACACACACACACACACACTTCTCCCACTTCTCTTAGCTTTAATAAATTTCTTGTATTTATTTGTTGAGGCTAGAGTTGTCAAGTATGTTATGTTGGGGAAGAATGAGAGGGGGCATGATCAAGGGGTGAGCAAGAGTGAGAAGAAGGTGTCCTTGGACTGAGGGAGTGTTGTGGACGGAGTCTGGTGGATATTTCCAGAATAGTGATATGAAAACTGTAACAAATGTGGGTGTTGATTCCCCTCACTCCAGGGACGACACTATAGAAGTAATATCTCCCAAGACACTATAGTAGAGAGTGAGTACTTAACACGACACTGGGTCCTGGCTAACGTCAGTAGGATCACTGATTCCTCCGAAGTCGGAGAGTATGCTGCCTGCACTGCGAGGAACCACCAGTCTGCACACAATAAACCACACATGGGGCTACGGATACTCACGCAAACCTCAGATCTTGTGTGACATCACACTGATGTTGGACAAAAGGATGTCTCCATCCGACATACAGAAATTCACGCTGGAATTCACAGCCAGCGAACACAAGTAAGCAAGCACAAGTTAAACTCAGAACATTGATTAAAGAATCAGAATCAGTCTGTTTTGACACCAACAATATACCACAAGAATCAGCATTATCATGTGCCTTGACATCTGGCGTAGGCGTTCATGCCTTTCCACAGATTTCGAGTCTTTAGTGCTCTAGATCAACGCTGCTGATAATATTTCCCCATGCCACCATCTCAGTCCATCGAGCATCATTTCTCTTGGCCTGCGTCTGCCTCTTTTGCCACTGCTCTTTCCAGTCATCAATATATATATATATATATATATATATATATATATATATATATATATATATATATATATATATATATATATATATATATCCAATGCCTCTCTTCTCATCACAAGACCGAAGAATACTGCTTGTCTCTTCCTTATAGCCGTAAATAATGTTATAGTTTCATTAACCTCTTTCATGCAATCGTTGTGAGTTACTCCAGCAGTCCAATTTATCCCCCAAAATCCCTCTCTGGAGCCATATTTCCTAATTTATTCAGTCGCCTTTCATGATTCATACATTACATGCTACTGTGACAAAATTACTTTTCAGGAAACGTTTTCAGCCATACTTAGTAAAGACATATCCCTGTAATTACTGACGACTATATTCTTGTTCTGTGTGATACTTCTAGCTTCTTTCCTGTCTCGAGGGATTTGATTTTCTTGCTAGCGGGAGCAGCATAGGAATGCAAAAGTTATAACAAGGTCCTCATGGTATTTGAACAAGTATGGTGGAATTCCATCACTTCCTGGTGCTTTGCCAAAAGCCACACAGTCAATAACCGTTCCAGTGTCAGCTAAATCCTACAATAAATATTGCATGTTTGCCTGCAGAGAAAAACCTGAGATGGGTCGCGGAGATTGCTGCTTGTGGAGTATAGTGAATGGGGGAAGGTTTCACATGTTGTTCTCTTACTACTACTACTACTACTACTACTACTACTACTACTACTACTACTACTACTACTACTACTACTACTACTACTACTACTACTACTACTACTACTACTACTACTACTACTACTATTACTACTACTACTACTACTACTACTACAACAACAACTATTACTACTACTTCTACTACTACTGCTACTACTGCTACTACTGCTACTACTACTACTACTACTACTACTACTACTACTACTACTACTACTGCTGCTGCTGTTGCTACTACTAGTACTACTACTACTACTACTACTACTACTACTACTACTACTACTACTACTACTACTACTACTACTACTACTACTACTACTACTACTACTACTACTACTACTGCAACTACTATTACTACACCTCCTCTTCTTACTCTACTAATTATTATTCTTTTACTTCTTCTCCTTTCTCTTTTGATGATGTTTATTATGATCATGATTATAATGACACTCTTGGTGTTCGAAGGGCCGTCATAATAAATTATGTGGATAACTATATTTCACTCTTAAACCTGAATTGTCGTCTTTCGTCGCTAGAAATACAATGCAACCGTCTTTTGCTCTGTCTGTAATCTCCTTTAATATAGAAAGTGTCTATTAGACTTCAAGGCTTACATAAATTAATATACACCTTGATTTACATAAAAGAGTCCTCCGTACGTAGATCTGACCACTTTCATTATATTGTTCTGAAATAGGACAATGATTATATGTGAAGAAATACCTTTGGAGGCGTTGACGTGTTGCATTATCAAAAATGACTAGAACCAGGTGGGTTACAAATACGACAAATGTATAAGTTCTACAAAATATACTATAATAAAGTATACTGTTTACAGTTAAACTAGTTGGATGTACTTTACGGGACGACGCAATCAAACCCGCTAGCATTTTTGGCTATTTTGTGATTTTCTAGTTAAATTTACGTTTAGTGGTTGGCATTTGCTTTCTGAACAACTGACGTTCATAATATGGTTAACAATCAACGCAAAACGGTCTGCTTTAAATTTCCTACAGCTGATATTGATTCCGGTATACGGGATTATTAATCTCGTTCTCTATCCGTCGGCCACAGATGACATTAGAGATTAAGAACCTTGGAATCTTACAGTTATACAAAGAAACCAGCGAAAGCTATTATGACGTGATCACAAGAAACCACGAAACACCAAAGAGAGTAGTAGATGACAACATTTCTGGAGGAAAGAAGAAGGGATTGACCAAGGAACAGATTTTAGAAAACAGGCATACACAGATCAATCAATCCAGACATACACGAAATTAAAGAGAGCGGTACACGGCAGAAATATATAGAATGGAATGATTTGAAAGTGTCACGACCAGCCCAATGATTGAAATAACTAATGATGATTATATGTGGCCCTATGTTTTCACGACTGCTATGTACGTCTGCCCTGTTATAATACATATCATAATCAATATTTTCAAGACGCAATATTGCTTGTTATATCCGACATGTGTGTGATTGATGTGATGTGTGTATGTATGTGTATTATGTGTGTGTTTGTGTGTGTTTGTGTGTGTGTGTGTGTGTGTGTGTGTGTGTGTGTGTGTGTGTGTGTGTGTGTGTGGCAATGCTGTGGGACATCAAGTGTGCAGAGGAAGATATATAATATCCGTTTCATTTTTTAAGTCATCTGCTGCTAAATGAAGAGCATGGAGGCAACGGACATGCAGTTTCTGAGACGAGTGTTGAGAGTAGATGGACTGCCAAAATAACTAATATTCGATGCCCGAAACAGGTTAATGAAATTAGAACATTATACTAACAATATCAAAGAAACCAACAGTTCTTTTGATCATATAATAAGAACAGAAGCATTGGAGAACGTCGTGACGACTGTAACGATCAGCGCTAGGAGGTGTAGAAGCATGCCGAGAGAGCAGTGATACTGGATAGTCAAAGACGGTGGCAAGTCGGGATATCATCAATAGAATTAGTCCAGAACACCAATGTCTGTGGAGAAGGTTGAAGAAGGCGTTGGCGATTTGTGTCATGATTTGGCGAGACATATTGTAATAATGTTACCGTCATATGGCAAATATTTACTGAGCATTTTTCTCTATTCTGGGCAGGTGACATTGAAGATCATATGTGAAGGGTCACACTTTTTGAAGAGGAAAATACAGGTAAGGCATTTGTTTATTGTGTACCCCTTTCTGCTTGTTTCAGTTTCACCACATCATACTGAACGTCAACATCACTTGCCAGTTAGTTCCGTTGTAATCAAATGTCTTAATGATTTCGTGCCAAGTTCGTTCATCCCTGCTCTTCTCGTGGTGTCTCATCCACGCATTAAATACAGTCATGTAACATTTCTCTGTTGGAAAACAAGAATAAATACGTACATGAATACTAATGTATAAGGCATATTATTATATCCTGAACATTTCTCTTTGAAACCGGAGCACGATTACATTTTCTGGGTATTTATTCGAATTGGGTGGCGAGACCTCCTTCCCTCCGCTAGCCTACGGGACACCATTGGGCAAGGTAGAGTATCCGTTTAGCCCCCCGATCAGGGTTACGTGAAGCCATGGGTGCAGGTGGTTGGTGAAGTTGAAGAGCAGCCGACAGATAGTTGTAGGTTATGGTCTCCAGCTTCACGACGGTAAGCAGAGGATCTCATTTTTGGGAGACAATGGCTTCGGTCATCGACCAGTATGGTCACTGCTAGGAAGGAAAGCAATGGCAAACTACCTTCTTTACAGATGCCAAGAATATTATGTACTGCAGTCTTATCGATAATCAGAGAAACGGCGTAAATGGGTGCTCCATAGGAGCAGCCTCGCCCGGTAGGAGTAGTCATGTGCACCAGGAGACTCCAGACCGTCATCAAGCGACTGAGTGCAAAAGAATATCAACATTGAAAGTAGGAACTTGGAATATAAGAACTATGAGTGGGGATGGAAAATTTGATAACATTAAGACTGAAATGAGAAGATTAAATATTAACCTGTTAGGTGTATGTGAGACCATATGGACAGGAATGGGCATTATGACATCTGAGGAATATAAAATAATATATTCTGGTGGAGAGAAACAACAGCGAGGAGTAGCAATTATAATGGATACAGAGAGAGCAAAATCGATCAAAGGATATTGGACTGTATCAGACAGAGTGTTACTGGTGAAGTTGAGTGGAAGACCTTTTGATGTCAACGTCATACACGTTTATGCACCAACAGCAGACAGTAGTTATGACAGCATTGATGAATTTTATAATGATTTAGAAAAAGCCTTAAAGAAATGCAAGAATTCTGAAGTAAATATCATAATGGGTGACTTGAATGCCAAAGTTGGAAATCAACAGGACGGACACATAGTAGGCAAGTATGGACTATGAGAAGAGAATGAAAGAGATTGCAGACTTGTACAGTGGGCAAAAGAGCATGATACGATTATTGATGAACAGCATAACATATATTTTATTCATCACAAGAATGTATGGGGGATATAACAGAGATGGGTCCAGAAATACGTGCAGATTTCGATGTTAATAATAGTCTGACCAAGGCAAGGACACCTCCTTCATGAGCTAAAGAAAAATAAGAAAAAGAAAAAAGAAAATAAAGAAGAAGAAGATGAGGGGGTTGAGAGGAGGGTGAGAGATTAACAGAAGGCGGAGGATTAAGAGGGGAAACATATCTTTTTCTTCGTCTTCTGCGTTCGTTAGGAATGTTGTTTTAGACGTAATTGAGCTGTGTCTGTTTACAGCAGAGCTGCGATATGTGCACCTTTCGACCGACAGATCCGATTTCTTCAGGCATTTGTAGACCGGGTTAACCTTCCCAGGAAAAGAAAAATATATGACGTAGAAGAAGAACATGAAGAAGGCGGAGGGGAGGAGGAGAAGATGGAGAAGGGGCAGGAGGAGGAGCAGAAAGAGAAGGAGGAGAAAAGAGGAGGTGAAACAGAGGGAAAATAGAATCAATACCTAATAATTTGTTGATCCACTACTATGTTTTCGAAAATGCCCAATTTTCCCGTGAGAGAAAAGCCAAATCCCCTGACGTCTGAGCTGATCGACAGTGTGGTGTTCTGGATCAGTGAAGGTCAGTGAAATAATCCCCCACAGACAGTATCTGGATGGGGGTGTGGATTACTGAGAGATACACTCCACTTTCTCTGCCTTGGCCTTACAACGGATGGAAATTTACGCCGGTGTTTGCATAAAAGTTCATTTACTGTTGGAGCTAAGGTGGATAAATAAATTAACATAGTGTTTATGGTGCATGGGGAAGTAGATTTTAATGCAGACACTAGAAAACAGGGCATGTGAACGTTATGGGCATCTGGGGGTAACTAATTCACTGTAGTGCAAGGAATATATTGTTGTTGTTGTTGTTGTTGTTGTTGTTGTTGTTGGTTGTTGTTGTTGGTTGTTATTGTTGGTTGTTAATGTTGGTTGTTGTTGTTGGTTGTTGTTGGTTGTTGTTGGTTGTTGTTGGTTGTTGTTGTTGTTGGTTTTTGTTGTTGGTTGTTGTTGTTGGTTGTTGTTGTTGGTTGTTGTTGTTGGTTGTTGTTGTTGGTTGTTGTTGTTGGTGGTGGTTGTTGTTGGTTGTTGTTATTGTTGGTTGTTGTTGTTTGTTGTTGTTGATGTTGGTTGTTGTTGTTGGTTGTTATTGTTGTTGTTGGTTGTTGTTATTGGTTGTTGTTTTTGTTGGTCGTTGTTGGTTGTTGTTGTTGGTTGTTGGTTGTTGTCGGTTGTTGTTGTTGGTTGTTGTTGGTTGGTTGGTGTTGGTTGTTGTTGTTGATGGTGGTGGTGGTTGTTGTTGGTTGTTGTTGGTTGTTGTTGTTGGTTGTTGTTGTTGGTTGTTTGTTGTTGGTTGTTGTTGTTGGTTGTTTGGTGTTGGTTGTTTATTGCTGTGTGTTGTTTGTTGTTGTTGCTGTGTGTTGTTTGTTGTTGTTGATGTGTGTTGTTTGTTGTTGTTGCTGTGTGTTGTTTGTTGTTGTTGCTGTTTGTTGTTTGTTGTTGTTGCTGTTTGTTGTTTTTTGTTGTTGCTGTTTGTTGTTGTTTGTCGTTGTTTGCTGTTGTTTGTCGTTGTTGTTGTTGTTGCTTGTTGTTTGTCGTTGTTGTTGTTGTTGTTCCGCTTGCTTGCAACTCAAGCAAACACTACTTCTTTTAGCACTGGACCGAATTTTGCTTGTGGGTTTAGCTTTCCCCATTACCAGTGCCCCTCGCCATCGGTCGAACCTACTCCGACTTCAGAGGTACTTGTAATTTACGTCCCCAAGTCACGGACGAGAAGTCAACATATTAGTCTTACTGTCCTGTGTAAGGGTTGAACCGCTTACATCGGTATCAGCACACCGGATGGTTAAGAACGCGCGTTTTTATCCATTCAGCCTTGCTGATCTCAGTGCAAGCCATATAGCACGTTGCTATTTGTTTGGGACACTGTTGGGTATACTGTTATATAAGTTTTGCCTGGTAACATAAGTGTGGTGCTGGATCACACTGCTCTGTTATTCAACAATTGTCGGTTCCTGTGGGGTGAGTCGTGGTTACGTGTCCTCCTCAGGTTCAGAGGATACCGTGTTCGATAACAGTAGAAGTTGGGAATCGTTCCTAATTCATTAGATGATCAATCATATCCCACGTCCGCCTGATATAACATTGGTATATAATAGTATCACACGTCCCCCTTATAGAACATTAGCATATAATGACACACGTCTCCTGATATAACAATGGCACATAATGTTATCACATGTCCCCCTGACAGAACATTGCTTTATAATGATATCACATGTCCCCTTGGTAGAACATTGGAATATAATGATAGCACACGCCCCCTGATAGAATATTGGTATATAATGATATCACACGCCCCCCTGATAGAACATTAATATACAATGATATAATACATCCCCCTGATAAAACATTGGTATATAATGATATCAAACGTCCCCCTGATATAAAATTAATATACAATGGTATCACACGTCCTCCTGATAGAACATTAATATACAATATCACACGTCTCCCTGATAGAAAATTGGAATATAATGATATCACACACCCCCCTGATAGAACATTAATATACAATGATTCACACGTCCCCCTGATATAACATTAATATACAATGATATCACACATCCCCCTGATAGAACATTAATATACAATGATATCACACGTCCCCCTGATATAACATTAATATACAATGATATCAAACATCCCCCTGATAGAACATTAATATACAATGATATCACACGTCCCCCTGATAAAACATTGGTATATAATTATATCAAACGTCCCCCTGATCTCGTCGATTTTCAGATAGAATACCTAGTAATCTTGTCTAAGAACAATACACAGAAGGTCCTTTGTGCATTTTGAGCAGTTTAAACACCACACTGTAGTTGAAAATGGGTTTCCTTTCTTACCCTTTATTGTACCTACTGCTGGTCTGAACCCTAACAATATCTTAATGTATACTATTTATCCGCTTATATATTTGGCACAATTTAGCTCTTATCCATTCACTATTTCCTTCAATTGCAGCTTTCGGAAGATAGCTGTATCTTTTGATATATCGTGTCAAGGTATATGTTTCTACTACACATAGCAGATATTTCATTATTGCATTAAAGACTATGGGATACAAGGACAATTGCTAGAAAACATCATAGCCATGTACCACTCGAGTTGAAGTGCAGAAAGAACACAAGAAGGATTATCAGATATGTTCACAGTCAATACAGGAGTGAGACAGAGATGTGTGCTGTCTCCTCTGCTATTTAATATACACATGGACAGAATATCCAAAGAAACAAGTCTTGATAGAACAGATTCAGAAAATTTAGAACTCTTTACTCCAGATGAAACAACTGACCCACAGGAAATAAATGAGCTTCTATTTGCAGACGATCAGTGCCTGTTTTATAGCGATGAGGGCAGACTACAAAATCATATTAATAATTTGAGTTCAACATGCAGCAGATACAATATGAGTATAAATACAACAAAATCCGAAGTAATGCAAGTTATCTGAACGCCGGGCCCACTAAGTATGCAGATAAATAGGACATCTCTGAAAGAAGTTAAAGAATTCAAATATCTTGGAAGTATGTTCACAGAAGATGGCAGATTGGACAGAGAAATCGAAATCAGATGTCAAAAAGCTAGTGCACTTACATATCAACTGTATCCCTTACTGAAACATCCAAATATACCCATGTCCGCAAACCGACAGATAATAGACAGCATTTACACCTATGCTACCAATCTCAAAATTGGACTTTATCCAAATCACACTCTCGTAAAATCAACACCTGCGAGATGAGATGCCTGAGGAGAGCTGCCAACTTAAGAATCCGAGACCGAGTAAGAAATGCTACTATCAGACAGATAGTGGGATCAACACCTTGTGCCACATTTATTGAAAGACAAAAGATCAAGTGGTTTGGCCATGTCGTTAGAATGCAACACCAGCAACTACCATCACTGGACTTACATCAAAGATCATTTGTGACAAGATCAAGAGGACGTCCATAAAGAAACTGGATTGACGACATCAAAGAAATTGTACAATTACACGGAATGACACTATCAAGTGCCGCCCACCGGGCGCAGGAGAGCAAATTATTCCGCCCCACGACGCTTGATGGCAGAAGTGGAGATGATGGTGATGATAATGATGATGATGATGATGATGATGATGATGATGATGATGATGATGATGATGATGATGATGATGATGATGATGATGATTTAAAAAAACGGAACCAACAAATCTTTGAAAGTTTTGGGCATCATTGATATGAAACTGAAGATTGGATCGAGATCAGCAGTGGTTCCAGCAAAGCCAGGCCACCCCACATACATCAAATGACTTTATATCCTGGCTGAAAGAGCGATTTCAGGGGAGACTGATCAGCATGAAGTGTTACCTGGAGTGGGTACTGCATTCACCTGACTTGAACCACCTAGATTTTTATCTCAAGGGTAACGTGTACCAGAAAAACCCTCAAATGATTTGTGAACTGAAGGTAATCTCAGCAAAGATCAGGGAAAATCAGAAATGCCGTCTAGTAATTGACAATTTAGCGCAACATACGCAAGTGTGCATCCATCGCTGCGGAGGCCGTTTGGAGCATAACTTTTACGCAAAGCGAACGAGGTAATTGAAACTTATGAAAGTAATTGTACGCAGACAGAAGTTTACGTTCACCAAGTTTCAAGAAATTTCCTCGACCTTTGTAGGATTTAATAAACTTTGTATGGGTTCTGTTTTTTGTGTGTCACTATTTACTCATTAGGTCGTATTCGCATTGAGACCAAGGCCGATTTTGAAAATTGGCAAGTGTTTCAAGGTCATCCCAGCCTAAAATCAGTGTTACGAAATTTCATAGGAAATAAAGACGGTCGGTGTTTTATTGACCACATTTCACACCGAGAGCCTATTAGTTTGCAAACATATGGGTGTAGCATCGTTTGTGAATTAGTTCAGTTCGTTCGGGACAGTCATGACATCAGATGGGAGATGCCGTGAAGAGATTAGAACAATATTCGAATTGGTGAAGGTATCCTTCAGCAAGATCGATATCATACTGACGAATAAAAATATGTCGTTTGCAAAGCGAGAAAAAGAGTGTTGAGGTATTACATATAACCTGAACATTTGTGTGGAAGTGAAGAGTGGACAATGAGCAGACAAGCTGAAAAACATCTGGTGGCTGTGGAAATGTGGTTTCTGAGGAAAATGCAAAGAATGCCATGGACAGACAGAAAAACCAATGACCACGTCCTGCAAGAAACAAAGAAAACACCATAAACTGATTAGAGAAATTAGATGATGTAGAAAGTCAAAATTGTTTGGCCACGTAATGAGGAGAAATAAATTGCAGAACTTGGTGACAAATGGCAAGATCAAAGGGAAGAGAACAAGGGAAAAGAAGAGAAGTACATACCTAGATGGCTTGGCTACGTGGTATGGTCGAGACAAGAACACTGATCTGATCCCCGACTCTGGTGATCGCGCGAGATGGTGAAACATGACCACCCACGCTTATCGGCATGGCACATGATGATCATCATCATATGTTCAGTGAAATTTAAGGCGTGTACATGGGTCTTTATTTGACTGTATTACCACTTTGATGTTGATGTTTAGATTAAGTTTGCCCTTCGCTCCAACATACAATGTGTTTGTTAGCTTGCCCTTGGTCGGTTCTCGTATTCGAATAAAGTCTTCGGCTGTACTTCTGTCTTTTGTGTAGTCAAAGCGGTTTACTGCAAGGATTATTCGAATTGAAGCTTTGCACATGCCACTTCTCTTTTGCTTGCTTGCTTGCTTGTGTTCGTAAGCTTGAGCTCCAACGCGAAGTACTGTATTTCGGTTGAAGGCATCCTATTGTCCTACATCAGTGTGATGTCATAAGGACCTGAGGTTTGCGTGAGTATCCGTTGTCCCATGTCTGGCTTATTGGTGTGCAGACTGGTGGTTCCTCGCCGTACAGGCAGACACTCTCCGACTTCGGAGGAATCGGCGATCCTACTGACTTTAGCCAGGACCCCAAAGGGAACAGTTGCCCAGGACGCTCGACGAGGACGCGTCAATAGGTCTTGGCCAGTATATAACCCGGCCCTGATGTCTTGGAAACACCTCTGCGTCCCACTTCTCTTTTGATTTGCAAACAAACGTACATTTTACTGAGCTCCAATTTTCATTATGTCACCTGTATTGTTCTCTCAATGTTGTGTTTAGTGTTTTTTATATTAAATAACACCGACACAGTGATGACGGTTTTACGAAAGCAGTTCGCAACCCCACATCACATTGGCACCTTGCCGTCTTGACAGACGATAGTTTGTGCTTTAAAAAGGCATAATAACTTTTAACTATGGCGGTAGCGAGTGTGACTGATAAGGCCAATTTGCGCTGTAAATGTCCGTTCACAGTGGGTGCATGTGAACACGTGGTCATTTCCACCATCATGCACCATCTTACGTCTCAAACGCTTGGTGTGTGACTTTTCTGCAATAATTTTCTCCTTTGACTTTATTCCATTTCTGATATTTGCCCTCCATGCAACACGTTCAGTGGCGACTTGCTCCCAATGTGCATTATCAATGCCTGTATCAATCATGTCCCGCTTACACACATCTTTGTATCGTAGTAGAGGCCGACCCTGAGATCTCTTACCCATCTGTAATTCACCAAAAAAAGATATCCTTTGGTATTCTACCATCATCCATCCGCCTAAGATGTCCTATACATCTAAGTCTACGAAGACTGAGCATGGAATAAACTGTCACACAACCTGATCTTTCCAATACTTCAGTATTTGTGATTTTGTCTTGCCACTTAATACCAAGAATTCTTCGCAGACACCGCATATGAAAGCTGTTTAAATTGTTCTCTTGGTGTGAGTAAGTTGTCCAGGTTTCACTGCCATAGAGAAGAGTACTAAGGACACAGGCTTGATAGACAAGGACTTTTGTTTTGGCAGTAAGCTTCCTGTTCTCCCAGACTCTTTTTCTTAACCTGTTCATTGTTGTTGCTGCCTTACCAATCCGGATGTTGATTTCCTGATCTAGGGATAATTTGCTATTTACCACCGATCCTAGATATGTAAAATGATCTACTATCTCAAGTTCGGCGTCGTCAATAAAGATTGATGGTACCCCATGTGCACCTTGTGACATAATCTGTGTCTTCTTTTTGCTAATTGTTAAACCAAATTCAGAACAAGCATTGGAGAATGCAGATAGTAGACATTGCAATTCTTCCTCAGAGTGGGTCGTAACTGCAGCATCATCTGCAAAAAGCAACTCTCTGATCAGTACCCTCCTAATTTTGGTCTTAGCCTTCAATCTCTGAGCATTGTAGAGGCCGCCATCTGAGCGTGAGTGAATGTATATACCACCATCCTGATCACGAAATGCATATTTCAGTAGAAGTGAAAAGTATATTCCAAAGAGGGTGGGAGCTAGTACACAACCTTGCTTAACTCCACTCTTGATTTCAAATTCTTCAGAAGTTGCACCATCAAACTTGATTATACCCTTCATGCCTGTGTGGAACGATTCCACAATAGACAGAAGAGTTGGTGGGCAGCCAATCTTCTTTAGTGCCTTGAACAGACCCTCACGACTGACCAAATCAAATGCCTTTGTGAGGTCGATGAAGGCAATAAACAGTGGTTGATTCTGTTCACAGCATTTTTCTTGCATTTGTCGCAATGAGAATATCATATCATTGGTAGACCGGTTCTGTCGAAAGCCACACTGTGATTCGGGGTAGACTTGATCTCCTAGGACTTGAAGTCTGCGCAGAACAATTCTGGCAAATACTTTTCCAACAATACACAGAAGTGAGATACCCCTATAGTTGTTGCAGTCGCTCCGATCGCCCTTGTTCTTGTACAGTGTTATGATGCTTGAATCTTTGAAATCCTGTGGGACTTGTCCTTCACGCCAGCATAGCTCTATTAGCTGGTGGATCTGTATAGTGAGTGTGTCTTGCCCACTCCTGATAACCTCTATTGGAATCCCATCCTTACCTGGAGCCTTGCCAGATGCAAGTTCATTTATAGCACACTTAACTTCTGTTATGGTGGGAAGTGTGTCCAGGTGGTCAAGAGTTGGTAGAGCCTCTATGGCGTTGAGGGCATTATCCGCTAGTTTGGTCTCACTTGAGTAAAGCTCCAAATAGTGCTCTACCCATCTGTCCATCTGCTGTTTCTTATCAGTGATGACTTC
Organism: Cepaea hortensis; assembly: GCA_963921405.1. Taxonomy (NCBI): domain Eukaryota; kingdom Metazoa; phylum Mollusca; class Gastropoda; order Stylommatophora; family Helicidae; genus Cepaea; species Cepaea hortensis. The sequence continues at coordinate 46,879,247 of OY992892.1, read as the reverse complement.
TCCAGTCAAGGTTTTCAATGGTGCACTTCTTTTGATCACTGGACCACAGGCTTTCTTTATTCCTTCATACATGCTTCTTATGTCTCCCTTATCACTTGCGATTTGAATGGACTCACATAACTTGATCCAATAATCATTTGCACACTGCCTGGCAGCCTTTTGCACATCCTTCCTAGCTTGCCTTAGCTCACTCAGAGTGTTACGCGTTGGTCTTTCCTTGTTTCTTAAGAGAGCTTTCTTCTTCTTATCAATCAAGGGCTGCAGAGTCTCGCTGTTGGCCGCAAACCAGTCCTGCCTCTTATGATCCCCACACGCAACCCCACATACCGCGTTCGAAACACAGCTGCAGGTGATTTGGTAGCAAACCGCATTGCGCTGGTTTTCATGCAATGATATGAATTCCGGTCGTTCTGAAAGCAATTTCTGAAACTACTGAACGTAAACGTGCCAAGAAATCAAAAACGGCGTACATATGCTGAGATTGACTGTGACGTCCTGTAAAGGATATGCAAGTAACTGTTATATTAAATAATCGACAATACGTGAGTCAAGTACCATTTCGTGAACGACACAATTTACGTGTCTTAATGAGAGTTGTTTGATTAGTGAATCGTTTGGAAGACTGAGTTCGAATTCTTAGTACCGACGCATTGACATGTAAGTCGTTTGAGCCATGAAAAGTGTTTGCAATTAAATTATCATGTGTTCTTTCCTAGTTCGTTGTTTAGTTTAGTCGATGGATCAACATCACGGCACACGGGTGTAACCCATAAGTGCTCCTTTCTCCTCCTAACTCAAACCTGAGTCTGGATAAACTCAGCTAAGTGCACGAACTCCGTAGCACCTGCGAGGATCCTGAAATACTTTGGGTAGATTTTTAACTCGAAATTTTGCCCGTGCAGCGCCGTTAGGCTACTCTTTTTCGATTTCCAACTGCCAAGGGATATTTTACGTGCCCAACAATACCAACGGGCGTCCGACCTCACTACCCAGAGACCAGGGGAAATTTTATTACTAGAAGTCCACGTGAAATAAATCCCGGTCCTCACCGGAGCTTGAACCCGGGACCTCCAGCACTCGAGGCGGACACCATACCTCGAGACCACGCCTTCCGCTCCTAGTTCGTTGTGTGTTGCATAAGGGAAGGTCTTCAATTACTTCTAAAATCGTCCATATCACTCTGAGGTCTCACAACATCAAAGATATTGTGAAGATTGTTTTCCTTTCCTGAAATCGTTCCTGAATAAATCTTATATGTATTTAGTAAACAGTTATATCACTAAGTGGCGTCTCGTTGGTGTAGTTAAGGGGGCCACCCTGATAAGGTGATGAGAGCGGTCGGACAAGGGTTCGAAACCTACGTTCGTTGTTAGCTAATAGAATACAAACTTGCCACCTATTCCCCCGAGCATTGAGGCCTACACAAAATATGATGGTACTATGACATAACGTGCAAAGAATGAGGTAGAAAATACAACCTGAAATAGGGGAAGAACAATGTGGTTTTGTAGAAGGAAAGGGTACAGTAAATGCTGTGTATATGCTGCGAACAGTTATTGAACGTGCTATAGAAGTAAACAAGGATATACATCTTTGCTTTATTGACTACACAAAGGCTTTTGATAGAGTTAGACATGTCAACATGGTGGATATGCTTGCAGATCTACAAATTGATGGGAAAGACATTAGACTTATAAAACACATATATTTGAAACAACAAGCTGCCATAAGGATTGATAATGAAGTGGGACAATATCAACCTGTTAAGAGAGGTTTTAGGCAGGGATGTGTGATGTCTCCAGATCCTTTTTCCCTATACAGTGAAAATATTTTCAGAAATATAAAAGGTATAAATGTAATCAGCATTGGAGGACGAAACATCAATAACATTAGATATGCAGATGATACAGTATTGATTGCAGACAATGCACAGGATCTGCAACAATTAGTAGAAGCGGTTGTGGTACACAGTGAGCAGCTGGGGTTGGAATTAAATTGTAAGAAGACACAGGTTATGGTCGTCACTACGAAGAACGAAGTACCACAATGTAATATATACGTAAATGGGAATATTCTTCAACAAGTGAATCGGTACAATTATCTCGGAACAGTCATAACATCTGATGGGAGATGCATTGAAGAGATTAGAACAAGAATCGTCATAGTAGCCTTTAGCAAGATGAAAAACATTCTGACCAATAAAAAGATGTCAATTGAAACGAGAAAGAGAGTGTTGAGGGGATACATAGAGCCTGTTCTTTTGTATGGATGTGAAACTTGGACAATGTGCAGTCAAGCTGAAAAACATCTGATGGCTGCAGAAATATGGTTTCTGAGGAAAAAGCAAAGAATACCATGGACAGACAGAAAAATCAATGACCAAGTACTTCAGGAGACAAATGAAAATCGTAAATTGATTAGAGAAATTAGACGTAGACAGTCAACATTTTTTGGAAATGTTATGAGAAGAAATGGACTGGAGAACTTAGTGACAACTGGCAAGATCGAAGGGAACAGACCAAGAGGAAGACCGAGAGGAAAATACCTGGATGGCTTGGTCACATGGCATGGACGAGACAGGAACACTGAGCTAATCCACGACGCTGGTGATCGAGTGAAATGGCGAGTCATGACCGCCCACGCTTTCCGGCGTGGCACATGATTGATTGATTGATGACATAATCGACAAATAGCATGTGTCTGCCGCGAGACATGTTTTGTTTCTGTTTCTAGTTAATACATTATAAAGCTGTGATATTGTCTATTGTGATATTCGTCTAATGGAAAACCTTGCAGGAAGGAGCTAACAGTGGTTCTCAACCGGTGGGGAATTCCCCCCCCCACCCCCCAGGGTGGAATTTCATGGTTTCCAGGGGGGGGGGGAATGAAGACCATTTCAAGATCGTGTTAATACAAGAACCGATTACTTGACATAGTTTTTCCCTTCATACTTTACAGTTATGTATGTCTCGTCCTTCTAAAATTCATTTTATAAAGTAAGTAGACCCACAAATCATGTTTTATGTGGATGTCTAGACTTGTTTTAGTATATGCTATTACATTTGCCTTCCACTTTTACGTATACTGTGTAGGGGTAAGGGGATATTTAGATAGGAAATATGAAGGGGGGGGGGGAGGGGGGGATGACGTTCTGAAAATACGGTGAAGGGGGGAACGGGCCAAATTGTTGATAGGAAGGGAGGGGGGGGGGATGGCGTTCTGAAAATATGGTGAAGGGGGGAATGGGCAAAAAAAGGTTGAGAACCACTGAGCTAAACAGATTGACGTTGTGAAATGAATAAACGCATGCATCAGAAATTATTGGCAACATGCGAGACATGGGGCTGTGTACAAAAAACATGACGAGCTAAGTCAAATGACAGGAACTCTTAAAAAAAGATTAAGTTTGAGCGAAAGAAAACTCCTATCCCGAGAGAAAAGATGAAGAAAATGACTTGTTCTACTATATAAATTGTCGTGTAGACGCCGAAAGATGACCCTTGTGTTCAAACTCGTATCTCATAACAGCCCGGCTAATGTTAAAAACAACAAAGACCAAGTGGTATTATTGAACCAGAGAAAACAGAGTTAGACGGGGAGAGAGGTTTAGAGGCAAATCAATGATAATGGAAGGGGAACTAGTAAGTAGACAGGCTCCTGAAGTATTAAAATGGGAATAATGTGGACGAGGGAGAAGGAGGGCGTATTCGAGAATAAATACTGTAAAACTGCGTTATATAAGGTGGTTGTAGTCTTACTACACTTTGTATGTAGAATAAATGTGGAAAATGCTGTTTTCCGTTGATAACACCATTTTATTTGGAGTACTTAGAATTACTCCAGCATACGACAGCCATTGGCTGCGTATTGCTTCAAGATGGACTCTGGAGCATATTTTTTTTTTAAATGACATCTTGTAACTCTATTTCTCACATTTGTACTACATACAAGCCGCTCTACGTGGCGAAGGGATTAAGGACGCGGTTCGTGATCCCGTATATGTGCGCTCGAAACACAGCTGTGCGTAATTTTTTTTTTCTAAATGGTATGGGTACCGGTCGTTCAGAAAGCACGCAATGGCAAACTGCTGATCGTAAACTTTCCAAGACATCAACAACAGCAAACAGTGCTGGTGTTTACTGCAAACGTCCTGTAAAGGATGTTCAACTAACGTTTAACTGCATACAAAGTGTAGTGAGACTTTACAAATACCCGGTATGAATAGTGCTAATTGTATATTACTGTTTTCCCGCACTATATATATATATATATATATATATATATATATATATATATATATGTGTGTGTGTGTGTGTGTGTGCGTGCGTGTGCGTGCATGTGTGTGTGTGTTTGATGCACATAAATGTAGCATTCGTAAATGTATTATTCATTCAGCCTGTTCCAAGCTCATACCCCCTCCCCTATGTAAACTGGTTACTGTTGCATGTCCTTTTCAGGACGCTACGATCAACACCAACATCAGGTTGATGTTCTAGGCAATGTTACGTTTAGTAGTTTGCCACTGCTTTCTGAACGAGAAATCAATGTTCAAATTCAACTGGCCCGTATAGGAAGAGAACCCCATCAGCGTAACAGAAGTTTAAGAGTGAGCGCTTTGACTCTCTCGTTTGCGTCCACTATTATGACTACTCCTAACGTATGTTGGATTCGCGGTGAAGGGATTACGGACGCAGTTCGTAATCCTGTATACCGCGTACAAAACACATCTGCGGGCGATTTGGTAGCAGACTGCCTTATATTGTTTTTTTTTTACATGAAAATTGTATGAGTGCCGGTTGCTCAAAAAGCAATGGCAAACTACTGAATGTAAACTTGCCAAGAAATCACGAACAGCCAAAAAAATGCTGGGGTTGACAGTGACGACAAAAAGAGTGTTGATGTGCTACATAGAACCTGTGGACAATGAGCAAACAGGCTGAAAAACATCTGATGGCTGTGGAAATGTGGTTCCTTTGGAAAATGCAAAGAAAACCATGGATAGACAGAAAAATCAATGACCATGTCTTACAAGAAACAAATGAAAATCGTAAACTGATTAAACAAATTTGACGTAGTAAGAATCTTTTGGTCACGTTATGAGAAAAAATTCATTGGATAACTTGATGACAACTGGCAAGATCGAGGGAAAGAGAACAAGGGTAAGGCAGAGAGGTAAATACCTGGATGGCTTGGTCACGTGGCGTGGTCGAGACTGGAACAGTGAGCTGATCCTCGATTCTGGTGATCGAGTTAGATGGCGAGAATGACCGCCCACGCTTATCGGCATAACACCACATGAAGAAGAAGATGATGATGATGATGATGATGATGATGATGATGATGATGATGATGAATGCGACGTCCTGTGAACGATATGCAACTAACGTATGTGACTACCACATAGGTAAGATCCAGCGGTGCTCACGGTCTTTCGGGATATCACGGAGTGCACGATTACCGCTCGTTGCCCGAGCACGTTGACTGCATGACTCCAGTCTGTCTCTCATAATTTCTCACCCACTGGCTATAGGGCTATAACCTAGATAATGAATTGTTACAATATGTGACCTCTACACCTCTACATTAATTCATTAGTAGCCCATCATCAAGTATTCGACGTAGTCAGATAGGTTAATATATATATATATATATATATATATATATATATATATATATATATATATATATATATATATATATATACATATATATATATATCATGTGCGTGTGGAACGCGTGGGCGGTCTTGACTCGCCATTTCACTCGATCACCAGAGTCGTGGATCAGCTCAGTGTTCCAGTCTCGTCCATGCCACTTGGCCAAGCCATCCAGGTATTTTCCTCACGGTCTTCCTCTTGGTCTGTTTCCTTCGATCTTGCCAGTTGTCACTAAGTTCTCCAATCCATTTCTTCTCATAACATGTCCAAAAATTTTTGACTATCTACGTCTAACTTCTCTAATCAATTTACTAGTTTCATTTGTCTCCTGTAGTACTTGGTCATTGGTTTTTCTGTCTGTCCATGGTATTCTTTGCATTTTCCTCAGAAACCACATTTCTGCAGCCATCAGATGTTTTTCAGCTTGACTGCAAATTATAGAAGTTTCACATCCATACAAAAGAACAGGCTCTATTGTAGCACTTCAACACTCTTTTTCTAGTTTCAATTGACATCTTTTTATTGATCAGTATGTTTTTCATCTTGCTAAAGGCTACTTTCGCAATGGCTATTCTTGTTCTAATCTCTTCAAGGCATCTGCCATCAGATGTTATGACTGTTCCGAGATAACTGTATCGATTCACTTGCTTAAGAATATGCCCATTACTCGTATATGTAACTGGGTTACAGCTAGAACAGGCTTGTATGTCAGATGTAAGGTATTATGATTTATAAACTATTCATACCTGAAACTATTTATCTTATAACTATTTTTCATCATAATTATCATCATGTGCCTGGCGTCGGTGATGATGTTTCTCCAGATATCGCGATCTTGTACAGAACCTATCAGTTCATTACTGTTACTGCAGGTCTGCATGCCCTAATAGATAAGAGCGCTGGCTCTTAAACTTCCGATGTGATGATGTCGAGGTAGCAAATTCAACTTCTCCACAGGTCAGTTAGAATAAAATGTTGACTTCTCATCCTTGACTTGGGCACGTAGATTTCCAGTCCCTCTGAAGGTAAAATGGGAAGTGACACTGGTAATAGGGAAAGCAATAATCAGTCAATTACACAAGAATAAGTAGCACGTGTATATATATATATATATATATATATATATATATATATATATATATATATATATATATATATATATATATATATATATATATACTAGCTGACCCTGCCCGGCTTCGCCCAGTCCCTGGTGGGAAGCATCTCATTTAATTCATATAAGTAGTCATATAAGTTCCCGTTCCCGTTACCGACTATCTGTCTGTCTGTCTGTCTGTCTGTCTGTCTGTCTGACCCGCCCGACATCGCCCAGCTCCTGGTGTGAAGCATCTCATTTAATTTATATAAGTAGTCATATAAGTTCCTGTTCCCGACTGTCTATTTGTCTGTCTATCTGTCTGCCTGACCCTGTCCGGCTTCATTAAATTCATACAACAAAAAAAGTAACTTAAAAGAACGTTCTTCCACACACCATCCATTATTTTTAATGAAAACTCTTTCTAATCACCTGCATGACTACAGTAACTTCTTAAGCAAAAAAAGATGAGTTACAATGTTATGCATTGTGCATCATTTTTATGAAAACTTTAAAAATGCCTTACAGATTGTATCATTATTTATTATAACTCATATGCCGGTACATAACTATGGACAAAGAGTTTATAAATCTTTGAAAACGATGCCACAATATGACTATAAGTTATAAAGAAAAGTTATGCCCCTTGAAATAACTTTTACAGAGTTAGGTCCCCTGAGATATATGAAATTATGATGAAAAATGAAAAATGAAATAATACTGAGTAAGCAGGCGATTTCACACTAACAAAATATCACAGTTGGCAGCTCTGGAATGAAAGGAAGGCGTGAAGAAAATTTCATCTCAATCGGATGGGCCGTTCGCGAACGTATAAAGGACATACATAGATACGGACGAAGATCGCCTTTTATATATAAGATATATATATATATATATATTTTTTTTTTTTTTTTTTTTTTTTTTTTTTTTTTTTCATGTTTTATGCAGGAACTTGCGATCAACTACAGGTTTTCTAAGAAGGTTTACGTTCAGTAGTTTGCCAGTGTTTTCTGGACGATAAGTCAACGTTTTATGTCTAATTTACTGTCTATGTGCAGATTTAATCCTATACTCCGATATCAGCGCACCGAAGGTTTAAGAATGAGCGCTCTTATCTTTTTGGCAGCAGACACACGTGCCCAACCCCGGCTCCCTCTAGCGCAGTTGTTCTCAACCGGTGGGGAATTTCCCCCCCCCCCCCAGGAGGGAAATCTTAGGTTTTCCGTGGGGGGGGGGGAGGGATTAAGACTATTTCAAGATCGCGTTAATGCAATAAAAAATTACTTGATATTGTTTTTTTCCCTTATTACTTTACAGTTCTGCACTTCTCGCCCTACTGAAATTCGTTTTATAACGTAACTACACCCTTAAATCACGTTTAATGTAGAAGTCGAGGCTGGATCTAGTATGTGCTATTAAATTTAGCTTCCATTTTTCATTATACTGTGTAAGGGGGGGGGGGGTGGTATTTATAGGGAGGAAATACGATAGGGCGGGGGGAGGGGGGAATGACATTCTGAACATATGGTGAAGGGGTGCAAGGGCCAGAAAAACGTCGAGGACCACTGCTCTAGCGACAAACTCCATCCATCATGTGACATGTGGATAAGCGTGGGCGGTCATGATTCACCATTTCACTCAATCACCAGAGCCATGGATCAGCTCAGTGTTCCTGCCTCGACCATGCCATGTGGTCAAGCCATCCACGTATTTACTTCTCTGTCCTTGTTCCCTTCCCCTCGATCTCGCCACTTGTCACCAACGTCTCTAATTTATTTCTTCTAATAACATGTCCAATATATCCCGACTGTCTACGTCTAATTTCTCTAATCAATTTTCGATTTTCATGTGTTTCTTGTAGGACTTTGTCATTGGTTCTTCTGTCTGTCCATGGTATTCTTTGCATTCTCCTCAGAAACCCCATTTCCACAGGCATCAGATGTTTTCCAGCTTGACTGCTCATTGTCCACGCTTCACATCCATACAAAAGTACAGCCTCAATACTCTTTTTCTCATAGCAAATGAATTTTTTTTTAAAATTGATCAATATGTTTTACGTCATGACGATTCTTGTTCTAATCTCTTCAAGGCATCCCTCATAATATGTTCCAAGAGACTTGTACCGATTACTTGTTTAATAATATTCCCATTTACCTGTGTGTTACATTGTGGTTATTTCGTTCTTCCTACTAAACGTAAGATTGCCTAGAAAATCTACCTGAGGTTGATCGTTCTTCCCGCAAAAGTCATGTAACATTTTAGTTCACGCTATACGACATCTATCGTCATGCTTGTCCACACCCGCGTCCTATCTTTCGCTATCTGCCGCAGCCCCCTCGATGTTCTCCCCATATTTTCATCTCTACCTCTAATTCTCTTCTCCGTGTGGCAATTCTTAATCCCACATAACGCGTTCGAAACACAGCTGCGTGCGATTTGGCAACAGACTGCCTTGCATTGGCTTTTTATGAAATGGTATGGGCGCCGTTCTTTCAGAAAGGAATGGCAAACTGCTGAACGTAAATTTGCCCAGGATTCACGAATAGTCATAAAATGCTTTAGTTGACTGCTACCTCCTGTAAAGGATATGCAAATAACTTTTAAAATGTGTATTAGATCTCCCTATATTTTGTTTTCCCAGTAGGTTTAGTGTAAATACTTCCTATATTTAATATTCTCGCGATGTCTTAAAGTGTGTCTAGTCTAGCTGAAGATAGATCTTTCCCTCTCTTCTTGATTCGCTATATTCTGTCTAGGTTTTGCATTAATGATAATGTCACACCGATATATTCCAATTCTTCGCAGACACCAGTTGATGAGTGTTTGTAGTTTATAAGTACTTGTTTTATCCGTTCTCCGTGCTTCTGATCAATACACCAGTACTGGTTTACTGCTGAAAATAAATATAATTTTGGGGCACAGTATTATTTCTTTTGACTTTCATAAATTTCCCAGTGCGATGAAAGCTCCTCCTGCTTTCTATCTTATACATTTTTTTGGGAACACTTTTGTCTGTTTGCTGATATTTGTATTCATTTCTACATAAATCGGTGTATGATTCCACTTCCTGAAATTAAGTTTCACCAAGGTAATCCGGGTTGCTGTTTGCTTGATTTATTATCATTATCTTTGTCTTTCCCTATGCATTTTCTGTACATGGTTGTCGTGACCTACCTTCAAGTGTGTTTAGCTTATCTTGCATCTGATTTCGTGTGTGGGATTTGAGGGCAGTGTTGTCAACGAAGTTAAGATCATCCAGCTCACATTTCACTAACTTCAATTTCTAGCGGTAATTTTGATTATTTCATAATCTATTATATAGTCAGTATTTCAAATCTATCTGCTAGTTTTGCCTCGTGAAGAATTCTTCATTTCATGTGTTTGTATGTTGCCGTGTGCAACTTATAATCCAACCAATTGGAAGTTGAATTTTGGAAAAAGTAGGCAAAATTAGCGTGGGCTTAATTTTTCAATGATTACAGCCACACACAAAAAGAATATGTATAGCTTGTGTGATTCTGATAACCACGTATTTAAATCTGCGTCGAAGCTATGCAGTTCGTGCACGTAATCGTTTACCATATTGAGGCATTCCACATATAGGATGTTCAAAATGATGTCTTGGATGGTAACGGAGCATAATTTAGTTAACAGGCTACAATACAGTTGTATTCTTTAGTTTATTATATGCTATAGACTTGCATTTATAGTTAACCTATTGATACAAAATTATACTATTTAGTTATAAAACTACGGCCAATGTATATCCTTTAGTTATCAAAGCGCTATAAATGCATATCCTTTAGTTATCAATCTACCATGAAAGAGTAATCTTTGGTTAACAATCTGCCATAAACATATATTCTTTATCTAATAAACTGCTACATTAGCATCTGGTTAGCGGGGTAGGGGTATCCTCTATCAAAGGAGATGTAAGACTCCTCCTTTCCTCTGTTAGTCTACGGGACACCCTTGGGCAAGGTGGAGTACCCGTTTAGCCCCCCCCCCCCCCCAATCAGGGTTACGTGAAGCGATTGAAGCAGTTGGTGGATGGAATCTGAGAGCAGCCGACAGACTGTTGTTGGTTATGGTCTGCATGCATGCGATAGGCAGATGATCTCATCAGTAGAGACAATGGCTATGACCACCGACTAGAAAAGTCACTCCCCAGAAGGAAAGCAATGGCAAACTACCTTCAGCAAAACTTGCCAAGAAACCATAGCAACCATGAAAGAAAACACAATAAGAAAGAGATCTGGTGGCGAGGCGCCCAGGCCAGGCAGATCAAATAACACTGGCGAAGAGTGTGACACAGGGGCCAATACAAGTAATCGTGATGACGGAGTTAATCCCGACTGTGTTACCAAGGAAATCCCCTGGGTCAGACTAAAAAGGAGAGTGAGGATAGGAACGTGAAATGTGAGACGTCTGTATAAGGGAAAGGTTGAAGTAGTATGCGATGAGACTGAGGGGTTAGTTAGTTAGTTAGTCTTTCCTCTTGCTCGACGCTCAGAGGTAAGGCGAGACGGACATATAATCAGATTGCTACTGGAACTATTAGTGTTGGAACTCTTCGCTGGCTGCTGAGGATGGGGACGGAGCGCTTATGGGAATGTCCCGAATGCTGTGATGTCGGTTCCTAAATCAATCAATCAATCAATCAATCCTCTTGCGCCTAAGGCGGCGCATAGGGCAGAAGTCATGGCTCTCCATGTCTGGCGGTTCGCTGCTACCTGTTGTAGATCTTGGATGTTCACTTGGCCGTTGAGTGAGCCTTCTCTGATGATGGTTCTACGCAGGGTCTCTCTTGGTCTTCTCCGTTTTCTTTTCCCTACTGGTGACCATAAGAGGGCTTGGCTGGAGAGTCTTGTCTTGTCCATTCTGAGTACATGGCCGATGTAGTTCCAACAGCGTTTTCTTATAAAATTGGATACAATATCTCGCTTAGTCTCTTGTCTTATTTGCGTATTGGTTCTGAAATCTGTCCAGTGGAGGTTTAGAATTCTTCTTAGACATTTGTTCTCAAAATTGTATATTTTTTAAAAATCTAAAGCTACCGTTGATTTCCAACTCTCACATCCATACGTTAGCACTGGAATCACACAAGAGTTGAAGATTTTAAGTTTCGTATGTTTGCTGAGCGTCTTTGACTTCCAGATGTTTGGCAGTTTATTATATATGGTTTGTGTCTTCGTTATTCAAATTCACTACCGGAAAACATTGTTTTGATACAGGAAAAGCCGAAAAATTAGAGACACGTTTTAGGAAAATTTGGATTAAGAAATAGAAATGATGCAGGTGACAAATTAATTGAATTTTACACAGAAAATGAGTTCACGATAGCCAACATACTTTTTAAACAACAACCAAGAAGACTCTTCATTTGGAATATCTCTTCTACATTGGTAGAACAGAGAGACAGCTTAACAAACGAGTGTCAGAACACATACCTCAATGGGTCAACAAGATACAACACACAGGAGATGCTAGCCTCGTGGGGCCGACACACCGGAAGCTCCCAGCGTCTTCAATTGGTAGGCAAATTATCGAAAGCGACCATGTGGTTGACAGAGACACTGCCTTTCGCGTGTTGTTTAACACACAAAATACTCGCTTGTTAAAATTTGCAGAAGCAATTATGCTTCCTTGCTTGCTTGTGTTCGTTGGCTTGAGCTCCAACGCGAAGTCCTGTATATCGGATGAAGGCATCCTGTTGTCCAACATCAGTGTGATGTCATACAGGACTTGAGGTTTGCGTGAGTATCCGTTGTCCCATGTCTGGCTTATTGGTGTGCAGACTGGTGGTTCCTCGCCGTACAGGCAGACACTCTCCGACTTCGGAGGAATCGGCGATCCTACTGACCTTAGCCAGGACACCGAAGGGACCTGTTGCCCAGGACGCTCGACGAGGACGCGTCAATAGGTCTTGGCCAGTATATAACCTGGCCCTGGTGTCTTGGAAACACCTCTGCGTCCCAAGCAAGTATGATCAATCAACGCATGCCAGAATTGTGCAAACAGAAAGACATGTTAGTTAGCTTAAAATTACCGTGGTAAATAATTGACATTACTGTGCGAATATGTGTATATTTCAACTTGAAGGATTTATCTAGTTAATTCACGTAAGTTGTGTGATTTCTGCAGTATGTACCTGACGAGATGCAGCGAAATATGCCAGGCAATAAATCGTGCAATCTATTGTTTGTGTCTTCGTTATTCAAATTCACTACCGGAAAACATTGTTTTGAATGAATGAATGAATGAATGAGTGAATGAATGAATGAATGAATGAATGAATGAATGAATACACGAGTATAATTGTTATTTAACAGACTACTACACATTTGTATTCTTTACTTAACAAACTACTGCACGCGTTTAGTCTAGCAATAAGCCACATTAAATTGAACGTTTTCCTTTCATATATTCTAGCTGGGAGGGAGAGCTAAAAACGTTATGGACATCAATTTCTACTTCTCAAAATGAAACTTCATACAAAGTCGTAAAACAGAACATGACGAAATGAGAAAGTGGACTATTGTCGATATTAGCAGAAATATCAATTGCTATGGAACTTTTCAGTCCCCAAGCAATTGATATTTCCTTGTATTCCGTAAGCGCACAATGAAATCAACCAACCAATCACGCCTTTTCTTAAGGAGTCTAATATGTGACACCCAGAATAACGGTTTGTTGTGTATGTTATCTGATCTTGGATTGGTTAATACGGATATCTTTGATTTATTGTGCTATAAATGTGGCTAGGTAGGAACCGTGTTGATTTCCCGTAGTTATTAATTACGGTGGGCGACAGATATTGCTAATTATAATATCTTGTAATGTTGCCTGGTTTGCTTTGCATCTACTTCGGCAAAGTTCACAAACATGGAGGTTTTCTTGCCTTCACATGTCCCGCAGAGGTTGTCTCGAAGCATAAATTATGTGGCCAGATTTCTTATCTCTGTAAGGCATAGTTGATTGTCTTGAGAAAATACAGTTGTGGTTTCCCCTTGCCTTCCGAAAGTGTGGTTTCATAGAAGAATGCTGGAAATTAAATGGACAGCCAAAATGAGAAATCTAGAAATTTTTAGGGTTGCTGTGTGGCTAAAACAACTAATTACAAACATCAGACAAAAAAGCAATCATCATTTTTGGC
>OY992892.1:46755338-46862838 GCA_963921405.1 Cepaea hortensis | reverse complement strand
CGTCCAATGACTTTAATCAGTTTAAGATCTTCATTTGTTTCTTGAAGGACTTGTTCGTTGGTTTTTCTATCTGTCCATGGTATTCTGTGCATTGTCCTCAGAAACCACATTTCCACAGCCATCAGATGTTTTTCAGCTTGACTGCTTATTGTCCACGCTTCACATCCATACAAAAGTACAGGTTCAATGAAGCATCTCAACACTCTTTTTCTCTTTTCAATTATCTTTTTATTGGTCAGTATGTTTTTCATCTTGCAAAAGGCTACCTTCCCAATGGCAATTCTTGTTCTAATCTCTTCAAGGCATCTCCCATCAGATGTTATGACTGTGCCGAGATAACAGTATCGATTCACTTGTTTAATAATATGTACATTTACTCGTATATCACATTGTGGTATTTCCTTCTTCCCAGTGAAGACAATAATCTGTGTCTTCTTAATATTCAGTTCTAACCCTAGTTGTTCACTGTGTGCAACAACCGCATCTACTAAATTTTGCAGGTCCTGTTCATTGTCTGCAATCAAGACTGTATCATCTGCATATCTAATGTTATTGATGTATCGTCCCCCAATGTTGATTCCTTCCATATCTTCTATATTTCTAAATATATTTTCACTGTACAGGGAAAAATGATATGGAGACATTACACATCCCTGTCTCACACCTCTTTTAATAGGCTGATATTGACCTACATCGTTAGCAATTCTGACGGCAGATTGTTGTTTCCAATATATGTTTTTTACTAGTCTATGGTCTTTTCCACTAATTTGTAGATCTTCAAGCATCCTTATCATGTCGACATGTCTCACTTTATGGAAAGCCTTTGTGTAGTCAATAAAGCAAAGATATAGATCTTTGTTTACTTCTATAGAACGCTCAGTTACTGTTCTCAGTATATTGTATGACGTCATATATTTCACACTATACAATATTAATTATTTCAAACAATTCAATAGTAAGTGTTTGAAAGAATACAATAGTAAGTATTTGAAACAATATAATAGTAATTATTCCAAAGAGTTTAACAACGTACATTTGAAACAAATATAACAGTACGTATTTGAAACAATTCCCCGTTAGTCGCAGTTCTAACTGCACGACAGTGAGTCATCCCTTAATGCTCCGTTCCTGTGCCTGTGAATATCATTCAAAATGCTCATCACATCCCATGGGAAAAGCGGAACAGACAGCAGTCCCGATATTTGAAACAATATAATAGTAAGTATTTGAAACAATATAATACTAACTATTCCATGTTGTATAACCGGGTATATTTAGGGGGAAAATATAATAGTAAGTATTTCAAACTATCTTATAATATTTCGTACTATTTAATTGTAAGTATTTAATACTATATAACGCTAAATATTTCAAACTTGTGTGTGTGTGTGTGTGTGTGTGTGTGCGTGTGTGCGTGTGTGTGTGTGTGTGTGTGTGTGTGTGTTATTTTGTGCGCGCTCGTTCTTAACTTAAGCGTTGTTTCATATACTTCCTCCTACTTCCAGTGCACTGGACTGGTTTTTGCTTGTGAATTAGCTTTACCGGTTACCAGTGTCCCTCGCCATCAGGGAAACCTACTCCAAATTCAGGGGTACTTGTAATTTACGTGTTCATGTCAAGGACGAGAAGTCAATATTTTAGTCCAACTGACCGGTGTATGTTTGAACCACTACCTCGGCGTCAGCGCACCAGAGGATTAGGAGCGAGTGCTCATATTCATTCGACCATGTGGAAGTCTTATAATAATAAGAATTTCAAACTGTATAGTAGTAAGTGTTTCAATCTATATAGCAATACATTTTTCAGACTATATAACAATACGTATTCTAAACTATACAGTATAAAGTAATCCAAGTCAGTCAGTGATCAGCTTATTGTCACTGCACATCGAACCAGTCAGTTCATAAATGTTTTGCATTATATAACAGGTATTTTAAACTAAATAATAGTTTACCCAACCATAAATTAGTATGTATTCATCTCATCATGTTCCTCTTGTACCTTGCGGTGTCGAGGTGAAGTATAAACTTCGTGAGAGTGCCCGATTATGGGCTTCATATATCGACATTCCCATGGATTGTATGTATTCTAAACAATATAATAACAAATATGTCAAACAATGTAGAAATGACTATTTCAAATAATATACATTAATAAGTGTCACATTTTAACAATAGTGACAACGGCAAACATATTTAACAATATTTCTTGTTTGATGATCATTACCATATTGTCAACTGCTTTTATTTGAGTGGTTTTGTAGATGGCTTTTGAAGTCACACCGCAATGAAACTTCCTAATCCATTTATAAATGTGCTGGACTGATAGGCATGCATCACCATACAGGACCTTCATTGGCCGATGAATTTATATAGATTTCACCGCTTCATTGATCACAAAACGCTGTTCTTCTTTCATGCATGTCAAAAATGGGGCGGCCATCTTTAAACTTCCCTTATGACATAACCTCTCACCGTGTTCGTCTACACCGTTATGTCACGTGCTTAACTCTCTTGACATCCTTTACAACGATATTGATAGGTATCAAGACAATGACTTTGTTATTGTAATTTCTATCACACATTTAATGTTTTCATGTGAAGCCCTCTCGTATATATGATATCAACATTAACAACATGGAATACAAACAATTTTTCAATCTGCACTCACACGAGCTTGTTCTCCGTGTTTGTTGTGACATTGTTATTTTTATTTAACGGGTGAGATAACTTTGAAGGATTACGTGCAATTCTGTCACAAAAGCAATATGAAACAGGGTATTCGGTGTATGTCATCCGCAACTACGACTGACCACTAGTAGCGCTATGCCGAGGACTCCCACCTATCGGCATGTTCGAATTCCCATTGGATCGGATTTTAAAGAAGAATTTGATAATGGGTCTAGGCAGCCAGATAGACCCAGCCTAAAACTGACACCAAGAAATTAAGTAAGTAAAGTCAAGGACGCTTTAACGTGCCTCATGGGCATATGGTATAATGTGTTAAACGCATATCTGTATAGACCAATCAACACTGGATGGGTCATGTGTTCAGTTTCGCCTTTATTTCCCAGGACATTTCCTTTTACCCATTTTAGGCTGTATTGATCAGGCTTTTAAAATTTAAATCCGCCCGATGAGGATTCGAATACTTGCTCTACGGGCCAGCCAACGAGCTCCTCGCTACTACACAAACGCGGCCTCCTCCAAGAAATGCTATGGGAAGTAAAGGCGGTACGCATCATATTTACCACATCATCCGTCAAGTTATGATTAGTGTATAAAGCTGTGGGGTTAGTACCATATACAGAATACCTCACGTGATATGGAAAAGGTCCTTTACTTTACTGTTTATATACTGATCTCGTCCAAATATCTCGTCTTGATCTCGTCCAACATATCTCGTCTTGATCTCGTCTGAAATATCAGCCCGAAATATTGGCTTCTCGTGAGTTAAGAGTTAAAATAATATAGCACATTATTATATTACTCGATCAAGACAATAAAAAAGAGAGTTCAGAATACTTCTGTAAAACTGTAGAAATATAATCAACAAATGACAAAAGTGTATGAAGTCAGCGGGGCAACAATACAATTACAATTAAGAGAATGGGCAACATGGTTTTAAAGCCTTCATAAAAACTTTGTTTATGTTTCATGGTTTATGTTTTGTTTGCCACAACCTTAATTCTGTCACTTGTGATTATATTCGTCTGAAGCTGACCTTGTCCATTTTCTGTTATTGTTGTTGTTTTTGTTGTTGCTATTTTTGATATTACAAATAAGATCATCAGATATTCGTGAAGTTGAAAACAAAATGACGTCAAACGAAACAGATTAGAAATGAACAACCTACGAAAAACCTTTGATTGCTAAGTATAGGAAACATGTCATATTCGATTAAATCATGAAGCCAATAATAAGCAATGTTAGAAGCAAATGGAAATCAGAACGTCCAGGCCACCAGAAAAATGATGCATAGTTTGTACTCAACCAAAAAGAACAAGTAATAATCTTCAGACACAGCAGCCTGAATTACCACACGTTTAATGAACTAAAGATAGAAGACTCTGATGCTTGCTTGCTTGCTTGCGTTCGCTGGCTGTGAACTCCAGCGTGAAGTCCTGTATGTCGGATGAAGACATTCTGTTGTCCAACATCAGTGTGATGTCATACAGGACCTGAGGTTTGCGTGAGTATCCGTTGTCCCATGTCTGGCTTATTGGTGTGCAGACTGGTGGTTCCTCGCCGTGCAGGCAGACACTCTCCGACTTCGGAGGAATCAACGATCCTACTGACTTTAGCCAGGACCCCAAAGGGACCTGTTGCCCAGGACGCTCGGCGAGGACGCGTCAATATGTCTTGATGAATGTAACTGTGGAACTGGTAAAATGACAGCCTCACATTTGTTGCAGAAGTATCCAACATATGCAGAACATATTTAAAATGTTTGCCTACTCTCGCTCCGTTTGAAGACAAACTCTAAGGAGATGTCAACACGATTAATATAGCGGCTGCTTTCCTTGGATTTATTCATGCTGAAGTTTCCAGGTGAACAGAGAAGAAGAGGAAGAGGAAAGCCGGACAATGATTGTTTGATTGTACTTAAATAAGCCGTTTTACCAATTATCTGTCCATGTTTAGAACATAAACTTCGTGTTTAATTTTTGTCGGAAACATTGTTTATTTTACATCTCATCTGCCTTTATCTTGAGATTTCAAATTAAGCAGCACGATTCGTTGTCATCATAAACATCGCATAAGTTGTGTGTGTTGTTCAAACTATACAGCACTGTATTGATGTCGTGAATCTGACTGTACCTTAAAGTGTGTGTGTGTGTGGGTTTTTGTGTGCGTGTGTCCGTGCGTGCGTGCCTGCGCGCGCGCGCGCGTGTGTATGTGTGTCTGTGTGTGTTGGCATTGCGGAAGTAATGTGCTGTTATCGTGAATGTAACATTCTGTTCACATAAATGTGATTGGCTGTTGTTGTAAACATAATGTGCTGTCATTGTAAATGTAAACAATTTCATAACACAAAACGTAAGGCAGCTATACGAATGCAAATATTTAAAACAAAAAGAAAAGGAAACACATCAAGGACGTTGCGTGTACAAACCTTGATAAGAAAACAAAAAGTAAATGCAATAATGTTTTTAAAAACTGAAATAAAACAGCAATGACGTCATCGAGGCACAATATGAAATCATTTGAAATACTATAACAGTGCTAGAGGACAACAAGGCCGCTGTATGTAGTTGATGGTGCGTGTCTATAAACGACAAAATCAATTTTAACAATTCATCCGAGTTTATTGGCATCAACTTGTAAAGTACTGTACAGATGAAATCATACACGACTTGTCCAACTCGGCGGCCGATGGAAACTGTTTACGTCAACGCGTGAGCAGCCCTAGATCCTTAACTACTGGTGCTCACGCGTGTACAAACCTATTTCCCCTTGTTTTTGCACACCATCTATTAACTCATTAACTCCCTAACAGAGATGGTGCTCTGTTACATTCCTTCCTACACTCAACAAGACTTTTTCTTGAAAAGTCTTAATCCCTAGCCTACTTACCTAATGTACTTCTCCCAACCCGCTTACTCATCTTAAACTAGTCCCCTCTTACCCAGTGAGCTTTAGTTATTACTCTTTCTATTCCTACGAGTCTACTTGTCTACTTATATCTTATAGCCAACCGCTATGTTTCTACACAGTCCTTCGTGAAGTTATACTTCTTCTTCGTTTATGTATATAACCGTACAAGATTTCATTTTCTTAAACTGTTTATAAGGAATCTATCCAGATATTTCATTTCATATATACATATGTTCATCAGTTGGTATATAAACACAATTGAAAATTTGTCATGCGTTATGCAACCTCTCATATTCTCTCGACATCAACAAAACAACACAGGATAGACAGAAAAATGGGGTGCACACCCAGAAGATATAAAGAAGTAGTCAGAAAGCAATCACATTTATCCTCCCTTGCAATCACAAAAACTTTATAAATAAAGTTTTAAAAACGCATCTTATAATCCATGAATATATACTTCTGTTTGTTAAAAATTAAGTCAGTATCTTATAATCCATGAATATATATTTCTGTTTGTTAAAAATTAAGTCAATCCAAAATTTCTTCATTATATACTCAATATTAAAACTTGTAACATTTGTGCTGCCACCCACAACCATTAATGACTATATTTCCCATGGCTCATGTTCAATCATGATTAAACCATAAAAATAATATTGACAATGTTCATTTCTTATGAACATACTTACTAGTACTATATCTATGTTCCATGCTGACAAGCACAGCACTCTTTTTAAACCAATTAATGCTGCTTAGCACAGCTCCTATATTAACCCCCTTACATCCTATTATAACCATCTTTGTTCATGGACGTATCCAACTTCGTACTAAACTATATGTGCTGCTATCTACAGCCCCATTACTGTCACCCTCATTTACTTACATTCCTATTTTGGCATTGTATTCCCATTGATGCTGACTAACGCAGCTCCTTTTTATACCACCCATAGACGTTACCCACGTTAACTTCTTCTTTCTTAATATAACATGGCATCCAATCCATGTATTTTCAATTAATGCTGACTTAATGCAGCTCCTATTTCAACCTCCCAGAACCATATATTTCTACCAACTTTTATTTGTGTAGGATCCATTATAAACCCCGTCATACAAGCATGGCATTTAATTCATGTGTTTATAAACTACATGTAATTAACCCCCCATATTCCAAACATTAATGCTGACTGGCGCAGCAGCCTTCTTACTAGCATAAGGCCGAAGTTTATAATACTCATGTTTACTAAAACTTATTACTCACAAGGGAAATATGTCTCTCTTCTAGTCCACAGTAGTTTGTTTGCTATTTTCTGAACGAAGGGTTCTCCATAAAGCCCCGTCCTATTGTTTTCACCAATTCTATACTCAGAACAAAATAATAACAATTTTCTTTTCAACTAAGTCTTAACAATCATCAAGTTAATGTGATGAATTCAAATAAGTCAAAATAACTGAAAGCACAAGTTACAAAAGTTATTAACCAAGTGTAACTCAAACAAAACTCTTTCCCCCAATTTTGTCATATATGGGTTTATCCCCAACATAATATACATAGTCAAATTATCATCAATTTAAATCAATACAAACATGAACGGTCTCTTTTACGGACCGACCGTATACTCTTAAAGGAAAAAACCACAAGACATCTTATCCTAAAGTCAAATAATAACCATTTTACAGAACTAATTCAGTCGAAATAATATACCATACTATACATAATGCAATGAACTATACTTTAAATCTACGAAAACTTAACTTAACACATTATTCTGTGATCTACAGCTACTGTATATAAGAAAACTGCCTTGTCTTCCAAGACAGGTCACGCACTTTAAATCCTCCTTAAATAATAGTAAAAAATCTTCTCCTGCAATCTGCAGACTATCCTATCAACTTATTTACCATATCTCCACTTTTTCAATACCAGTTATTATGGCAATTTCATATCATATCTCCGAATCTCACCTAATTATTTAATCTCTGAGTCTTACTTACATCACTCCAGCAACTCAGGAATACTTCATATCAACTTCTCTATTAATCCCGCTGAAAGCCTCAGCAACCCAATAGTACTATTAATGTCCATTTGTTATGGGCAATACCTCCTAAAACCTCCACTTGTCACTTCATGCCGTTATCAGCAGCAATAAGAATACCGCCACTGAACTCATGTCTGTGACCTTCTAATCTATCTACCTCGTTTTATCTCTGTCTATCTATTATAGACATTCCCATATTTTTATATTATTCCATTCCCATATATTACATTCCCATAAACTTTATGGCTTTTAACTAAGGTCCATATGCTGTAACCCAAAAATTAATATCGTTGTTCACTTACTTAACTTTTACTCTTTGTCATTCATCTCGTCCCATGCTGCAATCACAGCACGAACAATAACATTCGTAGTTCATATATTATTAATCCTACCCCCATGGCTCTCAGTCCATGTATTGTCAATTAATGCTGACTTAATGCAGCTCCTATTTCAACCTCCCATTTACGTATGGCACTCTCTATTCTACCTAATTCTCTACAGCAAACTGCTCCGACTTTTAACATCTCACATCCTCTAAAACATAATCAGACATACTCAGCGCGCTACAACCTCTGTCTTAGACACATGCATATCATGTGCATCCTCTGGGTGTTTCTTACACAATTTCTCACTTCGCACATTTATGAAGTATATCTCGCTCTGTTATTACTACGAGCCTGACATCTTTCTATCCACGCATTCTAATTAGAAAGTGTTTCAAAACTTCACTCTTCACTCTCTAATCAGCACAACTAACACAGGTCTGCCTACACGTCTACCACGCAAGAACCACGCATGACCAAACAATTCACTTCAACACCCAACATCCAATCTCCTCGGAACTACGATCAACCACGCTCAACGCACCATAAAGCACCCCATCAACTTCTCTTTTTAACTCGCACATATCATGCTCGTCCAGACAACGCATAACAAATCATTCACTTCTCCTCAATCTCTTATAACAATAATTTACTTCTTCGCGCTATTCTCAGGCTATAACATCCGCACTACCCAATCGGTGACTATTCTATGACTCATTTATACCCTAAGACAACCTATGCAATACAAGACAATACTACATCAGTTCTCGACATCACACATCACTTGCAGTGATTCTTCACCGTTTTCCACTTTAATCCTCTCCACAGCAACACAACATTTGAGCCGGTATAAGCCTCATCATACTTGAATTACCCCAAGCTCAGTTACAAAATGTTCAAATCTGCTCGTATCAGTTATTTAAATATAACCATGGTCTTATCGACTTCATGAGACTTCTAGATTTGTCTAGTTCTGCTTCAGCCTTTTGCTGTTTTTGTATTCTACTTTCTACTATACAAACATCTTTCTTTTTAAAAGTATCTTTTTCTCCCATCTTTGGAATTCGTCTCCTGGCTTTTGCTACTTTTCTGCCACATATACTGTTATCTTGTTCCAAAGAGTCACTAACTAAAAATTTGCCTGCTTGTCTACCACCAACCATACCGTACGAGGAAACATCTCCCTTCGAGTCAGGATCTGCTCGTAGTACAATCCTCTCGTTCTTATTCATTCCTTTTAAATACCTGTCGGGTGTACATTCTATACCAAAATCTGCGAGGTCTGAAAATTCTGATTCTAGAGACGACTCAGATTCTTCGATTCCACACCCATGATTATATATGAGAAAACTTTTTCCATTTCTAGTCCTAACACTCTTTCTAATTTTCTTTCTGCTGTCTTTTGTCTTGGGTTGTCTAAACTCTGCACGGCCTGCCTCCTTAAATGTAACGGTGTCTCGCTTTGTCACTTTCAACCCAGTTGGTTTTGATTGAGTTTTCCTTTCTGCTTTATCAATCGGTGTCTGAGTACTCTTCTCCACACTACTGACTGTCTGCGTCTGTGCCTCTCTTTCTTGTCTGACACTAAAGACTGAAAACACCTTCTGAGCACCTAAGTCCTGTCTGTGTTTTCTTCTCTGTTTTTCAACCTTGCAAGCCAATATCGTAACTGTCTGATCTGTAACCAGTTTTCTCGCAAAGCTCTTGCGTTTTCAGTATTTGAAGGCCAAGACCACTGTTTCTTATACAAATTCCTTTCCTGGCCATTACCAATTTCTAAATTTTTGTTTGGATTCACTACATATCTCTGTGTCTCCCTCTTATCTGCTTTCATATTTATATAGCTAATAACTTTAGAATTGTAACCACACTGGTTATCGTTCCTATTGACCGGCTGCCATCTATTGGGCTTGCCTACATCATAATATCTCATACCTGTCTAGTGCTCCGTTCGTTCAAGCGTCTGTCTCTTTATCACTTTTATTATAGACGAAATTGTATCTACGTCCATTTTTAAGCTGTCCATCAACTCTGTCACACGTCCTAACTTCCTATAAGAGATTTCCATAGTAGCCTTTATGATATAAGCTGAAATATTTTTGTTATATAACTTCACTCAATAGAAATTATTTCATCATTACAATATGGTTACCTATAATTAATATATTAATATACGTTGTATAAGGATACCCTTGAGGATGTAAGTTTCCCAGCGAGTAGTGTCGTGTTCTTCAAAAAATATCCATCCAATTGACGAGAACTATACTGTTAATTTCGATCCTGAGTAGTCTCTGGCTTCGCTAGTGTAATGCTCCCTTTCACCCCTGGTTTGGCACGTCTGAACTTTGGCTTCACCCCTGGTTGGGCACGTCTGAACTTTGGCTTCACCCCTAGTTGGGCACGTCTGTGTGACTTGGTTCTTCGGTATCGGTCTGGAAACGCTTCTAGCTCGACTTTAGTCAGAAGCAAAGCGATTAAAATAGGCTCTCATCCTTAGCAAGGCCGGCAACCATTATGCCCACCCGCCTCAGAGGAGTCCAGTGCAGCTGAATCGCATACTTGAGAAATTGAGTGTGACCCTTCCAGTTTCGTATCTGTCTCGTAAATGTCCTCTCCAACCAGTTTTAAACAATCGAGCAAAGAGCGGTTCGTCTGACGATTTAAGAACAGCTCATTCTTGACAGCTGGTTCTCGAACTGATTATCGTGCAGGACTGACTGACATACGTACAGCAACGAGCGAGCTTGGTTGGCCTGGCCTCCTGGGTTCGGCGAAAAACAACAGCAGCAATAAGCGACTCCGACTGGCTTTTTGAGTTCAGCAAAAATCACTGTGCGCCAAGCATCAGGCTGCTGTGTAGGAATGATTCAGCCATGGCCACAGAACATCGGTCCCTTAGTTAGGCCGTACTGAGCAGCTTCGTGACCTTCACAGAGGTTTATATTACGATAATTCAACAGCCCGAGAAATCACAACAACTACCCCTGGCCGGGGCTTTCAGTTGCTGTGTCTCTCAAGAATAGCATCCATTTTCCGACATGTTCAACAGAAGTCTTCGCTTGTGCCAAGATGATTCCCGCGTCGACCCATATGTTGGAAATCCTGGTCACGGCACCAAAATAGAGTCCTATAACAGTGCTAGAGGACAACAAGGCCGCTGTATGTAGTTGATGGTGCGTGTCTATAAACGACAAAGTCAATTTTAACAATTCATCCGAGTTTATTGGCATCAACTTGTAAAGTACTGTACAGATGAAATCATACACGGCTTGTCCAACTCGGCGGCCGATGGAAACTGTTTACGTCAACGCGTGAGCAGCCCTAGATCCCTAACTACCGGTGCTCATGCGTGTACAAACCTATTTCCCCTTGTTTTTGCTCACCATCTATTAACTCATTAACTCCCTAGCAGAGATGGTGCTCTGTTACAATACATTGGAGTTTAGCGCTTAGTTCAGTTCCAAGTAAAGGTTGATTTTATTTGAAACTAGCGGCCCGGCTTCGCCCAGGCTCTGGCGGGGATCTATGTATGTATGTATGTATGTATGTATGTATGTATGTATGTATGTATGTATGTATGTATGTATGTATGTATGTATGTATGTATGTATGTATGTATGTATGTATGTATGTATGTATGTATGCATGCATGCATGCGTCTGTCTGTCTGTCTGTCTGTCTGTCTGTCTGTCTGTCTGTCTGTCTGTCTGTCTGTCTGTCTGTCTGTCTGTCTGTCTCTCTCTCTGTCTGTCTGTCTGTCTGTCTGTCTGTCTGTCTGTCTGTCTGTCTGTCTGTCTGTCTGTCTGTCTGTCTGCTTGTCTGTCTGTCTGACCCGGCCCGGCTTCGCCCAGCCCCTGGCCGGGATCTATATATCTATATATCTATCTATCTATCTATCTATCTATCTGTCTGTCTGTCTGACCCGGCCCGGCTTCGCTCAGCTCCTGGCGGGGATCTATCTATCTGTCTGTCTGTCTGCTTGTCTGTCTGTCTGTCTGACCCGGCCCGGCTTCGCCCAGCACCTGGCGTGGATCTATCTATCT
This sequence comes from Cepaea hortensis, assembly GCA_963921405.1. Classification (NCBI taxonomy): domain Eukaryota; kingdom Metazoa; phylum Mollusca; class Gastropoda; order Stylommatophora; family Helicidae; genus Cepaea; species Cepaea hortensis. The sequence continues at coordinate 46,850,836 of OY992892.1, read as the reverse complement.
GTCTGTCTGTCTGCTTGTCTGTCTGCATAAAGTATGAACAACACACACAAAATTAACTTAAGAATGTCCTTCCAGACACCATGTGCTCTCTTTCACTAAAATAGAAAATTAGATTTTTAACTAACTATTGCTTTTCATCTGAATCTGATAAAGGGCACACACACACAAACAAATATTGTCTACATATATTGTAGAGGATATTGAAATATGGTACATGGCCAAAAGAAAAAGGGCAACTTGAAACTACTAAACGTAAATGCTGGGTACTTCAAAGGATAGGCTTCTTCTGTTTTTAGACCCCCCCCCCCCCCCAAAAAAAAAAAAAACCCTGCATTTTAACAGGCGTGCTGCGTGTAAGGTATGCATAAGGTATGCACACCCACAACAATGAATGAAAAATGTGATGTTGACACACACGCGGCCAACTTTTTTTTTTAAACAAAAACAAAATCGAGAATATACCCATTTAATTGTGTACTGACCTTCTCTCTGCCAAGCGAACGGAAAAAAAAAAACAAATGCTTCGATTACTTCAAAAGTTCCACTCCGAAAAAAGTACAGAAATAAAATTCTAACTATCTAAAATAAATCCATTATTTGTAATGAACACTGGTTTTAAAAACATAAAAAGATGTGTTAGAAAATTTTCACTATTTAAATAGATGCATTACTTTTATGATAATTATTATGAAAATGCCTTAAAGATTATATCACTATATATTATAATTCATATGCCTGTAAATAATTATAGAAAAGAGTTTATAAATCTGTGAAAACAATGTAAAAATCTATACATAAAATAATAGTGATGTTATTAAAATTTATAACCCTTGAAATAACTTTTCTTATGTTAAGTCCCCTTGATAGAAATGATAAATATTAGCTGCCCGGCCCGGCTTCGCCCAGGCTCTGGCGGGGATCTATCTATCTATCTATCTATCTATCTATCTATCTATCTATCTATCTATCTATCTATCTATCTATCTATCTATCTATCTATGTGGAGCATCTCATTTAATTCATCGTCAATCAACTCATTTAATCTATAGCCAGGGGACGTAACTTAAGATATAACAATGGTACTAAAAGTTATATCCCTTTTTGTCATATATTTTTATATTTTCTTATGTTCAGTCATGTAATTACAAAATTAAATTTTAGGAAGGTAATAGCTGATAGCTGATAGATAAAACTATCACAGTTGGTTGCACAGGAATGAAAGGAAAACGTGTAGACAATTTCATCTCAATCGGTTGGACCGTTCGCGAACGCATAAAGGACGGACATACATACATACATACATACATACACACAACGATTTTTATATATATAGATATGTGTTTTGATCCTGGGCATAGCCAGACGAAAAAGTAGACACTTGTGGTATGGCTTGGCAAGTAAGCGCCATTGGTGAGAAATCTAGCTTATCTGGTGTGATATTTGATAAACATAATAATCATAACTAAAATATGTTTACATGGCATGTGAACGGCGTTTCTTAACTTATATTTACTGCTACTTGCATTTGTGTAACGCATGTATGTGACTTTTTCTCGTACAGGTCTCGTCATGGCTGTCATTGACCACGAGCAGGTCAAACTAAGACTACTGTATTCACGTAAGAAAAAGTTGGACAAAACAGTAGAATCCTTAAGAAATGAGATGGACGAAATAAAGGTAGGTAATAATATCAATGATTAAGACAGTGAATGTGTGTGCGTGAGTAAGTGAGTTGAGTGAGTGAGCAATGAGTATATGTGCGTATGTGCGTATGTTTGTGTGTGTGTGTGCATGTTTATGCATAAATGTATTCATTCACAAAGATATTCATGTATAATTATTGACTATGCAGTCTCGAATAATGTTGGCAAACACCGGTAGTGTACGTAGGTCAGCATGGCGAAATACAAAATACAAACACTCGTTTGTAAACATCCCATGTTAATGACGAGGTAGCGGGTTCAACCCTTACATCGTTCATTTTGACTAAAATGTTGACCTCTCGTCCTTGACTTGTAGACTAAATTACAAAGTACATCTGAAGTCAGAGTGGGTTCGCCTGATAGCGAGGGACACTGGCAATAGGGAAAGTTAATCAGCATGCAAAAATCAGTTCGCTAGAAAATCATTACACATGTATGGATTTCGCCTGAGTTTAGAGCTAAGGAAAACCCCAAAAATAAAAATAATAATATCAACAACAGAACTGTACATGTCCTGACATTTGTCGGATAAGTAGTAAACACAAGAACATTCCACACGTTACAACTCACAACACAAAGATCAATAAATACGAGCATGCACTTAATGTTATTGACTCGTTATACATGGAGGCATCCAATGATGCGTTCATTATTTCCCCATGCATTTTGTGCCTTTCTAAAGACAATTGGACGTGTGTGGATCACACTGCGGGTAAATAATCATCACGCTGTGATTAACACGGCAAAGGTTAATTAAGATCTGTTGATATAGACGAAAGAACCCCATGAAAAGGTACGATTGCGTGTGTGCGTGCGCGCGTGTGTGTGTGTATGTGTGTTCGGGAGAGAGCGAGAGCGAGAGAGAGAGAGAGAGAGAGAGAGAGAGAGAGAGAGAGAGAGAGAGAGAGAGAGAGAGAGAGAGGATGTGTAATGTTGAACAAGTTAAGTAAAACAGACGTGTGTTTCGGCTACTGTTATTTGACACAGTTATTGCTTCGCATAATGAGAGATTAAGCTAATGCATATGTTGTTGGCTGGTCTTCCTGGCCTAGAGTTTAACGTCTTTCTCCATAATCCCGTATATTCTCGTGAGTAACGTAACCTTCGTGAGGATCGGTAGCGGTTCTTGCCGTGTTGGTAACTTACGGAGCCGATCGCTCAGAAAGCAATGGCAAACTACTGAGCGTAATCTTGCATAGTACATCAACAGCAGCTGGAAAATGCTGGTGTTGACTGCAACGTCCTGTAAGGGATATGCAACATAATAAACAAACAAACAATGTTGCTGAGATTTGTCAAATGGTATGTATATTCAACACTACTGTATGGCGCAGAAGCCTAGGCAATGATCAGGCAATTAGAAAGTCGAATAGAGGCCCTCGAAATTTGATGTACAGAAGAATATGTCGTATTTCATGGAAACAAAAACAGTGAAATACAGAGGTTCTAGAAAATCTGAAAATGAAAAACAAATGATGCACAGATGCCGTCTTTGCTCTTAAACAACTTATAGAAACATCAATATAATTTAATAAAATACTCTACTTAGCCTTTGTCGACCAAGAACAGGCATTTGATGGAGAAAATAGAAACAAGCTGTGGGAATTTCTTAAACGATATGGAGTGAGTACACATCTAACAAACTTATGTAGAAGCGTATACATCAACTGTGAATACATCATGAGAACAAATAAAGAACACTCAGAATCCTTCACCCTAAGATCCGGAGTTCGATAAGCGTGTATCTGTACCCCTCTTGGTCATTACCTATATAAACAGCATGTAAAGAAACCAGCCAAACAGAGATCGCAATAACACCGCATGACGAACAGAACACAGAATAAGAACCAACGGCAAATTGCATCGTTAAAGAACTCCTATTTGCAGACAATTAAGCACTAATAGCAAAATCAGAAGCAGAATTACAAGACAACATGAACAGTCTAAGTGAAGTGTGTAAGGAGTAAGTAACATAACATGAAAATCAGTAAAACAGAGATAATGACTACAGACAAAGAAGAAAAAACAACAAAGATGTATCTAAAAGACCACAAGTAAAGAGCTACAAGTACTTAGGAAGTATAATATAATCAAATGGCAAATCAGAAGACAAAACTAGATGTAATAAGCCACACCAACTGATTGGACAAATGGCACCAATACTAAAGAACAAAGACGTATCAATAGTTACTAAGAAAGCACTCTACAACACAATCTTCCTACCACCTTCATGCTATCAATGCCAAACCAGGACAGTGACAGACAAAGAGAAAAGAAAAAACATAACGGAAATTATATCCCTGAGGAGAATACTCAATGTATCAAGAGGAGAGAAAATCAGAAATGAAGAAATCAGGACTAAAGTTGGGATTATAGCAGTGCTAGACTTTATCAGAAGGCAGCAAATTAAATGGTTTGGCCAGGTAATTAGATTACCAGCTAGCAGTACATCAAAACAAGCAATGATGTACAGACCAAATGGAAGCAGAGGATGAGGCCAGCCACGTACTATGAACATAGGGTATAGCAGAGTCCATGGGAATCTCGATACATGAAGCACATAAACGGGTACTCCCCAGCTGTTCATGCGCCACCTCGACATCGCAGGGTACAAGAGGAACACGATGGGATGAGAAAGGAGAGTTCGTTAAAGAATTTTAAAAAAGAGGCAAGTGAAATATTTTGGCCACGTTAAAAGACATAACACTCTTATAAAACCAGACCGAAGGGTAAGGTTGAAAGCAAGCGAGCAAAATGTAGACAACGATACAAATGTTAAGATAAACATTAACAGATGGACAAACAGCAATCTGACAAAATGAACAGTCAGGGCGAGAGAGAGACAGTGTTGGAGATCCATTACATCCAACCTTCATTGTGGACACGGTGCCTCATTGATTGATTGATTGATACGTTGGAAATATATGAGCATCTATGGACTTGCACCGTATTGCGAGGATGATACCTAAACAGATAACTAAGTAACTATCTAATAACTAACTAACTAACTAACTAACTAACTAACTAACTAACTAACTAACTAACTAAATAGCTAGCTGACTGACTGTCTGACTGATTGACTGACTGACTGACTGATTGACTGACTAACTAACTATGGTGGGGATGGGTGTTTACGGCATTCCAAACAAGATGCTCTTCTACTTACCTACTAATTTATATATCAGGAGATACTTTGTGGAGTTAAAAACACAAACCAACTGACGCAGACAAAACTATTCCGTCATATTATATAGTTTTATATTCGTGTTTGTTCTATACATTTTGAAGCTTGCGTATTTGAGATTCATTCTAAACAATTATTTTCCTTCCCTGCAGGGCACATTGCAAGAAATTCGTGCATTTTGTATTAAAGAAGGGATAGATTCAACCCGGATCGATGGCATGTTGGGTCAGTATAAGCACATGTACCAGCGTCACTCCGTGTTTGTTTTTATTCTAATTTACTTCTAATTTTCCTGTCATAAATATAAAATAAAGGGCCCTTTCTACACGCCCTGTGGGATATTGGGTATGCAGTGTTAGTCCATTTGTTACAGACCAAAGGATGCTCGTGGCGTGATATGTTCAATGTCACGCCGGTCATTTTTGCTTCCGAAGAAATGTTCTGGTACCCAATTTAGAATGGACTGACTTGAAAGTCCAGGTCAATTTTTTAAAATCCGTTTCAATGAGAATTCTAAATTATGGCCACCGGACTGGCAGGCAGGAATGCTAACCACTGCACAGCTCAATTTTCCTGTAGCGTCCTGTCACATACTAACGCACAAATACAAGAACTATAAATGACTTACGATATAACATATCCCGAATGATAATTACCTCCCTCTGTTGTAGTTAAGTTAAACGTTAGTTGCATATCCTTTACAGAACGTTGTAGTCAACACCAGCATTTTTACTGTAGTGATCTCTTAGCAAGTTTGCATTCAGTAGATTGCCATTGCTTTCTGAACGACTGGCACCCGTACCATTTTGTAAAAATTCAACGCAAGGCGGTCAGCTGCCAAATCGCCCTCACGCTGTGTTTCGAACGTGGGTATGCGGAATTACGAACTACGTCCCTAGCTATTTCGCCGCGGAGCGAAGACGAGTTATTCACGAGTGCTAAAATATGCCCAAACCCGTGTTATTTTAATTACGGCTAAATACAAACACGTTTTTCACCGCTTCCCATCTTGCAGACAAGAAATAAGCAAATACTGACGTCACAATTTTTGTTTCTTTGTTATAAAACATTAAAAAGAAAAATGTTATTCATAGCTTAAAATAAACAGATACAAGAGGGAAAAGCGAGCGAGATAAACATAGAGAAAGAGAGAGACAGCGAGAGAAAAAGAGAGACAAAGACAACGAGAGAGAGAGAGAGAGAGAGAGAGAGAGAGAGAGAGAGAGAGAGAGAGAGAGAGAGAGAGAGAGAGAGAGAACAAACGAACGAACGAACGAACGAACTTTATTTCCAAAGGATAACAAATTGGGCACGCAGGCCTGTCTTACATTCGGTCCTTCCAATCCTCATCTTTCGTTCTTCAGTGTATAGTGCATTAACATAGGAAAAAAACATTGTCAAATAAATGTTGTAAACATAAACAATGCATGTTACCATGTTATGAGACAAATCCCCTACCCATCCACCCACCTCTCCCCTATCCATCCGCGTGTCCCCCACACACACATCCACCACCCAACCACACACATACCCACGGGCACATACACGCCACCATCCATCCACCCATCCTCCACCCCACACATCCCACAACCCCCCACATACACCATCTCCCCACCCACACACACACATCTCCCATCAACCACACATCCCTCCACACACATCCCCACCCACCCACACACAAACCCAGGCAGACATGCATGCATCCACCCATCCATCACCCACCCACACATCCCCCCACCTTCACACATCTCACCACACACACGCCCATCCCATAACCTACCAACACTCACCCACCCACATATCTTCCACCACCCATCGACACACCCCAACCACTCAGCTAAACACACATCCCCAAACCACATATCCAACACCCACACACACATATTCCCGCCAACTCACATATCCCGCACCTACCCCCATACAAAATCCGCACCCAGCCTAACATACCCCACTTACACATATCCCCCACCAACACATTCCGCACCCACACACACACATCCCCCACCCACCCCAACCTACACACACTCACCCTCCCACACATCCTCCACCCACCCACTCGCCAAGCACCCCTCCCCCCCCGATCTCCAATCCACAATCACACATCCCTTAACTACACATCTCACCATCCATACGCTCACACACAGACACATCCCCACACCCATACACACATCCTCACCCACCAACACATTCCTCATCCAAAAACACACACCTTCCACCCACACACACCCTACCACCCACATATACCCCACCCACACACATCCGCCGCTCACACACATCTTCTCATCCACACACACATCCCCCACCAATACACTCATCTCTCACACACATCCACCCACTCACGTACTCATCCATCAACCACTCCCACCCACACATCACCCACCCACCCATCAACATATGCATATCTCATCTACCCTCCCACCCACACACACCCAAACCACCCAGCCAAACTCACATCCCCCATCCTCACATACATCCTTCATGAGAGAGAGAGAGAGAGAGAGAGAGAGAGAGAGAGAGAGAGAGAGAGAGAGAGAGAGAGAGAGAGAAAACGAACGAACGAACGAACGTTATTTTAAAAGGGTAACAAATTGGGCACGCAGGCCCGTCTTACATTCGGCCCTTTCGATCACACATCTTTCATTCATCAAATTTGCATGTTACATTTACATAGGAAAAAAAAAACAGTGTCAGATGGATTTTGTATGCATAAACAATGCATATTATGCATGGTACATTCACATGGGGAAAAAAAACAGAGAGAGAGAGAGAGAGAGAGAGAGAGAGAGAGAGAGAGAGAGAGAGAGAGAGAGAGAGAGAGAGAGAGAGAGAGAGAGAATAAACAAAATCTATTTCCAAAGAATTAACTGATTCAGTGTCAAAGAAAAAATATATTTGCATCAAACAGGGTACACAATTAAATGAACAGGTATTATAATGTAAATCTCCTTTCACCGAGCAATGAAATTACGGAAGATACCACGTAACAAATTAAATCACACGATAACCCTAGTATGGAGATATATCGTCCTACTGCCCAAACAGGAGGTCACATTTGGTGATATATTATCATTTGGAACTGAATCGGTTAAGTATAGGACACGATGGTCCGTCCATCTTTATGTTATCTATCTTCGTTCATACCTTATTTCATTCATATACCCTAAACCTAGGATAGACTTATTCAAAATAAGCTTAGCGTACTCTGCGGCTCAGTTGTGAAGCAATCTTCCACAAGAAATAAAAGACACCACCAATCACTATACATACGTAACCTCTTTGAACACTATCTCAGTACAGACTACATGCCCCCCCCCCTCCCAAAAAAATAAAATAATAACAAAATTTTAAAAAAACATTAACCCCCCCCCCCCCCCAAAAAAAAAAATTCTCAAACGACAACTAGTATAATAAACATTCCAATATGTATGGTACGTTACATCTTCCTTAGGTATTTATAATGGCCATGTTAAAAATTGCCTTAGTGAGTCATGTATTATTGATTTTGTTTCCCATGCTTTTAATTCATATTGTTCTCTTGTTGTCTAAGACAAGCTTCATAAGTTATGAATGAAATAACGTATGAGAGGAAAGAGAGAAGAAGGGCAGAATGTCAGACGGGCCTGCGTGCCCAATTCTTAACCCTTTGAAATTAAAGTCTGTTCGTTCGTTCGTTCGTTCATATATCATGTGTTCATCATCATCACCATCCAGTGGCTTGTCCTGTGGAGAACTCTTACCCGATAGCAGTCTCTCGAAATGGTTCTCTATCATAATCCATATGCCCTGCCTGCAATACTCATTAATTCATTCATTCATTCATTCATTCATTTATTCATTCATTCATTTATTCATTCATTTATGCATTCATTAGCATGTCCTTTGCAGAACATGGCTCCCATAACAACCTTCCGGAAAACTTCTCGGTCATAAGCAAGATTCCCGCTTCCAATATACCCATGTGGAGATCATCAGCCACATACTGTGCTCATCTTCTTTCTGGAATATCTCCTCAATTATTGTTCTCTCCTTACTTTCATGACATTTCAAGCGACCAATATATTTCAGTTTTGTTTTTGTTTTATCGTCTTTAGTAGCCAACCTTCTTCAATATTCAGATCTTGTCGTATGGGTGCTTTTGTTCTTTTTTTCTATCCAAGATATTCTTAGAACCCGTTTATACAAGTATTTATATTCAAAGGCATTTAAGTGCTGTTCAGCTTGTTAAGTAATTGTCCAGGTCTCACAAGCGTATTGTGATTTCCCGGTACATCTCCCACAATAATTATGTTTCTGAACATTCAAGTTTTCTTATATACCCACAATATTCTGATTTTCCTCCGTTTTATGTGTCTTACTATCCAATCTTCTTTAATATTAGGTTGCTCTTTGATAGGTAAGTTGTCTTTTTCGTCCAGTACACTTCTCTATCATTTATATATACGTTTGTATGTTGCGCTTTCCAGTTTATTTGTTAAAGATTAAAGTTTCACAACCTATGTTGACGCAAGAAATGTAGCTTACTATTAAAATAACAGCAGCAACAACGAAAACAATAATAATAATAAAAATAATAATAATAATAAAACATTTATTCTAAACATATAGGGCTTGTGGAACAATCAATTCACTGGCACCTCTCCGTCTTGACAGGCAATAGAGTGTTACATTGGGTTTAAACAAACCCATAATAATTATAACCTTTAGCGGGGTGCAGGGATTACGTTATACCTCTTAATGTCACACAGCCTGGACTGAATTGTAAGGACCATGTATTGCCCATGCACCACGATCCCTCTCTCGGCCTGCCTAGTTTACTCCCGAGGAAAGGTAACATCACTTTTTCTGGAACAAAACAAGCTGCAAAAACTGTCTGATCAGCAAAGCAATGCTCTTACTGGTCAGCCTGTCGGAGCTTCAATCCTAGACCAGTTTGCCCTACCATGACATACAGTCTTTACGTTGCATTCCATCGCACTAGGATAAAACTTGTACCATTCCATCTGCTCTCCTCTGCCCGAACACAATAGGAGGTTTTTAATCGTCAGTCTTGGTTTCCTTTTCTTGGAATATGTCGCACCTTTATCTTCCTGACACTCTATGGGAGGAGGGAAGGGGGGTGGTGGAGCCAGGTCATTACTCCGGGTGTCTTTTGTCTTTCTCCTGCCTGTGCGTTCAAACCATGTTTTGAGACATTACGTTGTCTTCGTGCTTTGCGTTGTCTGCGTGCTTTGCGTTGTCTTCGTGCTTGGGCCACAACTGCCAACCGAGCCTGCTTCCAGGCAAACCCTTCCCCAGGGAGGAGGGCATCGTGCACCCGGTGCTTCGTGCACTCACATATTTCACAGCACCTATGGCAGTGGGAAGCCGGCTTCTTCTCTCGCCGTTTGCCTCTGTCCCAACGGCGCCAGCGGTTCGTTATGCACCGGCTTTCATCTTCTTTGCCATGTTTCCTTCTTCGTACCCCTTTCATGGATCATGGAGCCGCACTCTAGGAAGCCGGTTCTTCCTCTGCGCTCACAGTATTCTGTATGGGTGTGGATGTAGCACGGACGGTTTTCAATTGATCATGATTCGTAAGAACAGATTTCCTGTAATAATTACTCGATGTCCAACTGTGGAGATAATTTTAACATGTGCAACATGCTGACAAACCAGGTTTTGGAGTCGTTGCTAAAGCTACGGAGTTCATGCTCTGAGAGACTCTTTAGCTAGGCAGCTATGTGGAAAGAGACGGTGCCGTGTAGTATAAAGCACGGTGCAAGTCAATCTCCTTGCTTTTAATGCCGATGGAAACCTTCTTTTTTGGTAGGTAGGTAGGTAGGTAGGTACGTACGTACGTAGTAGATATTAGATAGATGGGTTGGTAGGTAAGTAGATAGTTACTACATACGTGCGTTGCTATTTAGGTCGATAAGTAGATATATATTTAGGTATGTATTCATGTTGGTAAGTAAGTATTATTTTGGTGGGTAAGTAGGTTGGTAGCTTGGCAGACGGACAAACAGCCAGAAGGTATAATTATATACAGATTGATAACATAGGTTGTGGCCGTCTCTTTATATGTAACAGCACGTGTTAAATATCTAACTGCACTTGTGAAAACTCGTGTAATGTACACTACTTGACATTAATCAAAGATATCGTAACAAGTAACTTCAGGTCAAATTGAATTTGTTCGTTTAATCTGAATTTAAAAGGTGACTGTGTGTTTGTATGTGTGTGTGTGTGTGTGTGTGTGTGTGTGTGAGAGAGAGAGAGAGAGAGAGAGAGAGAGAGAGAGAGAGAGAGAGAGAGAGCATCAGATGAAATATTTGTACCTGATGATAATTATGTAGAGGGGTGTCAGAAATCTGGGAAGGAATGAGGTTAATAGGACCAAACGAGGCTATTTTGAAACAGCATATGTGGAGTTCCCAAAAATATCGCGGTTTATCAATGTTAATGAGTGTAGAAAATTATCTCTCTGGGTGAGTAATATTAGAAAATAGAAATCTTTTGAAAGACTCTTATTGCTCTAACGGCTTATAAAATATTGTGACACCAGGGGGAAATAACAGACGATTAACTTCTACCTGAAAAAAAAATAATGGGAAATCGCATAAGACAATGAGTATAATGTACAGGTGTGCATATTTTTGTTTGTATTTATGGCTTCTATTCATTATTTCCTCACGTAATATATACAGTAGATATATGCTTCGTTTGCTGCATTTTCTTGTTTATTTCGCATACATTTTCTTTTCCTTCGTCTTCCCTTCCTCTATTATTTAAGTGTAGTTGGGAAGACCGTAAGGTTCTTGTGTACGCTCGTTCCAGGCGCGTTGTAGATTGGCCTTTGTGTCTCCAAGGTTGTTCTTGTTGCCATCACTCCATCATTTACGTGGTCTTCCCCATTGTCCCGTATCCAGTGTATTTCTTCAATAATGTGGCTATCTGTGATAGATGATACAAGATCATTCTTGTGAGATGGCAAAGCGATGTAATATAGTGCTCATAGTATTCATAACTGGTTTCAGAACTAGTATCACAATTTCCTCATTTCTAATGCGAACTCTTACAATTACTCGTGAAGCTCTCCCGAGGCATTTGCACATATATAGCTACTGGAAGCTACGGTAGTACAGAGGCTTGTTGATATTTTCTAGGGAAATGTATTTGAGTGTCGTCTTAAACCACTTTTGTATTCCCTAAATTATCTCGTTGTTATCTGCAAACCTCTGACCCTGCTAATGTTCTTAAATGGTCCAAATAGTGATGGTCCGATGGCGCTGACTATATGCTGGAAGTTTCAAGACCTCAAATGTCAGAGCACTTAGTGTATCCGTGGTATAAACCGAGAAACCATGACCGCGAGATCATGGGCCAAAGGTATCAAGAAGAGAGAAAATTTTAAATAAATATATCAGGACTAAAGTGGGGGTTATAATAAAGCTAGATTTTATTAGAAGGCAGCAAGTAAAATGGTTTGACCATGTAAGTAGGTTACCAACTGACAGAATACCACATTACTCCGTTTGAGTCAATTTCTCGGCGTTTCAATCATATCGAAAGCGTTGGTTTGTTCACTAGCATGCCACTGTATCGAGCTCTAGTCACAGTTTCACCCCTATCCTGGAAATGCAACAATGCAGGGGCCATGATATCCCAAAAGATGGTCATTCCTCGACCACCACCCCCACCCCACTCCCCCCCCCCCCCCCCGAGGTACTAAGAGCCAATTGTGTGTACTAAAATAAGATTAAGATTTTCCTTTGCCAGTACTCTTCCGTGCACTTTATAAAAACACAATTTCTGCTACTTAATGAATTTACCTCGTAATTACGGCACATGTATATATTTTTTTTTAACATTACGCTTGCATTTCAAATGTGTTTCTATCGGTTTGTTAGCAGTATTTATTTAACTGAAAAATGCATCATTGAATCGACAACTCCTTATGATGCAATCATTTATTATATATATGATATAAGCCTCTCCCCAAGACACACACACACACACGCACCCACACACACACACACGCATATATATATATATATATATATATATATATATATATATATATATATATATATATGGGCAGTGCAATTAACGTCTTTCCATATGTCTTTTAGGAAAATACGCCCCTCGCCGAAGGAAAGATTCCAAGTTCTACACTCTGGTGAAGCTGGTCATGAGCACGGCGTCTATCAATAACAACGACAACGACTCCATCAGCAGTTCCTCAATTGAGAACGATCTGCGGCACTGCATCAACAAAGACAGCGTCCTAAACCTGGCGGCCAGCAGTCGTGGAACCATGACATCCCTGAAGCAATACCTCTCCGTTCCATTCAACAACGACGACTCGCACTCCTTGTCAGATGTAGATAGCTTAGCGGGAGATCACCCAGGTTTGAGTCCCAGCATTTACATTACGTCCCCTGTCAGCGACGACGGCAGGGGCATGATGGGATTCTGCGGGATTAACATGGAGGACAATGACGTAGACATGCCATCCCAGGAGCCCGCAGCACCGGCGGGGCATAGAGATAAAATAGCAACCATCTCTGTTACGTCAAATACCACAAACATCAACACAGCTAACGGAGTATCTTTCTTTGTCGGCAGTCAGACGTCCTTAAACTTTGGACATTCCCAGAGCGATATCTCGGATCTGGAGGACTACTCATCCCAAAAGGATAGTAGTCGTGGAGCTAGCTTTTGTGGTACTGCGGCAGATGCAACTTCAAGCACCGCGTTCGATACTAATAAAAACTTATCAACTCATCATTTTGGTCAGTTCTTAACAGTTCCCAACTGTTCCGATAACGTTCCTACAGGACTAGCACCCACAATTTCTATTTGTCACGGTAATAACAATAACATGACATACAATATTGATGCTTCGGATGCAATCCAAGAGAAATCTCTACCTCAAGAATCCCACAAAGATGAAATCAAACGGTCAGCGTCAGAGAATATAAGCGTTGCATTCGGATTCTCACCCTATGAAGGGATATATTCTCATAGTTTACACGGATCTCCCGCTCCTGCTCGTCGATTGCCTGAAGTACGGACGAAAAGAAAGATCTACTCTAGGTCTCATTCAGAATCCGAGGACAATGAATTCTTTGAAAGGCTTAAACGCGATAGGGCGGGCAGACCTCGGCGCAATAGCGGAGACCCACAAGCGCATTCCCGATTTCATGGGCAGGAACCACAGAGAGCGAGGTCACATTCACCTTCTCCGATGACCTTTCTTTCAGTTCCAGGAAACAACCGGAGTAGAAATGATGTCACTTGTACTGCCTCACTCTCTATGAATGACGTCAGCACGGCGGGCAACGCTCACATAATGAATTCCGGAGGCGGAGTAATTCTGCAGAGGTCTTGTCTTAGTTTGAACACTGACAGACAGAAACGGCGGGACAAGTCTCCACATAGAGTCAGTTTTAAAGTTTCTTAACAACAGTAGAATAAGTAGCATTAGGACTGTTGTAATGTTCTTTCCTTCTCTCCTTTGCTGAATAATGCATAATGTAATTAATTGTTAGTTTAGATGACTATTATTGGCCGTATGTCTCATTACACATATTACAATTCTTATAACTTCCCCTCCCCCTTATAAATATGAGTGAACCTCCTCACGCTAACCCTGCTTTCGTTGTGCTCCTTATCATCATTGCCATTACCCCTGTAGTCCACTTAGGAGCAAGGGGACTGTAGTCTAGTTCATTAACATTATTACCTCAGTCCAAAAGCTCAACACTGATAATTTCTGAGACGTTAAACTGATTTTAGCGTTGGTCAACTCAAAATATCACTATGTTCATTTTGTGTTAAATAAGGGCTAAAAACCAGAGGTCCCGTGAGCACGCTGTATTGGTGAAGAATCCCACGGCTGTTAAAAATCGCAAGGAGTAGACGGTAAAACCGCTGCTCTGGCAAAACTGTTAGCCAACAAATGTTATAATCGGGTAGACAGATTCCGTTATATCCATGGCCAAGGAGTAAACGAAATTGTTTGTAATCCCGTTTATCCACGTAGGAAAAACAGCAGCTGCGAGAATCGGCAGCGGTTCGCGCAGCGCTGGTAACTTACGGGGGTATGTGAGCCGGCCTTTCAGAAAGCAATGGCAATCTACTGAACGTAAAAACCGGCCTAGTACATCAACAGCAGTTGAAAAATGCTTGTGTCGAATGCAACGTCCTGTAAGGGATATGCAATATAAAAGAAAGAAGATTCCCTTATATTAAATAGAATATGTCTAGAAAATGCAAACATGCATGCTGAAGTCGGTCACACCGACCAGGACATGAGGCACTTCCCTCAAGTCAGGAACGAGAAGAGAAAGAATGAATCTTCGCTGAAACTATGGTGCCTAGGAGGAGGAGAAGGAAGAAGAGGAGGAAGGGGAGGAGGAGAAGGAGGAGGAAGAAGAAGAAGAAGAAGAAGAAGAAGAAGAAGAAGAAGAAGAAGAAGAAGAAGTGGAGGAGGCGGGGGAGGAGGAGAAGAAGAAGAAGAAGAAGTGGAGGAGGCGGGGGAGAAGGAGGGGGAGGAGAAGAAGGAGAAAAAGAAGAAGAAGAAGAAGAAGAAGAAGAAGAAGAAGAAGAAGAAGAAGAAGAAGAAGAAGAAGAAGAAGAAGAAGAAGAAGAAAAAGAAGAAGAAGAAGAAGAAGAAGAAGAAGAAGAGAAGAAGAAGAAGAAGAAGAAGAAGAAGAAGAAGAAGAAGAAGAAGAAGAAGAAGAAGAAGAAGAAGAAGAAGAAAAAGAAGAAGTGGAGAAGGCGGGGGAGAAGGAGGGGGAGGAGAAGAAGGAGAAAAAGAAGAAAAAGAAGCAGAAGAAGAATAAGAAAAAGAAGAAGAAGAAGAAGAAGAAGAAGAAGAAGAAGAAGACGATGAAGAAGAAGAAGAAGAATAAGAAGAAGAAGAAGACGATGAAGAGTAAGGCGACGACGACGATAAAGACGAAAATGAAGAAGAAGAAGAAAAAGACGAAGATGACGAAGATTGCGAAGGAGATGAAAAAGACGAAGAAGAAGACGATATGTTGGATCATGATCTAAAAATACTAAAAACAGACCTCCATATGTTTGATGAAATGATATGAGCGCTCGCTCTTAAACTCCCGGTGTGCTTACGCCGAGGTAGAAAGTTCAACTCCTAGGCCAGTCAGTTGGACTAGAATATTGGCTTCTCGTCCTTGACTTGGTAACATAAATTAAAAGTACCTCAGAAGTCAGAGTGGGTTCGTCTATTGGCAAGAACCCTGGTAATAAAGGAAGTGCACTACAAGTAGCAGCACAAGTATGTACTTTTTTTGAGTTTAAAGAGTAATAAAATATAGAAGTCTCAGGACGATGTTCCACCGCCTTACCGCCCTATATAAACTGTTATCCCTTCTGCCAACATTGTTAGTACAGTGGTAATATAATCCTGTCAGTCATGGACAAACCATGGAGCCAGAATAATAGCCACATTGCAATCTAACATATCATTTATCTCTATAAATATCTTGATATCATAGCAGGTTTCTTTTCGCTGGTTTAAAAGCGCGTGTCTACCCTTACAGGAATCCAACTAGGGCTATGTACATAATCGCTTTTATTATTATCATCATCCTTTGCTGTTCCATCAGGAGCTGTGTGAGTATACATGGCTGTCTTATAGTTACCTAGTCTTTCTCAGAAGCCGCTACTGTTGACACAATTTAATACCCTGGCTTCGAATTATCACAAACAATCAATGCATCTTAGGAAAAACACCAGTTAGGTTTTACATCGTCGGCGTGACATTAATCATGAACATGTCATCAAAATAATAATACTTATAAGCCACATGTACGGAATGATACCTAATATTAACACACATTCGCAGTAATATAATAATCATTTGCACGTCTGTAGAAAAAGACTAGTCATAGACACATCTGTAAAATGGTCACCAATCTGGGACATATCTCTGAAGTGGTACCAATAATGGATCCATTTTTGAAATTACGCTAATAATGAACCTCATCTTCTGAATCAATACTTCACATTATATTTGCGGGACTCTTTGCTGAGTTAACTGGTAGAAGAAAATGTTTAAACAATGAAGCTTAAATTCTTAATTACATAAAAGACATAAAATGGACCCAGTGTATGTACCATGTAAGCAGAAATGAGAGCAGACGACAGATACTTGTTGGGTATATACGAAGTACGCAACGGCCAGATCTAATCTGGAGATCACGTGAAATGACAAACCATCAACGTCCGCTCTTGTCAAGATGATAATGATAAACTACTGATGATAATAGTGATGATAACGATGATGAATATGATGATGACAATAATTATGATTTAACATTGCTTTTGTATTTTTGGAACATCTAAAGGTCAATACATAAAGAGCTACTCAATGCACATTGTGTAGATAAAATGTTTAATGTTATTCCAGATATGTAAAGCTGTTCAATATGCAAACAAGAGATAACAGAAAATAGAACTGATCAGCCGACCTGTTAACCTACCGCAGAACCTATGCTACAGGGTGTATTTTTAATGACTGTGCAGTGTTAGAAAATACTGCTGATCCAAGTTTTGTATTTACTCTCTGTAAAGTTCATGCAACATAATAGGTAAATACAAAACTTGAACCGGCAATATTCTCAAACACTTCACAGTAATTAAATATACATCCTGTATTATTTGGAGACTTGTGTAAGTTTAAACAAAGAATTGTAAACAATTGGTTACACAATTTCTTTCGGTGCATCCCGCCAGGCACATACATGACTTCAATGCCTTAGGTGTCTTCAATGTCCTAACAATATAACATAGCACAACATAATGCAGCTTTGCAGAACATAATTACGAACAATACAAGGACGGTGCGGCGACTTGCCTTCATCAGCAAACACATACATACACAAAACACAACATATAATCACGGAGAAGACACTCCGGTGACTACATTAAGGCATAAAAACGGCATGAGAAGAATAAAAAGATGAAATAAATGAGAACAGTGAAGAGAAAATGAAAATTTGAATACCAAAATGTCGCTATTTATCTCATAACCCCAGGCTGCGATACTAAGATGAATTTCACCTTGATACTCTTTATAAACAGCCGTGGGAGTTTGTGGGTCATGGGAGTCTGTGGGTCATGGGAGTCTGTGGGTCATGGGGACCGGGGTATGGGATGGTTCTGTGAAGATCCTAAGTAAATGAGTAAAAGTGGTACCTGAAAAAGGGAGAGGATGGCAAGTCGGGAAACTGAAAGCAATGGAGATGTGATGGTGATCCGAGAGTGAAAACTGAGAAGGAGTGCCCCGGTGGATGTCCGTACAATGCATGAGTGGTCCCTGTTAAAGGTTGGCTATAGTCGACGAATATTAAAAGGCAATGAAGTGTGCATCTAAGTATGACGGTGATAATAACGATACTCTGTTTATCTACTAACTTATGTTTGTACCAAGAGAGTCCTAAAGTCCGTGTAGTTTGATATGTGTGAACGCACATCTACACAAATCAACACACATTCATAAAGCCTTATACGTATATATATATATATATATATATATATATATATATATATATATATATATATATATATATATATATGTTAGAAGAGAGAGAGAGAGAGAGAGAGAGAGAGAGAGAGAGAGAGAGAGAGGGGGCGGGGGGAGGGGGGTTGGTATTGTACCTGTGACATGCCACATGTTATATTCGGACTTAGATAGAAGGTCTAAAAATACGAGGCTTCACTCATAATGTTCCATATGAAATAGGCCCAGTAGGGTTGATTGTTATGCCACGTTAAATCCACAAATGTATTGTGTTATTGGGGTTGTATAAGATCAGACCAGCCATAATACACATAATGTCCTAAGAACATGTTCTGTGTCCTATGTCAGTATCCTAAGAACATGTTCGTCCCTTCAGTCCATGCCTCTTCTTCCATGAACCAAACCTTCTTTCAGTGTTCTTATCAAATGACTGTGACATTTCATACATTTCAAAGTGAATCGGTTTTCAAGACATGAAAAATACATGAACATGTTTTTTTTTTCATGCGCTCTCTCGCTTTGAACTCAAGCGTAGTCCACACACACTATGTATAGTAGTGAAGGACTGTGTTTTGAGTGTGGATTGTGTTTTCCTATTAACAGTGTCCCTCGCCATTAGGCGAACCCACTCCGACTTCAGAGGTACTTGTAGTTTACGTCCCCAAGTCAAGGATGGCAGGTTAACATTTTAGTCCAGCTCTCCGGTGTAGGGGTTCAACCGATTACCTCTGTATCAGCACAACGGATGTTTACGAACACGCGTTCTTACCCATTCGACCATGCGGACCTGCAATGTTATTTAAAAGCCAGTTTTCTTCGATTTTCACATCTTGTAAATTGTCAGTATGTTTCTTCTTATCGGTCACCGGTATTCCAAGATTCATTCTGCAACATTTCAGTTTAATTTAGTGATGGCGAAATGATCCACTACTCATACCCGTAAGATGTCACATGCAAGATGCATATTCTAAAACAAACAAACCGCAAATAAAATAATAATTTACCAGTTTGATGTTTCACCCGCTACTCTAACAGCTGTTTGTTATTCAAGGTATAAATATTCAACTATGTAAATCGAATATGCTGAAAATTCCATATCTTTCGTGTTGTTTCACAATGGCTTATACTTATAACAGTTGACGAATTACTGTAATCTACGAAAAACAAGTATACATTGCAGTGCGCAGTATATAAGGCTGGGACACCCCAGAGCCGTAACTGTATGAAAACATATTCTATAGCCACTGAGAATCGATCTCTCTACCATTGCTAACTGGTAAGCCAGCATGCTGCAGTAGCTCCCAGGTTGTACATGTAAATGAGTCCATATCATGCCATGAAACGTATTTTACATGCAGCAAAGTGAAAATAAATGCCAAGCGCCCTTAAGATGCATCGGGCATGTGGTGCTACACACATTAATGTATGGACTTATCGGCACTCCGTGGTAATGTGGTTAATATAACGCCAATCACCTTGATTTATAATTAAATGTCCTGGTACCTATTTAAGGAATGGAGCCCGGGTACTGAACTAAATATCCGGATTCGACGAGGATTTGAACACATGACTATCAATCAGGTAGGCAAGCGTACTTACTAGTCGCTGTGTTTCCTCGGCGTGCACCTTCTACACACGACAGATGAAATTATAACTGTATGAGAAATAATCCTGGTAATACGGGACATTAAATTATTGTATTGTTACTTCCCTTGACATGCCAATATCGAAATATCTGAAGCGGATAATTTTAAAACGTTGGCGTGTTGTAAAAGGTTTTCCAACAGGTCAGAACAAAGCCCCCGCTGTCCAAACATACTGTCTTGCTTTAATTTGAGTTTGAAGAATGAAGTGAAGGTACAGAATGAGATAACTGATGTCATAGCGGCCTTGTGGGAGCACGTGTACACCTCGGAGGAGCAAATGGATCACCATACTCTGGTAAGAATGAGGCAGCGAGATGTGACGAGGGGATCTGGCCGACGATCGACGCTCAGAGGTAAGGCGAGACGACATATAATCAGATTGCTACTGGAACTATTAGTGTTGGAACTGTTCACTGGCTGCTGAGGATGGGGACGGAGCGCTTATGGGAATGTCCCGAATGCTGTGATGTCGGTTCCTAAATCAATCAATCAATCAATAGCGTCATGCGAGGCAGCAATATGTAGGGCAGATGTTACAAAGTGTACACATTTAAAATTTACAGTGCTTCTGTCATCAAGCCTATCTGTCATTAACAAAGGGAAGGAGGAACAAAGGGCATGAGGAGAAGAAAGAGTTAAAACTATACTGAGAAAACATTGGATAGATAAGAATAATAATGCAGACGTCTTGAAGACACTAGCGCAGAAAGAGAACTGGTTAATTTATTAAGTAATAGACACTCTAGATTCTTTGGACATGTCATGAATAGATATCCACATTCTTTGGATATGTAATAAATAGATAATCCACATTTTTTGAATATGTCATGGGTAGGTAATCCACATTCTTAGTATAGTATAGTATAGTATAGTATAGTGTAGTGTAGTGTAGTGTAGTGTATCTAGCCATGTGATGAATATCAAATGTCATAACAAGTTTCCGCATACCACCTCTCTAGTCAGATCCACAATCCTTAGCTTCAATACAATTTTGTGGCAATCACAAACTGGCTGGGCAATTCATCTAACCCCCATGCCAGACCATCGATTGCCAAAAGCATACTTTTATTGAGGGAAACAAAGAGGTAAAGGCTTCCCAAGTAGCAATCGGAATTCTTTTAAAGACACACTTAGAAGTTCCGCACAAGAATTTTAAATAACTGATGATATAGAGAGGAGCTGTTGCACTGGACAGAACGACAGGTAGCACATAGTCCATAGCTTTCCGTCTCCAGTGATGACAGCTTTTTTCAGATAAACATCTTTATCTTCTTGATATGATTTTTATTAATCTTTTTCCGTGGCATATGCTCCGAATCGTATGAATACCTTAAACTACAACAGTGATAACAATGATCGCATGGAAAACAGTAATAAAACTAGAACACTTTATGCTGATACGGGCACCTTTCCGTCTTGACATAGGATAAATAAAATAAAATGTTTTGCGTATCCTTTTACAGGACTTAGCTGTCAACAGCAGCATCTTTCAGCTGTCTGTTGATCTCTTGGCAAGATTACGCTCAGTAGTTTGCCATTGCTTTCTGAGCGGCCGGCTCAGTATCCGCAAGTCACGAGCGGGGGTCGAACCACCTCAGTTCTCGCTCCGCTGCGAGACTCTGCGTGATAAACGGGATTACAGAGAGAAAGTGTTGTAACCCCACAGACAGAGAGACCGGCTGACATAGGATAGTTTGTTAAATTATGCTTAAAACAGGCATAATAGCTAAAATTCTTTGTAGGAACCAGGTATAGAGTTATACCTCTCCACAGCACAAAGCCTGAGTCTAACTGTAGCGACTAATGCGTTGCCTCTGCAACATTATCATTATCTCGGCCTGCCTAATTTAGTCCATTGGAAAGGTAACACCAGTACATCTGGAACAAGATTAGCTGCAGAAGTTACCGTATCAGGAAAGCAATGCCTTAACTGCCCGCCTGTCGGAGCCTCCATCCTAGACCAGTTGCCAAAAAGTCTTAGGGCCTGGTCAGCTATGCCTTGACTTTTAGTCTTTAGGTTACATTTCCAGGCCCTGGGATGAGGCGCTCAACCGTCCGAAGCCGTTGACACAATGTGGAGTGTCAGCGTTAACAAAAAGCAGGTAGTACCGTAAACCGTTATACTGTAAATAAGTCATAACTGACGACGACCTGACAGATATAACATTATATGCAATTAAGGAGAGAGATAAACAATTTTGTTGGACCAAGTGATGAGAAGAAAAGCATCGAAAAACAAGTTTAACGACTGGAAAGATTAACGGTAAAATAATCGGATTCAGGCGTAGATAAACGATGATGGGTGGCCTACGACAGTGGCATGCGGTGGTATCTCTAACAGAACATCTCCAGAACATCAGGGACCGCGATCTATGGAGATGCAATGGTCGCCTAAGCCAGCTGGCAGTGCGCATGACGATGATAATGACACGTCACGTTGTCAGAAATCTTCACTATGGGCTTTTGTGTATATTTCTTGATGCCATATATCATATTGTCAAGCATCTTCTCTACAGGTTTTAAATGTCTCTTTTTTCCCACCACCTGTCCTAGTGAGACAACTTATGTCGTGTTCCCCTTGTCTTGACATGATCAGAGAATGTGGATTATCTCTTCATGACATGTGAAATGAATGTGAATTATTTGTTTATGACATGCGTGAAGAATGTGGTTTATCTAATCGTAACATGTTCAAGCAACGTGGTTTTCTTTAAATGACATGTCTTATGAATATAAATTGTCTACTCAATATACGTCCAAAGAACGTGGATTGTCTAGTTGCGGTATGTCCGAATAATGTGGATTATCTACTCATGACATATCCAAAGAATGTGGAGTATCTACTCTTGAAATATCCAAAGAATGTGGATTACCTACCCTCGACATGTCAAAAGAATGTGGATTACTTACCCATGACATATTCAAAGAATGTGGATTATCTGTTCACGACATATCCAAAGAATGTGGAGTATCCACTCATGAAATATCTAAAGAATGTGGATTACCTACCCATGACATAATCAAAAAATGTGGATTATCTACTTATTACATATCCAAAGAATGTGGATATCTACTCATGACATGTCCAAAGAATCTAGAGTGTCTATTACTTTATAAATTATCCAGTTCTCTTTCTGCGCTAGTGTCTTAAATACGTCTACATTATTATTTTTATCTATCCAATGTTTTCTCAGTATAGTTTTAACTCTTTCTTCTCCTTCTGCCCTTTATTCCACACTAAGGCAAATACCCTCATACAACTCTCCTCAAGCCGTCCTATCTGTTGCTATCTCCTGCATCTCTGTCCACTGTTCTCCCATATTATCCACCCTGTCTGTAATTCTTTACGTCGTGGTCTTCCGCTATATTGTCCTCCCTATCGGTTCCAGACAAGGCAGTAACTAGTTATATTATCCTCAAGTTTTCACACTGTAGTTCTTTTCCTCAACTCTAGATTCGCTGTAACTGTATAAGGTCTCTCCGTGAGCTCAATATTGCCGATTGTATCATACTAATTTAGTCCGTCTATTCTACACAGGCATCAGTTAATGATATGCTTGTATTGGATTACAAATTATGTTCTTGAAGTTTCTGGAATATCAAAATTATGTTCTTGGAGTTTCTTCATAAAAGCGTTTGAATATAAATGTTATAGACGAGTTCTAAGAATATCTTGGATTAAAAAAAGAACAATTGCAATCATACATCAAGAGCTGAATATTGATGAAAATTGGATATTAAAGACGATAAAACAAAGAAAATTGAAGTATTTTCGTCACTTAAAACGTCACAGAAGTTTCGAGAGAACAATCATGGAGGGGAATCTTCACCTGGGAAGAGAGGAAGAGGAAGGCCTAAGAAAAGATGGGTGCAGGATGTAGCGGATGATCTCCAGATGAGTGTATCGGACGCAGAACATCTTGCTTATGATCGAGAGGTTTTCCGTAAGGTTGCTATGGGAGCGAGGTTCTGCAAAGGACATGCTACTGAATGAATGAATGAATTTCTGAACCAGATAAAAAGAATGATTTATAACTGGAATTATATATTCTAAATGTGGCACTAAATTTAATTTCCGTTGACTTCCACAAATTGTCTAGAATTATATAATCACCTCTCGTCTTTCGTATTCGTATTGTATAAGATATATCTTTATCTGTACCCCAACTTTGTCTTCATTACTAGCTTCATGGGTGCATGATTACGTCTATTGGAGTGAAGTTGAACCAAGGGAGACTGGGTTGTTACTTGCTCCGTGCCATATACCTGGATCAGGCTATGGATTGTAAGACACACTTTGCACTTCTTTTGAAACTAATGCCGTGCAAAGTGTATCTTACAATCCATAATCTGATCCAGGTATATGGCACTCCGTTTAACCTTATTATCTTTTCTCCTATTAATTGTTAGAACTGTTTGCTTTGACCACTCATTATGAATGTTTTGTTGATCTTGCATCTGATGTCGTGAGTGTGACAGGAGGGCAATATCGTCGGCGAAGTCCAAATCGTCAAGAACTGTATTTCTCGCAGTCGTTATTATTGTCTTCATAAAAGAACCTAAAGTCAGGAAGAATAACAATGTTGACAAAAGCATCCTTAATACACTCTTGTTTTTAATTCAAATGTATCTGTTAGTTTTCCATCGTGAAGGAATTTACATTTTATTTCTTCATGTGCTATACTTATTAAGTTAATTAGCAAACATACAATGCCACAAACAATTGCGCGTATAAAACAAAGAATTTGCTATTCTTAACACAATAACCTATAATTGTATATCAGTTAGTAAATACATATCATTATGTTATTACAAATGTTACATACAACTGTTACTATTGTTACTGTTATTTGTTAACGTGTAGCTCATCCGTGTCATCTTTTATTCAGCAATAGTAACAGATTGATATTAATATATTATTAGTATTATTATGAATGTCTGTTTAGCATACAATAGCACTCTACTATCAAAATGCAATATGTCTTTGCTTGCATGTTCATAAAACAACGGACCTTAAAAGCGTGTGTGATGTTATCAGTTGACGATTTCTTATCGATTCCTTTTTCTTCTTCATTTTTTTTTCACCTTCAGACGTCAATGTGAAAAAACGCAAAGAAATCAACCGTCAACTTGAGCTTGTTGACGTCTTCACAGATATCGATTGATTCAGTCGTAACGCTGGCTTGAAGTTTTTGGTTAGCGTGCCACGGAGACGTAATTTAGCTTCATGGCTGCCTAATGACGTATTTATTGAAAATGTATCCTATGGCTTCTCCTTGTCCCCCACGGCTACAAGTGGGATTACAATATTATGTATTACTTTTTCCTCTATTTATTGCGTGTGTGTGCGTGTGCGTGCGTGTGTGTGTGTGTGTGTGTGTGTGTGTGCATGTGTGTGTGTGTTGATGGAAGGGGGAATCTGCCTTGGTAGCGGAAATATTATGTATGTTCAATCAATCAATCAGTAAGCCAATTAGTCAATTAATCAATCAATGTTAAGGGTTCTTTCACACGTCTTGCAGTGTAATGGATACACGGTACCAGCCGTATATTTGTACAGACCAATTGTACTTCATGGTGACATCATGGATCTCACGTCGGCCAATTTTTACTTACCAGGTCATAGCCTGGTACCATGTTAGGCTGTGTCGACCTGGTTAGTCAACCCCGACATTTTATTTTTGGCTGTTTGTGATTTCTTGGCAAGTTTACGTTCAATAGTTTGACATTGATTTTTGAACGACCAGCACTCAAAATCCTTTGTATGGAAACCAACGCATGCTTCCAATTTTAAAATCTGGTTTCGTAGGGATTCGAGCCGCCGGTGCGGCAGACAGGCGTAATTAATCAAATGCCATCTCTAAAATTAAGGTTATATGTCATGGATGCCGACTATTTTCTGTCTCTTGCTCTAGTGTTGCACATAATATTAATAATAATAATAATAATAATATAATAATAATAATAATAATAATAATAATAATAATAATAATAATAATAATAATAATAATAATAAAAATCTTACTATTTGTATCGCTGCCTACTGCTTACTCGCCCGCCTTCGACTTAATTTACCCTTGTGTGGTTTGTATACAAGAAATATGTCTTTCAATATTGTGACAACACTTTAATCGGTATCCTGCTGTTTAGCAATTATAATCACTACACACGTTTTTAAAGTCCGTTATAATCATGTATCACTATTATTATTATTATTATTATTATTATTATTATTATTATTATTATTATTGCTACTAATACTACTACTATTTACTATTTTTATTATTATTATTAGTAAATTATACTATATCAGCAATATGTTTGGTGAACCAACAGTAGATGCCTAGTCTGTGATTTCATAGAAACATGATGAAATGCTTTAGCAATGTTGAAGCCATATATTTATTATTATATTTTACACATAATGATCAGTTGCGTCTATTAAATACATATCAATGATATTAAAATGCATTTGTTGGTGTTGTATTTTATATATAAGTTTGTGTGCATGTCAGTGGAAAGTTGACATTTAGAAAACACAATGAGAATGTGAAGTATTTTGATCGCCATCATTCTCATCTCATCTCATCTCATCTCATCTCATCTCATCTCACTTCATCTTGCTCCTCTTGTACCTTGCCGTGTTGGTGTGAAGCATAAACAGCGGGAGAGTGCCAGTTTATGGGCTTCATGTCTCTAGATTCCCATGGACTCTGTTATACCCTCTGTCCATTGATTACGTGGTCGGCCTCTTCTTCTGCTTCCATAAAATCTGTACATGATTACTTGTTGTGGTATGCTGTTACTTGGTAACCTAGTTACATGGTCAAACCATTTTACACGCTGCCTTGTAATAAAATCTAGCGATTCTATAACCCCTACTGTAGACTTGATTTCTTCATTTCTGACTTTCTCTCTGTTTGACACATTGAGTCGTCTTACCAGGAATTGCATTACTGTTGTTGTGATATTTCTTTTCTCTTTTCCTGTATTATTCAGGTGTGGCATTGGTAGCATAGAGTTGGTAGAAAGATTGTGTTGTAAAGTGCTTTCTTAGAAACTATTGATACGTGTTTGTTCTTTAATTATGTGTGCTATTTCGCCATAATTGGGAGTCTTCACCTGCTGTTGAAGAAAAGGACGGAGCACGTAAGGGGACGTCCAGAGTGCTGTGATTTCGGATCTTGACTCAACTCATCTCATCAGAGAGAGGGAGCGTTAGTGTAACAGTTTGGCCGTTTCAGTGACAACGACATGAACGCCTTCAACCAGGATTTGATGTCAACTCTTATTGTTCGCTACGGGAGGAAAGACGGGCCATTTATTCCCCCGTACACTCAGGCCTACAATATGTGATGATCGTAAGAGTTTACACACCGACAGACGGCTCTGCTAAAGGACTTTATTGGAAAACCGCTGCAATCTAGTGGCGTGGCACTTGGAAGCCTGCACACCGAGTTTTGGTTCAATCCTCATCAAGGCGTATTCGAGTTTGCAAACGTGACTCGGGCTCTCATGTTAACCCAGCCTAATATGGATATAAGGAAATGTCTTGGGGAATAATGACGGCCGGCGTGATACTGAACACATCACCCACCGAGTGCCGACTGGTGTATTAATACATGGGTCTAACAGCAGATGCCCCAGTGCACCGTAGGCGTTAAATGATCCCTCGCTTTCACTTAGTCATCACCACCCACAATTTCATCATTCGACAACAGGGCTCTTCGTCTTCTAAGTGAAGGGAAAGATGGGCCACCTATTCCACAGTGAATTCATGCCTACACAATGTGATGAGTCTATCACATTAGAGAACCATAGTTGGAAACAGGTTGGGGGAAAATGTAATTTTCATAACGTTGGATACACAAGGTTTCTCCCTACTACCCCCCCCCCCCCCGCCTTTTTTTCGCTGAAATATCCTTTGTATATAATGTGCTTGTCTGTAGCACCATGTGATAAGTACTGGGTGTATTTTTTTAATGACTGTGCAGTGTTTGAAAATATTGCCGGTCGAAGTTTTGTATTTACCTATTATGTTGGATGGACTTTACAGAGGGTAAATACAAAACTTGGACCGGCAATATTTTCAAACACTGCACAGTCATTAAAAATACACCCTATAACATTAGCTTATGGTGCCATCAGCATGGGTACTCTTCTTTGGCTATTGAAGAAGGAGACAGACAACGTGTGGAAATGTCCCGAGTACAATGATGTCATCTCCTGAGTTCATATTTCAAATTTAAGAGAGTAGTAGCCTGTCGTGTGCTTTCAAGGCGTATGGCAAACAGTGTTGGAGATCATTCAAAGCCAACCTTCAATACGGAGACGGCACATGATTTACTATTTGAGATTGCAATAATGAACAGTTACATAATAATTACGCCGGCAAACGTGGTTTCTCGCCACCTTTTCTGCGCTGACAAATTCCTCAATTTAAGCATGCCATAGGGCTTAAGTCTTGCAGCAATGGGTGGACTTCAGACCTGTGCTGACTTAATTCTGTCACATTGCCACCAGAATGTGAAACCTGAACACTGTTTCAGGGCACACGAGTGAGCTGTCACAGATTATTGAAGAAGATTGATTGATTGATTGATTGATTGATTGATTTAGGAACCGACATCACAGCATTCGGGACATTCCCATAAGCGCTCTGTCCCCATCCTCAGCAGCCAGCGAAGAGTTCCAACACCAATAGTTCCAGTAGCAGAAGAAACAACATGGAAATGACGTGAGTGATATCGTTTACAAATGTATCACAGAGGAAAAGAAAATCGTTGGTATTTGAAAAAAAAAAAAATAGATCGCAGACTATGTCAGCCTCTCACACAGAAATCATCATCATTATTAAAAACAATACTATTGCCACACTGAAAGTGGCATGTAATGAATATCCAACAGTTTCTTTCGTGCTTTTTTATGACGCTCTTAAGCAGACTCTAACATATCATTTCTTAATACAGTGGTACCTTGGGTTACGAACGCCTCAGGTCACGAGCAATTCAGGTTACGAAAAACAACTTCGAAAATTTTATGTCTCGCGTAACGAATAGTGCCTCGGGTTACGAACGAAGGTGAGAGAGAGAGGAGAGAGAGAGAGAGAGAGAGGAGAGAGAGAGAGAGAGGGAGAGAGAGAGAGGGAGAGAGAGAGGGAGAGAGAGAGAGGGAGAGAGAGAGAGGGAGAGAGAGAGAGGGAGAGAGAGAGGGAGAGAGAGAGAGGGAGAGAGAGAGAGAGGGAGAGAGAGAGAGAGAGGGAGAGAGAGAGAAAGAGAGAGAGAGAGAGGGAGAGAGAGAGAGAGAGGGAGAGAGAGAGAGAGAGAAAGAGAGAGAGAGAGAGAGAGAGAGAGAGAGAGAGAGAGAGAGAGAGAGAGAGCAAGGTGTAACGTTGGAGACAAGCGATCGCGTACAGTACAAAGAAGAGATACATACAGATGAGCTTGTGGATCTTCAGAATGAACAGCTAAAGACATTACAGGAGGAGCAGTCGTCCGATGATGAGGAGTCAATGACCGTTTCAACTGCCAGGATTAAAGAAATTTGAAGCAAGTGGGCAGACGTCGAAGACTTCATTGTGAACAATCATCCAAACAAACTTGTTGCTAACAGGGCAGTAAACCTGATGAATTATAACACGTTGGCCCACTTCAGAAAGATTCTCCAGCAAAGGAAGCGACACATTCCCCTTGATAGTTTCCTTGTGCAGAGAGATTACCAGTCGGCTGCCAAGAAACAGCGACAAGATACGCCTGAAACTAATGATTCAGAATAACAAAGAAAGTGACAAATTTCCCATGATAGTTTTCTTGGTAATAAAGATAGACTAAATCTGTTTTTTTGTTTTTAAATTTTACATTTAATTCAGTTGGTTGTTTTTCTTTCTCTTTATTTAATACGTGAAGTACACATATTCTTTGCGTTTTGTCAGGTAAACGACCGTCTGTTAAAAAAAAAAGAACGATTCTTTCATCTTGAAACGGATTGTCTTTATTTCATTGATTTCAATGTTTCGGGTTATGTACCAAGTTCTGGAACGAATTAAGTTCGTAACCCGAGGTGCCTCTGTATAGTTTACCAACATTTAACGCTGTCTTTCCCTTGCATACGCGCTATTCACTTTAACTTCCACAACGTTCTATAACAAGCAGCTGTGACTCGTCACAGTTCCACAGCGCCAGAGGCTGAAGACTACCGACAATAGAATGCCTAAACAGGACGGAGGAATCATTACTAACCTAGGCCTTATCCTAGCAAGTCCGTGTCTGCTGTACCGAATAATGACCTGGGTGAGGTTAGTTGCATATCCGTTATAGCCCGTCGCAGTCAACCCCAGCATTGTTTGACTGTTCGTGATGTCATGGCAAGTTTACGTTCAGTAGTTTGGCATTGCTTTCTGAACGACTCAGATTCTCACCCGGAGTTGCAACGCGTTGTCTGTACCAACGCCAGGCAATGCAACCGAGCTCAACGCTGAGCTATGTTAAACACTACAGTTATAACGCGGCGTCTTCGACAGCGCCAGAGAAGCCCAGCCGGGCTCAACACTGAGCGACGCTAAGAAGTCGTGGGTTAGCGGGAACACAGCGTGAACATTGTGGGTCACTCAAGGTGACTCGACCCCAACTAACGTGTATGCTGAACGGCTGGTCAGACAGGGCTTGGGAGCCGTCCTGGACGGACGCGATTGAATGAGACCTGAGTGTTTGAGCAAGCATTGATAGCTAGCCTGTATGACTGTTGGAGACTGAACGCCTGGTGTGT
This sequence comes from Cepaea hortensis, assembly GCA_963921405.1. Taxonomy (NCBI): domain Eukaryota; kingdom Metazoa; phylum Mollusca; class Gastropoda; order Stylommatophora; family Helicidae; genus Cepaea; species Cepaea hortensis. Next base: position 46,820,008 of record OY992892.1, on the reverse strand, counting down.
TTGACTTGTAAGTGGATTGCATTGATGTATTCTTTGATTGATTGTATTTATGATATAATGATATTGTGAATTATGATTGCGCGATGCCTGTATTGTTTCTGATGAGTGCATTGCGCGAATAAAGAGTGCGAATTATATCATCGGGTATTCACGTCGAGTTATTTAATAGTAATATTTAGTATCTCACTTGTCAGTAAACGAGCTACATTTCTTGCCTTACGCAAGACCCTGACAACCGGCACACATACCATTTTATGAACACAAGTGCAAGATAACCTGCTGTCAAATCGCCCACAGCTGTGTTTCGAACGCGGTATGTGGGATTACGAATTGCGTCCGTAACCCATTCGCCACAGAGCCGGAGAATGACCTAGGTACATCCTAATATATATCTGGACAGAAGCGAATTTCCAGAAGTTCCAGAACCGGACTTACATACCTCTATGTTTTCTGAGCTTCCAGATAGGAAGCAGAATTCTGTAACACAATCCCCATGGAGACCATAGCATTTTGATAGGTCGGGAGAAAAGTGTTGACACCAACTTCACCTCGGTAGAGTTAATCCTTATTAAGAGAACAGTCGACCTGTGCGCCAATGCAATTGGCATGATACAGGTCAGTTGTACTAAAACGTTGAATTCTCATCCTTGATTTGTGGACGTAAATTACAAGTACCTAAGAAGTAGAGATGGCGAAGGACACTTGTAATATTGAAAGCTAATCCATATGCAAAAATCAGACCATTGCTACTAGAATTAGAAACAAGTGTATGAACTACGCTTGGGTTCAAAGCTAGCGAACACACACCCCCCCAAAAAAAAATTCACAAAACTTTTTTCAGGTTAATCTGTTGGTTATCAGGGTACCTTATTATACTACATCTGTTGCACGATTTATTGCCTGACATGTTCCCGGACATTTCGTCAGGTGCGTATTACAGGGTAATGTATCATATGAAGTGAGCCAAAGAGGTGCACTTTGGCTGACATACTTAAAATACACAGTCATAGATAATGTTCCAGTGTGGACAATTTATCCCCTTGGTAAACCGCAAAGTTAAAACTAAGTCTTTCAGTCTGCACAAAATTGTTGGGTATCGCCTAACTGCTCTTCTCGTGGGGGTAACAAATCCTTCACAATAGAAATATATATGTCACAATGGGTTTTGATTATTTCAGACAAAGTATTCTAACCGCTTCCGGTCGCCAGCGTGGCGGCTAGGCGTTGTGCCGTTAAGGCCCGTGGCGTGTTTATTTATGCTTGTGGCTACGGTTTGCAGTCGCATTTTCCTCATGTTGTACTGGTAGTACATGGTTCCGTCGCTCTGCTACTGAGTGAGTGCGTGGGCGACACCGTGAGCTGTGAAATTCGCGTGGAATGCTTTTACATCTGTCCTGTACAGTGAACTGCATGTTCGGAACAATGGCTACCGGCGGTTGCTGAATTGACTGTTTTGCCCTTTCGGTTCACGAGTGCGTTTTTCGGGAGACTCATGGGAGTCGGCGCGGAAGCTGCGGAGTTCTTGCTTTGTGCGACATTTTCGGCGGGTCGCCCTGCGATAAGAGACCGAGCCATGTGAGAAAACCCGGGTCAATGAGGCCTTTCTGGTGACTGCCGAGTCCATCGACGATGAACTGTGGTATTCGTGGATGCATTTTGTGTTGACATTCTGACGGCGGCATTATGCACAGTGTACCTGTGCGGGCTTGTTGGATTGCCGAGACTCCCGTCTATTCCACTTTTCACATTGGACAGTGGGGAGCATTTTGTGTGATATTCGCTGGAACGTGAATGGAGCATAATGCGTACGACCCGTTGCCGTGAAGTTGGAACCTCGACTAACTAACTAACTAACTATCAGACAAAGCATATTTCATTTATTCAATTTATATGATATATAACTCTGCAGTAAGCACCCGACGAGATGCAGCGAAATATGCCAGGCAATAAATCGTGCAGCCTAATTTTTTTTTTTCGTCTGTGTGCAAATTTAATAAGGGAATACATTTAATATAATCCAATAAGGCGAAAATTAATAAATATGATCAAACTCTTTACACTTTACTCAAAACAACAAACATAAAAATCATAATTAAACTATAACCCACGTCAGTGTGTTGAGATAGTTTAATTTCAATATTTATCCATGATACAGTAAATAGACATCGTGAACATAACACCAAACACATATTACGAACGGGTGGGAAAGGCAGATATTTGATGCGTATACAAACATACAAGACACAAATACAATTTCAGTGCGAGATGCCCAATACAGCTCTCAAAGTTCCAGAGGCCATTATTCTGGGCCTGTATTTAAAAGTGTTCTTGCTGGGATATCTTCTACAAACAATTTTGTTCCTTTTTGTCCATTTAAAACCACTCATAGCTTTAACGCAGAGTGAGGTTGATAAGGAACTGCACTAATAATTGTCATGAGCACGTTCGGATGAGGGTTTGACGTTTGGGCCGTCGTTGCCTGCTAAGCGAAGGAAATATAGGATCCCTATTACTCCGTTCACTGAGGTCTATAACATGAGAACATCACAGATCGATAGCATGAGTCTGTTTCGGAACACATTGTTATAGCGTTAATGTAGTCTTGAAAACCATGCACGTAATAAACCTTTTTTTCTTATACAACAGGCTAGCCTTATGGCTTTACCCTGACGAAGAAGAAGTAAAATAAAACAGTTGAAACTAGGCAATATGAATCTTCTCATATTCGCAACGGACATGTCAAGCATCCAATTATTTTATCAATGACTTCTCCGGTGATGGTGCACGGTGCAACAAGCCTTATTAATCGAAGGTATTGTACAATTTATTTGTCAGAGCAATGGAACAGTCAAAGGTCGAGGCTGTGATAAATTTCCTGATGCGTTTGGAAATATCACTTAAAGAAGTACACAGGAATATGGAACCTGTGCTTTATTATTCCCGTTATACCAATGCTTTGGTGAAATACTGGTGTAGAAAATTTAAGTGTGGACGATGAAATGTTGCTGATTTGTCTCAAAATGCAATGACTGAAATAGAGCAGGAATAATGGCGGTCATTTACCCGGATCAACATATTACAATTGCAGAGATACTTTGCGCAGTATAGCTGAGTGAAAGAAGTTGTTTGCCTACTGGGTCCCACGGCTGTTGACACGCACACGAGAATAAATCGAGGTTGGCAGTTGCTCAAAACGTACCAGTTAGAAAACATCTGAATGACAATGGTGACATTAGATGCGATTTGAGTTCTCCATTGTAACCCCCAGTCCATAATGTCCAGCATTCAATGGAGAACCCCGAGTGCCAACACTTCTGTCAAACCAAGAGCACAGAAATATGTTTTAAAAAATACAGACATGTTGCTTTTTGGGACGCCCTAGGTGTCATATTTAAAGATCATTTGCCTCGCACCAAAACTGTATAATACATATTCTTACCACACTGAATTCAAGGCTGTGATTGGAACTCGTGGAATATCATGCACTCAAAATAATCAGTTCCTTTAAGACAACGCGCTCTCCCACATAGCATATCTTGTGCAGCTAGTAGCTACGGATTTGAATACCAAATTTCTTCCATATCCACCGTATTCTCCTGATTTGGCACCATGAACCTGTTTTTCTTTTCCCGAAGCTTAAAAAAAAAAACTATGCTAAAATGAAATCATCTTGACAATGACGAAAACGTTATACTGGCAAGTGATACCTGGTTTAATTCGAAACTATGTTCTTCTGTCGATACTAAACACGAATAAACCGTGTACACAATTTCAGTTCTCTATCACATTTACTTCTGGTGTAATGGCTGTGCAGTGTTTGAAAATATTGCCGTTCCAAGTTTTGTATTTACCTATTGTGTTGCATGACCTTCACAGAGGGTGAATACAAAATTTGTAACGGCAATATTTTAATACACTGCACAGTCATTAAAAATACACCCTATATAATGTTACACTCACATGACATTCATACAGCTTAAGTTTCGTAATCAGAATAATCACTTAACGTTCTGTTGTGTTCCCACACGAATCCGTGTCCATGAATCGTAAATGTATTCAACTAGAGATCCTCGGATGCGTGCAATGCAACTATAGACTGTTTCCACAACACATGTCCATCAATGCTGAATTATCTCCCCCGCATCACAGTAATTAGTTTGTCAGCATAAGTGTTTGAACGTCTCCTCTTGTAAGAGATTGCTTCGACATAAACGATTAATGATTTTCCATTTACTGGATAACAATAAAAGAGTATAACAATAATAATAGTCTCTTTCAGTCGTATCTGACTATTGGTTCGTGCCTCATGTAAGTAGGAAGCGTTAAGCCCCACAGCCTAGTGTTCGTTTCCGTATGTTAATTTATAGCATGAAAAATGAATTCACCGTAAACATGAGAATTAACTATAACTGTTCACTCACACTCCAAAATATTCAAGAAAACGAATTCATATAACAGAGTTACAGTCAGATTATGCAAATAGTTTAACATGGCAGAAGGTGTATTGTTCTTAAGAAAACGAATTACAAAAAGGGAACCTCCTCTTCCTCTCTCCTTCTTTTTCCTTTGTTTCGCAATATCAAGAAGGATATCGAGAGAGTTGCAAAAGATAGGATGGTCTTCAGGTGAGTTGCTTGTGTGTATATGCTCAATTGGAGAATACAGAGCAGAAGAAGCTCCGAGTACAGTGTTTTGATGAATGTCACATACCATACAATAACACTACATTCTTCTCTTTATGTCTATCTCGTGTTTAGTAAACCTATTTTACTTTGTCCTGGGTCTGTGTATTGCAGCAGTCTTTCATATCTGTTTTTCACAAGCTACAATACTTTGACACCCTTGTAATATAATGTACATATATTTGCTGTTGCTTATCTAATATACTTTAGATGATAGTTGTGTGTATTATTATTTCTTTGGGGGGTATTATGTGATTCCATCCCTTGCCCCCCCCCCCCCCCCCCCAAACAAAAAAAACAAGAAACAAACAAACAAACAAAAAAGCAAACAAACAAAACCTCCCAGCTTCAACGGGGCTGAGGTAAACTACGTCCTTGCAACATAAGTCCTAACCTCCAGTTAGAATCCTTGGATTTGATTATCCCCAGTCAGTCGACTCTAGGATAGTCACCCGATGATTTTCAGTAGTATGTGAGAATCTACATCCTCCACTGCATTACCTTGCCATACGTTAAACACTGTCCCTATCTGTGCACTGCCCTGTTATTAATTACACCAATTGCAAACATCGTGATAATGACGTTATTGTCGATTGCATACACAATTCGTACAAAACCCGTTATCAATAATACAACGAGAAAGGATACACATTGAGTCCCTTTAATCTGCAAGCAGGCAAGTTGCAATTAATTGTAGCGCTTCTGTCTGTTCTCATAAATCATTGACACGAAGCTTTAGAAAGTGCAGTGATGCATTGATCTTCTGTCGGGCTATGCATATCATATTTATAATTACTGTAGCCAGAATTTATAGCATGGATGCTCATAGTATTATGTTTCTCCTGTGCCGTTAGAATGGTCGCGTGTTCCAACAACAGTTGAGTGATTACATATAAGACTTTTTTTTACGTTCCTGGACTGAACAGATAAAGGCGATCAGAAATTTCAATAATATCGGTCCTTGGTGTGATATTGTGTGTTGTTTGTTCATCGCTACCAAAGAGGGCAGTGGTGCCTGTCATCTGTTAGTCCCCGTATGAGTTCCGTGGTAGCTAATTAAGCCTTGCTAATTAAGTCTTGCTAAACCTCGATTGATCTTACTGGCGTCCTAATTCGCAATAGCCACAGGGCAGCCATGCTAGCAAGGTTTAGCTACACATGTAGGGAAATCGGCCGTAATTTTCTTCCCACTACATAAAGCCAAAACATCAATTCTCCATTGATGAATTATAGACTGTCCAGAAATGAATGCCGTCATTCACGATCAATTATTTTGAAAACTGTCTGTTGCATCGTTATGAAATTTTTCCTGCCGTCTTATATTTACCCCCACCCAAGGAATATGTCTTTGATGGGTCCAAAAGCAACTTTAATCATGGAAAGCGGCGACATTTCTTTGATGTTTTGGTGAAAAGCTAGTGATTTCTCGCTAACAAACTCGTTTTACAGTAATGAATGCCCCGACAGTTCAGATGACGACACAATGCGTATCCGGATTCGTATGGGATAGGGTGCAATGTCTACTCTGCTGAGACGGAACATGATTACCTGTTCTGCACGACGAATATAGCTATGAATGTCTCTGTAGTGGGCTTCCTTCATAACGGTCAAGATGTTGGTCCTCTCTTCATTGAAGTTTATAGAATTATTCGTATGTTCGTGTGTTGTCTCCTCATTTGACAACATGTTTCTTCTCACGTTTCTTGTTATGCCACAATATGCCAGTTCCCACCACAATATTACTCTTCGGTTGATATTCAATGCGTCTAGAGCTTTTTTTTATCAATGTTTTGTCATCGTTGAAGGCTTACTGAATTGAAAATTCATTATTGTTGAATACAAACTGTTGCTATTGACAAGTTGTATTGTTTGTGCCGATGATGTCACGTTAAGGGCCTGCAATTCTTCTGAATAGTTGAGTAAAAATATCCAAGTAGGTGTGCATGTGGATTAATGTCTGCAATCTGCCCAGATCTTAGTCTGTGTCGCACGATTCCAGTAGGTTGATGACTGCTCTCGGTTGCATACAATTCAATCCATCCTTTCTCCAATAGTCATCCTTCTCTTTCAACACATGGTCCTCACATTTTTTTCCACTACCTTTTATAAATATTTAATAACGCGAACTGGGTTAGTATCTTGACGTTAGACAATTTGAATATAGTATTGTCAGCTGCCACCTGTCCTTTAATTTTAGCCCACAAAAGTTCTATAGTGTTAAAATGAGAATGGTACGGCGGAAGTCTCAAGCACCCATGACGATGCTCTTCTATCAACTTTTCGATTTGATATTTCTTGCTTTTTGGCGTCTGTTTTACAGAGGACAACAATTCTAGCTAGAAATACGTTTCTGGAAATGGTATGTTTTCCATTCGGAGCCATATCTTTATTGCTCCCTTTGTGTTCGATGCTATAGGTATTTTGTCTTCTTGGGCAACAACATTGATATCATGCATTGTCCATAATTGGACACGACGGTCTATCTAGAGATAGAAGCACTGTATTCTCGAGCCAATCTCTAAATACATTACCATTCATCTTATTATGATAATCCCTATTGTCTGTATGCTTTGATACGAACACGAGTTCAGCATTCTGTAGTAAGCCATTATGCATATTACCAGCATGGGCCATGACCAAATGCTGTCCTATACTTCTGGACACATACCGCTTTATCTTTTCATCCACTGATTGCCATTCCTTATCACTTGTATGGTGCGCATTGATCCACGTTTCATCCAAATACACTATGCCATAATTTTCTTTACGAATTTCCCTTATTTCACGTAGGTATCTGCTCCTCATGGCTCCTAAATGCGGTTGCTCGCAAAGTATATTTCTACCTCCATTGTAATTTCTAAACGTGAAGCCTAATGTCCTTATTATTTTTAACAAAGTTGTTTTGGATAGCTCTCTGTTATTGTTCTTTCTCAACCAAACCCTAAGTTTTCTTACAGTCACTGTTTTTTGGCATTCAGTATTTTTTATAATAGCTTGCCTTATGACATCCTTGTCAAAGCTATCTACACCTGCCTACCTACCTGTCGTTTGGTTATTGCGTGGTGGTTTAATTCCAGATTCTTGCACCCGTCGACGAAATTACTGTTTGTTCAAACCCAATGCATGCACTATTCTTTTTTCGGAATTTGTAATAGTATGAATAGTATGGAATAGTAATAGTATAATGGTGCAATAGAATAATAGAATAGTAATAGTAAAATAGTACGGCCGGTCGCCGTGGCCAAGGTCTTGCGAACGCGGTTTGTGAGCCCGTATACCTGGGTTCGAAACACAGCGGTGCTGGTTTTTCGATGAAGGTATAGGTGCCGGTCGTTCAGAAAGCAATGGTAAACTACTGAACGTAACATTTGCCCAGGATTCACGAACAGCAAAAATGCTGGGGTTGACTGCTACGTCCTTTGAAGTATATGCAACTAAATTTTTATTTTATAATAGTATGAAACAGTTTCATGCGATCAGCTTCTTGACAAAAATATGTGTACAACTTCATAGCGATGCTTTTAAGTGTACAAAAATTTCACATTCAGTCCCATTGAACAATATTCACACATTCCAATGTTAGCGATAAGTGGTAAGATTTAAACAAAAAATAATAATAATCAGGTTTCATGAAAGAACCCACATTGACGACACGGCTGAACACTCCCAGTTTAAACAGCGCAGGGTTCTTGCTATAAGGCCAATCCCGTGAACCACGGAGAATATTCAACATTGAACGCTGATTTTCCGGCTAAAGGTATAATACTTTTAAAATTATGGACTTAATCCCTGACCCGTAAATTATATACCGCATATAAACAAACATTGAAATCTGCTGTACAATCTCCAGAACAAAAATTATTTTGTTGGGTGGACATAATGATAAGGTTATATGCTAAATCTCATCATTTTCCATCTGTTGGTTACTGAGATATAGATTTTTATACGGAGGCAACCAAATGTAAATGCACTATCGGAGTGTCTTTGTGTTCCCTTTCCAGAGATCATCATAGGTTGGTCTGTCTGAATCAAGTCCCCATCAGGTGTTCTGTGATAGCTGCTCTTTTGACTTGCAAGACATCTTTGAGATACTCAAATGAGATTTATGCGGCTTATATTATTTCTGGCCAGCTGGTAAAACTTTCTTCGTCAAAGCTCCCTGCGGTTCTGTTCATCTCGTATATAGTATCTGCTCCCTCCCCCAGGAGTGTAGTTTTCGATTCTTCGTCATCTTTTCAACTGTTCTAATAATTTGTGATTGCTTACACTTTTAATGAGTCGTCTAGCATCTCCAGCAAGTGTCAATACCTTAGCGATGGTTTTCTTCTCAGTATACGATATTCTGTACATCATTCTGAAATCGCTACAAAATACTTACATATAAAACATGATAACCCTAGCAGTGTTTACTTCGTAAAATAAACAAACAATTACTTTAAAAGCTACCAAAGATATTTAGTTGTATACATACAGTTTCACTGTAATATAAATTCATGTAAACAAACAAACAAACAACATACAAATAAGGCAATAGTCGTTATAAAGAAGTGCTGGCATGTAGTTTGCTTGAAAATAGTTAATACACTCTTGATTGTCTTTGAATCTGTAGGTCTCAACTTACACCCACTACTGCCACTCCGTTTGAGAATCTATAATTTCAGATACAGTATAGTATACAAATACTCACATTTAAGCGTACGCATTGATCTATGAGATGCCATGTCGTCTCTGTACTCTGATATTATCCCCTCCCCTAACCCCACTTTCTTTACGAGTAGATTCTAGTAAACGCTTTCCTGTCACCTTATTTATGTATGTTTCTACCGAAACGGTTGTATGTTGTTGTTAGTAATACCTGTATCCTATTACGGGATTGTGGTAAGTGGCTGGACGATGTCTGCAGACCCCGTGGTCTTGGATTCTATCCATATCGGGCGGTGTCGTACCTTAAAGCCCTAACCTGGGTTCCGAGGAAGCCAAAATCTCAATTTGTTACCAGGAAATGTCTTAGACAGGAAAGTCGGTCGGCTTCATCCTGAACACATCAACCACTAAGTGTCGATTGCTGTATATAAAAATGGGTAGAACACCATATGTCCACTTGCACTTTAAGACGGTTACACGATTACTTTTCTTAATATACTGACTTATATTACACATTTAAATAACATCTGTCCAACACCATACGTCAAGAGTATGCCGGACAAGCAGCCATAACAAAGAATTCCAATACAGTGACGCTTCAAGCTGGATTTGATCCTCGTGATTGCACAGGCCACTATGGTCTATACGTATAAAATTGACCACTTCACTCACAGATGGTTGGTAAAACCATTCAAAGTATTCGTCTTTCACAGCCGAAGTTTCTGTTTCTGAAAATACTGGAGATGTCACGGTCAGCAGCAAGAGAGATCGAGAACACCCTAATGAAAACTGCAGGACACAAGCATGCAAAGACTTTGGGCACATACTTATGATGAGCTGAGACAAGAAGACAGCCGAAGACACGATCAGGTGATTCAAAGAGTAGTCTAAGGATTGACTGACCTAATGATTAAATGAACATCTTCATCCCCGTAGATTTAGTTCATACCTGTAGAAACAGACTTCTGTGACTTTCAGTTACAACTTGGCATAGATGGAATGAATGATCATCTGCTGCCTGGAACTAGACTTAGTTAACTCAATTTACCCAAAGCAACTGACTATATGAGCTCCCAGGACGGACACAACCTAACATATGTACCAGAACATGTTTTGGGAAGTAAAGGTGGCCTGTGCGATACTAACAACATCAACCATCTATGTCACGATTGGTCTATACAACTATGGGTTTAGCACCATATGTCTTAGTGCATGGAAACAGTTCCTTTACTTAAATGGATACCAGTAAATGTTCTGGAAAGTAAAAGCTACCAACATGACACTAGCTACGAGTGCATATTGGTCTATAAAATATGTTGGACAGCACCATATAGGCATTACGCGTCAATACGTAGAAGTGAATAGTTTACTTAACAGTACTCAACGTGACATTGTTTCTTGTGACGATAATTATTAGTATTTCAAATTTGTTTAATTGTTTTATATTGTAAGGTGACAATATATATTGATATTTTAATGTGGCACAATTTATTTATATCTTACTTGTGTCCATACATAACGGGCACACACATTACAAATCACAGGATAATTGCTTTCTTGTGACACTTACATGTAAATACAAAAAAATACAAAGAAAACCATTTATTTTATCCACTTTACAATACTGAAATATGAACAAATGTACAATTCTCAGACCTATAACTTAAACAAGAAAGTTAAGTCGAAAGTACACACTAGACTCATTTCTCTTTGTGAGGAAAAGTCGAAAGTATACATTAGGCTCATGTCTCCTTGCTCAAGATAAGTGGAAAATTCACATGAGTCTCATTTATCTTTGCTGAGATCTTTGTTGGAGGAGGACCGCTTCAAGCTTGTACACTTCCGCTGCGTCAGTGCCCAATAATAGAAGAAGCTGACCAGCATGCAAAGGCCACGAAACAATAGAGTGAGTGACACATTTCTGGTGAATGGCTCCGAGGACATCAGTAAGTGATAAATGGTGGCTGAAACACAATACAAAATCATATATATTTATATGTATATATATATACATACACGTCAAACATGCTAGGCATTAAATCACGAAACGTATTGTTTGTGACACTTCTGTCTAAATTACCTAATGGAATACATTGTTTTAAATATGTATTTAGTATTTCGGCCAAAGTAATATTCGTATATTCACGTCAAATAATATACACTTCTGCAGTTTGCACCCGACTAGATGCAGCGAAATCTGCAAGAAATCGTGCAAAATATTAAAACAAAAAACAAAAAGGTCGTGCGGCTGCTTCTATGTGTTGCCAATTGATTGATTGATTGATTTAGGAATCGACATCACAGCATTCGGGGCATTCCCATAAGTGCTCCGTCCCCATCCTCAGCATCCAGCGAAGAGTTTCAACACTAATAGTACCAGTAGCAATCTGATTATAAGTCCGTCTCGCCTTTCCTCTGAGCGTTGAGCGTCGGCCAGATCCCTTCGTCACTCCTCGTTGTCTCATTCTTGCCAGACCATGGTAATCCATTTGCTCCTCCGAGGTGTGCACATGCTCCCACAAGGCCGCAACCACGTCTGCCTTGTCATGTATCAATACTCCACCAAGTTCTGCAGAGCCAGCCAATCTATCCGCCTGTTCATTTCCCAGCACATCAGCATGCCCCGGAGAAAAGATCCAGGCGATGCTTGTCACCCGTGACCTCCAAAGCGAAGCAAGCCACTCCGCACGAAGTCTGCCCGTCCTCACCCTCGTCAGCATGCTTTCTGAGTCAGTTACAGTTGTATGATGTTATCTGTGTAAAACTATGTCATCTATATTATGTTATGTTGTAATATAAGAATATGTGATTGAAGCTGCTTGGTTATGCTGCTGTATGCAGTACAAGCGTTAACCTTAATGTCTTATTTCAGCTTGATAATAGTGTAACATTACAAGGACATCAGGCTCAAGATGACAGATAGGTTGTTGATCAGTTAAGACCTTCAGAGTGTTTCTGCTTCTGGCTAGTGTTTGCTTACATATTTCCCTCATTTTGGAGTGGTAGTGCATGATTCCGAGGCTCTGCTACTAAGTTAACGGCGTAGAGCGACACTGTGAGCAGAATATTTCATGTGGATTGTTTTCACATCTCTCCGTGGTGGTTGTATTGTGAACTGCATGCTCAGAAAAATGGCGCACGGCCGTTTGCTGAACAAGCTTGCTTTATCTTATTCAGTAGTGTGTGTACAGCTGCTGGTCTTCTAGTGACTGCTGCTTCCAGCAGTGAACTGTAAATATAGTGGCGGACTGTTGCAGTGACATTCCGTTAGCGGCCTTATGCTTGTATGCCTGTGTGTGCTGATGATTTTCGGGGGCTACCGTTTGTTCCATTTGTCACATGGGACAGTTGGGAGCATTTTGTGTGATATTCACTGGAACAGGAACGGAGCATTAAGGGATGACTCTTTGCAGTGAATATGGAAGTGTAACTAACGACTAGCGTTAAAATAAATGTACAACTCCTGTTTCTCTTTTCCTCTGGCTTTAGTGTATCCGTCTTTCCTTATCATCATTAACGAAGTACCATTTCCTACTGAAGTTCATCAGTAAAGAGACTTCATCTCTGCCCTGTATTTTCAAGATGCACTCAAACTTCATCTTATCAAATCATTTACCGGTTGTTATCTGCTTCTTTCTCACTTGACAAGGAAGCAGCCTTTTGCAGCGTGGCCATGGCTTCGAAGCCACATCGGTGCGAATTTGTCATAACTAAATTGGGCTCCAAGGTCGGTCCATTCTAACATGGGGTACCAAGAATCGTCTTGGAAGATAAAGGAGGCTGCCGTAATAAACACAGAGTCATCCACCTAGCACCGATTGGTGCATCGGTCTGGCGCCATTTGCCTAATGCACACACATGTGTGTAAAAGAACACTATATACTTACTTTAGTTTTACTCGAAAATGGATATAATAATACCAAGAACTTATTCGATCAAAATAGTAATGTTATTAATTGAATACGTTAGGAACAAGAGACAAAAAACATTATAGCCCAATTACTAGAATGGTAATATAAATCATATATGTATATACATGATTATGATAACATTTTGTTGAAAATATTTGTAAGCAACACGACAAAAAGGCAAATGAGTACACGCTGTAAGTGAAACCCTGGCCGAACAAATAGAAAGTGAAAACAATGCCAAACATAAGGCACCCCAAATGTCTAAAGAAATGACGACAACAATGCATGCTTGTATATCGTGCGTGGTTTCAAAGATAATAATATTTAATGTAATTTTGTTTATGTCAATGTACCTTTAAACTCGGTTACAGGAAGAAAAAAACTACATGAGACAATGTAAGGATCGGGACCTATGCAGGGTAGAAGATGTGGACATCGGGGTGATAATTTCAGCTATGGTCTTGAGACTGACGAACGGGATGATCATTATGGTTACATTCAGGAGAAATGCTTGTTATTTGCATTAGATCGGTTATATTCCCCACCCCCTCCCCAACCCGTTATCATATCGAGTAACGTATTAAGATACGTATCAATGCTGGTCTCTTCTCTTCGTCTGAACATAAGTCCATATTTAATGACCATATTGTAGCTTTCAGAAACCGTATGTGCTCTGTTTCTGATCCCAGATGTCTTTGATGAACACCATCTATTTCTTTTGCATTGTGCATTTAACTTATTTTCTATTAAAATATATCATTGTCTATGCGTGTTGTTCTCAGTGTTATTCCACAGGCAGTGCCACAATGAAACTAAAATATGTACCATATTGTAATCTGTAAGTGTCAATAAGTGCCGGTCTCCGAGGCCAAAGGCTTGCAAACGCGGTTCGTGAGCCGCTTACTAGGCGTTCGAAACGCAGCCGAGACCGATTTGTGCAGCAGACCGTGTCGCGTTGTGTTAAAACATGTTGGTATGGGAGCCGGTCGTTCAGAAAGCAATGGCAAACTACTGAACGTAAAATTTGCCTAGTACATCAACAGCAGCTGAATAATGATGGCGTTGACTGCAACGTCCTGCAAGGGATATGCAACATAAAAAAGGAGTCAATAAATCAATAAGTCAAGTGACATCGTTCCAAAATGAATCTCCAACACTTTCTATCCATCGATTTTTTATACTTTGCTCTAATCTCTGACAGATAGCTGTTTGACAGTTTACATTGCCAATTTTATTGTACAATACATCGTGCTCTTCTGCTTCTACCTGTTCATGACAGTTTGATTTTTATAACTACATTATGTTGTTTGTTAAGTTATAGAAACAATTGACTTGTCACTTTTTTTTTTTATTTCTTCCACTAGCTCTCTTTTCATTTCAAAGTCTCCGAAGTACTTCAATATTTATTTGCTTGTGTTGCCAAAAGCGTATCGTATTCTTCTGTGTGTTAACACTTCCAAGATCTCAGTTCGAATTTTTAACTGTCCAGTCGCTGCCCTTGCCGTCTATACTTTCGCCCGCCATGGTGTCTCCCTACAACACCATTATCTCTAGCCATGACCCGTAAAGGACGCGTCTAGCTCTTTATCTTCATTGCGCCTTAGGAGTGTAAAAGCCACCTTTACTATCTACAATACATTATATATACATATATCATATTTGTGTATTTATATATAGCATATTTATATATGAAAAGACATCACAGCAACACATTTATAGAAAATGTGAAGGCCTGGTAATAAACATCCCATCAGCTCTATTTGCAATCAAACCACCGTTAGTTAAAACTTAAATATTGCATGTAAGAAGAACGTCATGAACATGACAACAACAACCAAACAAGCCACAATAAAACATGCATTAGATAAATAAATGTATACTAAGGAATAAGCTTAAAAAAGCAATTTGCTGGAATAAAAATAAGGAGCAAATCAAGATTAAAAACACTTTCAGTGAAAATTCTACACATTATGAATAAAAACGAGGGTAATTGCTAATCTAAAATGCCGACTTCGAGAATGCCTCTAACAAGTGAATCACGTAACTTACAGATAAGATTAGTAAAAATGCCATTTGAGGGATTGAAATCACAACTTACGACATGTTCTATTGAATGAAGATGACATCGGAGTGTGCAGGGCAAGTGACATCACCGGTAATGCTTCACGTCCTTTGTGAGCATATAATAGAAATATAGGCTGCCCAAAACCTGGCTTGTCCTCCATAGAAACAGGACATATGTCCCCAGCCAGGCACGTACAGGGGAAACCATTGTAGCAGAGGAGAACACTGAAACTGAATATGGTACAATTTCACACTAATGAAATTGTTAATTAGCCTGAGCTGCAATTTTATAAGGAGGAGAAAATACATATGAAGGATATATAAGCATTAAACAGTACTATGACCATGGAACGATTTTAGACCAATGAATTTGTTAATTGGCCTGACTTGCAATCTTACAAGGAGAGGGATATCTAAATGCGGGATACGTAGCATTAAACTATACTGTAGACAATATAGCACGTTTTAGGACCAAATAGGATGTGGATTTTGTCAACCCATGGTCTGGCTAAAGGAAACCTCTTCAGCTTGTCACTAGGGGTTTTCAAATAAATGGTTTCAATACTTAGGCAGCCCTTTGCAAGATTTGGACGAATACTTGTGTAATAAGACATAGTTCGGTAGACATTCGAGTTCGCTTTATAGATCTCTACCCGTTTATTAAACTACTGAGCGTAATCTTGCCAAGAGATCAACAGACAGCTGAAAGATGCTGCTGTTGACAGCTAAGTCCTGTAAAAGGATACGCAAAACATTTACATTTACCCGTTTATTAAACAAGGTCAGCAAGATACTTAACTTAGATCACCTCTGTGACGGGCCTAGAATACATGGATTATTATGCTAGCCACAGAGATTCTAGATTGTCGGTTTATTTTCTTTAACCCTGGAACATCTCCAGAATTTGCACTTGAACTTTTAAAACTACTTATGAATTCGGAAATACTGTACAAGTGATATTATATTATGTGATTAGCATTTTGGGATTATGTGCTAAACAAGGAAAAAATAACCATACGAAAAACAGAATTAGAGACAGGAATAGCTATTATGAGAAAGACACGAAGGGCGCTGAAAGAGACAGCAAAGGATGGGAGGATTGGAACGTTTTGGGTTGGGACCAGTGCTCCAATGGTGGGATAACCGGCAGAAGGAGAAGATGACTATGAACGTTTAAAGACAAGATAATGTGCAAGAGGTGTCCCTGCGTCTGGTGAGGCAAGCTAATCGTATCAGTGCTAGCTAGCGCTTTCCCTTCGGGGCTGGAGGGGCGTGGTTGAAAAGTGAACGTTAATATTCCGCTAATGACCCTCATGACATCATATCCTGGTCAACACTACCTCTAGGCGGTGCATAATGGTAAATAAAGATTCCGAGATCTTTGGCTAACGGGGCACTGGTTCGCCAGGTGGCTTCAGATCCACCTGAATAAGCTCTCCCTAAATATGTGGCTGGCCTATCTGACCAACAGTAGACTACACACTATTGCAACGAAGATAGATAAACTATATGTACTGGCATAACCCATTTACTAGAAATAGGACATAAGACTACAGCTCCCTCAAGGCTTTGCAGCAAGGTCAGAACCAGCACAGAAAACACAGCAGTTGTGTTTGTCAGATAGTGTATAGCAAGACAAGGCAATAAAGAAGAGACACAATATTTCGACTGAACTCAGGTGACAATTAAGACAAGGAAATGTCAAGCTTTTTTATTTGGGGTGGCGGGGATCCGTAGGCCAGCAAGTAAAGCATTAGTGAATAAACTTATTAAACCCTTTTCAGAATATGTTGGTGTCTTACAGACAATGACCCCCGCTAATGCAGATATACGTTGTCATGTTTAGCATGTCGAGTCTATTTTATAATATTGTGCCTGACTTCAACCAAGAGTTGGCGTCGTTTTAGACAGTTCTTTGAATTTTAATAAAGCGTTTGGTAGAAATAAACAAAGACCGAAATATTTGCTTCATTGACTGCACAAAGTCTTTTAAAAGAGTTAGACATGCCAACACGAAAAAAGATGATTGCCGACCACCAAATTGATAGATACAGATCTTTGACCTTGGAAAGAACATATCCTGGAAAGAACAAGCTGCCATAAAATTGATCCAGAACACCAGGGACCGAGATCTGAGGAGACGCTGTGTTTCCTGGGAGTGCAAACTATTCTTCTGTATGCACACAAGTCCAGAGCATCACATATATGTTGTCGGTTCAATCAACATAATGGTCAGTTGAGTTTAAATGTTAACTTTTCATCCTTGACTTTGAGGACATACATTACAAGTACCTCGGGATTCTTAGTGGCTTCGCCTGATTGCAAAGGACACTGATAATAGGGACAGCTAACCATCAAGCAAACCAAAATATCAAATGCACTCACTAGCAGTAGCAACAGTTGAACGTGCGCGGAATACGCTAGTGTTTAAAGGGAGGAAATGAAAATATATTTCTAATTAAATGTTCAATGTAAATCAATAACACCACGCAATGCATCTTCTCTACCAAGTTACTTTAGGAAAAGATGAACTAATGTAATCAGTGACATGCTGTTATTAGGTATTCTACTCTACAAATGTAAGCTGTGCCCGTGCGTTCATGTAATATCTACTGTAGGCAGTGAGACATCGTGAACAACCGACTATACTCATGAGAAACATGTGGAGGTGACGTTATGAGTGCCACATAACGGAACATGCGCCACCAAGTATAAAGAAGAGACCTTACTGGATTTTCCCAGACAGTCACAAAACTGGACGACAAATATGAGAAACCAAGGAAAGGAAAACGTGATTGGACGGCAACGGGGGACGCTGTGAATTCGTGGATTCTAAAGGATGTGTTTATAAAAGGCTCCGTGTGAAGGTGACACCTGGAGGCGGTAATTTCGTGATGAAGCAGCTGGGAGTCCGGAGAGGAATATATTAAAGACAACACAACAGTAGAAAGACCGGGTGCGGATACCTAGACTTTTATTTAATCAGTTGAACTGAGGATTTGGATAATTAAGCCTCAATGGCAGCGAGCTGGACTCGGAGCTCGTAAGTAGATGTTATTTAAGTGAGCGCCGATCCTGTGTATAGGGATCAGCTCACGTTTCTACAAGAGTTATATCTTGTGTCCTGCGGCGGAATAAAAGTACGTCTTTCGCTTGCTCGATTTGAGTCTGCCATATGTTCATGATCCTGTTGGTAAGATAGAACATGTTTTGTTGTTCTGATCTGTTCTTGACGAGTTCAATTTGAGTTGCTTTTAGTGTACGGTCCCGTGGGATTTAGAGGACAGGCACTTTAAGACACGTGGGGGTCGTCTCTGGACTGTTTGGTTGTCAACACAGATTCCCCGCCAGTTTCCATAGCTGAACATAAAAGAAATTACGCGCCAGCGGCACATTCCACACCGTGCTACACAGAAAGAAAGAAGGAGCACATGAAAACCCGTGTCACCAAAATGCCGGAGGAACACCCAGAATAAATGAAGTGAAAAGCATTTTGTGATAAAGTAATAACAGGTGAAATTAAAACATCATAAAAACTGTAAGTACGTACAAAATTAATACATAATAACTCAATCATGTTCAAGAAGTGCGATCTATTAATCATATCAAGTTTGCACCAGATGCGCAAAAACATTCCACCTTATTGAACACACCACAGAGCTATGAAATATTAGAAACAACGAACATTTAGTAATAGTGTAACTTATTTAAGAACAGTATTTATTTAAAGAATATACAGTTACAACTATAAGTCTACGTGAGAAAAGAAGATGGTGGTTACATAAGAGATATACGAAACAATGGACACCATGGCCGACATTGAAAAGAATTATGTCGATGTGAGTAGGCAGTGAGATCTGAAGAAACACTGCGCTGCCACAATTCTACACCACAGTAACCTATTATACTATAGCACAACGATTGACAATTTGTATTCAAGAATCTGTGATCGATTGGAACTGCTCGAAAGTGTTGCATTATGTTGAGCAATTTGCTGAATCTATGAAGTTCATTACAGACTCAGACATTTGTCACAATTTTATCAGATTTATCGGTGGACTGATATACACATGATGGGGTGTACTGCCGACGCACAGTTATAGTTACGTGGTTGGAAAGACATTCCCTAATTCTGTGAGCAGCACAGAAAGTTTTGACTTGTTGGTTCAGAACGCCAAAGCATTTAACTACCTACATTTGTGGGACATGTACATCATACGTTCATTATATCTGCTGCCGACACTACTTCATGTCTGAATTATCGGCGCATAAGTGAGTTAGTACATATTACGACATTTTATATGCACACTTCGTCATATCTCAAGGTGGATAGCACGTACACCACGGACACTCATCTCCACCATAATTGACAAGGAAGATGTTGCGTTATTTGGACGTTGCACATATATGAACATATTTACAACTGGACGTTACATACATCAACGCATAATGACAACCAGGTCAGTGTACACAAATTTATTACGTCATTGAGGACATTACATTAGTCACATACCGGACACTTCATCACACGTCAGGACGACACGCACACGTACACTATGACATATTATTGTTGAAATTGTCGAGGATTTCTCTACCATCGAGCAAGTCAACGCGGTCAATCGGGACCGAACACGAACTCCTCACGTCGACATTTATGAACTGAATTTACGAACGTACTCTAATACGCTGACGCCAGGACATACGAACACTGTCACACGGATCGATAACAAGACTACACTATCGTTTATCATCGTGATAACGGGCGCACAGCCTGTTCACTCATTGGACCTTACTTACCAGAAGTCTAATCACGTCATTCAACTGTACTTACTTCACTGTGGACATCATTCACTCAAATACCTACAGCGCACATTCAGCCTAAAGTATAAATACTAAGGCTGAAATAAACTCAAGTTTCGTCGATATACCACAGCCGACTACGTGTTCTTATGAGTCGGTGACGGACCACGTCCAGGGTACCGGTACAAGTTAATTGTACTATCATCTCAAGGCAGGAGCAACAATCGTTACACAACTCCTCACATATTTTCATGCAGCCAGGATATCACTAATCGATTGCCAATTACGGATCAGTATAGTTTGGAACGTATCAACACGTAATTGAGAGTCTCAAATTATATCAATTCTCGAGCGATTCAAATATTACTCTACGTTCGGGAGATGCACTAAAGGCCAGTAGCAATTGTATTGTTGATGTATTATAGCATTGATGCTAGTAATAAGGCACTATTTATCAATTTTTTTTTGTTCTGATCTTGCGGGCGTCACCACAATACTATTGTCTTGTCATAACTGTAGTAGTATAGTATGTGCGTTACCCGTTAAAATGTGGATACAAAAATTTGTTATTGTTTGTAAACAATAATATGTATTCGAGTCACTCGTCATTCATCTTTGATGATTGTTAATTGTCTTGCGTTACATATATATTGTATATTCAATATATTTCTTCATATTTATTTCTCTAGTATATTTATTTAGTTTATTATAGAGATATTTGATTGATTTTTTTTGTGGTGTTCGAGTTGACACTACAAATTTATTTGAGTTGTATTTGCTCAATTGTGGTACAACATTTACTGTACTATCCGAGTGATAGTGATCTGAGACAATATTACAATTTTGTCGATTCTTTTCTTCTCTTGCCTACGACCATATTTATTTCACCCAGATAGCTCATTTTACAGGTAGGACATTAAGAGAAGATGTCTACGCTGCAATATTTTTTTGAAATGGGTGAGAAGTCTGGTCTAACTGGTGCTGAGCTTCGAAATTGGGCAAAGCTTGAGTTCAGTGAAAAACAGAAACGTGACAAGGAGGAAAGACAACTTCAAGCCACACGTGAGAAGGAGGAAAGACAGGAAAGATTGGCGTCGGAAAAGGAAACCAAACAACTTCAGATGGCTCTTGAGAGAGAACTGAAAGAAAAAGAGATGGCTATTAGACAAAATGAGATAGTTTTGGAACGCGAAAAAATTGCAGCAGAAAAAGAGAAATTAATTATGGAAATGCAATTGAAAGAAAAACAATTGGCGTTTGATAAAGAGCGACTTGCTACAGAAACACTCTGGAAGGACAAGGAGGTTGAAGGTAACATAAAGGTCAAGACGCTTGAGATGGAACGTGGAGCTGAAATCGAACGAGAGAAAATGCTGGCTAAACAGAACGATCCTGTGAAAAAGTACCAAGGTTTATTCAGGAATTTTCAACAAGGTGATTCAGTTAGTTCATGGTTAACCAACTTTGAAGTGCTCGTAAAGTATTACAAGGTACCGGAGAAGGACGTACCGATTTTGTTTCATCGTCACCTCGCGTTAGAGCCGTTGAAAGTGATAGAGTTAATTCCTGAGGATTTACGTACGAACTACAAATATATGCGCGATCGGGTGCTATCACATTTTTCTTTGGATGAATCTGGTTTACGGACTAAGTTTAAAACACTTACACCGAAATCGAATCAAACATTCCTGGATTTCGCTTCGGAAATGTCTTCTAGTTTTGATAAGTGGTGTAAGGCTGCGGATATTAATGATAGTTATGAGAAAGTGAGAGACTTAATTATCAGAGATAGAATGTTGTCTGCAATACCAGAACCTATGTCAGTATTTCTGATGGAAAATAAATGTAAGAGTTTAAGTGAGATGGAAGCTAAAGGTGAGTCTTACTTTAATGCACATAGAGACGTGTTTGCCAACTGTACTCAACCTGAATTAGTAATAGGAGCAAGTGCAAAATTCCAAAGAGGAAACGGTAAGTTTAGAAAGTTTAGTAGTGGTAGCAATAGAAATAGTCCTTACAATAGAGAAGGTGATAGACCAAAGAAAGGCCAATTCACCAGATGTCAGTATTGTAGATTATCGCACGGAAACTTAGAGATGTGTGATAAACATCCAGGTTATATCGCATATCTGAAAGACATTATTACTAAGAAGAGAAGTAAGTATGACTCTTTTAAAAGAAGCATTAAATGTTTCTCATGTAGGGCGTACGGACACACAAGCAGGTCTTGTCCAATGAGAAATTCCTGGAAGGAAGCCAGTATCGCATATGTGTTGTCTAGTAGTAGTAGCGATTCAGATGATCTAGAGGACACACACGCAGCCATAATAGAATCATACAATAACAAAACAGGTAAAGAAGGTCATAATAGTAATGATGACCTTACATCAGCCAATAAGAGACATATTCACGAGGCAAATGCAGCATACACTCGTCAAGGTACTCTGACGATACACCAAGCGTTGGTGAATGGTTTACCAACAACCTGTTTTAGAGACACAGGGTCCGATATTACAGGTGTTAATCACAAACTCATAAGAGAAAGTGATTATACAGGTAAAAGTATTGAGTGCAGGACATTTGGGGGTACAATAGAAATGTACAAAACTGCATTGGTCAGTATAAAATGCCCATACTATAAAGGTCGAGTGTGCGCAGCAGTACTACCAAACCCATGTGCTGGGTTGATAATTGGTAACATCGCAGATGTCAAAGATTACGCTCAAACTATAGAACGCAAACCTGATGTGATACTCACAACAACACAAGAAGAAGGAATTACACATTCATTAAAAGTTCAACTGACTGATAATAACAACAGTGTGGCACACAAAAATAGAACAAAAGTTAAACACAATAGTTACAAACAACAGATGAAATGGGATGTTGTAACCATATTTATGACAAACATGTTGAGTTGGCTTAAATTGACTTTATCTCAGGTTACATCCATAGTCACAAACACAGCCTCACAAACAAAGGCATATATTGATGATATTGGGAATAAAAATACAGTCATTCAATCACTCATGAAAATGTATACACAAGTCAATAATAACAAACAAAATTACGATGCATTAATTAATGCGTACTTTCATTGCTTGGCTTGTTTCTGCTACAAATTAATCAAATATACTTTATTGTCGTTATATATACGAGTGAAAGTTATGACAGTGTTCAATTTAACAAAGTTGAAAAGTACAAATATGAACATACGTTCAGTACGGAAACACCATAAGTATGAAAGAAAGAAAGAGAGAAAGAAATAGAATAAAAGGGAAGAATAAAAGAAAAATAGAATGGGATGAAAGTGTTAGGTTCATATTAACACAAAATACATTATAGACACATTTACAGTCTTATTACTTAGAATTCCAAATTTTTTAGATCTAAATCTATATTTGTTCAAAGTGTTCACGCTATTTCATATCTCCACACTTAGGTGTGTGAAAATATTTTAGTTCTCTATTTTATAGATAATTGTTAGTAACTATATTGTTATTTTATTATGATGAATTGGTTAAGGATTTATTCTTGTTGAGTCATAATATTAGAATATAATTCTGAGTTATTTTCTTAAAAAGTCTTAAATCTTTGAAATGTATGATTTTTCACATGTATATATCTATATTACAGACCTATAAAAATAGTTGGACAGAGGATCATGAGAAATTATTACAACAAATAAAAACTCTATTTAGTACATATCCTATTTTGAAATTACCTGATATTTCAAAAGATTTTGTTTTACAAACGGATGCTAGTTTACATGCTATTTCAGCTGTATTACTTCAATTGCATGAGGGGAAACTACATCCTATTCTTTATTTCAGTAAAAAGCTATCTGAAACTCAAAGAAATTATGCTGTTACTGAATTAGAGGCTCTAGCTTTAATTGAAAGTATTGAGAAGTTCTCTAGATACTTACTAGGTAGGAAATTTCTGGTTCTGTCGGATAACAAACCGTTACAAATTTTCAAATCGGGTCATCCGAAGAATTCTAGAATACATAGATGGTCATTACTATTACAAGACTATGAATTTGACATCTGTCACATTCCTGGAAAGGATAATAATCTTGCTGACATTCTCAGTCG
This sequence comes from Cepaea hortensis, assembly GCA_963921405.1. Classification (NCBI taxonomy): domain Eukaryota; kingdom Metazoa; phylum Mollusca; class Gastropoda; order Stylommatophora; family Helicidae; genus Cepaea; species Cepaea hortensis. The sequence continues at coordinate 46,795,810 of OY992892.1, read as the reverse complement.
ATTATAGTTGAATAGAAGGGCAGATCTTTGTTATAAGTTAATTAGTTATATATATATTAATGTTCTGTTCTTTCATAAGTTATTAAGAAAGTCGATAAAGATATATTCAGATGGCGCCTAATTGAGGGAGTAATGATATAAGAATCAACTAAATATTAATAGATTATTATTACAAATAGAATTTAGTCAATTAGGTACATATGTTACCGATTTTCCATTGACAGCTTGAGTGAAGGCAATACTCGGAATAAGAACGTCACAAGAGACGCGTGATTGGAACATTCATTGTGCATTTAATGGCCAAGTCAAGTATTTTGTTTTGTATTGTCACACTAACTTTGAACAGTATATGATTGTGTTAATAATAGTTATTCATTAGTTGATTGTTAAATTATTAATAAGTAATTGTAAATTAGTATTAATATGGTATTGGTATTAATATAAATAGTGAATGCTATGATATTAATTATTTACAATGTTGTTAGATTAATTAATATTATATTAGATGGATTAAGCTGCACAGAAGGAGCAAAAGAATAGATACAATCAAGCGACATTCTTAAAATATCCACAGGAAAAGGATCAATGGATTCTCAAGGCGGAAAGCGTATAAGTCACCCTACCCATGGAGATAAATTTCAGGAAAAGAAATAGATGTATGGTACCAAACAAGGACAACAAGGATCAACTACAACAAAAATGGTTACATGGAAAACCTCATTATTACCCTCGTCCTAAACTCATGGTAAAACCTAGAGTTAGGACACACTTGTCTATTATGACAAGGTAGGGACTAATATGTTTATTAGTTGGTCTGATTGCCCATGATCAGCCACACGACGTCCAACGGAGGGTTTGGACAGGTGGGCGTGCCCGTTATGTAGCTTTATTTTTTTTTCAGGGTAGATAAGGGGGTAAAACCAAGTGTTATTCAGTTGTAGTTAAAAAAAAAAAAAAAAAAAAAAAATTGTTGTGATAGTCGTACAGATATACAGATATAAAGGAAAAAATTATAAATAATTTTTTTATCTGGGAGGGGGCATTATGCCACATAACGGAACATGCGCCACCAAGTATAAAGAAGAGACCTTACTGGATTTTCCCAGACAGTCACAAAACTGGACGACAAATATGAGAAACCAAGGAAAGGAAAACAACGTGATTGGACGGCAACGGGGGACGCTGTGAATTCGTGGATTCTAAAGGATGTGTTTATAAAAGGCTCCGTGTGAAGGTGACACCTGGAGGCGGTAATTTCGTGATGAAGCAGCTGGGAGTCCGGAGAGGAATATATTAAAGACAACACAACAGTAGAAAGACCGGGTGCGGATACCTAGACTTTTATTTAATCAGTTGAACTGAGGATTTGGATAATTAAGCCTCAAGGGCAGCGAGCTGGACTCGGAGCTCGTAAGTAGATGTTATTTAAGTGAGCGCCGATCCTGTGTATAGGGATCAGCTCACGTTTCTACAAGAGTTATATCTTGTGTCCTGCGGCGGAATAAAAGTACGTCTTTCGCTTGCTCAATTTGAGTCTGCCATATGTTCATGATCCTGTTGGTAAGATAGAACATGTTTTGTTGTTCTGATCTGTTCTTGACGAGTTCAATTTGAGTTGCTTTTAGTGTACGGTCCCGTGGGATTTAGAGGACAGGCACTTTAAGACAATGAGCACAATTGTATCTAGTTTAAGATGCTGATTTAACAGCAGCCTCTAAACAACGTTAATTTTTTTGGGCATAAAATATAAAACCCATTGCAAACATGGCTCTAAATACTAATTTGGGGACTAAAAGCATTTAGCCTAAATACACGCTAGAGAGGAATACTCCGATGCGAAGTAGTACAGCAGCCTGCATAGCGCTTCGAAGGTTGGGGGTTCGATTCCGGGCCGCGACCTTCGGTTCACGAGTGCATTTTTTCGGAGACTCCTGGGGATCGTCGCTGGAGCTACGTAGTTCGGGATTTGTGCGACGCTTTCGGCAGCCCGAGCTGCGGAAAGAGACTGAGCACTATGGGATAAAAACCGGTCGACCCTGTCGACTTTTAAACGACTGTTTAAATTGCATAACAGAAAAATGAAATAGTACGCTGAAAAATCCAAATATCTAAAACAGTAAATACGATATAACAAAAGTGTGTATAAGCTGAAGTGTGTAGGTCATACTGGCCACTTCCCTTGTAATACTTGGGACGGTTGATCGGCGGTCCGACAAACCACCATCGTAAAACTTCCCGTTGTTTCAGAATCAGATTTGTGCCTCTAAATGTAATGTAGCTTCGCTGAAATTTGTTGAATTCCAAGGATATCTCAAATTGGCTATTGGAACGTTGCTCATTCAATGGCCAAGTAAACATCCAAGATCTACAACAGGTAGTAGCGAACCGCCAAGCATGGAGAGTCAGGACTTTTGCCCTATGCGCCGCCTTAGGCTCAAGAGGAAAGACTAACTAACTAACTAACCCCCAATAAAATATACTTCTATGAATGGATTCTGGTGCCTGGTTTAGGTTAGGCTCCAGCTGGATTTCAAAGAAGACACAACTAAGTTCCAGGACCAGAAAGTGGGGATTGACATTGAATTGACAGAAAACAAGAGAAAACTAGAAATCAGAGGATGCCAGACAAACAATTGCAATTAAAAACACTTTGAATTACATTTTTCGGTTGACTAATGTAATGTATTCTTGCATGCCTATGATCATATGTTCGAATCCCCTTCGAGATGGGGACTCTTCTAAAAATGTATCTTCCCAGAAAATGTATCTAACATGGGTATGAGGAAGTGTTCTGGGAAGTAACATTAGTCGCGCAATATTTACCATATAAACCATTCGACTGCCCATTTTTGTAACAAACTATGATGATTGGAAAAGGGTCCTCTTTAATAATCTATGACATCTACTTCACTGTCCACGTTTTTGTATTGCTAGTTAACACACCAAAGCATCTGTTTAGCTTAAGTTGCATACATTGTCGCGAAAGCAGCAGCGGTGGCTGTATTCCTGTAATCTTCTAGAATAACGTGTTTTCTAAAGCATTACTTCAAAGCAGTTGCAATAGCCAATGAAACAACTCAACGGAATTTAATAAATACTTCTTAAAATCAATAATTTATGTGCTGCCCATGCATGCATTAAGGCAAACAGGCAAAGTTAAAGCAAACATATAAATATAATAATAGTGATTATAATTAAAAACCAATAAAAATGGCAAAAACGATATAATCCATGAGCTGCTTTGATCATTTCAACAATAGCATGTAAGCAGCACTGCAAACAAGAGAAAATATTGCAAGGAACATAATATAAAACAGAACCAAGCGTTGTGTCCTGTTGATTTAATCACCCATGAAACACACAAATAGCAATTATTTGGGAACTCATGGTGCCATTGAAATAAATTCACAATGTACCAGGCTCAACATAACGGTCTTTTTTTAGTATTTTTTGTTGTTGACTTATGCTTTGCTATACCTGGGTTTGAAACAGCGGTGCTGGTTTTCTCGAAAAAAAGGTATAGGTGCCGGTCGTTCAGAAAGCAATATCAAACTACTGAACGTAAAATTTGCCCGGGAATCACGAACAGCGAAAATGCTGGGGTTGACTGCTACGTCCTGTGAAAGACATGCAACTAAATGTTTTTTGTTAATATATCTTTCCGTGACCTATGGTGCTATTATAATAGGTGGGTGCGAGTTCTGTTTATATCCCATAGTTACAGCTTAAAGTGTATGATAGACCTAGCCAATGAAGACATCTTTTCTAGGGGTGACTGGTTGTTCTTTCAGAGAAGGGGTTTTGTCATTTTTTTAAAAACTTTCTTTAAATTGCCTTCAGTTGTTATAGTCTCTATTGCGTCCTCTGATCTATATACATATCTATATCACATCTATATACATCTTTCGTCTATTTCTATGAGCGCCAGTCAATAGAAGTATTTGCTACATTATAAAATGTAGAATATTACAGAAGTCCTGAGGCCATTATTAAAACAAGATTAACTCAATGTGTTGCACTAAACTCAAATTACTTAATTTTAATTTTCTTTACTCTTTGAAGTGCAGACTATTACTTCTACCCACTATATGCTACCTAGTTGTTACAATGAATGTTTGTGTTCTAGCTACTTTAACTCCCACAATTCCAAAAATTAACTACTTTGACCCACTCTATCCTAGTTGTTACTTTGAATATATGTCCTAGTTACTTTAACTATTATAGACCAGGGACCTGAAGAAGGAGAATCAGCATACTCCCATTAGGGACATTAACGTATTCAACCGTACTACAGAGTGTCTGTCCCAAGGAGGCACCAGTGCTTACCTACAAACTGGATCACGAAGTAGACCATAGAGCTGAGCATACACATGCGAATAATGTCACGATCCTGCGAGCTTAACGTCATCCAGTACACTATTGACAGGCCTAGGAGAAATCAATGAAAGTATATCAATAACAATGCTCAATCATTACACATAATGAACTAAATCAGTGACAGAATATAAATAACAATGCTCAATTATTTAACATAACTAACTAAAGTAAAGGACACCTTTTCTCGCCACGAGGCATTTTTGGTGGCAAGGTACTTGTCTAATTGTGTTTATGCAAGTAGGCACTCTTTTGGTGATGTGGCCATAACCATGCAAACCGTCTTTACTTCCCAGCAAATCGTGAGGTACCATTTCTATACTGGGTCGATCTTGGCAGCCCAGGGCGACGACGAAAAAGATCCCATAACATAATTGCTGGACTTTTCTTTCTTTCAATACGTAGACGAGTGTTGTGAATTCCTTGAACTACCAGAGTAACTAACAATAACGGCCTAAAAAAAAAAAGTCTAATGAAGCTAGAACGGTATATTCAACAATAAGAATGAGACCAACAACTTTCTTTGGTCATGTGATGAGAAGAGAAGCATTGGAGAACATCGTGATGACTGGAAGGATCGAGGGGAAGAGAGTCAGGGTTGACCAAGAGAAATGATGCTGGGTGGACTGAGGCAATAGATGGCAGAATATCATCAGCAGAGTTGATCAAGAATGCCAAAGACCGAGATCTGTCGAAAGATATGAACGCCTGCGCCAGCTGGGAAACACAAATGCCTCAGTTAATCCCGATCATCATCACTGTATTGTATATAAATTACATGTTAACAATAGGTAAATAGAATGTCAGAACACTTATGTAAAACAGAAAGCTAGAAAACACCAAGAGAGAAATGGATAGTATGAAGATAAATATATTAGGTATTAGCGAGATGCGAGGTGTTGAAAATACTATTAAGATGACCACATACGTATGCTCGCGGGAGGGAAGGAATACAAACAATTGAGGAGTTGGCGAAATTATGGATCAACAGAGCGCTAAAACAGTTAACAGATATTTGACAACCTCCGATAGAGTGCATTTAGTGAAACTCCATGGCAAACTTCTGGAAAATAATATAATATAGGCATATGCTCCAACAGTATATAGAATAGAAGAAGATATAGATGTACTTTATAATGAGCTAGACAAGACTTTGGACCAGTGCAAACGTTTTGAAATAACAGCGATACTCGGGCACTTCAGTGCAGAAGTAGGCAAGGAAAATGTAAACAGAATAATGATTGGTGGGCTTGGTGAAAGGAATGAGAGAGGTGATGGAATAATAATAGCATGTGCAAATTCTCATGATACGATAATAAGTAACACCTGGTTCAATCACCATCATCGACGATAATGCACATAGGCAATTCCTGGAGTTAATGGTCACAATAGAATCGCCTACATATTGATTCCTAAGACATTCAGTAGCAACTGGAGCAAAAACTAGACTAGGTATATACTGCCATAGGGAACATGAGCCAGATATAGGAAAGCTGAGGTTAACACTGAAGGCTATAATGATCCCCCCACCCCATCCTAAAGAACATGAATTTAGACCTAGCATTGTGTAAAACAGACAAAGAAATTAGAAAAAGGCACAATGTTACTGTACTGAACATATATAATACAATGGAGATAATACAGACTAATTATGAGCAATGAGTCATGTTGCGAGAATTAACACAGAAGACAGCGAAAGAAATAATACATCCTATACATAGAATTGCAAAAAAAAGAGATGGATGTCACTTGCAATTCTGCAGATGATGGATGCAAGAAGAAAGAAAAAGCGCGATAAAAGAAAAAGAATATAATAGAAGACATAAAATATAAATAAATGCATATAGGCTATGTAGATCTGGCCAAATAAAAAATGTACGGAGATTGGGACAAAGAAAGCAAAAAACTTGCATTCTATTTACCAGCAATTAAATATCCTAACAGACAGAAAAACAGGAAATAACATTAGGCGTTTAAAAATCAGGCATGTCGCTTTATAAATGGAACAAGATGATGTAGTTAATGGATGGACAGAATATCTAGAAGAACTATACGGAGAATGGAAACCGGATGTAAATGTTCAAGACAAAGGCAGAAGTCTCTGGTAATTGTAGCGGAAGTTTGGGTTGCACTACATTACCTTGAGACAGGAAAGACACCTGGACCAGACAATATTAGTTTGGAGGAAACTGGGGCCCTGGGAGATTTTGAAATTTGAATGATGACACATTTCTAAGTGACATCTATCTATGTTAGTGAGTGCATCCCCGGCGACTTATTAACATTCATTTTGATATCTCTGCAAAAATGTAATTTTTAATATCAGACACTTACGAATGTGGAGATCATCACACAATAAGTCTCGTGAGTCATATGACAAAGCAGTTACTGTGAACAATTTTGAAAAGAGCAAGAAACGAGATTACAGCAGAAATTGGTTATTAAGAATGTGGATTTGTATAGAAAATGGGCACAAATAATTCTATAAGCATTCTCTTTTATAAAGAGGGGTACTGTTACGAAGAGCTATAGAAGCAAAATCTATATGCGCGGATGTTCCATAGACTACACAAAGGCCTTTGAAATTGTGAAATAGAAGGACATAATCAAAGTACTAGCATATTTCAACATTGATGGCAACGATTTGCGAATAATGAAAAACATATATTGGCAGAAAACAGCAGCCATACGAATCAACAACCATTTAGGAACATTTCAGTGCATCAGTTATCAGTTGGGGTATGGTCATTGCACTCCGGACAGGTCCATAGGTGCTCAGATCCTCCCCCCCCCCCCCCCCATCGCCACCCTCCCCTAGCATATGTATCAGCGTCCAGTGGCTAATAGTACCAGTTCTGTGTTAGTTAACGAGGCACCTCGTTTTCCCGATGTACCTCTCGTGTCTGGCCGTGCCAATTCTTACTCCCAAGTCTCGCATCCTGGACAACGATGTGGATTTACTGACGTCAAAGATCTCTGTTCTCGACATCTCTTTAAGGATGTTAATAACATCGGCGCGATCCATGGGCTGGCCATCTGCACGGGATGCAGAGCCAGCCAGTTTATCAGCTCGTTCATTTACTTCGACTCCCGCATGTCCCGGGACGAAGATGAAGGTGATCCTACGGACAACGGACTTCCGCAGCGAATCAGTCCACTGTCTACGCACAAATCCTGCATCGACCTTCCGAATCATGCTCATTGAATCACTTAGTACACACACATTGGTATAATGCTGTGATTCTAGTAACATGAAAGCCTGTGTTACTGCCATCACTTCCATCGTCATGCTGCTCGTGGTCATGGAGTGGGCACCACTGGATTCTTTAACGGATCGGCCAGCTGAACGGGCTGTAAATGCTCACGCACTTCTCTGCTGCTTTACAACAGATCCATCTGTATAGATGAGCACTTCGAGGTTGTCTGAGTGTTCATTGATAAGCGCGTTGACTTCTGCATTGACAGCGGCATGGTTCTGTTCTCTGCACCGACTGTCAAGTGTGATAATTCAGGAGAAGGTGCACTTAAAAGCTGGAGGCACAGGCACCCATTCCTTGCCGGGGTTGATACTGGTAGGACTGCAGACCTGTCTGATGACATCTTCCGCCCGACCCATCCATGATTTGCCCCTCTTTAGCCTGTCGCTATTTTCTCTGAATATATCCTCATGCAGAGGGTGCTGCTCATCTGCACTTATTTTTAAGTATGCACGAGCTCTCCAGATCTTGATCCTGTGGTTTATGGTCGGGAAGTCAAGGAGGTATCTCATTGCTACACAGCTGGTGTCTCTCGCGCAGCCCAAAATGATGCGCATGGCTTCTTTTTATACCTTTTCAAGGCTTCCAATCTGTGTAGGGCTGACAGTGAGGATGGCCAGGGCATACTCGATTGGTGAAAGTACCAGTCCTTGGAATAGAAGTATTAACAGTTTTTGATCAACGGTGGCAGTTGCCATGACTCTCATTGCTGACAAACCTTTTCGAGCTTTCGTTATGACATAATCAGCATGATCTCTGAATGACAGGCTACGATCAAACCTCACGCCAAGATATGTCAACGACTGGGTTCTATTCAAAATATAAGCATATCATTGGCCTGTCTATCTCGACCCTGTCGATACACAAGAATGTCGTCAGCAAATGACAGAGTCCTACCCCTCCCGTCCAACTGTTGTTCAGTGATCGGCACTGTATACACGTTGAATAGTACTGGTGACAGTGGGGTGAACCCTGCGGCAATCCTGGACATATCGTTGTCGGCTCAGAAGAACAACTCCCACAACTTAGCACGACTTTCAGCTGGAACAGGACTACAGCTATCCATCGTGTAAGGTGAGGGTACACTTTCAGTCTGAGAAGGGTTTGCATCAAGTGCTCGAAGGATACTTTATTGTATGCGTCCTCTAAGTCTGTGGCACCCGCGAATGTTTCTTCTCTGCTCTGAAACCCTTCAAAAACGTCCTGAGCAAAGACTGCCGCATTCATCCATGACTCTTTGTTGCATCTGTATCCTCCAAGTATGGGTGGGAAGCAGCCGAGTTCCAAATCACGAGCAAGTCTGTGTGCTACGATTTTCTCCAGTAGCTTGCCAGCAGTGTTCTGCATCGTAATGATTCTGTAGCCGCATATCTTGGAATGGTATTTATTAGGTTTTGGCAGTGGTAACAAGTATCTGTGTAGCCATTCCTCTTTGACCAGGCCCCTTTGGATACTGGTGTTAAATTCTCTGGCCAGTTCTTCCATGTCATCATCTGACATCGTCTGTAGGTCCCCATATCGGACGCCGTCTGGGCCTGATGCAGTTTTGGGTGATTTCTTGAGCATTGCGCGTAATGCCTCAGCAGGGATTATATATTCTTCGCCCGTCCAGGCCTCCTCGCACAACTGAGAAAGTGACGTTATGGTCGTCTGTCTGGCGGGCTCGTTTTTCTGATCAGTCTGCTCTATGTGCCAGAATGTCGTAAGAGACCGCTCGGAACACACCTTCATGCAGAACGCATCCCATGTCTCGGCCTTGGCCTGTTTGGCGCAGGATTTGAATACGGTCGTCGTCCTATGGACCTCAGTCTTCAGGTTCGCCAACTCATCCTGTGGCATGTTAGCCTTTCTGGCGTTTTGCCAGTCTTTGACAGCCTGCCTTTTTCTCAGCCATGCGCTCTCGACCTCACCGTTCCACCATTGTGGTTGTAACCATCTTTCTTGTCTCCTTCGGGATGAAGTTCGTTTTCTTCTTCTAATCTTGCTTAAGGCGTATTGAACAGTGTTGTCATACGGGAAGGCATTTGTCTTGTTTCCTTGACTTCTGGCCCTGTCTTTCTCGATCACGATGACGCAAGGGTAGTGATCTCTGTCGTGGTATCCCAGTGTGCCCCACCGGCACCTTGGTGCGATAGTGGGCGACACCAGGGCCAAGTCAATGACACTGTCAAAATCACCTGGCCGGGTGTCCATTCTAGTGACCTTCCCATCATTCAGACAGACTAGGGCAGCAGATACCATGGTATCCTCCAGCTCTTCTCCTTGTCTATTGGTGATGTTATTCCCCCATTGATGCCTCTGGCATTGAAGTCCCCGCAGTAGACGATATGCCTTTCCTCCAAAGCGAACAATCTCTACCACTATCGAACGACGACCTTCCCTTCACGCATAAAAGTTCACAATTACGAGCTGCACTGGCGTCATTACTCTTATTGCCTGCACTTGCAGGGCATCACTGTTCCAGATGGACATGTCGACCTCAGACACTAGTACATTGTCCCGGACCAGAATAGCCTGGCCGAGGTGCCGCCTGTTATAGAAGGCCTGAAACCCCGCGAAATTGGCTGCTCCGTCGAAAAGCTGTGTTTCTTGTAAAACCACAAAGTTGTTTTTTTCCGTAGAGGAGTTTATCAAGAATGGGTCGGTGTTGATGAAATGATGCACAGTTCCAGTACAGTACTCTAACGTGTTTGAAGCCCAACCTGTCACATTTTAATCGCGTTCTGAGGGCGCCGGCTCGTTTACCACTCTGTGTCCTTGCCGGGCGTCGTCTGGTCGTTATGATAGGCTTAACTATCGCCACCTGGCACCGATGATACGCCGAGGGGAGTCCGGGCGAGCGTGCACAAACTCGGTTGCACTGCCCGATTTCCATTCCACCACTAAAACAAACTTAATCCACAAACATTTCGGAAAAACCACGTTCCGTTTAACAGGGACGAAGAAATTTCCCGCCATCTTGCTCCAGGAGAACTCACTCCCATTTCAGTGCATACAGAAGGGTATGAAACAAGGATGAATAATGTCTCCTCGTTTGTTTGTTGTTGTTTTTTTTTTTCCACTATACAATCAGCATATAAAGAGCATACAGAAAACATGCCAAGCATCGTGGTTGGGGGTCGTAATATACATACGAGTCTTGAATTAAGCCGATGGCGCCGTCTTGATTAGCAACAAGCAAATAGGAACTACAGGAATTGATAGATACAGTGATTGTAGGGAGTAAACAGATGGTCCTTAGCTTTAAAAGTAGGAAGGCAGAATTAATGGTAACATCAAAAATACAGACCTTGTCTAAATGTAGAGTTAAGGTAAATGTTGTTAATTTGGGTCAAGTGCTAATATTCGAATACTTGGTCGCATGCATACAATGAGATGGAGAATGTATCGCAGAAATAAAGAACAGAATAGGACAATCAAAAACTGCTTTGTATCTATTAAAGAACACATTATAATACTGCATGTTACATAGAGCCAGTTTTAATTAAAATAATTCTAGAAGCTTCAGAGATGTGGTTTTACAAAAGAACGCCGAAAATTCACTGGACGGCCAAAAATGAGTAATCTAAACGTTTTGAAAGAGGCTAAGACAGAAAGGCAACTAATTGCAAACATCGTAAATGAAGCAGTCACCACTTTTGATCTTACTGTATGAAGACAAAAAAGAAGAACATATTCTCACGACAGGAAAGATTTGTGTAATAATAGCTAGAGAAGACAGCGAGAGCAAACGTAATGGCAGGGAAGTGTGTCAGTGCACGGACCGATACATGTTGTTGGAATCGCAAGATCTGGAGAAGCATGATCGCCTATGTCAGCTGGCAAGGCGCGTGATGATTACAGAACAATTGCTAGTATATAGCTTCGGCTGTGTCAACATGGGAGCTATGTTCATTTTTTAAATCTCTACACGGGAATTCGAACACATGACCACAAACCCTGAAGGCCAGCACCCTACCCACTTCGCCACAAAGACTCCCGTTAGTTACAGCGGGGATTTAAAAAATAAATAAATAAATAAACCAGCAGCACTAAAAAACCCGACAGGGAAACATAACTAGCTAGAAAATCTACACGGATGCATGCATCCGGCAATCAATAACAATTATTTGTTATATTATCAATCTGGTCTAAGCTAATCCCAGCGCTGGGTGCGGCTATTTGCTTTCTGTAATCAGATAAACGATGCCTGGTTAAAGTGCACCTTTCTCAGAGGTCATTGTAATGCTGAAGAGTAATACAGGGATATCGTGGCCATCACAGTACAGTGTCTGTTAATAAATAAGCACTGATTTGCAGTTACAGAACAGAACAGAACAGTCGTTGCAGTTTACCAATACAATAGACAACTGAAACATAACACGGGGCAAACATATCAAGTATATATTTTCAAAGGGTTAAGAAATGGGCAAGTCTGACATAATGCCCTTCTTGTCTTTCTCTTTTCGTATGTTATTTCATTTATACATCCCTTATTGTATTAATTGTAGGCAACAACAATAAAATGTGTATTTTATTTTAAAGTCAAGACATGATCAAACACAAAAGAGGTTAGTTGCACATCCTTTACAGCAGTGCTTCCCAAACTTTTCACTTTCACGGACCGACAATAAATTTTCCTTTTGCACCGAGGACCGGTGCCGCTTAAAATCATTTTTCTCCTTGTAATCTGGAATTTTATATGACCTCAATATACATGTTAATATAAATATAAGATTTAACGTAATGGTGCCGATTCCCTGGCCGAGGGGTTAGCAGCTTTCTCCGTTAACCCCGAATACTCTCGTGGTTGACGTGAGCGCACGAGAATTAGAAGTAGTTTGAGTCGCGCCAGTGACTTATGAGAGTATGGAGCCGGTCGCTCAGAAAGTCGTGGCTTGCTGATGAGGGTAATCTAGCCTAGGAATCAACATACAGCTGAAAGATGCTGATGTTGACCGCAATATCCTGACAACAGGATGGAAACGCGGGGAAAAAAATGTAATGGTGGGTGTTGTCCCGGTGCACTAAATACTGTTCCATAATATTATTGGATGACGGCGATTTATTTAATGGTGGTCCAATTTTCATGAGTAAACATTTTATTATAGAGATTTACAAATCAAAAATTTTTTTCAAATGTCAAAACTACATTTAGGTCTTCTTGTAAAGATGTATACACTAGTATACACCGACAGTAATGAACACCAACATAAAAGAAAAAGAAAATATATCTTGGAAAACGATATCAAATCAGATTTTAAACAAGCTGACTAAATTACTGTATGTTGTATTAAACATGATTTAAATTATCAGCTGCTAACAGTAACTATTTAATGCGAGGAGTGGGCCTGTTTATTATTTACAAGCTTATCAAATCGTGGCTCGATTGTAGACACCGCTACTCGCAAAGGAGAAAAATTTTCCATACTGTTTCTGTAGTTTGTCTCACGTATGTTCTGCACCTTATGACAATCAGCAAATTATAATGTGCATCTTTCTCACTTTCCGTCACATAGGGAACAAAAGAAACGCACGTCGTCAACAAACAAATGTCGTCGACCGGGCCGGCTTTTAGTATCGGTCTCAGCTGGTTACTATTTTTAACTTTCCCATTGAACCAATGATTCGCTTCTCCTTAAAAATAAATACTCCTTGGGCTATACGGTTGTATGCTCAATTTATTTTAAGATTAAATCACCATAAAAACGGTGCGGATATCATGTTTTGAGAAAAGGACAATCTTGATTTTAAAACGTTCTAAACAATTCTCAAAGGAGAAAATATGTAACGTTTTTCTTACTTTTTTCAACTCACGTTGCGGACCGGCAAAGAAGAGCTTGCGGACCGGCACCAGTCCGCGAACCACCATTTCGGGAAGCATTGCTTTACAGGGCGTCGCACTCAACCCCATAAATTTTGTTTGTTTGTGATTTCTTGGCAAGTTTACGTACAGTAGTTTTCCAAACGATGCCGGTCTCCCTGGCCTGGGTGTTAAACGACTTTCTCCGTAATCCTGTTTATCCACGTAGGGTAACGCAGCGAGCGAGAATTGGAAGCGGTGTTCGCTGCCTTGGTAACTTACGGGATAAGTGAGCCGGCCGCTCAGAATGCAATGGCAAACTACTGAGCGTAATCTTGCCAAGAAATCAACAATCATCTGAAAGATGCTGATATTAACAACGATGTCCTGTAAAGGATATGCGAAAAAAAACAAGTTTGCCAAACGTATGTGGGATGTACACGTCAACTCTTAAAGTTAGTTAGTTAGTTAGTTAGTTAGTTAGTTAGTTAGTCGCGGTTCCAACTTCATGGCAACGAGTCGTCCCCATTTTGCTCCGTTCCTGTGCCAGTGAATATCACAAAATGCTCCTCACTGCCCCATGTGAACAATGGAATAGACAGGAGTGTCGCCTAATGGCGAGGGACACTGTTAATGGGGAAGCTAATCCACAGGCAAAATTTAGTCCAGCACTACTGAAAGTAGTGTGTATGGACTACGCCATCTAAGCCAGCAAGCGCAAAAAATTTAAAAAAAAAACAAACAACAACAACAACCTGATTATGACCCTCAAAATTGGCTTCACGTCCTTGACATATAAAAGGAGGGATATAAAACTCACCTAAACTGCAAAAATGGTATTACATCACAAGAATATTACAAATAATAGGGAGGGGGAGGGGTGGTGAAATTATCAAACAAAAATAATTACTCAATGTTTGACAATTAGTAAACAACAAGTCAGTCTTACTAAATAATAACAATAAGTGTGCGTGTGTGTGTGTGTGCGTGTGTGTTTGTGTGTGTGTGTGTACATTGTATGTTTTGTGTGTGTTGTGTGTGTAAGAGATTGTGTGTGTGTGAGTGTGTGTGTGCGCGCGCGTGCATTTTGGAGTCGAAGTACCTCAGTAAGTAGCACGTACGACTGTGGAACTTGGACTATTGACTAACTTAGAGATATTTCTGTGTGATTGCTGCTTGCTTGCTTGCTTGTGTTCGTTCGGCCTTATCGAAAAAGTGTTTTTTCGGAGTGGTAATACCTGGAGGGCCGGTCTCTCTGGCTGTGGGGTTACAACACTTTCTCTCTGTAATCCCGTTTATCACGCAGAGTCTCGCAGCGGAGCGAGAACTGAGGTGGTTCGACCCCCGCTCGTGACTTGCGGATACTGAGCCGGCCGCTCAGAAAGCAATGGCAAACTACTGAGCGTAATCTTGCCAAGAGATCAACAGACAGCTGAAAGATGCTGCTGTTGACAGCTAAGTCCTGTAAAAGGATACGCAAAACATTTTAATACCTGGAGGTGTATTTTTTTTCTGGTTAATGTTGCATATCCCTTACAGAACGTTGCCGTCAACGCCAGAATTTTTCAGCTGCTGTTGATGTACTAGGCAAGATTACGCTCAGTAGTTTGCCATTGCTTACTGAGCGACTGAGCGAAGGTGTATATGTAGGTATAAACTGTCAGCTTCCAGTTTACTTTCAATTAAAATTAAACCCGGAGTGAACACATTCTAATGCCGATTGTATAGGAACAGTCACTGTGGGTTGTCGAGCTATGGTAATATGTGCCTGTATTTGAGAAGTATAATATATTTCTAGCGTTTTCATCAGAGCAATTTTAATTTTTAAAAGTTGGTAAACGTTTTTCATTTTGCTGTTTCTTGAACGGATGTTTAATTATGATAATTAAAGGTTAGATCTATATACACAAGCTCGATTGGATGATAGAATATTACAGAAGGCTAACAAAGGCGACAGATTGATGTAAGAGGACATGGCCGCCTCCGCTAGTTCGTATGACACATGCTGATGATATATGTTGGAGCATCTTATGCAGTTAGTACAACGCAATATACCAATGGTTCTCTACATGTTTTTGGCCCATGCACCCCTTCACCATATTTTCAGAATGTCATCCCCCCCCCCCCTTTTCTTAGTTCCTCCCTATAACCCCTCCCCCCCCCCAACCCTTACACAGTATACGTAATAATGGACTTTAAATGTAATAATACATACTAGAACAAGTCTAGACGTCTAAATAAAACGTGATCTGCGGGTCTACTTTAGTTATAAAACGAATTTCAGAAGGGGGAGAAGTGCAGAACCGTAAAGTATGGAGGGAAAAACAATATCAAGTAATCGGTTCTTGTATTAACGCGATTTTGAAATAATCTTAATCCCCCCCCCCCCACCCCCACACCCCCGCGCCCGCCCGGCCCCCCCCCCAACCCCGAAACTTCATTATCACACGGAGAACCACTGTAATTTACAAAGGAAGACATAGTTGAAGAAGGAGTAGAAGGTATAAAAAAGAGAGACGGAGGAGTCGTTAATATGTTACATGAATATATTCATATGTAGGCAGAGAATTAATGAACGAATGACATGATGGGTAGGTTATGCTTGTATTGAGTGGATGGATGAACTGACGGTGTTTACGAGTGGATGAATCGATTGTTAATGGACCATTGGTGGATCGGCGGTTGGCTGTTATAACGGGAAGATAGCTGCATAATGGTAGATAACGGGTGCTGCATAAAATGGATGAGTGAATCAATCAATATATTGATGAATACACGTAAACATCTATTTAGGGAACCCATTGAGGCCCCTAAGACAGTTCACACACACGTATTGTTTGGCACTCATAGACGAAGACATGGACAAGCACGTGTCTGTATTTGCGTACACGCTTTGTTGACCATACTTACTGATAATAGCACCGCCGTACAGTCTGCCTGGTAGGGAGATGTACTCTCCTCCACTGTCATTTGTGTTCAGAAGCTGCGATGGCAGAATTAGGGCCTACGAAAGAAACAACACGGTAATTTATATTAAAGGAACCAATTTTTTAAGGAAACGAAGAAGCATGTGCAAATATTACATTTTAGTCATGACTAGAGCAGAAATATTAGAAATAAAAGAAAGATCTATATTCCATGATTAAAATATTAGTAATGAATGTATATAGTAAAAAGGCTACAAAATACCATTGAACTGAGAACATAAACTTTTCGTCTTCATGATGGTGGATATAAATATATATATATATATAAGTGGCGATTGCAGTGCAGTAGAATATATAGAATACACAAATAACGACAGTGTGACTATTAGCAGAGGCAACTGGATAGCATTGCGGCGACTATGGTTTCGCAATATGAGCAATACTATCTGCAGCTGAAGAACTTGTACAGTCAGAAAATATACATCCAGTGGTAAATTTTAATAATGCCCTGTCTGTTCTTCAAGCACTCACATCCAACAAGCACCCATAAATTCGAGGTCTATAAGATCTATTGAACAAAATATATAGTAGCACATATTCAAGTGATGTAGATTTATACTAAAGTAAATCCCATCCCATTGCCACACCAGGAAATGAAAGAGAAGACGCTCCGGTGACTACATTAAGGCATAAGAACGGGGTGAGAAGAATGAACAGATGAAAAAATGAGAACTATGAAGAGAACATTAAAATTTTGAAAAACAAATTGCTATTTATCTCAGAATCCCAGACTGTGATACTAACCTAACATGAATCTTCACGTTGCTATTCTTATATATACAACCGTGGGAGTCTGTGGTGTTATGGGGATCGGGTTAGGGATGGTAACGGTTCAGTGTGATCCCAGGTAAATGAGATGAAGTGGCACATGAAAAAGGCGGAGGAAGTTAAGGCGGAAAACTGGAAGCATTGGAGATATGATGGTCGGTCGAAAATGAAAACTAAGAATGAACGCCCGGTGAATGTCCATACAATGCATGAGTGAGTTCCACTAAAAGATTGGCCATAATGGACGAATGTTAAATAGCAATGCTGTGTGTACCTAAGTATGATTGTGTTAATAACGACACTAATTTGCCGTGCTCCTGAATGTGTTTACCAAGGGAATACAAACGTCTGAGTGTACTGATATGTGTCAGAGCACATAATACATCTACATTCGTCAACAAACATTCACACCACCATATGCATACATACGTATATGGTATATATGCGAAAGGAGAGGGGGCACACACATACACACAGACACACAGAGAGAGAGAGAGAGAGAGAGAGAGAGAGAGAGAGAGCGAGAGAGAGAGAGAGAGAGAGAGAGAGAGAGAGAGAGGTGGGGGGGGGGGGGGTTCAGTACAGTACCTGAGATATGAATCAGAAGTTCTAGAAATACGCGGCTTTACTCATACTGTACCATATGAAGTAGAGTCAGTAGGGTTGATTGTTATACAACGTTTTGTAGGATCAAATAACGTAATGCATTGTGTTATTCGGGTTGCATATGATCAGATCACCCGTAATACAAATGACACGAGTTGGCACTGCGAAAAAAGATTATTATAGTGTGTGTTACTGATGTGTAGCACCCAGGTTTTCTCTTGCTGTGTGTGAGTGCATATCCCATAGTGGAAATTATGGTCAGGCGTATATCAGAGACAGCACAGGTGATGGCTATACTGTAGGTATGTAATCTTAAGATATACAGAACAGATAGGTGTGTAAAAGATACAGCACAAATGATGAATATACTGTGGGTATGAGCCCCTCAGCTTCTCTAGTAGCTGTTTATCTCTCGCTAAATGTAGCAATAGTTAGTTGCATATCATATACAGGACGTAGCAGTCAAGCCCAGCATTTTTCAGCCGTTCGTGATTCCAGGCAAGTTTACGTTCAGTAGTTTTCCATGGCTTTCTGAACGACCGGCGATCATACCATTTCATAAAAAGCCAACGTAAAGCGGTCTGCTGCCAAATCGCCTACAGCTGTGTTTCGAAAGCAGTATGCGAGATTACGAACTGCGTCCGCAACGCCTTAGCCGTGAAGCCGTTTAGTAAGTAAGAAATACATAATGAGATTATATATATATATATATATATATATATATATATATATATATATATATATATATATATATATATATATATATATATATATATATATAAGGACGTGCACACTGCGAGCGCTAACAAGTCAAGTCGCATTATTCTGTCAAGAAGCCTGATCAGCGGGAAAATGTCACGTTGAAAATCCAACAAGAAACACGCTGTTGCCAAGATGTGCAGCGTGGGAGCCGACAACAAGAAGAAGAACGTCGAGAGCCCACCTGCTAGCTGCATCAAAGAGCCTGATACTACAGCCATTACTGAAGCTACTACGAGGGAGAAGATTGACAGCCCAACACAGTCAAGAACTAAGACAGCAGAGAAGAAGGAGGAGAAAGACACCAGAGTCGGAAACACCGACTCAAAGACAGTCAGATGGGTTGTCAAGAGGATTCCTGTGGAGCTGACAGATGAAGAAATCCTGAAGCAGCTACGTGAAGAGAATCTTCACATCCGAGTCTTGAAGGCGGAGCGGCTTCTCACCTACTCCAAGATACCTACAACCCTGGCAGTGGTGACATCGGAGGGCAGCGAAATGCCGACCACAGCATCACTCAACAAGAGACTGCAGCAACCAGAGAGATTCATACCAAGAATCACGCAATGTTCAAAATGCCAGAGGGCCGGCCACAGCAGAGCAACGTGTCGCAGTAAGACGGAAATCTGTCGATACTGCGCCGATCACCACGCCTTCAAGGAGTGTCCGCTGGCCAAGCTGGACCCGGACTTCCGAGCTCCTAACAACAGAAGAAAGTGCGCCAACTGTCTGGGCAAACACGGAGCAAGATACCTGGGCTGTCCGTACCTGCAGAGACACAGAGACGTCTTAAAGATCGCGATCATCACAAAGACACCATTCAAGGAAGCAATGCAGAGGGGCGAGACAGCCACGGGTATAGCACAAGCTGAAAGAGATCAACTTCAAAAGCAGATAGACGAGTTGAAGAAACAAGTCAAGGCACTGCTGACAACGTCTCCAACCAGCGATAATGAGAAGCTGCTGGCCGACATGAAAGAAATCCAGCTCAACATCAAACAAGAGATTCAGCGCATGGCTGAGATAAAGAAGGAGAACGAAGAAATCCTACAAATTATCAAGACCGAAAGAGAACTGCATAGAGCTGAAATGGAACTCTTTCAAAACAAACCAACAGAAGCCACACAAGAACTCACAGAAAAACCGCAAGAAGAAACCCAAGAGACCGAGTCTGAACAGCAAGCGATCTCTGAAGGAGGCACAGAATACCCAGTCGACAAGGAGGAACTCAAGCGCCAGGAATTCAGAAGGCGCTGGGAAGAAAAAGAAAAGAAGAAGCCTAAAAAACTCCGGGGGAAACCGATGATATACCCATTAGTACACTACAACTGTGAGGCCGACTTCGAGTACTATATCGAGGACGGTGAAATCATCCCATGGCTGACCACGGAGGAAGAAAACGCTAGGCAGCAGATACGCAAACGCAACAGTGAAAACTGTTTCCCCAAGGAGGAAAGAGAAAACGTCGAAAAGCTCCTACAGAAAATGCACAAAAGAATACCAAATAAAAAGTCCTTTTAAGGACTGCAACCAGTCAAGCCTGGAGCCTGCACCAACAACGAAAACAAAAGGAAACATGCACAAAGGACAGCCGCCGACCTATCCCCCCGGCTGGAGTGTGATCACGAAAAGTCCTTATAAGGACTGCAGCCAGACGAGCCAGGAGCCTACACCAACAAAGAAAACCATAACAACAGAAGAGCACAAAGGATAGCCGCCGACCACTGCTGATGTCACAGACACAAACGCTACATAACCAGTCCGAGATAGGACTCACAAGACAAGAATTAGGGTGAATAAACCCACAAAAACCACGATCCTCAATTATAACCACAGCTGGTGAAGCAGGTTAGACGAGGACGAATTTGGAATTTTTGTTTTTGAAATGGAATCGGAATATATATATATATATATATATATATATATATATATATATATATATATATATATATATATATATATATATATATATATATATATATATATATATATAAGACAACGTTTGTTTGTTTGTCCTGTATGCGTTCCCGAACAGTTCATCCAATTGGGATGAAATTTTGTACAGATGTTGTTCTAACTCCCGCGGAGCCAACTGAAATACGAGCAACGCGAACGGGAAAGGGAGCATCAGAAACAGACGAGCAACGGGAACGGGAGCAGAACCAGAAATTAGTTTGAACCGTAATGTTTCTTTGTGTGTGTGTGTCCTTTATGCGTTCCCGAACGGTCCATCGATTGAGATAAAATTGTGTACAGATGTTGTTCTCACTCCCGCGGATCCAACTGAAATACGAGCAACGGGAACGGGAACGGGAGCAGGGGCTGAACGCGTACTCTGTGCGCTTAGAGAAATGTATTTTAATTCAATGAGACGCTCCCCGCCAGGACTTGGACGAAGCCGGACCGGGTCGTCTAGTATGTATGTGTGTGTACACACACACACACACACACACACACACACACACACACACACATTCATTCAAATTTACATATACACACGCATTTACATATGTATATGTACATGCACACAGAACACCATCTCAGGTATTATTGCTCTCCTGTTGGATTTTTATGGACAGGGAGGAATGGTGTCGTCCTTATAGGTGAACACTATATTGCTAACAATAGTTGTGCCAAATGTGGCAAATGTGTACGATCACACGTAAACTCCTCGAGTGAGACAGTGTAGAAGATAACTATAGTTAGAAACAGGGAGTGAGTGACAACTGGGAGTGTGGGGAAGCAAAAGAGGGGGAAAATGCCTCCGGTTAAATATAACTGTGCGAGTTTTAAGGTGGTGTGGTGATAGTCTACCCATTAAGAAGATGGGACGGTTTTCTGTATTTTAGCGATGTTATTCGTCACAAGTGGTACATGATTAGTAGTACATGATTATTTGGTGGCAGTGACCTGAAAATCGGAAACACCCTGGTGATCTGTGCTGTTGAAGTGGATAACACCGGCTTATGGGTGTTGTTACGGAATTCCGGAAGATGTTAGCGGAATATCTCTGCTAAGCCGAGGGCGGTCTCACCAATATATTTCATATCACAATGTTAGCGTTTACCGCATTACTTTCCTCCCCCATTGTTTTGTACCACTTTCACTGATTTATCTGAGATCTTCACTGAACCGTTACCATCTCCTAACCAGACTCGAGATTAGGCACCACAGACTCCCACGGCTGTCTGTACAAGAGTAGCAATATGAAGATTCAAGTTAGTATCAAAGCCTGGGATTCTGAGATAAGTGGCACATTTTTATTTCATATTTTCATTTTCTCTTCATTGTTCTCATTCTTTTCATCTTTTCATTCTTCTCCTCCCGTTCTTATGCAATAATAATGTCACTGGAGGGTCTTCAAAATGTTTATATGTTGTTGTTGTTTTTGTATATGTATGTATTTAATAAAAAAAGGCAGATCACCGCGACGTAATGTATTTCCCGTAATTGTGTTCTATTAAGTTGCATCACTTTGTGTTATGCTATATTATTAACATTACCACAGCTTTGGCGCAATTCCACTAATTTTATTCATACACGAAATGAAAGGGCTTATAAAGTGGCCAAAGATGGCGCTGGGACACGACAACAAGATACTCATTCTGCATATTTTTTTTTATTGTTGCGTATCACTTGCGAAACGTTGCAGTTAACACCAGCATTTTTCAGCTGCTGTTGATGTACTAGGCAAGTGCTACGTTCAGTAGTTTGCCATTGCTTTCTAAACGACCGGCTCCCATACCAACACGTTATAACACAACGCGTCACGATCTGCTGCACAAATCGTTCTCAGATGAGCTTCGAACGCCTGGTACCCGGCTCACGAACCGCGTTCGCAAGCCTTTGGCCACGAAGCAGGCTTTTTTACATATTACCAAATGAAAAATGTAATTCAATCACTCAAAAAGTTGTCTTTTCAGTCACAGTATGTAAATTGTGTATGGAGATTACGAAATGTGTCTATTATAAGAGACAGAATGGAACATACCAGACTCACGTGCCACATTTATACACATGTTTAGATAGGCTCTGCCGGCGCAGTGTCGAATGTGTTATGAACGCAATTCGTAATCCCGCATACTTCATTCGAAACACATGCTGCCGGCGATTTGGCAGCAGACCGTCTTGCGTTGATTTTTTTATATATACAAAGGTATGAGTGTCGGTCGTTCAGAAACAATGGCAAACCACTGAACGTAAACATGCCAAGAAATCAAAAACAGCCAAAATAATGCTGGGGTTGACTGCAACGTCCGGTTAAGGATATGCAACTAACTTTTAGATATGTTCTACAGTACATGTGTACATGCGGGAAAGCAATTCAGTTTTACTTTGTACCAACTACAGCTGACAAGAAGTCTACTCGATGGTTGCTTAAAACACGCCTAGTCGTTAAAGTCTGCGTGAATGTGTATGAACTGTGTCTGAATGAAGACAGTGTGGTTCTTGCAGGAGATCATGTTGAGACATAGACTGATTTACAGTCAATGAAAAGAATAGGAGGGAGAGTTCACAGGAAATATCTGTCAACATGCATCATTTAACGTCATCCATGGCCACGTGGGGATATTGGCAATCAATGATGTGTGTATTCCGTGCTGCCGGTCAGAAGATTGTATTTTTCCTACTCCGATGCCGTGTCTTCTCAGGTGGCTCAGTGACATTCATGCACGCATGTCTTTTTTAATGTATGATTGAATATATATGGGCGTGAGAGAGAATGAGAGGGAGAGAGAAAGAGAGAGAGAGAGAGAGAGGAGAGAGAGAGAGAGAGAGAGAGAGAGATATTATGAATGAATGAGTTAATGAATTAGTGTGTTTGTGATTGTGAGTGGATATGTATGTGTATATATAAGGAAGTGTGTGTGGATGTGTGATTATGTGGATATAGGATTGCGTGAGTATGTGTGTATCTGCGTGTAAATATGTCGATTATATGGGTATGGAAGGAGTAAATGTATGTGCTTTGTTGTTGTATGTAAGAATGAGGATATATGGCTGGGAGAGAGGAGCGGGGGGGGGGGCGGTGAGAGAGAGAGAGAGAGAGAGAGAGAGAGAGAGAGAGAGAGAGAGAGAGAGAGAAAGAGACAGAGAGAGAGAGAGAGATGTATTTAAAAGTTAAGTTTAATAAGTGAGTTTTGGATTGTGAATCAGTATATGTGTGAGCTAGAGAGAGTGCATTGCAGTCAACTGCGATAATCATCAGATTAACTTACTATTACAGTCATGTGCAATATTCACCAGATTAACTTACCATTACAGTCAAGCGCAATAATCACCAGATTAACTTATTATTACCGTAACGTGCAATAATCTTCAGCTTAACCTATTATTACAGTCAAGTGCAATATTCAACAGCTTAATCTACAATTACAGTTAAGTGTGTGCAATAATCATCAGCTTAACTTACTATTACAGTCAAGTGCAATAATCATCAGCTTAACTTACTATTACAGTCAAGTGCAATAATCATCAGCTTAACTTACTATTACAGTCAAGTGCAATAATCATCAGATTAACTAACTATTGCAGTTACGTGCAATAATCATCAGATTGACTTACTATTAAAGTTAAGTGCAATATTCAACAGCTTAATCTACAATTACAGTTAAGTGTGTGCAATAATCATCAGCTTAACTTACTATTTCAGTCAAGTGCAATAATCATCACAGCTTAACGTACTGTGAAGTGCGTGGGTTTTACAAAAAAATAATAAATAAATAAATAAGAAAACTGGGGTTATTATACTAGCTAAGAATTTTTTAATACTATCAAGATTAACTGGGTCAGAGAAGAATATGCAGATGTGATGCAGAGTGTTACTTGCACTACTGGCGTAGACATTATAATTTTACCCCAGTGGGGACAGACACAAGGTCATCATCATCATCATGACGACGACGACGACGATGACGATGACGATGATGATGATGATGATGATGATGATGATGATGATGATGATGATGATGATGAGGATGCAGGAGGCACTTGTGTAAGTAGGTACCACAAGAAGAGAAGCTGAACCGTCTGGTCGTTGGCCTTTTGCCATTTCTATTTGATACTTACCTAATGCTGTTTACCGCAATGGAAAGGAGATGATGAATTCTTGACATGAGGCGTATGTCTCAGAAATCCTTGTCATGTTATGACAGTTGTGATATCAGGATGTTTGGGTGGTTAGGATGTCCCTAACTCCTCAGGAAGTCTCATTATTAGTCTCGAAAAGGTGTATTCATTTAGTGGATACTCTCTCACTTTCGGAGTTGGACTAAACTCCACAATTAGAGAAGAGTGATGGGGAAAATAGAAACACCCTCCTTTCTCCTCCCCTATTTGTTTTTCTGTATTTATGTTGTGATATAAGTTTACCACGACATGGGTTTTGTTACTAATATACCTCGAATGTTTTCTTTGCTTTTTTTCATTATGTAGAGCTGTAGAGGCAGGTGGTGGTTTGGACGTTTATTACAGAACAGGAAACTGGTTTATCAGCCTGTTTCTGGTTCGTAGCTGATGGAGTGGAGTGTGCACTTGTTTGCTGCCGCACACACTGGATACTTATATCATTGCCTGGGTACATGAATGGATTACTGACTACGTTGAAATGCCAATTCACTGAATCTGGGAGATTTCGCACGGCGTTAATCATTACAGTGTCTGCAAAGGCACGAGGATTTGCCTGTTCTGTATGGATACAGAGTGATAACCTCATTAGGAACCCACCGCCGGATTTTACGTTCAACTGGCCTAAACAAGAGGCTGATGGATAGTCTAAGTTTCACTAGCATTGATCAGTATGGATTCTCCGACTGCTTTGCAGACTCTCAGTCTTGATTGTGAAATTACATCATCATATCCCACATATGTGCAGGCAGGCATTATACCCACTTCAGGTCATTCCAGACGTGTTTTCAGCTGGAGAAAGTTATATCCTTCATCCTCCAGATATGTGATGGAAGATTTATGCCCAATTCAGGTTATCATTGTCAAGAGACCACCTGGACAATATCATGTCCGTCACCCTCCAGATATGGCCTGGACAGTTCATACCCAATTCACGTTATCTCGGCCAGGAAACACTATAGGGAATGTGATGTCCTTCATCATCGAAAGATGTACTGGAAAGTTATGTGCCTAATCCTGGTTATATGAATCGTGTGGACAACTGGAAACTTATGTGCCATGTCTACATTAATCTGTTACACCGTGTCGGAATGTCTCTAACCCAGCTCATTGGCAGCTGTGACTTAGTGGATTATATGCAGGGTGGAGAATATGCTGGATCATCCCTACATGCTTTTTTAGCCGTGGAGATATATATTATTCTGTTGGATTACCAGTTTGTGCAAAATTCCAAATTCCCCGAATAAGTGGGAATATTGCCAGCTGTTTATGAGTGATACCAATTGTTACTGGGGCCAGAATTTTTGGGTGAATTCGGGAAAGATAATTTACCAGCAGTCACACAGGATAGTTCCAAAGACTAACATATTAGACAGATTTTCTTTATCAATGTCTTTGTATGGACTAGTTTTTCATTTGGAGTTTTTTTTTTTTTTTTTTTTTTTTTTTTTTTGGACACATGTTGTTTGTTGTGAAACTTTTGGGATTTTGGAGAAATATGTTCTGTTTGTCTGACTTATGTGACTTACGTGAACATGATATTGTATTTTCACGAGAATGTCATCATGGTTCAGCCCACCGTGTTTCATTGACCCAATATTTAACAATACATTTAAAAAAATATTTTTTAATAAAGCCTTGAAGTTGATGTATTGTGATGTTTTATCTAACAGTGGTTGTTCCATCTGTTATGTAATACAGTTGTTGTGTATGGCAGTTGATAGCTTTTATTGTTTATATATGTGTGGGAGATTAAAGATGAGGCAGGAGACTTACACATAGACAAACCTTCATTGTAGAATGAGTAGTTCCTCTGTTATCTGTGGTAACAATTCCCGGAACTCCCTGTCTTCTACATGAACCAATGCTTCTATATTAGTATTGAACTTGTACAATTTTCTGCCTCGTTCAATACTTGGGGGTTCTGAGCCATTATATGGTTTCATCAATAAGGCTGTTCGGGAATGAGACCCCATCCCATCCTCGATACCCCTAGCAAACTTAGCCGTATTATCAATTATTATCTTAACACCTCACACATACTCAGCTTATCATACTATTACAGTCATCTTCAAGAAACAGCAACTTACAAGGATTGTCGACTTTTTCTGTGTTTTCCAATCATGTTACAAAAACTATCACGATAATGTAAATCTACAACATGTGATTTCCCGTTGCAACAGTTTCAACTGAATGAGACGTGTGATGACATAGGCTCTAGCAATGCAGCTCGAACGGGAAGAAGATTATATTACCTGTAGAGATATGCCTTACAATACTACAATGAGCGGTCAACATATCAGATTTTCCATCCCGTGCACCCCTCTGATTAAGTAGATCAGTTTGCTTTTAACAACTAATAGAATCAGCCTCCACAAATCATGAGGTCAGAATGGCGATTAAAAGTTATGTAACAAACTGTACGCACGCAGGCACGCACGCACGCAAGCATGCACGCACGCGCACACACACACATACACACACACACACACATACACACACACACACACACACACTCACACATTAAATATACGACAACGAATTGTCATGAATCCACTTCACGATTCATTAATTCAGATCAGATTAGTTCATATTATGTTAATATGAATACGTACACATAATAATATTGGTGCTATGTGACAGTTCGTACAAGAGCAAGCACATACACCCACACTCACTCACACAGACTCACACATCAAATATTATGTCCAAGTACATTTACACACAATCACAATTGCACCTACAAGCTATGTGACAGATTGTACACAAGCAAGCATGCAGAAACACATTCGCTTACATACAAAATAATATGTCCCAGCACAAGTACATGCAATCACAATGGCATCTACAAGCTATATAACAGACCGTACTCAATCAAGTACACACATACACACTCACACATAATTACATAACACTCAGACATCAAATTATATGTCCACTCAAAATTGCATGCAATCACAATGGCGCCTACACGTTATGTAACAGACCGTACACAAGTAAGCACGCGCACGGGCGCGCACACACAAACGAATCATATGTCCACGCACAATTAGAGTTTAAGACTGGCTAGGAAGTCAGGTCAGACTTTCCTCATACAGTATGACTCTCACTCGTGTCCACAGCACTCACATATCCTCGCGTATGGGTCCATTCTCCTGGTCTAATATTCCAATGGTTGAAACCAGTATTAATTTTATTCTGTAGTAGAGCGCCAGGGAAAGCCACAACATTAATATCTCAAGAATAAAATAAATAGCGGCGGCCACAGTGTGCATTGTATAGATAATTGCCGGCCGGCCGGGGCGTCATAGGTTCTAATACACAAAGGAGCGGATTGTTTTTTTTTTAAATTGACCTGGTTCAATCTACATTGGATAGCAGGAAATGTCTTTGGAAATAAAGTCTGCCGACGTGATGCTGAGCACATCAGCCATCGAACGCCGATTGGTCTATTAATTAGGGTTCTAGCACCTTATGCCTGATACGATTTGAAGCATGTAAAATGGTTAGTCATACTTACTTGCTAGCTCCGTGGTGAAGGTGTTACGGTCGCAATTCGTAATCCCACATACCGCGTTCGAAACACAGCTGCATGCGATTTGGATGCAGACCGCCTTGTGTTGATTTTCATACAATTGTATGAGTGCCGGTCGTTCAGAAAGCATTGGGGAAACTACTGAAAGTACCATTGCCAAGACATCAAAAACAGCCAAAACCTCTTGGAATTGACTGCGACATCCTATAAAGAATATGAAAATAGCTTTTACTTACTTACTATCGCAGTCTACTATTTCATTAATGCAGAGTTGATTGTGAAGAAATGGAAGAACAGTGCAATTTCAACAAGGCTAAATACTATTGTCTTGACACAAGATTTGAGATAACAGGTTTACCCGGGGAGATTCGTCAGAGGACAAACAACATCCAGAAACACAGTTTCCGCCTATGAATACAACCAATTTGAAGTGACGGCTAATGATGGGTCAGTATAGATAGAGAACACTACACGAGTGGCACATCGGGAGACCGAGAAGTCTCGTCAGTCAACACAAAACAGTTACTATTAGCGGCCAGACGCTAATGCATATGTTGGCGGGGGAGGTGGGAGGGATTTGAAGGGGAGGAATCTGACAATCTATGGAGATATCCAGAGTGCAAGGATGATATCCCAACAGAAAACAGATTACAGATAACAGAGAAGGCTAAAACATATTGGTGAAACAGCTAGAAAAACGCAAGAGGGCGCGTTTGCATATAACAGACTACGATGTAAATGTTATGAGCGCAGTCGGAAGCGGATGTCAACGCCCTAAGTACTGGCCACCTATTCTTCCATGAGCACGGTCGGAAGCGGATGTCAACGCCCTAAGTACTGCCCACTTATTCTTCCATGAGCGCGGTCGGAAGCGGAAGTCAACGCCCTAAGTACTGGCCACTTATTCTTCCATGAGCGCGGTCGGAAGCGGATGTCAACGCCCTAAGTACTGGCCACTTATTCTTCCATGAGCGCGGTCGGAAGCGGATGTCAACGCCCTAAGTACTGCCCACTTATTCTTCCATGAGCGCGGTCGGAAGCGGATGTCAACGCCCTAAGTACTGCCCACTTATTCTTCCATGAGCGCGGTCGGAAGCGGATGTCAGCGACTTAAGTACTGGCCACTTATTCTTCCATGAGCGCGGTCGGAAGCGGATGTCAGCGCCCTAAGTACTGGCCACTTATTCTTCCATGAGCACGGTCGGAAGCGGAAGTCAACGCCCTAAGTACTGCCCACTTATTCTTCCATGCTTACAGGTCTCCAAAATGTGAAGGTTCTAGCACTTCATTGATTCCAACATTTCTGTTGGAATAGCGTACATTCGGGCTTATGAACAAACAGTTGTGTGTAATACTGTCAAAGAGCTGCAAGTGACCTAATAGAGAAGATAGAGGTAGAACTATGGAAATAGACCTAGACAGGATCAGGAGAACATAGCTAGCTAGGAAATAGGGACAGAAGGGACAGAAGCACGAGTGAGAACTATAAATAGTTCTCCGACTGGACACACTCGTGTCCAAACAGGGACACTGTAAGACGTGAGCTGGAGTTGCCCACAATAGAGTGGGGAAAACCCGCATCACGAGAAGTGTCAAGGAAACACCAGTAACTTTAAACAGTTGACCAGTTACTAACTGCGTGCTGGAACTCCGAGCACCCAAACTAGCTGATGCACGAAGAGTCAACTGCTCGTGGCTGGACACGCCACGAAGATCGTCAGACCGCGACTCGACAGCGTAGAAGACAGACCGAAGTGGTCGCTGTGAATACTTTGTTGCTTACAAAGGACAATAGCAATAGTTGTGACTTAGACTTAGCTTCGATAGATATTACCATCGATATCACCTTTCATATAACATTATCACGATATACCATGATGTGTATTACCTCTGTGGTTATCCGCTCGCAGAGCTACTATACAACTAGCAAATAAAATTGTATTATATTTATATTCTTTTGTACGTCCTCATTAAGTGTGGTACAAAAGAGGAACCCTTGTATGCCTGTCAAAGGTAAGTTGTTGACAGGCAGGATCCGATTTGGTGTCAGAAGGTGGGGCTTGAACCACCTTCAAGCACTTTTCAAGACCATTTTCACACATAAAGTGTAAAAATTTCGACCAAAATACGATGTGTTATTCCATCGATGTAATTTCGGAAACTTAAACTGTGATTTTCTGTAAACGTTAAATATGTATTTAAATCACAAGTTTAACCATCATTATTGAATATTTGTGATATTTCATTCATTATGTCAACGTTCATTGAATTTACCCACGAACTTGTGCAAAGTCAAACATATTTTGTACAAGGGAAGTAAGTTAGAAGTCAAACTAAGATCATACAGCATAGCTCAGTCAGAGACAGTAGAAAGTGAAGACAACACGACAAGTGACTATTCATTCGACGATTCATCTCACTATTCATTTGACTATTCATTAATACGATCATACCATTCATATCATTATATCATCCATATTATTCACATCACATTTGTATTTTGCCGATCGTAAGAACTGTAACATTTAAATTGATCACCACCATGTATTTTGTAACATATATTATGTACTAATTGTTGATGCTCTACAAAACAGAGACATCACGCGTACGAGCAAGCCTATCGTTTCTGTGTGTGCAAGACAGCGGTGTAACATCCCGAGTGGCCGTACTTTCATCTGATTAGATGAGTATTTTTTCACTATTTTGATAATCACAATTAACAACGCATCTTTCTTTTCAGTGATTGATTGTGAACGTGTGAAACGTATTAATTGTGAAATTGTTTATATACCATTGGTGTAAGAATATAAAGCCATACAATGTCAACATTAAGTGAGTGTATCTAAGCTGGCAAAGACCTAGGCCATAGCGGGGAGAAATTAGAAAAATGGGCAGAACAAACATACAAAGAGGAAATAGACAGAAAAGCTGCAATAGAGAGAGATGAACGAGTACTCGAAAGACAGCATCAGAAAGAGATGAGAGAGTTAGAAGAAACAACTAAACAAAAACAATTAGAATTAGATGACGCCACCAAACAAAAGCAAATACAATTAGAGGAAACAACTAAACAGAAAGAATTAGAGATAAAACAAAAGCAATTAGAATTAGATGACGCCAGCAAGCAAAAACAGATAGAGTTAGATAACGCCACAAAGCAAAAGCAAATAGAGGTAGACGCACAAACAAAGTTAAAGATGAAGGAAATGGAAGTTGACTCAAACATTCAAATAGCTACCACTAAACAGAAGAGTCAGGAAGAGCAAAATAAATTGTCTAAATATAAAGGGATCATCAAGCCCTATAGTCAAGGAGATTCAATTTCAGCCTGGACCGAGAATATCGAGTTTCAGCTCAGATTTCAGAAAATACCTTTAGAAGATTGGGCCATGATTTATATGAGAAATCTCTCTGGGGAGCCCTTAAAAGTTATTGAGTCTATACCAACAGAATTAAGAAACAACTACCAGTATATTCATGACAGAATCATGCAGCATTTTCTACTCGATGCTCCTGGATATCAGATCCAGTACTCACAAATTAGACCTAAACCGAACGAGACGTTCCTAGATTATTTATCTAACGTTCAAAGTACATTCAGTAAATGGCTTAAGTCAGCGAAAGTAGGAAAGAGTTTTGACAGATTACGAGACTTAATGGTGATGGGTAAAGTGATATCCACAGTGCCAACTCCTTTTGCTAAGTTCCTTCAACAAGCAGACATTGAATCTCTAGAACAGTTGGAGAAACGTGGTTCGGCGTATTTCTCTTCCAACCGAGATGTATTTAAGTCATCTATACATGATTCTGAAATTACAGCGTTTGCAAAAAACCAACCAAATAGGTCTTTCAATCAGAAATCATATCAGAAGAAAGATAAACCATACCAAAAGCCACCCCAGTGTGGATACTGCAATTTATATCACCAACAATTCTCGATGTGTGATAAAGACCCCTCATACCATGCACATCTTGAAATGATGATCAAAAAGCAGGAAAACAAAAGGAATTCGTATAAACGTGCAGTCAAATGTTTTTTTTTTGTTCGTCTTATGGACATTATTCTTCTAAATGTTTGGGCAGGCAGAGAATGAAGGCCAGCAACGCTGTGCTGATTGATACATCCTCTGATAATGACAGTGAAGTTGAGAGCGAGAACGAAAATGTATTACCATTCAATGAGTGTGAAAGTGTAGCTGTTGTTACTGATATTTTAGACTTCGATAAATGTGATACTTGTCACCAGTTCCATATGGACCGTAAACTCAAATGTGGTCACATTGTACCATTTTCTAATGAAGATGCAAATTCAGCTTTAGCCTCCAGAGGCAATTTAAAGTTCCACGATGCGCTGGTCAATGAATATCCAGGCCAATGTTTACTTGATAGTGGAAGTACTTTAATCGGGGTAAGGAAAGAACTAATTAACCCAGAGGATTATACGGGCGATTTTGTTAAATGCCGCACATTTTCTGGTAATATTGAGAAATACCAGCTGGCAAAAGTCCGTATAAACACCCCGTTCCTTTCCGGCACATTTACGTGCGCTATTTTACAAAACCCCTGTACTGACGTCATTTTAGGGTGCCTACCAGTGTTAAGATACTGCACTGATGACGAAATATTAGCCTGGAAACACACCAACACGGCTAATGCAGTAACTAGGTCAGAGACCCAAACACATCAAACTGACCTACAAGATGAGATGTTACATTTATTAACACCCAGCGGTACTATGGACGATACCACTCGACAAGAGTGTATCGAGACACAACGCGCCGATCCAACCATTGCACCTTATTTTAGATTATTAGGTGAGAAAGCCAAATTAACCAAAAATGCCTCCTGTTCTTTCAAACTCCACAATGGAATTCTCATGCGATATTACACCACCAATAACCACGAAATTCAGCAGACGGTGCTACCTTTGAAACATCGACAAAACGTGTTAAAGATGGCATACGATTCACCGTTTGCTGGACATCTGGCTTATGACAAAACGAAAGCCAAAATTTTAGCACATTTCTATTGGCCTAAGTGTTGTAACAATATCAAATCTTTTTGTCGGTCATGTACCATTTGTCATCATGTTATGAAAAATGAAAAGCATGTAACAGCTGAGGTTTAACAGCTGGGTGCCAAAACCCTACACCTTGAACCCAATCAAGAGGTGCTACTTTTACTACCTGATAAACGTAATCTATTATTAACTTCATGGCAAGGGCCATTCAAAGTGGTACGAAAGATATCAGATGTCGATTATCAAATATCGATAAACCAAAAATTAAAGATATTTCATATCAACATGCTGAAGCCTTACTTCTCAAGACAAGAACCGACGACAGACGAACAGAATGCACCCACACCAAGCAACCCGACGACAGACGTACATAGCGCAACTACATTAGCTAGAACGACAGAAGACGACGACAGCGCATATACACCTAGTCAGGAAACAGAACACACAGGTAGTACAACTACAGTACTCAATCAGATAGACGACGATGACATAGAACTACCAGTCCCAACAGTAGACATGACTGGGACAATTGATAGTATACGGATAGAACCGAGACTCACAGACGAGCAATGACGACAGAC
Source organism: Cepaea hortensis (assembly GCA_963921405.1). Taxonomy (NCBI): domain Eukaryota; kingdom Metazoa; phylum Mollusca; class Gastropoda; order Stylommatophora; family Helicidae; genus Cepaea; species Cepaea hortensis. The sequence goes on along the minus strand of OY992892.1, from coordinate 46,762,015 downwards.
AATAGAGCTAGTGACTGAATACAGAGACATTTTTTCCGACATTCCAGGTAGGACTGACATAATCCAACACTCCATTATTCTGACTGATAACACCCCTATCAAATGCCGACCTTATTCCATCCCATTAAGTTATAGGGAAAATCTCGACAAGGAACATCTAAATCTTGAGTCGAGTGGAATAATCCAAAAGTCGCAGTCAGAATACTCTTTTCCTATCGTCCTTGTGAAGAAAAAGGACTCGACGATCCGCCTCTGTGTCGATTTTCGCCGGTTAAATAATGTCACCAAGGTCGATGCAGAGCCAATCCCATCATGTGAGGATCTGATTCTTGATGTCCACCTCTCGAATTTTTTCTAAACTTGACCTAACTAAGGGACACTGGCAAGTCCCGATGAATCCACTTTCTATCCACCTAATAGCATTCTCAACACCTCTAGGTCTGTATGAGTGGCGATTCCTTCCTTTTGGCCTTCGTAATGCTCCAGCCACTTTTGTCCGACTAACCAGGGACCTTCTTCATGGAGTTACAAATACGGCGACATACATTGATGACATTTGTGTCCATACTGCAGACTGGACGTCACACTTACAGAAACTGAGACATGTCTTCGATAGATTGAGATTATTCGGCCTTACTGTAAAGCCAACCAAAGTTGAGTTGGGGATGGAAGAAATTGATTTCCTAGGCCATACAATCACCAGAGGCCACCTTAAGACAGATGATAAAATTGTCACCAAAATTGTGAACTTAACCATGCCAACGACCAAGAACCAGGTCAGAAGCTTGCTTGGTCTAGTGAATTATTACAATAAGTTCATACCCAATTTAGCTGAAATCACCAGCGTTTTTTCTAATGTTTTGAAAGCATCTGTGAAATTAAATGTACAAGATGCAGCGTTAATTGATGCATTATCAAAATTAAAACATATGTTCAGCTTTCTACCTATTTTGCGCTTACCTAACCCCAATATTACGTATTTTCTTCGTCAGACGCAAGTGCTATATCCATCGCTGGCGTTTTAGGACAGTTCTATGAGGGAAACTTTCACCCCATCATATATGTAAGCCGCAAGATTACCCCTGCTGAATCGAGGTACTCAGTCTTTGAGTTAGAGGCTTTAAGCGTCATCTATTGTGTCCGGAAGCTTCATAGATTCTTAGCGGGTACCCAGTTTGTCATTGAAAATGACAATTCACCGCTGACAGTGATGCAGTCGGGAGTCCATCGTAATAACAGGATCTACAGATGGTCTTTGATCCTTCAAAATTATTCGTTCACCATAAAACATATCAAGGGGAACATGAACTTTCTGGCAGACACTCTTAGCCGACCTTCTCAGATCGATATACCAGAGGTACGAGAAGAGAGCGATCCGACACAACTAAAATCAGTGACACTATAATTAACTAGGGCCCTATGTGGTGAATACACACACTGTAGTACGCTTACCATCGTGAATCGCCTGAACTTGCTTACTATTAATTGTGTCAGAACGATTGAAAATGAACAGACACATTATGAGTTGTCGACGCCACACCATATATGCAACCCATGACTAGAACGATATTTCAACGTTACCCAGGATGAGAGCGTATATTTCAGACTTTGTCTAAATGAACTCTAATTTTCATCGAAATTCAACAGAGGACGCTACTCCGACAACACACCTGGATGTAATTAGGTAATTTGTATATAGATAAATTGTATGTGATATGTATAATATTATGTTTTTATAACAGTTGCATGTAACATCATATTTTCATAGTTACATTAGAATGTAGAACCAGATAACTTTATTTATACCACTTAATAGTTAAATGTCATTTACATTTAGTTAGAAACTCATTTAGTTTAACCTTTACATTATACTTTTCAACTTTAACTTTTTCAACATTACTTTATTTTATTATCACGTAAACACATTGTTCTTAGACAGTTAGTTAAATAAAACATTACTTAGAAATTAATCCCATCATTTAGAGATTTATAGCATTGTATGTATTGACACACATTAAGGTAACTAACACACTTTTCCCCATTTTTATCATTTAGTTAGAATAGTTCCCTTAGTTAGCTTAGCTCAGTACACCAACTTAGAATAGGTTAGCTAGATTAATCAGTACCCACAGGATTGGTGGTGAACAATCCTCTTAAATATGCATATTTTTGTACAGAAATGACGAGTGTAAAACTAGAGCACAGTCGTTTGGCTTGAAAACTTGTTTACATTCAGCCAACTATTTATTGTACATATATTTTGTTCATCCATTCTTTTTCTACAACCATATTTTAATGACGGAACATGTATCTTAAAATGCGAGTTGTTGTAATTCGTCTGTGTCAATGTGTTTAAGACAATGTGTTGTTCTATTTTTATCTGTGTAGTTGCTATACTTAGAGGATAGAGATAGGAAACATATTTTGAGCATCATAAACCGGAAGGGTAGTCATAAATCAGACTTACACACTCGTTTGTGACTACAATAAACCGCTTTACGGTGCTCGAAAGAGTACATACACGTAGATATAGACACATTCACATATTGGTAAGTTAGATACATATTAGTTTTATAGAAACACGCAACCAACCAGGAAAACTAACACATAAAAGATGCATACACCTTTAATTGCAAAGAGGAATAACTACTCTAAACAGGGGACACAACAAAATCTTGAAAACCTTAGTTTAACAATGAAATACTTTTTCACAAGGGGAAGCTAAAAAGGTGAACGTGAGCACATAAAGCATGTATACTAGTTGGAGTAAATATTATATGGGAGCATGAATATCATTCATGTATTGTACCCGTAACAGGGGCAATTTTGTATGGGTTGTCAGTATATTGACAATTTGAGGACAGGTCAAAAGACATTGGTTCCGGATCACACAAACTCTCAAGAAGTATAATGTTAGTATGAGCACAGTCTCTAGTCAACTGTACTAGTGTGTTGTGCTAATCAATTAGCCAAGTGAAGTAGTACGACAGTGTGACGAGGAAAAGGAGAGATCTTGTTCTATGCCTAGAACATAGGTAGAAAACTCATGCAGTCTTTAACAAAATTAGACAGCCCTAATTTTTGTTGAGATTACTACTTGTGTTACACCCACAACTTAAACGTTTGTAACACAACACAGAGGGAGGGAGAGCCTGTCAAAGAGCTGCAAGTGACCTAATAGAGACGATAGAGGTAGAACTATGGAAATAGACCTAGACAGGATCAGGAGAACATAGCTATCTAGGAAATAGGGACAGAAGGGACAGAAGCAGGAGTGAGAACTATAAATAGTTCTCCCACTGGACACACTCGTGTCCAAACAGGGGACACTGTAAGACGTGAGCTGGAGTTGCCCACAATAGAGTGGGGAAACCCGCATCACGAGAAGTGTCAAGGAAACACCAGTAACTTTAAACAGTTGACCAGTTACTAACTGCGTGCTGGAACTAGCTAATGCAAACTCGCAAACTAGCTCATGCACGAAGAGTCAACTGCTCGTGGCTGGACACGCCACGAAGATCGTCAGACCGCGACTCGACAGCGTAGAAGACAGGCCGAAGTGGTCGCTGTGAATACTTTGTTGCTTACAAAGGACAATAGCAATAGTTGTGACTTAGACTTAGCTTCGATAGATATTACCATCGATATCACCTTTCATATAACATTATCACGATATACCATGATGTGTATTACCTCTGTGGTTATCCGCTCGCAGAGCTACTGTACAACTAGCAAATAAAATTGTATTATATTTATATTCTTTTGTACGTCCTCATTTCGTGTGGTACAAAAGAGGAATCCGTGTATGCCTGTCAAAGTTAAGTTGTTGACAAATACAATACAGGAGAGCAATGACAATTGCAAAAAAGATGATTCGGTTTGAGTATCTTTGGTGTGGTCCGTATCATCTCAGCCTTTGATAGTTCTTCTATGAATCCATATTAACTCATGTATCACAATGATGGTTCTCTCCGCGTCAGTAACTTGCGGGGTATGTGAGCCGGTCGATCAGAAAGCAATGGCAAACTACTGAGCGTGTTCTTGCCAAGAAATCAACAATTAGCTGAAAGATGCTGATGTTGATAGCGATGTCCTGTAGAGGATATGCGAACCCCCATCCCCACCCCTACCCCACCCCACCCCCATAAAAAAAAAAAAAATCACAGTTATATGTTGTGTGTTGAATGAAACGAGCATCTCTTCTATTAGAAATTGCTCTTTTCATTCGACAAACAACATACTATAGCAAACCGTGGTATCTATACACAGGGTTCTGTACTGCCAAGCTTATTGTCTAACGTTGCTTCCGGTCCCCAACATGGAGGAATGGCGGTCGAGCTGTTAAAACCTCTAAGGTGTTTATGCTTGTGTCTACTGTTTGCTTACGCAATTTCCTCATGCTGGACTGGCGGTGCATGGTTCTGTCGCCCTGCTACTGAGTTCATTGCATGGAGCGACACTGCCAGCTGTGAATTTCTTGTGGAGTGCTTTTACATCTGTTCGCGGTTGTTTGTAGCATGAATTGCATGTTCAGAAAAATGGCAGCAGGGCGGTTTCTGAACTAACTAGGTTGCCTTCTGCGTTAATGTGTGGCTGCTTATTTTCTAGTGACTGCCATTGACGATGCACTGTATTTTTCGTGACGGACTTTTGTGTTTGCATCCTGGCAGCGGCATTATGCATAGTATACCTGTGCAGGCTGTTGGTTTGTCGAAACTCCTGTCTTTTCCACGTTTCACATGGGGCAATGAGGAGTATTTTGTGTGATATTCACCGGCACAGGAACGAAGCATAATCAGGTGACCCTTTGCCTTGAAATTGGAACCGCGACTAACTAATTTATTGTCAAACGCTGTGTTAAACTGGATACACAGCAGAGCTGTAAGAGGCGGGTCTGATAGAGATTGCACCTAGGACATTCAGACTATTTGAAAAGGGATGCTCGTCTATTGACACTGTTGGTCAGCAGAGCTGAGAGGTTCAATTCGCTAAAACTGTCTCTTCTCAGTGCATAATCTAAAAGGCTGTTTCTCAGAGGGCTTACACCAAGAACATTTAGATCAAATGAACAGTGCAGCTCACCTACTAACTGGGGAGGTCGGCTTCGCTGAGAGATTTCGTCTCTAAAACTTGCTCTTCTAACAGCGGCGAATTGAATTATGTTTCACACGCCGGTCAGATGTACTTCAATATTGACATCTCGTCCTTGACTTAGGACCTAAATATTCGGAGGATGTTCGCCTGATATTAGTTAACCCTGACGTACTAGGGCTGTGGTTTAAGGGTAGTGAATGCGTTTCATAATTCCCCGACATACCAAGCCGATAGTTCCAATCAGCTGTAGACGATATAGAAGCTGGCCGCATAATGTTGATTTCGATCGTATGAGCGTCAATCGTTCAGAAATAAATGGTGTTCTAATGAACGTAAAAATTGCGTTTAAAATCACAAATACCCACACATGCTGAGATTGATTACGACGTCCTATAATGGATGTGCAACTATCAGAGTAAAATATGACGCTAAGAGACATCATCCCACGTCGACCCAATCTGACTCGGGTACCAGGAAATTAGGCTTAATGCCCTACATCTTTCTCTTGTGACCAGAGAGCAGCCACGTTTGTCCCCACGCATATCAGATGGTCTTCAATGGTGGCTTCCTGTCCTTGACATGGGGGTGTAAATTACAATTAAGTACCTCAGAAGCTGGAGGGTGGTCGCCAGATAGTTATAAAGAAAGCTAACTCTCACTAAAAATTACACCAGTGCATTCACTTGTAGTAGCAATAATCTGTAGTAGAAGTAGTAGAAGTAGTAGCAATAATAGCAGTAGTAGCAGTTGTAGTGGTAGTAGCAGTAGTAGTAGCAGTAATAATAGTGATAGTAGCAGTAGTAATAGTGTTAGTAGTAGTAGTAGTAGTAGTAGTGGTAGTAGCAGTAGTAGTAGCAGTAGTAATAGTGATAGTAGCAGTAGTAATAGTGGTAGTAGCAGTAGTAGTAGCAGTCGTAGTGGTAGTAGCAGTTGTAGTAGCAGTAGTAATAGTGATAGTAGCAGTAGTAATAGTGGTAATAACAGTAATAGTAGCAGTAGTAGTGGTAGTAGCAGTAGTAATAGTAGTAGTAGTAATAGTGATAGTAGCAGTAGTAATAGTGGTAGTAACAGTAATAGTAACAGTAGTAGTGGTAGTAGCAGTAGTAGTAGCAGTAGTAATAGTGATAATAGCAGTAGTAATAGTGGTAGTAGCAGTAGTAGTAGCAGTCGTAGTGGTAGTAGCAGTTGTAGTAGCAGTAGTAATAGTGATAGTAGCAGTAGTAATAGTGGTAGTAACAGTAATAGTAGCAGTAGTAGTGGTAATAGCAGTAGTAGTAGCAGTAGTAATAGTGATAGTAGCAGTAGTAATAGTGGTAGTAACAGTAATAGTAACAGTAGTAGTGGTAGTAGCAGTAGTAGTAGCAGTAGTAATAGTGATAGTAGCAGTAGTAATAGTGGTAGTAGCAGTAGTAGTAGCAGTAGTAGTGGTAGTAGCAGTAGTAGTGGTAGTAGCAGTAGTAGTGGTAGTAGCAGTAGTAGTGGTAGTAGCAGTTGTAGTAGCAGTAGTAATAGTGATAGTAGCAGTAGTAATAGTGGTAGTAGCAGTAGTAATAGTGGTAGTAGCAGTAGTAGTAGCAGTAGTA
>OY992892.1:46732838-46752838 GCA_963921405.1 Cepaea hortensis | reverse complement strand
TTCCTCTGGCGTAAACTAGACGGGCTAAGAGAGGGATCATGCTGCATGGCCAAAACATGGTCTCTACAATTCAGCCCAGGCTTTGTGCTATTGAGAAGCTATGATGCATTTTTGAAGCACAGTGTAACAAACCATCGTCTGCCATGTCGGTAATGTGTCAGTATATATATATATAAGTCTTACATAGGAGTGGATATTGCCTGCTTTCTGTTATCACCGAATGTTGGTCGGCGCTCACCAAACCCGACACCTCACATTGTGCCAACGGCTTCGAGCGGAAGAGCGCAACTGGGAGGGTACACGCCTTATCCTGGTGTTAGGAAATGCATTCTAAGGACAAAATGGCCTGGCAGGGCAGACTTGGTTGGAAGCTGGTCTAGGATCAAAGCTCCGACAGGCGGACAGTTAGAGCATTACATTGCTGAGCCGGCAGCTCCTGCAGCTTGTCTTATTCCAGGTGTATTGGTGTTACCTTTCCTCTGGAGTGAACTAGGTAGTCCGAGAGAGGTATCATGCTGCATGGACAACACATGGTCGCTATGTTGCAAAAACAAAGATAATGCATACAGATAAAACCAATATGGAGAAAGAAATATATGTTAATGAGGAAATATTGGAGGTGGTGGAAAATTTTGAATATCTTGGTTCATTGATTACCGACAACGGTGACACAATGAAGGAAATTAAACGATGACTATCAATTGTTCTTCAGAGACTAAAACAACTGAATAAATTATGGAGAGGGACAGACAGAACTACAAAAATTAGGTTTTTAAGAGCATGCACCTTTCCCATTGCAACATACACTTGTGAGACCTGGACACTTACTAAACAAGCTGAACAACGCATAAATGCCTTTGAATATAAATGTTATAGACGAGTTCTAAGAATATCTTGGATAAAGAAAAGAACAAATGCATCCATACTTCAAGAGCTGAATATTGAAGAAGGTTGGCTATTAAAGACGATAACACAAAGAAACTTGAAATATTTTGGTCACTTGAAACGTCACGAAAGTTTGGAGAGAACAATAATGTAGGGGTATATGCCTGAGAAGAGAGGAAGAGGAAGGCCAAAGAGAAGATGGGTGCAGGATGTGGCGGATGATCTCCAGATGGGTGTATCGGACGCGGGACATCTTACTTATGATCGAGAGGTTTTCCGGAAGGTTGTGATGGGAGCGAGGTTCTGCAAAGGACATGCTACTGAATATAATGAAACTACGCCAAAGACCTACACATATGATTAATTTCTGTGTCTAGTTGCCTTCTCCATGAGTTTTACGTCTTACTCTATTTGTTTTACTCTGCAGATTCCAGACAAAGGACTTTCAAGCTACACTTTTCTCATATTTTCTCAAAACTACTTGCTGTCTGTATTGTCTTTACATTCAGAAATATATGTATTGGCATGTTTGGTTTATCCATTGTTTTTGCTGATGTTTTTTTTGTTTTTATTGCAACGAGATGTACATGCCGTTGTTTACTTTGCCCTTGCACTGACTTTATTAATTTCTCAGCTCCCATTGGTGATATTGACAATAATACTGTGCAACTCTTTATGAAAGCGAACTAAATCTCGATTTTACGATTAGTTAAAACAATAAAATATTCTTTGCTCTGAAGATAGTTGAACCAGTCAGTGAGCGTGAAATTGTCCAGAGAATCGACCATGCACAGGCGCTTCTAATCAGATCTCGAATGAAAATTTGTTTATGGACGCTGATGACTCGACAGTCCACGACGTATTGAATTTTGAGAAGGCCACTTCCAACAGAGTTTGAAGTTTCGTTTTGATGTAGACATAATGGAGTGTTTACTGTTGGTCGTCTCCATATACTTTAGTGCGGACTTCCAGGACAGAAACCATGTACAGTGTATTACGCAATGAGCGAAACATTACGGTACCTTTAAAAAGTTAGTTGCATGTCTGTTATTGTTAAGTAAGTCGCATATACTTTACATGACGTAGCAGTCAATTCCAGCATTTTTTGTGTGTGGCTTTTTGTGATTCCCTGACAAGTTTGCCATTGCTTTCGGAACCACCGGCACTCATACAATAGTACGGGAACCAACAAGAAATGGTCTGCTTTTAAATCGCTCGCAGCTGAGTTCCGAGCGCGGTATGCTGGATTACGAATTATATTCGTAATCCCTTAGCCACAGATCTAACAGTCTTTTGTTGACGTTGCAATCAACCCTAATATCGGTTATTTGTGATTTACTAGTCAATTTTACGTTCGGTAGTTTGCCGTTGCTTTCTGAATGGCAGATGCCTCATATAATCTAAATCAACGCAAAGCGTTGTATTCGTAATCCCTTAGCCACAGATCTAACAGTCTTTTTTTGACGTTGCAATCAACCCTAATATCGGTTATTTGTGATTTACTAGTCAATTTTACGTTCGGTAGTTTGCCGTTGCTTTCTGAATGGCAGATGCCTCATATAATCTAAATCAACGCAAAGCGAGCTGCTTCAAAATAGCCCATAGCCGATTTCGAACCCTCGACTCGGTACGTCAACGTAATGTCAAAATTCTATTCACTAACAGACGACGACGTATTTGTAAAGGAAAATAATATGTGTAGTATTTCGCTCTCATCACACTGACTTAAAGGACCCACCACCTTTCGGTAGTTGTTCCAAATCCTTCGGAGCACAGTTACTTTAATGTTTGTTTCCACAGCCTAGTCCCTGTCTCGTTCTCCGAGGATGCCAGGATTACTATCACTGCCCTTACCACATCACTGCGATTTGTAAAATACTTCAGTTTCCTTAAATTGTTTATAAACCAAATTTCACGATCTTGACGGATGTCTGAATACTTTTGTTTGTAGCAGGCCACATGCGCTACACACGGGTTTGCCGCATAAACACTGACCTGTCGAGACAGTGGCATGGGTTCAATACCTAGCAACGGCAGGATTTCCCCCCCCCCCCCCCCCAGACTATCACAGCTATGAAGTCGACTAACGATCATAAAAATGACACCGGACAATTTTCAGAATTTTCTGGGATGTGTCTGTAAAGGAAAGGCGACGAGGAATAAAAATGGTCACCCCCCAACTTCGACATTGTTGCGTTGAATATGTCAAGACCGAATAATTGATACTCCAGTGGCAGTATCTGCTGTGTGACTACATTGTACCCCTAGAAGGGGAAACACCTGCTAAACTAGATTACCGTGTACCCCTAGAAGGGGAAACACCTGCTAAACTAGATCACCGTGTACTCCTATAAGAGGAAACACTTGATAAACTAGATCACTGTGTATCCCTAGAAGAGGAAACACTTGATAAACTAGATCACCGTGTATCCCTAGAAGAGGAAACACTTGCTAAACTAGATCACCGTGTATCCCTAGAAGAGGAAACACTTGCTAAACTAGATCACCGTGTACCCCTATAAGAGGAAACACTTGATAAACTAGATCACCGTCTACCCCTAGAAGGGGAAACACCTGCTAAACTAGATCACCGTGTACCCCTAGAAGGGGAAACACCTGCTAAACTAGATTACCGTGTACCCCTATAAGAGGAAACACTTGATAAACTAGATCACCATGCATCCCTAGAAGAGGAAACACTTGCTAAACTAGATCACCGTGTACCCATAGAAGGGGAAACACTTGCTAAACTAGATCACCGTGTACCCCTAGAAGGGGAAACACCTGCTAAACTAGATCACCGTGTACCCCTTGAAGGGGAAACACCTGCTAAACTAGATCACCGTGTACCCCTAGAAGGGGAAACACCTGCTAAACTAGATTACCGTGTACCCCTATAAGAGGAAACACTTGATAAACTAGATCACCGTGTATCCCTAGAAGAGGAAACACTTGCTAAACTAGATCACCGTGTACCCCTAGAAGGGGAAACACCTGCTAAACTAGATCACCATGTACCCCTAGAAGGGGAAACACCTGCTAAACTAGATCACCGTGTACCCCTAGAAGGGGAAACACCTGCTAAACTAGATCACCGTGTACCCCTAGAAGGGGAAACACCTGCTAAACTAGATCACCGTGTACCCCTAGAAGGGGAAACACCTGCTAAACTAGATCACCGTGTACCCGTAGAAGGGGAAACACCTGCTAAACTAGATCACCGTGTACCCCTAGAAGGGGAAACACCTGCTAAACTAGATCACCGTGTACCCCTAGAAGGGGAAACACCTGCTAAACTAGATCACCGTGTACCCCTAGAAGAGGAAACACTTGCTAAACTAGATCACCGTGTACCCATAGAAGGGGAAACACTTGCTAAACTAGATCACCGTGTACCCCTAGAAGGGGAAACACCTGCTAAACTAGATCACCGTATACCCCTAGAAGGGGAAACACCTGCTAAACTAGATCACCGTGTACCCCTAGAAGGGGAAACACCTGCTAAACTAGATTACCGTGTACCCCTATAAGAGGAAACACTTGATAAACTAGATCACCGTGTATCCCTAGAAGAGGAAACACTTGCTAAACTAGATCACCGTGTACCCATAGAAGGGGAAACACTTGCTAAACTAGATCACCGTGTACCCCTAGAAGGGGAAACACCTGCTAAACTAGATCACCGTGTACCCCTAGAAGGGGAAACACCTGCTAAACTAGATCACCGTGTACCCCTAGAAGGGGAAACACCTGCTAAACTAGATTACCGTGTACCCCTATAAGAGGAAACATTTGATAAACTAGATCACTGTGTATCCCTAGAAGAGGAAACACTTGCTAAACTAAATCACCTTGTACCCATAGAAGATGAAACACCCGCTAAACTACGCCACCTGTACCTATAGAAGACAAAAGACCCAATAAAGTTAATCCCGTGTACCCCTAGAAGAAGAGACACTTGCTAAACTAGATCACCTTGTACCCATAGAAGAAGAAACACCTGTTAAATTATATCACCTTGTACTCACAGAAGAGGAAACACCTGTTAAATTAGATCACCTTGTACACCTAGATGAAGAAACACCTGCTAAACTACATCACCTTGTACCCCTAAAAGTGGAAGCACCTTCTAAACGAGATCACCGTGTACCCGTAAAAGAGGAAACACCTGCTAAACTAGATGATATTAGAATAGTATAAACCGGGGGACGACAAAATTTTTGCAGTGTTGTACCGAAGTAATGTTGCATAAATCACTCTGCTTGCCAACTTAAGTCCAACATGGTCTAAATCGTATTTGTATGTCCAAAAGGCTTGAATTGACTCTACATCACGTTTTTATATCTAGTCGCTTTAATGACACCATATTTCTTAATACGAGCAAAAACACCAACTTGTGAGCTACGGCACATGAATATGTGGCAGTGGAGACAACTATAAAGTTAGTGGTGGTGTGGTACATGTCACTATTGCCAAGCGTGCCGTAGGTTGCCGATGCATAGTATAAACATAATAACTTTATTGTACAGAACATGTTCCAACATCTTTGGTCATAGAAAGGTGTTCGCTGAAAGTATACACACTCCGCCCCGGATGCTTGAATTTATCCCATGTTAGCCCAAGACATGCCGGCTTCCTGGCCTAGAGGTTAGCGATCGTAATCTCGTATACTCTCGTAAGTAACGTGACGACGGTGAGAATCAGCAGTGGTTCGAATCGCATAGGTAACTTACGGGGTATGTGAACCGGCCGCTCAGAAAGCAATGGCAAACTATTGAGCGTAATCTTGCCGAGAAATCAACAATCAGCTGAAAGATGCTGATGTTGACAGCGATCTCCTGTAAAGGATATGCAAACACTTAATTAATTTAAAAAGCCCAAGACATACTAATCACACACGACCCGAAAACACACACAAACACACACACAAACACACACACACACACACACACACACACACAAACAGACAGGCGTAAATGCTTTACCAACAAATGTTTGTAATAATGCTTACACATACAAGTGATAAGAGCTCTAAAATGCAATGACATGCGACCATACAATTGTATAATTATTATTATTTGTATGTGAACTTTCAAATGGGAGGAAGAAATACATCGACTCTTAGCTGACAAGTAATGTTTGGCATTTTCACTGAATAGAGCAGTAGTTTATTTGTATGCACGCCTCTCCCTGACGTGTATAACCTTGACCTTCTCTAACTTTAATTACATTGCTGCCTCGAGGGCATTGCTATTTTAATTAATTATGCTCTGACAGAACAATCCCGGAGCTCTCCTAATCAACCGCCAGATCAATGAGCAAGTACCGAGCATTAAACACTTCTCTCTTACAAGGTATTAAAACGTAAGTAAGTAAGAGATCCTTAGTTAGTAAGTTAGTCAGTTAATCGAGGTTCCAACTTCACGGCAACGGGTCATCCCCATTATGCTCCGTTCCTGTGCCAGTGAATATCACACAAAATGCTCCCCACTGTCCAATGTGAAAAGTGGAATAGGCAGGAGTCTCGGCAATCCAACAGCCCGCACAGGTACACTGTGCGTAATGCCGCCGCCAGAATCTTCTTCTTCTTCAGCGTTCCGAGCCATTGAGGTTCTTTGCTGCAAATACAATCCGTCTCCATTCGTCTCTCTGGTGGACCTTCTCTTGCCAGTCGTTGATTCCAAGTGCTTGTAGGTCTGTACATGTATTATCTCTCCACCGCCTTCTTGGTCTACCTCGGGGTCTACGGTCATTTATTTCCTGAGTGTAAGCGAGTTTTGTTTCCCTATTATCTTCCATCCTTTCTATATGCCCCAGCCATTGTAGTCTATTAGCCTTCATGATACCAGTGATTATCGGGGACTTAAACAGATCATAAATGTCTTTGTTACTTCTTCTTTTCCACTCTCCACTTTGTGTATCCCTAATGGGTCCAAAGATGCGTCTTAAAATTTTGTTCTCAAAGGTTTGTAACAAGGCTTCGTCTCCTTTCGTTGTACTCCAGGTTTCAGAGCCATACAGCACAACTGGTCTGATCAGTGTTTTGTATATTGTGATTTTGGTGTTACGAGATAGCGCCTTTGATTTTAGTAGATGTTGTAGTGCATAGTATATCTTATTTCCAGAGTTGATTCTAGTTTGTATTTCTTCCCTTATGATGTTGGAGCAGTTGAAGATCGTACCCAGGTATTTGTATGTTTCCGTTCTTTTAATGGTCATATTATCTATTTGTATGTGGCCAGAGTTTCTAGCCATTCCGTCTCTTGAAATTACCATATATTCTGTCTTATCTTGGTTGATAACCAGCCCCATCTGTTGGGCTTTTTCCTTTAAGTGAGTCAATATTTCCAATGTCTTTTGTTCACTTTGCCCTATAATATCTATATCATCTGCATAACCAAGCAGCTTGGATGTTCCTCCAATATCACATTCCTCCTTTACCTTCCTTACAACTTTCTCTAGAGCCAGATTGAAGAGTAGCGGCGATAGTGCATCACCCTGTTTCAAGCCAGATGTTATTTGGAAGGGGTCTGATTTCCTGCCTTTATATGTTACTATATTATAAGTATCTTCCATGCATAGTCTGGTCATGTTGATTAACTTCCTTGGTATTCCAAATTCCTGCATAGCATTCCATAGACTATTCCTATGGACACTATCATAAGCCTTTTTAAAATCCACAAAAATGTTATGGAGATCTCTTTTATATTCCCAATGTTTCTCGGCTATTTGTCGTAAGATAAATATCTGATCTATTGTTGATCTGTTTTGTCTAAAACCCGCCTGGTAGTCACCGCCAGAATGTCAACACAAAATTAATCCACGAAAACCACAGTTCATCGTCGATGGACTCGGCAGTCACCAGAAAGACCTCATTGACCCGGGTTTTCTCACATGGCCCGATCTTTTACCACAGGGCGACCCGCCGAATGTGTCGCATAAAGCACGAACTCCGCAGCTTCATCGCTGACTCCCGGGAGTCTCCTAAAAAATGCACTCGTAAACCGAAAAGGCAAATCAGTCCATTCAGCAACAGCCGGTAGCCATTGTTCCGAACATGCAGGACACTGTACAGGACAGATGTAAAAGCATTCTCCGCGAATTTCACAGCTCACAGTGTCGCCCACGTACTCAGTAGCAGGGCGACGGAACCTTGTACTACCAGTCCAAAATGAGGAAAATGCGATTGCAAACCGTAGCTGCAAGCATAAAAACGCCACAGGCCTTTACGGTTCAACGCCTAACCGCCATGTTAGCGACAGGAAGTCCGAAAGGGATCCTTCTTAACCCCTTACGTCGCATCGGGCATACGGTGAAATACGCTTAATTTTAAGGATCAATCGACACTCGGTGTGTGATATGGTCTGTATCACATCGGCCGCGTTTACTTCCCACGACATTCTTGGTACCCATATTTGGCTGGGTCAACCTGGAAGCCTACATACATTGTTAAAAATGCGAATTGGCCCAGCTGCGGATCGAACCCATGATCACCAGGGTCAGACGAGTGTGTAGCCACTACACTACCGAGGCTTTGGTACTATGACTGATATGAATATATTATCCGGGTTATGCTGGAGTGAGAAACCATGAGTGAGTGCATTTGTTGGCTTCGAGAGCGCTGTAGTTGGAACACTCACAACCGACAAGGAATTTATTCTCGAGACTTCTCTTAGTTTAAAACACAATAACATATGAAACAACATACATAATGCTTGAGTTTGGCTTTATTTGTGGATCTAGCAGGCAGAGGCATATACGAGACTGCAGCTATTAGCATATACACTTCGGTGTATGAATTTGTCCCGGGTGCTATGCTGTCAATTATTTCATTAATAATTAAACTTTAACCAAGAGATCATTCCATTACAAGCAAGGAGACGGTACACTTTAATAATAACTGTAACTTCTACATACACAAAGCACATACATCGTGTAACCAGGGAAGCGCAGAATCCACGTTGATCGACAGAGGAACAGAAAGATTACTCACATCTACTCACCCACAGTCCAGTCAGTGTAAACATGACAGCCATAAGCAGCTGCCACAACCGTAGTCCATAGGGCAGTCGGATATACAGCTGATCACTGTGTCCCAGGATTTGGCTCAGCTACATCAGAAGGAAAGGTTAAAGTTAATCTAAGACACTGCATTGTCTGTTCTATTGACACACATATTCACGACTTCCATCCCACACACCAGTATTGCACTAATTCCAAGCAGAAGGTGAGGTTAAAGTTGAACTAAGACCCTGACTTGTCTCTTGAAAAGTTTTAGGGGGATACCAGCTGTGGGCAGATCGGTGGTTTCTCTGCAGAGCCGTTTGGCCTTGTGGATAAAACAGCTTAATTTCAACCGTCCCATAGCTAAGTTTTCAAATCTGTTCTTCATAGGGTGGCCTGGCAAGCTAAGGAACTTTTCTGCTTGTATTAGCGTTTACGTATCTCTGCGCTCTCTCAGTGCTTGTATCCTCCCTATCTTCTCCATCTCCAATATAGGGGTTGATCTCATCCCTCATGTGGTGATTCTAAGTGCTTGATGTTGCACCTTGTCCAGCTCTTGTAGTGTGGTTTTTTATGCTGAACACCACGCAGTTGACCCGTATTCCAGGTGTGTTCGTAAGCTCTGATGATACACTTTGCTAAATATTTTCCCACTGGCTCCTCCGAACTCAACGGAAAGATGAACATATACTATCACTACAAATTCAAACAAAAGTGAGACGAATGTTTGACAAGGAAGAACAGAACAGTGTACAGCGCAGAACAGCCACTCTCAGCCACTCTCAGAATACCCAGAGAACCTCTAGATTCGAGTCTACACAGATGGGTCAGCACAAAATGATGTTCGAAATGGAGTGGCGAGAGTGTACAAAGAATACCCAAATAATACTAGGGACACGGCCAGAGTTCCAACAGAAAAGTACTGCCATATCTATTGTGCTGAAATTGAGGCAATCAAGAAAGCAACAGAGAAATTACTAAATACCAGCCATGGTACACAACCTGTGGTGCTATTGACAGATGCACAATCAGTACTCGAGGCGCTCCTGTCGGGGAAATTGCCAGTACTAAGGACACTACTTTCTGAACTTAGCAGTCAGCATAAGGTCACAATACAGTTGATACCATCCCACTGTGGAATACCCAGAAACGACAGAGCTGATAGATTGGCTAAGGAAGGAGCAAACGAAGAACAACCTGATGTGCCCGTTACATACCACCAAACGAAAAGAATAATCAAATCAGTCAGAAAGTCACCAAAATCTGCTCAAGATGACTACCACATTATGGACAGACCAGAACAAGTCATTATTCTGCGCCAGCCATATGCACATGTGGATTGGCGTTGCAGACTGCAGAGCACATAAACAAAGACTGCCCAAAATACAACATATCCAGGCAAATCTTCTGGCCTAGAGAGATGACAGTGGAAGATAAACTCTATAGACCACTGAATGAACTAATAAAGAAATTTAAATTCATATAAGAGACAACATTGCAGTTATAGACGTATTTCAAGCGAACGAAAGAAGAAGAAGAAGAACTTCCTTGTCTGTTCTATTGACATATTCACGATTTCCATCCCACACAACAAAATTGCATTACACCCTCAGAAGGTGAGGTTAAAGTTGAACTAAGACATCGCCTTGTCTGTTCTATTGACAAACATATTAACGACTTGCATCCCACACACCCATATCGCATTAATCCCAACAGAAGGTAAGGTTCAAGATGAACTAAGACATTGTCTTGTCTATTCTATTGACAAACATATTCACGACTTCCATCCCACACACCAGTATTGCATTAACCCCAACTGAAGGTTAGATTAAATGTTAACTAAGATTGATTCTTTGCAGTTATTTTAACAGAAATATGCATCTTGTCTGTCTAAGACATGTATGACACTAAACTTTTCTTGCCTTATATAAGTATAACATGTATTGTTATCTTCAGCAGAACACATTATTACTTTAACGCACGCAATCTGTCGAAATAACTTTACCTATCTCTAGTTACTCGTATATTAGTTGATAACAATAGCCGCTAGTGTAAAAGTTAGTTGTTACTTTTTTCAACTCTTTTCTTTGAATCATTTTAGCATACTTTATACATTATACTTGTTACTATACTATACCATATTCTAGAAATTACTTCTTTTATCTTAGGACAATACACCTATTATTATAAACTAGTTTTGTCACAGTAGTTACTTTGCCCATCTATGTACAAAGCAGTTGTTATATTATCTAATGTTTCCCTTTTAGTTACTTTGCCCATTGATGTACAAGACGCCTATATTAGCTAATTTTGTCATATCAGTTATTTTACTCACCGATGACAGCTGCTAAGTTAACTTATTTTTACCGAGAAATTATTTTTCCCATCGATGATAACACAGTTGTGATACAAATGTATTCTTTTACCGAGAATCTATTTTATACTTGGGCGTACAAGACTTGTTGCATAAACTAATATTGTCTACTAATTTCTCTACTCAGAGAGAGAGAGAGAGAGAGAGAGAGAGAGAGAGAGAGAGAGGAGAGAGAGAGAGAGAGAGAGAGAGAGAGAGAGAGAGAGAGAGAGAGAGAGAGAGAGAGAGAGAGAGAGAGAGATTATGCCATGTATGTGTGTATAAGTAAATGCGTGTTTGTGTGTTTGTGATTGTGACTGGGGTATATGTGTCTGCGAGAGAGCGTATATCTATGTGTTATTGAGTTTGTATATACACGTGAGAGTTTGTGTAAATGATGTGAGTATGTTTGAATGTGTGTATGTAAGTATCTATGTATGTGTTTATGCATGTGTGTCTGTGTGTATGTGTATGTCTGTCTGAGTGCCTGCCTATCTTCTCATAACATGATAGTATGCCTTGTTTATGTTCACAGCATTCATTAGACAATGTTTTCTATGTGAATGTGACAAGCAAAATAAATAACTGATGTATGGAAAGGATTGACTGGAAGGGACGAAATTAAGTCGGGCCTGCGTACCCAATTTGTTACCCTTTGTATATAAACTTCGTTGGTTTGTTATACCCACTAATGTGCAAGGCAGTTATTACAAAAACTTATTTGTATGAAGAATATTTTACCCATGGATGTTAAATAAACTTCTTGTTTACCAAGGATGCATTTTATGAATGGGTGTACAAGATAGTTGTTAGATTAACTATATTTGACCGATAAATTATATTACCCATCGATATACAAGACTGTTATAGTATCTTATTTAACACATCGATATCTGGTATCCCTGGCCTAGGCGTTAGCGACTTTCTCTGTAATCCCGTTTATCCACGTGTGCAAACGCAGCTGCGTGAGAATTGGTAGCGGTTCTAGCCGCGCCCGTTACTTATGAGATATGTAAGCCGGCCGCTCAGAACACAATGGCACACTACTGAACGTAATCTTGCCAAGAAATCAACAACAGCGGTAAAATGCTGGTGCTGACAGCGATATCCTGTAATAGGATATGCGAGAGGGAGAGAAAAAGCGATAACAAATGAAACAAATGAACAAATGTAAAATGAGACTGAACAACTCGGCAAACGAAAGCCATAAACAGACACTAAAATAAAGGTTTTGACATAAGTCTTTGTCAATGAACAAGCGTTAAAAGGAAACAAGAATACAGAAGAATCCTAATTAATTCAAGGACGGAAATCCGAATATCATAATGAAGTGGCATACGGTCAATAAAAACCTGTTTTTGTTCTTGTTTTGTTTTGGTTTGATTGTTTGTTTGTTTTTTTTTTCACTTTAAAAGGTAGTTCATATATTAACTCTTGTCCTTGTAAAATATATACATTTTTATTCAAGAAGTGTTAATATTAACTAGTTGCAACCCTGTAAAACCATGCACATTTCTACACATAAAAGTTCTGTTATTGGCTAGTTTCATCCTTGTAATTGTTTTACCCTCGGTTGTTACATTAGCTAACACTAAACCAGTCATTGCTTTAATGAATTAATAATTAACCAGTTAACATTTTAATCACTTAATTAACCGGTTATTACATTAATCAGTTAATACTTTAATCAGTTAATGGTTTAATCTGTTAATAATTTACCAGTTAATACTTTAATCAGCGTGGATGGTCATGTTTAGCCATCTAATTGACGAAATACCATTTTCTAGGCATATGTAAAAAACGTACTTTTCCATTGGTTTCCTTCTTAGAAGTGACCGTACTGGTCGATTACCGTAGCATATTGTCCCCAAAAAAGATCCTCTGCCTACTATCATCGTGTAATGAGACCATAACCTACAACTATCTGTCGGCTGCTCTTTAACTTCATCCACCACCTGAAAGCATGGCTTTACGTAACTCTGATGGGGGGGGGGGATTGGCAAACGGGTTACACTAAGTGACGTTGAATAGTAATGTACTTTAGTTGCCTCTATGCCACAATAATGTGTCAGTAACAGAATAATGTTTCAGTAACAGAATAATGTTTCAATAACCCATAGCATCCGGTCTCTGTGGTCTGAAGGTTGCGAACTCGATTCGTGAGCCGCTTACCACGCGACAGTTTTGGCAGCAGGCCGTGTCGCGCTGGAGTTTTAACGTGTTGGTATGGGAGCCGGTCGTTCAGAAAGCAATGGCAAACTACTGAACGTAAAACTTGCCAAGACACAGCCGCAACAGTAAAATGCTGGTGTTGACAACGATGTCATGTAAATATGATATGCCCCCCCCCCCCCCAAAAAAAAAAAAAAAAAAACACACAGCAAGCAGGAGTCGTGGTAATACAGTGGTCAGCGGGAATACAGTGGTCAGCGGTAATACAGTGGTCAGCAGGCTTCACTGGAAGTCTGGAAGTCATGTTTTCGAATCCCCACTCAGGCGGGGATGTTTTGTAATTCATCTGGTCGACCCAACCTAAATTAGGTATGCACAAATATTATAGGAAGTACAGGCAACAGACATGACACTGAAAGCATCAATGACTTTCTGACTTATCTATAACAATGAGAGCTAGCACCATGTACACAATATACTCAGGAGGTGTACAAGAGTTAATTAGAACCAAAAGTATTGCAAATGTTCGTATTGTACTCGCAGTGCTTACTGCAAATCATTCTCAACCAAATATAAATGTATAGTTACAAGTGAATAAATGAGAAGAGATGACAGTGTTAAGACAAACTGAACATTTCACCCACACTGAGCCAAAACTGTAAATAGCAATGTTGTCGGGAATCTGTATCAGGCATATAATCTTTAATGCACGCCCATATTTTATTGAGATCCACGAGGGAAGCAAAGAATAGTAACGAGCAGACAGACAGACTGGCTGGGACTGCAACCCATGGTTGGGTGTTGGTACATGATAAAGCAGATGGGTTCGGGGCCTTTGGAATCGTGTATATAGTGCAGAAGAATTGGTAGATCATCACGGCTTGGAGAGAAAAGTGCTGCAGAGAGTGACCAGAGGATCTGGCCGACACTCAAAACTCCAAGGAAAGACCAGACGGACACATAATCAGACTACTACTGGTACCATCAGTTGCAGGTGTGAACGGAGTACGCAAGTTAATATCCTGAGTGCTGTGATGTCGGTTCTTGACTCATCTCAAGTCAAAATAATAATACTGTAATGTACAGTGACGTCAGAGATCACTAAGGAGGTATACCCATGTGTTACCGGGACCCTTGAGACTTAAAGTAAACACCACTAACACACTTTAACCTGCCATGTGTGTCATAAGAGTCATCTAATGAGAATTGTGTTTGCGGCTGGCTTCTCAATTCCGTAAAATAATAAAGAGCTTCCGCAGCAAATTCAAAGCAACCATAAACAATTCTAAAGTCAAGAAAGAAAAATACTTCAGCGAACGGAGGAAAGGAACGTCTTCTAGAAGGGGTATGGCGGGATGTGAGAAAACCGTGAGTAGTCAGAATAACAGATCTACTTTCATTCAACTAGAGAAATTTCCATAATTGGCACCTTGAAATTTAAAACTATCTATGAATTGGGAAAGGCAACACAGATGGTTGAGGAAATCATATACTATGAGACCGGCATTTTGGGATTGTGCAAAACAAAGTGAGTCGGAGCAGACAGCAAAATTCTTATGGTGATAAAGCCACGGGAACAAGAAATAGCCAAAAATCTAAAAACACAGAGAAGAGAATAGTTTAGTTTAGTTTAGTCGTTGGATCAACATCACGGCACACGGTTTAACCCATAAGTGCTCCGTTTTCCTCCTAACTCAAACCTGAGTCTGGAGAAACTCAGCTCAATGCACGAACTCCGTTGCATCGGCGAGGATCCTGAAATACTTTGGGTAGATTTTACCTCGAAATCTGATTGTCAAGGTTGATCCTTCTCTGTTGGCCAGACTACTATCTGCCCAGGATATTCCGTCTTACTGACTATATCATCCACGGAATACAAATAAATAGATTAGCTGGTTGGTTCGTTTATTGGTTCACAGAAAGACGGAAGGACAAGTGGGCAGTCGGTGAAACAGACGGACAGTCGGAGGGACAGACGGACAGTCGGAAAAACAGACGAAAGGTCGGAGGGACACAAAGGCGAGCGGGTGGAGGGATAGACAGAAAGACAGATAGATAATTTTAGGTATCTACCAAAATGGAAGATGAGACCAATGTTTCATGCCATGTGACAAGGATGCCATTGAACTCAGGCAGTATAATCAGTGTAATTTATGTCGTCTTCCTGCGCCACTGAAAAGCCACCATCAAGGAAAGGCTATTATTATTGCCACTTTACGTTAACACAAGCCTTCTAGTATAAAGTGGGCATTATAATATTGTTCTTCTTCTTCTGTGCTTTATTCCCCAACTGGTGCCTAAGTTCATAACCAACTCACGCCAAGCCGTCATAAGTGTTACTATTTTCTTTCAGCTCCATTTAAGTATGTCCCATATCATGCCCTAATTTTCATGTCCATCTATCTTACATCTTCCTCTATTTCTTTGGCCCTGTGACTTATAGTCAAGGAATCTTCTAATTATGCTATTTTCAAGTGCTCTCAATGTCTGTCCTTCACAGCGCCAATGTCCTTTCCTCCTTTCCTGGTTCACTGATATATGTCTTGTTCTCTCCGTGAGTTCCACATTGGTGAATCTGTCGTGCCATTTTAGTCCGACTATTCAGCACAGTATCAATTAAATAATGTTTGTCGTTTATTAGTGATTATTCTCCATCCATACAGAATTAGGTAAAAGCTGTAAAGTTGTGGTTTTGTATAAGAATGATTAGAACACCGCGGACGGATAGAAAGAGCAATGTAGATATCATATTTTTTAAAAGTTACCTTACAAAGAGAACTGGTTACTGCATCAGAAGAAGGAAGGTGAAAGCTGGAGTATATGGTCACAGCGGGAACGTTGGAGGGGAGGAGAGGCTGGGGAATACCAAGATAGGAGATACTGAACAGTCTGACACCATGGCTTGGAGGAACATCGGTATCAGAAAGTGCTGTCAGCACAATAGACGGAAGACCGTGAATAGACATGATCACCAACGCCACACATCATGGATTATAAGAGAAAACAGAAGTAGAAATGCTGGTATTACATGGGTATTATCAGACGTTGACAAATAAATGGAGACTAGAATATAGACAGTCTCCAAACATTTCCCGGTAACCATTTTGGTCTTCGTCGACTTGGAAACCAAGGTCCATTTTTAAACATCCGCATCGGTGCAATGTCGAACTCGAGACATGCAGACTGCAGACAATGGTGATAAACACCGCGTTACCGCGGTTCTCAACCATACATGTATAACACTATATTTACTTTGATGACCGCAATGTTATACCAGCGCTTTTTATGACTGAAACATAAGTGTAGCTTATTTCATGTCTTTAAAGGACGATGCGATCAATCCAAAGTTGATTTTCTAGGCAATTTTAAGTTAAGTAGTTTGCCATTGCTTTCTATATGAGAACTTTAGGTTCCAGATTACCGATGTGTGGAACAAGCTTAAACCCGCCATCAGCGCACAAGAGGTTAAAGCTGAGCGCTATAAACACGTCGGCCACGCTGACAGCTATTGATGATGTGCAAGAGTTAATGAACAAGTTATTTATGGCAGTAATGAGATAATCACACAATGCGGTCTCTGAGGTTCTAACAGAAGACTTGGCACCTTACGTGCTTGACTCGCACACTCCCATTATCCGGACTTTCTAAGTTGGTGGATATGGGATGGAAATGGGCAAACACAACAGCTTAGAATTCCCAAGAGCTTATATCGACATTCTGTCCTAGTCACGCATGTGGGCATGACAATGCGAACGCGCAACGTTCATCTTCAAGTATGATGTGTTAGGCTGTTACATACGCTAGGCCCCATCATAATCAGTTGAGGGGGCCATTCCCATTTCTGGTCGTTTTACCTTCCCATAAATTATCACCAATTTTAACATACGACTGCTGATCTCGGACAATTAGTAAACAGGCGAAAAAAAACAAGGAATCCTTGGATATGCGGTTTTACAGAAGAATGCTGAAAATTAATTGACAACCAAAATGAGCAATCTGGACATTTTTAGGGAAGCTAAGTCGCAAAGACAACTTATCATATCACAAACATCAGAAACAGGCAGTCATCGTTCTGGCCACGTTATGAGAAGACAAAATGTGGAACATTTCGTGACAACCGGAAAGATTTGCGGAAACAGAGATAGAGGAAGACAGCGGGATAAGATTCTTGAGTCTTATGTCATGGCACGGAAGCTAGTCAGCATGCGAATTGATACATGCCGTTGGAATTTTTGTGGAGAGGCATGATGGTCCACGCCAGCCGGCATGGAACTGGATGATGACATTATCATCTATCTAGGAAATCCGTAAAGAACGGGGCTTTAATTGCAACCATCCGGAGATGTTCAGTCCTTCACCAATCCCTTGCTTCCTTGCATGTCTTGCCCAGGATGTTGTTGATGTCATGTGCCCACCATCTTGTTGGTTGCCCCGTGCCTCTTTTTCCATGGGTCCATCCTTCCATCCATCATGTGCCATGCCGATAAGCGCGGGCGGTCATGTTTTGCCGTCTCACTCGATCACCAGAGTCGTGGATCAGCTCCGTGTTCCTATCTCAACAATGTAACGTGACCAAGCCATCCATGTATTTACTTCTCGGTCTTCCCCTTGGTCTCTTCCCTTCGATCTTGCCAGCTGTCACCAAGTTATCCAAGTCATTTCTACTCATAACATGCCCAACAAATGTTGACTGTCTACGTCTAATGTCTCTAATCCAAGGAACACACCTTCAATAAATGCAAAATGTGACTACCGCACACATGATAGATAATAAACAGAGAAACAGTGTACACATCTTACTGTTTCATAATTCATGTGTCTGTTTAATATCCCTAATTGTTTCCCAAGTGTCACGCATACCTATCTGTTTTAATGTTGTTTTGTTATATCCCGCTGCAGCCGTTAATCTCTTTAATGAATGGACCTTCTAAATCAACGTGACGTTAATTATGGCCGACATATTTCAGGATCACAGACACGATGTTATTTATGAGGCAATTTTCTTCTATGATCAGATCTCGGAAAACGTCAGTAGTTTTCTTCTTTTTGACCAACGGTATTCTAAGAATGTGTTCGTAACACTTCAGTTTGAAAGTCAAATTTTCTTTCCTAGTGACTGTAAAACGGTCAATGATTCACATCCGTATGCTGCCACTGGGAAGATGTATGTTCTCACAATAATTTACATTTATTTATTTATTTATTTATTGTCTTCCCAAAACAAATCCCCAAAAATACTGAATATGATACGGTACCAATTTTATGAGACGTCGAGTGGTCGAAAGGATAATAGCGCTAACTCTTAAACTTCCGGTTCCCTGATGCTGAGGTAACGTTTCAACCCCTACATCGGACAGCTGGATTAAAATGTTGACTTTCCGTCCTTCATTTGTGGACGTAAACTACAAGTACCTCACATAGTGTGTTCGCCTGATGTCGAGGGACAATGGAAATAGGGAAAACTAATCAACACACACAAATCAGACAAGTGCACTACAAGTAGTAGTACGTGTGTGGACTACGTTTGAGTTCAAAGCGAGCGACGTAACAAACAAACAAACAAACAATAGCAGCTGTGAATACCTTTACATGTATTCTCTTCTATGTTTATGATATACTCACCTTCTGATAAACCACATACAAACAACTGTAGCTGATAATAATAATCTTACGTGTATTCTCTTCTCTGCTCATGATATGCTCACCTTTTAATAAACCACATACAAACAACTGAGAATTAACCACCATTCTGTCATATCTGATTAACAATAAATTACAAAAGACACGAATTGTATATATACTAGGAAGTCAGCAAGGCAGATTGGAAAAGAGAGTCTTATTCTTAAACATCCGATCTACTGATGATGCCGAGGTAGTGGGTTAAGCCCTACACCTGTCAGTTGGACTAAAATGTTCACTTCTCGTCCTTGACTTGGGGACGTAAATTATCAATACCTCTGAAGTCGGAGTGGTTTCGCCTGATGGCCAGGGATATTCATAAGAAGGAAAGCTAATTCACACGCAAAAATCAGTCCAGTGCTACTAGATTAGTAGCATGTGTATGGGCTACGCTTGAGTTCAAAGCGAGCGACCGCCAAAAATCAATGTTCTTGTTGAAGTCGGGAGTTTTTTTTTAAAGAAAAAGAACATTGATCTCAGTGCAAAATGGGTACCTAGAAAACATAACACTGATCTCAGCGCCCAGATTAACCTAACGCAAAATGGGTACCTAGAAAACACAACACCCCGGGAAGGTTAACCCGGTCAACAAATGCCCGCAGAAGTCGGATGTGTCGGCCTAACGGCGCAAGAATGCAGCTCTGCTGTAAACAGGCACAACGCAATCACATACGGAAAAAAACTCCGGATGAACGCAGAAGAAGAAGAAGAAAACACAACACTGATCTGGGCGCACAAGTTGACCTAGCGCAAAATGGGTATCTAGAAAACATAACACTGATCTCAGCGCCCAGGTTAACCTAGCGCACAATGGGTACCTAGAAAACATAACACTGATCTGGACGCACAGGTTGACCTAGCGCAAACTGGGTACCTAGAAATTATCTGGAGAGTATAGGAGAGAGAT
>OY992892.1:46527838-46730338 GCA_963921405.1 Cepaea hortensis | reverse complement strand
CCGGCACATCCGACTTCTGCGGGACGATTTTAAAACTAGCCACTGGCCACTGGCCGCTCCCGACGCAAACGAGGAACGGTCAGTCTGCAGACAGCACCCACTCAGCAATCTTTCGCTTTTGACTTCCACGTAATGGATTCACCTGCCAAGCGTTCCATTCCGTGTTAATGAGACGACATCCAGTCAGTAAGCTTTGGCTCCGGACTTTAACGTAATGTATTCGCTAGCCAAGCGCTCCATTTCGTGTTAATGAGACGTTTCTCCACCTTTTGACTATACTCACTCAATGAGTTTGTTTATGTAGACTTCCATCGTAACCATTGCTGCGATTGGGACGCTTTTTCACCTTTAAAACCGCTTACGAGGTAGGCTACATGTGCTACCGGGCCAGCAGCTTACCTCCATGCAGCAGAGAGCGAGTAACAGCCAAGCCCTCTCATCCGGAGGATCCCTCATATCCCTCGGTTGAGAACCTTCGAACAAGTGTCTGAGCCAAGCATGTAGCAGGCTCAGCATCTCCCCTCCATTTTGCAGTGGGTGAGTATCGGCCCGGCACTCTCATCCGGGGGTTATTGACTTAGAAGCGTTCAGCCGTATCCCTAATCAGAGATCCGTAGAATATGTGTCTGGACCAAGAATGTTGTGGCATCGTGCACCTGATTTGAACTTTGACTGCCTGTCCCCAGTCTACCTGCAAGGCAGCGGGTGTGTGTCTCTCTTGGTCAGGTTCCTAGACGCCTTGACCTGTCCGACATGTAGCTGTGCTACTGTCGGCATAGCTCTAGGCATTGGAACACGCAAGCTCCTCTATCACGACAAGGTGGAGACATGTCAGAGGGGCCCCCGAATCCAAACACTTTGGTTTCCCGGAAGCTGCTCGCAACTCCTGCGGATCGCTAGTCGGCATCTTTTATGGTCAGAACTACGACGGTATCTGATCGTCTTTGCGCCTCTGACTTTCGTTCTTGATTAATGAAAACATTCTTGACAAATGCTTTCGAAGTAGCTCGTCTTGCGGCGATCCAAGAATTTCACCCCTAACGCCGCAATACGAATGCCCCCGTTTGTCTCTGTTAATCATTATCTCCAGTTCCAAAAACCAACAAAACATAACCGAGGTCCTATTCCATTATTCCATGCACTATTATTCAAGCTGCCGAGGCCTGCTTTAAACACTCTAATTTTTTTCAAAGTAAACGCACAGACCACCCGGGGCGCTCAGCGAAGAGCACCCACGGGAGAGAGCCGGCAGATGGTAGGATAGGCAGAACGGGCAGTGAACCGGCACGAGCCGGACCGCCAGCCTGCATCTGAGATCTAACTACGAGATTTTTAACTGCAACAACTTTAATATACGATATTGGAGCTGGAATTACCGTGGCTGCTGGCACGATACTTGCCCTCCAATAGATCCTCGTTAAAGGGTTTAAAGTGTACTCATTCCACAGCCGGGGCCTTGATAGAGTCCCGAATTGCTATTTTGCGTCACTACCTCCCATTGCCGGGAGTGGGTAAGTTTCACGCCTGCTGCCTTCCTTGGATATGGCAGCCGTTTCTTATGCTCCCTCTCCGGAATCGAACCCATATTCCCCGTTACCCGTTATAAACATGGTAGGCATGTCACGTACCACCGACTTGTGAAAGGGCAGACATTTGAAAGATGCGTCGCCGGCACGTAAGGCCATGCGATCAGCATAAAGTTATCCAGAGGCACCAGTAGGAACGCCGCTCCCCATGATGGGCAACGACGATTGGCTTTGAACTAATAAAAGCTCTCTTCCTGCGAGGGTCGGAGCTTGGTAAGCATTCTAGAATTGCCACAGTTATCCAAGTAGGATCGTGTCATCTAAGGAACCTCGACTGATTTAATGAGCCATTCGCGGTTTCACCGTGAGACTGTATCAACTTAGACATGCAAGGCTTAATCTTTGAGACAAGCAAATGACTAAAGGCAGGATAAACCAGATATCTATTGGGCATACAGACTATTCACGCGCACACAGGCCAAGAGTAGCAGTCGCTCAGCGCATTCCTTCAGTACCCGGTGATACATGCAAAACCACTGGAAACCTACCGACGGACTTCCAAGCTACGCCAGCAGGACTGACCGAAAAGCTATACCAGCTTACTGACTGCAGGCCCACTGCTCATCGAGAGAGAGTGGAAGCTTACCGAGACTTTGTCGAACGTCGTACAAATTGTGTGTGTGTGTGTGTGTGTGTGTGTGTGTGTGTGTGTGCGCGCGCGTATGTATGTGTGTGTGTGCGCGTGTGTGTGTGCGCGCGCGTGTGTGTGTGGCCGCCTATGAAGGACGATAGAACCCACCAGAGGACATTCCTCCACAAGGCACAGGATGATGCCTTGGGGACCACCAGGTGTCGTAACATTAAGGCGCAATTATTCCTGAGCCGAGAACATAGCGGGGGGGGGGGGGTAGAGCGGGGGGGGGGGGGTACTTACAGTTAGCGCGAGAAGTAAACGAGCTCTCCAACATCAGAACTTGAAGTGAGCGGGTGCCTAGGCCCGAAACAGAAACCCTGCAGTTAAAAATGGCGCAAATGCCTCTTTGTGTGATCAAGATCGTCAATATTTGAAATGCATTGATCTCTGTGATTGCTATGAGAGTTAGTATGCTCGTGTCATGAGTCTATTTGGGTTCTTAGTTATGGCTAGAATTATGGTTTTTATTTATTTATTTATTCAAAGTAGTTCCACAAAATGATAATAAAATTGGTATCAGTATGTTGTTTGCTTTGTTATTTGGGTTGAATAAACGCTGCTTTTGGGACTGCCTGTGATGTAATCCATTGCCTGGAATCAAAAAGTGACATATTTTGATTCTCTGTCGGCCCGAACCTGGGAACAATCTTCTTCCTACCCTATCTCTTTCTTGGTAAGCGAAATGAATGTTTGAGGTGCTTAAACTCTTTACTCCCTTTAATATTCTTTCTTAGCTGTGGCCCGAACGCAGTCGACGTTGTGCTTCTTCTCACTCTGGCACCTAAGTATAAAGAAACCAAGTCTTCCTTCACTACATCATTTGCTTCGTTTTCATTGTGTGTGTGTATGTATGTGTGTATGTATGTATGTGTGTGTGTGTGTGTGTGTGTGTGTGCGTGTGTGTGTGAGTATAAGAGCACTTTTTTTTTGTACATCTGATATTTATTTCTCTGTCCATTATGCCATCTTCTGTGATCATACTACTTAGATATATGAATTATTTAATTTGTTTCAGAGGTGTACTATTTATCAATATATAATTTAACCAAACGAGGTATGTAAAGAAGATGCTGCGGAGAAACAACATGCACATTTATCTGTCAACGGTCATTTACTGCTTATATAGTACCTTGCAGCGTATGTGTGGAGGGAGGGGGGGGGTGTCTTGAGCCTGAGGAACTAAAGCCGCCTGTCTAGTGCAGTCGCCGCGAACTGTACAGGTTAGGATTTTCTTTTTGCCCCCGACAGAAAAATATCCCACACATTACCGAGGATTCGAACCCGGGTCTCCAGAAAGATAATTGAGCATTCTAGCCACTCGGCCAGCCGGTCCTCACAAGCACATGTATATACATAACAAAGACCTCAAAGACATGCGCGGGCGTGTTTTATCGTATTTATTGTTACTTTCCTTTGTTGTTATTAACTAAGTAACTGGTGCCTTGTCGATTAACAAGGGCTAGTTTGTTAAATTGTGCTTATAAAAAGTACATAACAACTACAACCCATAGAGGTATCGAATGTGACTGATCAGTCTAATTCCTGCGGTAAATGTTCGTCCACAATAGAACCAGTAAGACCAGGGGTGGAGTTATACTCTCCAAAGCACAAAGCCGGGCTTAGATTGTAGTGACCATGTGATGCCCAGGCAGCATGATCCCATTCGCGGCCTGCCTAGTTTACTCCAGAGGAAAGATAAACAATACATCTGGAACAAGACAAGCTGCAGAAGTTGCTTGATCAGCAAAGCAATGTTCTGTACTTTTGTTGATGCTATATTATTTTTTATTCATCTTCCTCAAAGTGATTTCTCTGTCCGCCTAGCCTGGATTCTTGTTAGATATGTGCATGTGTTAGTGTTTGCTATTTTTTCTCAGGTCGTAACATACCTTTTTGTTTCATTGTATAAGAGATCAGAGGCTCTGGAGAAAGTTGTGGAATCGGAAAGATCATGGATATTATAGAGAGAAGTCAATAGGGGGAGAGGGTGCTAACTGGGTTAACAAGCTGTGAAGGAATATGGTCAGAGGTCGAACTTATACAGAAAACAGAACGAATGGTTATATAGAATCATGATTTGTCCACGTCACTCAGCATGACATGATGATGATGGGATATTACCATAGAACATATGGAAAAAACACCACTAGTAATATGTACCCTTGACGCAAATGCCCAGAGAAAGCCAGCGCGGATATTAAGGGTCTGATGTCTGTCTCACTGCAGAAAATCGTTTCCTCTTGTCAGCAGATAGTCAGGGAATAACATCAAACAGAAACGAAGACACGATAGGGAAGGAAACATGTTGGCATCCAAAACCTATCATACTGTCACCAGTGAACTATACCTAGCTCCGGTGCAGTCTGATAATTTAATGGAGTAGAGAAAAAGACATTTGGCTTATCAAGCAGACAGAAACTGGTTCTCAGCACACATCCAAAACCACATTTGGAACAAGTAATACGATGATTTCCTCTGAGAATTAATGTCTTTTTGCTAAATTACAGCGACTTTATGTCGTAAAAGTGTGCTCTGATTGCATATGTTTACATTGTGTTGTGACCGTATTTGTCCGTAGTTCCAGGACCAATAACATATTTATTATTGCACGAATTACTAAGCCCAGTTTTCTGAAAAAAAACTTTGAGGGACATGATTGGTAATAGTTATAATTCTAAATAGTGTTCCCGCCCTTAGTAAATTTTGAATAATGAAGATGCAAATAATAGGTTGCACAGCTTATTGTCTGGATTACTTCGCCGGTGAATACTGATGACGTCATGCAACGTAAAATATATCGGCGTCCAAAATTAATTTATTTTCATTTTAAGGCCTATGAAGTATGCTTCTGGTGAGAAAAGGCGAAATATGCCATTCGATGAATTGTGCAAAGTATTGTTTGTGTTTTCATTATTCAGATAGTAATAATGACAATAATAACTGCCGATCTCCGTGGCCAAAAGCTTGCGAACGCGGTTCGTGAGCCGCTTACCAGGCGTTCGAAACTCAGCCACGACCGATTTGTGCAGCAGACCGTGTCGCGTTGTGTTATAACGTGTTAGTATGGGAGCCGGTCGTTCAGAAAGCAATGGCTAACTACTGAACGTAAAACTTGCCTAGTACATCAACAGTAGCTGAAAAATGCTGGTGTTGACTGTACGTCCTGCAAGGGATATGCAACATTTAAAAAAATAGTGGCAATACACACATTTATAATCTCGGTTACCGATACGATGTAAGAAAACAGAAATGAAAGATGCCCACCTCTTTAAACCTATTTTTTTCCACATCGGTTATAATTAAAGTGGTTCCAAAAATACAATTCTAGCCTAGAGCTGGAAATACAATACTAAATTTGTTACGTCCTTCCTTCCTTTTTCCATTACCCTAACCCGGTTCAACTTCACAGAGAAGTTATAACTAGGGCCCATCTCAGCCTCAGATTAATACTCTTGTTACTAAAACAGCCACATTTCGGATATTAACCTGCAACGCATTGATTGCTACTCAAATGTGATGAAACATTTTTTTTACATGTTTCTTCATTTATACTCGCTTAGACATATGTGAACAGTAAACTGTACTGTACGCCATGTTTAGTATAAACTTTAACTTGATAATTTACAATCTAGATCTATTCTTCTTGATAATAAATGTCCTAATTTTCTTTACTCTGAATGCAGTTTATAAATACTCAGCTTTCTCATTATCTTCCAAACGCACATTTATGGCAAATGCAAAAACCTGAAGCCTGTAAAATCCCATGCGGAGATAACATATCCCATTGCAATTTTAAAGTCAACAAAATATGAAATCAGCTAGCGTGTGAGCCGGCTCCCTCCTATGCTGTTATATACAGATTGTAATCCGGAAAAAAGTGTGTTTCCTGAAGTTATCTGGAATAATGCAGATTGATGGAAAACGTGTTCGGGCGATGTTAAATCTTGATGACTGATTACTGTGTCTTGTGATTAGCCCAGCAAGAATAACTTGATGTATCTCTGTTCCGTTCGCATGCGTGTATATGTAAACGATTACACGTATGAGTGATACTGAATGTTTGACACACACACACATACAAACACACACACACATACAAACACACACACAAACACACACATACAAATACACGCACACATACATTGATAGAGACAAGAACATGGAGCTGATCCACACTGGTGATCGTGAGAGATGGTGAAACTTCACTTATCGGCATGGCATATACTGGTATATATATATATATATATATATATATATATATATATATATATATATATATATATATATATATATATATATTCTTGCAGGGAATTGTGACGTCAATGCTGTACCCCCGACCAGCGCACAAGAAGTGTAAGAGCAAGGGCATTAAATCCCACGGCCATGTAGACTTCCATATATATATATATATATATATATATATATATATATATATATATATATATATATCATTAGCACCTTTCCGTCTTGACAGACGATAGTTTGGTACATTGTGCCTCAAAAAGGCTTGATAACTACAACCCATGGCAGTGGCGAGTGTGGTTGATAAGGCCAATTCGCGCAGTAAATTTTCGTTCACAGTGGATGCATGTAAAAACATGGTCATTTTCACCATCATGCATCATCTTACGTCTCTCACGCTCTCTGTGTGCTTTATCTGCAATCATTTTCTCCTTTGTCTTTATTCCATTTCTGATATTTGCCCTACATGTAATACGTTTAGCGGCGACTTGCTTACAGTGTGCATTATCAAAGCCTGTATCAATCATGTCCCGCTTACACACATCTTTGTATCGTAATAGAAGCCGACCCTGAGATCTCCTACCCATCTGTAATTCACCAAAAAAAGATTTACTTTGGTATTCTATCATCATCCACCCCCCCCCCCTTCCAAAACGTGTCCTACCCATCTAAGTCTACAAAGACTGAGCATGGAACACACCGTCACACAACCTGATCTTTCCAATACTGTGATTTTATCTTGCCACTTAATACCAAGTATTCTTCGCAGACACCGCATGTGAAATATATATATATATATATATATATATATATATATATATATATATATATATATATATATATGTAGTCGATGGTAAAAGACAATGGGAGACAATCATAAGACTGATGCTTCCTTGACTACGGTGCTAAGAGGTAAAGAGTAGTTCTGACTTCGTTATGGCCAAAGAAGAAAAATAGTGAAAAGAGAGAGAACCTCACACCGCCTCAACCGACAAAAAAAGAGGATAGTAATTAGATAAGAAGATATACGAAATCTCAGGCAGGGGCCTCAACTCTGGACTGACTGTCATATTTGAGACCCAGACATTGGATTAAGGTGTTAGATTGTGGTAGAAATAGTGACTGTAAAAACTAAAAGAGACTAAACAAACGAATCAAAAACAGTACAAAAATAGCTCTTTATTTATCTCCTCTAGCAGAACATGTTTGATAACACATTGCAATAACAGATACAACAGACAACTGCATATATCAAACATCAACCAAGGGTGGCTCCTATTCAGTCACCAGAACTTAAGACAACAGGGTACACCAAGTACCACAACACAGGTGCTCCAAGCAATAGCTGGTTAGACTGACACAATAGAGAACCTTGACACAAGCAACACTGCACAGACAATAAGGCACTACAAAAACATAGGTTACACAACATAAACCCCAAGACGCGACATAAACAAAGAGTTGTGACACAATTTACTATCCCACCAAGAACCCAGGCCTGCTGACACTAACTAGTCAGCCGCTCAGATTTTTCCTCTGACATATGTTGTTCAATGATGAACAGATGGGAAACCCCACATATCTTGTCTCAAAGCAGGCTGGCCACAAAACTACAGAGGGCCCCAGCGCCTGCCTTCCCACACCGCTGGCTGCTACAAGGAACAATCGCCTCCGGTCTTTGTGATAAAGTGGCGTTTCCGGCGTGGCCAGGACCGTACGGTTTTCACAGACCAAACTAAGTGCCTTGGTTTGGCGCTGTGACATATCCAACCCCCTACTTTTTTGACGTCCCGTCAAAAGGAATGGACTATCGTATCCCCTTACCCCAACTATCTCTTTAAAAGAGTTCACCTCAAAATAAAATCATTGGTCTTCAGTAACCACATCAAAAAGTAAAATCACTAATCAAGCAAGCAAGTACTAACATCTACACATAAACCGTCATCAAAATGACAAATGCCAAAAAAAAAGTAATGTCACCTGTGACCACACTCAAAAACAATCATCAATGAACCAAGGATTCAATGAAATTTACACACAAACCGCCATCAAAATGACAAAGGCAAAACAAATCTATGTCACATGTTACCTCCTCGAAAACCTAAACTGCTGGTTATATCCCTGAAGAGTACCACTAAAAAAAAATAGTCTTGTTCTTTTCATAAATCACTTACAATGTGAAACAGTGTAGATTACATCACCAGGCATCAGTCAGTTCCAAATACCAATAATCTGAACACAAAAGTATAAACTATACTAACTCAGTTGTTGGTACTAATGACTAAAATAATATCAGTGATGAAACATAGCTCTTCTGCTATAAGAGCACCAATCATAACAAAATGAATACAACCCTCACTTCTTACATAAAAATAAATAAACAAACATAAAAGCTACATAAACATTAAACCAGTAACCTTTATATTGGTTACTACTTCCTGTAACTCTGGAAATTCAACACAAAATGTATTTAAAAATAATACCATTTGTCTCTTCTGATCAAATGTAAGCTTCCTGCAGCTAATGGAGTACTTGGGTGGTTTGTGCTTCTAACACTCTGTACCCTTACATTAAAAAGGAACATTTCATCCTGTGTCACCTATAACCTGGATATAAACACAAAGGAACACCCCATACAGGGTCAACAAAACATTGTTATCTCAATAATATACCACCTCATGAATTCACCCTGGAATATACTCTCTTACTGGACATGATGGTAATGATAACACAACACCACATGAACAACAGAACCACCCCTTTCACCTGGTCTGCCTGGTGTTCTTGCGCTCTAAAAGAAAAACATGTCATCACATGACACCATCTACCTGTAATGATAATACATAAAGACAGCAAAACATATCTGATAATTAACCAACTACACTAAGGCTGTCAATCCAAATGACTGGAATTCCTAAACAGATGAAAACCGTCTCTATCTTTCACAACCATGTCTAACGGGCAAAAGTTCTTGCTGGTGGTCTTTCACAATCCCCTTTTTCAGAAAGTCACGGGTTGACATATCGGTATGCAGAACATTTTGGCCCACACCAGTCACAATACGCGGTCCACCTGTCACATTTCTAACATCTAACTGGTCGACCACACTGACACCAGGAGACTTCACTCGTCCCCTCTTCCTCCGCCTCTTCCTGCGAAAGATATTTCTCTGGTTGCCACGCATAACCATCCGGCTATCAGAAGTTGACACTGCACCCACCTGAACTGCTGGGGCTGATCCTTTAGAAGGATCAACCTGGGGCGGACTCTGTTGTCGCTTAAGGCCCTGCTGGTCTCGGTGGCTTACGTTGGCAAATGCTTTGCTACAATTGACTCCAGAGGGGTCCTGAATAACACTAACCCCTCTCTTCGGACACCTGTTCTGGAGGTGGGTGCGGCTTCGACAAACATTGCACCTCTTGCGTCGTACTTTGGGCTGCAGCAACGAATCAGCCAAGGCTCTCATCCGACCTAGCTTAGCTTGAAGTTCCTCCACCACCACATCATCATGCTGGACCCCTTGACACCGACCACTGGCATTAGGCAACCTCTCTGAACTGTAATCTTGACGTTCCACATATTGGTATGTACAAACTTCTGGAGCTAACGACACACTAGCCCATCGCATTGCCAAGTCTCTAACACAAAGGAAAGTCACTGACGGGTCATGCAATATCCTCTCCTCTGCCATTCTCCTGCTGAGAACATTATGTAGTTTTGCAACAAACCAGTCTCTTAGGATCACTGGATCCCAAGCAACCATGCCCCTCTTTCTCTGAGCTTCCAGCACCAAACGAAAGGCTTTGTGGACCCGGTGAGAGAAATCCATGATGGATTCCTCGGCATCTTGTGTTACTTGAAAGAAAGCCGCAGCCAGTTCCACCATGCTGCGCTGCTCTCCATATACCTGCTGAATGGTCTGCAGCATCTCCTCAGGGTCATTACAAGCTGACCTAAGTTCAAGTTCCGCCCACACACTGGGAGCAACACTTTCACAAATAATGTCCACTTTATCTTCATCGCACACCGCACCAGCCCTCCAGGCAGATCTCACCTTCCTCACATACTTCTCAACAGCTGACCCACCTTGCCGGCCAAAACAAGGTACTTCTATCTTCACAGGTGCCACTATGTACCTGACTTCACCAGTGGGCCCTGTGACGTCAGGGGCACCAACTGGGAAGGGAACTACGGTCCCTAACGTTGAAGACAGAGCCATCCTTGCTCTGGATAGGATACAGTGGAAGTGTACTAGGAGGCAATTTATCTGAGCCCACTCACCATACAGGGGACTCCTCTCTTGTGCAGGAATGCCCGGGGGATCTCAGCAGCAAACCTGGGTTCTAATGTCACAACTCAAAGACAATGGACATCACAAACATAAACACTGACCTATCACACAAAACAATCACTAGATACTAAAACAACCCTAACAGAACAATTCAAAGGCTGCCACAATATCTCGTCGGGGTCGCCATTTTGTAGTCGATGGTAAAAGACAAAGGGAGACAATCATAAGACTGATGCTTCCTTGACTACGGTGCTAAGAGGTAAAGAGTAGTTCTGACTTCGTTATGGCCAAAGAAGAAAAATAGTGAAAAGAGAGAGAACCTCACACCGCCTCAACCGACAAAAAAAGAGGATAGTAATTAGATAAGAAGATATACGAAATCTCAGGCAGGGGCCTCAACTCTGGACTGATTGTCATATTTGAGACCCAGACATTGGATTAAGGTGTTAGATTGTGGTAGAAATAGTGACTGTAAAAACTAAAAGAGACTAAACAAACGAATCAAAAACAGTACAAAAATAGCTCTTTATTTATCTCCTCTAGCAGAACATGTTTGATAACACATTGCAATAACAGATACAACAGACAACTGCATATATCAAACATCAACCAAGGGTGGCTCCTATTCAGTCACCAGAACTTAAGACAACAGGGTACACCAAGTACCACAACACAGGTGCTCCAAGCAATAGCTGGTTAGACTGACACAATAGAGAACCTTGACACAAGCAACACTGCACAGACAATAAGGCACTACAAAAACATAGGTTACACAACATAAACCCCAAGACGCGACATAAACAAAGAGTTGTGACACAATTTACTATCCCACCAAGAACCCAGGCCTGCTGACACTAACTAGTCAGCCGCTCAGATTTTTCCTCTGACATATGTTGTTCAATGATGAACAGATGGGAAACCCCACATATCTTGTCTCAAAGCAGGCTGGCCACAAACTTACACAGGGCCCCAGCGCCTGCCTTCCCACACCGCTGGCTGCTACAAGGAACAATCGCCTCCGGTCTTTGTGATAAAGTGGCGTTTCCGGCGTGGCCAGGACCGTACGGTTTTCACAGACCAAACTAATTGCCTTGGTTTGGCGCTGTGACATATATATAGTGTGTGTGTGTGTGTGTGTGCGCGCGCGCGCGCGAGCGCACAGGGAAGTACATAAATGTGCATAAAACGTTTTCTCCAAACCATTAATAATTAATGGAGAATCGAGACAATTTCACTTCAGTTAACATCATAGAAACTTCTCCATGCACCCTAAACTCTCTGAACAACTCGTGTTTTACAAATAATGGTTACTTAAGCATCCTTCTTCTTTTGTTGCTTTATTTTCGTCTGTTAGCAATGGATTAAAGGTAAATTTTAGGACATTCCCTTTCTTGTATTGAATGTTCGTATCACCAGTGGTGTTTATACCTACACAACAGCTAGCATGTTTCCTCGCGTCTGGTAGGCTCATGCAGGTCCTCGCGAGGAAGACGTGTTCACTAGAGAAAACACTTGAAACATCACAGGACAGAGCGGACTAACCTCTAGAAACATCCTAGGACAGAACGGATAAACTACTAGAAATATACAAGGACATTACGGTTAAACTACTAGAAACATCCTATGGGTGAACAAATAAACTACTAAAAATATCACCGATAAACGAGAACAAACATAACAGATAAATCAGTACAAACATTCCAAGAGCAAACTTCACCGATAAAGTACTACAAACCTCACTGATAAACCAGTACAAACATCCAAGGGGACAACCGATAAACAACTACAAATATTATAGGACAAGCGATAAACTGCTGCACACACCATAGGACAACCGATAAACTACTACAAACATCGTAGGACAACCAGTAAGCTGCTACAAACATCATAGGACAACCTATAGACTACTGATCACATTGGTCACAACTGTTGAAGTGTATGGATACCGGTTTCGGGGCACTACTGTCATTATCAAAGAGGTGTTGCCTAAATATGTCAGCCAGACGTAGACCTATCTCTCCGATATATCTCATGTCACAACGTGTGCAGTTGATCGCATATATAACGTTGCGGCTCGTGCGCTAGAAACCCTTAGGGAAGACAGTTTTCTTAGGGAATGCCAGACTCTGGGTTTGAAGGACATGCGGGCAGGTCTTACAACAAGATTGAAGACAAGCCATCGTACCAGTGAGATACTTGTACAAACATCATAGGACAACCTATAAACTCCTACAAACATTCTAGGACAGAACCGACAAACTACTACAAACACCATAGGACAGAACCAATAAACTACTACAAACATCATAGGACAGAACGGATAAATTACTACAAACACAATAAGAGAACATATACCCTCTACAAACATCATAGAACAACCTATAAACTGCTAAAACATCATAGGACAGAACCGACACACTACTACAAACATAATAGGACAGAACCGGGAAAGTACTACAAACATCATAAGACAGCCTATACACTACTAAAAGCATCATAGGACAGAATCAACAAACTACTACAAACATCCTAGGACAGAACCGACAAACTACTACAAACATCATAGGACAACCTACAAACTACTACAAACATCATAGGGTAGAACCGTCAAAGTAATACAAACATCATAGGACAACCTAAACACTACTACAAAATTCATAGGACAGAATCGACAAACTACTATAAACATCCTAGGACAGAACCTTCAAACTACTACAAACACCATAGGACAACATATAATCTAGTACAAACATTATAGGACAACCGAAAAACTACTACACAAATCCTGTGCGAGAACCGATAGAACGCTAGAAATGACATGGTCTCGTGGACAATACACTGTTCACCAAGTCGCTAGCCAGAATCCAGACACTATTTTAAACGCCCTGGAATCGGAGATATCCTTAACCTGAGACAGACTTGACTTGTGACGGTAATCTGCTAGAGATGTCCTGGCGTGCGGAGACAGATCACTAGAGACGTGTTGTTCTCGTGACAAGAAACTTTTACAATACCCTGGACGTCATGTGGGATGAGAAGACAATCCACTAGGGACACTGGGGAATGGTGGGATAGACCATTGGGTATGCCCTACGCCAGGCGATAGATCACATGAGTTATCCGGTTTGTTCTGTGACCGTTGCGTAATTCTTAAACTCGCATATAATGGTTTTAGTTTCACACATCATCATCATCAAGTGCCTTGCCAGCTGGCGTAGGCGTTCATGGATCTCCACAGATCTCGGTCTTTAGTTTTCTGGATCAACTCTGCTGCTGATACTCCACCATGCTACCATCTCAATCACATTTTCAATCACCGTTTCACACATGTTTGCATAATTTTTATCTATAGTCGAAAGGATTCTCTTCGATGTTGCATCCATACTTATGCCTTAACCTATAAGTTACTGTTGTAGGTTGTTGTTGTTTTGTTTTTTCCATTAGTATTTAATCATCTTAGCTGGTCTCCCTGGCCTAGGGATTTAAACGACTTTCTCCATCATCCCGTTCATTCACGTAGGGTGACGCAGCACGCGAGAATTGGAAGCAGTTCTCCCCTCGTTGGTAACTTACGGGATAAGTGAGCCGGCCGCTCAGAAAGCATTGGGATACTACTGAGCGTAATCTTGCCAAGAAATGAACGACAGCGGTAAACTGCTGGTGCTGACAGCAATGTCCTGTAAAGGATATGCGAAAATAATAAAAATTATCCCCTTAAGTATCTATGTAATCTTTGTAATCTATGCAATATGGCCGAGCCACATAGGAATTAATTTTATTTCGCCAAACTTTCTTATTGTTTTGTGTTTCATAACATAACACGTGTCAGTAACGACATTTATTCAAGTGTTATTGGTTTAAATTATGGAATTTAAATTAAACGTCTTAATTACAAGTTTAATAAAACGAAGAGCATTCAAGTGACAAGAAGATGTGCGATTTTACATGAGAACATAGTAAATAACATGGGTATATATCAACAATGGATTGCGTAGAGTGACAGGTCATGTAACACAGATTCTCCCCAAACAGCATACCACAAACAGCACTGGCATTTATGATTTAGATACATCTGAAGCAGAGTTAAGGACAAGTCCCGCAAAAGGTGGATTAGTGCCGTGGTTCTCAACCCTTTTTGATCCATGCAACCCTTCACCATATGTTTAGAATGTCACTCCCCCCCCTCCCCATTTTTCGTATTTCCTCCCTATAAATCCCCCCCCCCCCTCCTATACAGTATACGTAAAAATGGAAGCTAAATTTAATAACACATACTAGAACAAGTCTAGACGTCTACATAAGACGTGATTTGTGAGTCTCCTTACGTTATAAAATGAATTTCGCAAGGGCAAGAAATACAGAACCGTAAAGTAGGAGGGAAAACCAATATCAAGTAATGGGTTCTTGTATTAACCTGATTTGGAATAAGAGGGGAAACCAATATCAAGTAATGGGTTCTTGTATTAACCCGATTTGGAATAATCTTAATTCCCCCTCATTCATTCATTCATTCAGTAGCATGACCTTTGAAGAACCTCGCTCCCATAACAACCTTCCGGAAAACCTCTCGGTCATAAGCAAAGTGTCCCGCGTCTGATACACCCATCTGGAGATCATCCGCCACATCCTGCACCCATCTTCTCTTTGGCCTTCCTCTTCCTCTCTTCCCAGGCATATACCCTTCCATTATTGTTCTCTCCAAACTTTCGTGACGTTTCAAGTGACCAAAATATTTCAATTTTCTTTGTTTTATCGTCTTTAATAGCCAACCTTCTTCAATATTCAACTCTTGAAGTATGGATGCATTTGTTCTTTTCTTTACCCAAGATATTCTTAGAACTCGTCTATAACATTTATATTCAAAGGCGTTTATGCGCTGTTCAGTTTGTTTAGTAAGTGTCCATGTCTCATAAGCGTATGTTGCAATGGGAAAGATGCATGCTCTTAAAAATCTAATTTTTGTAGTTCTGTCTGTCCCACGCCATAATTTATTCAGCTGTTTTAGTCTTTGAAGAGCAATGGATAGTCGCCGTTTAATTTCTTTCATTCCCCCTGGAATCCCTAAAATTCCGCCCTGAGAGTGGTAGGGTGGGGGTGGGGTTAATTCCAACTGGTTTAGAACCACTGAATTAGTGGAATAGCAGTGGCACCGATTATGACCTTGCATGCAGTCCACACAAGGGGATTTACCCAGAAGAT
The DNA here is from genome assembly GCA_963921405.1 of Cepaea hortensis. NCBI lineage: Eukaryota > Metazoa > Mollusca > Gastropoda > Stylommatophora > Helicidae > Cepaea > Cepaea hortensis. The sequence continues at coordinate 46,714,386 of OY992892.1, read as the reverse complement.
CTACTTAACCTAATGCGGAAATAAGTAACAGGGACAGTGATACAGAAACTTAACAAAATGTGAGCCACGCCCATTTTCATTCACTTTCTTATATCGCTATGTTTGTCTTGTTTTTGTTTAAGGTGATGACTAACGAAACTTCGGCCAGTTGTGTAGTGTTTTATTTTTTATATATTTATCTTAGTTTTTATTGTATAATTACATTCAATCAATCAATCATGTGCCATGCCGGAAAGCGTGGGCGGTCATGACACGCCATTTCACTCGATCACCAGAGTCGTGGTTCAGCTCAGTGTTCCTGTCTCGTCCACGCCATGTGGCCAAGCCATCCAGGTATTTTCCTCTCGGTCTTCCTCTTGGTCTGTTCCCTTCGATCTTGCCAGTTGTCACTAAGTTCTCCAATTCATTTCTTCTCATAACATGTCCAAAATATTTTTACTGTCTACGTTTAATTTCTCTAATCAATTTACGAGTTTCGTTTGTCTCCTGTAGTTTTTTTTTTTTTTTTTTTTTTTTACATTACGTTCTCCAATATTCTCACACATTAATATTTAGGTTGACTGATACCCTAGTCAGGTATGTATATGCCTTTGTTTTTAATTGTCCTTAATTTAAAATATTCTTCTTCTTCTCCTTCAGCATTTCGAGCCATTTGAGGTTCTTTGCTGCAGATACAAGCCGTCGCCATTCGTCTCTCTGGTTGTCCTTCTCTTGCCAGTCGCTGATTCCAAGTGCTTGTAGGTCTGTATGTATATTATCTCTCCACCGTCTTCTTGGTCTACCTCTGGGTCTACTGTCATTTATGTCCTGAGCGTAAGCAAGTCTTGTTTCCCTATTATCTTCCATTCTTTCAATATGCCCCAGCCATTGTACTTGTAGTCTATTAGCCTTCATGATACAAGTGATTAGCGGGGACTTAAACAGACCATAAATGTCTTTGTTGCTTCTTCTTTTCCACTCTCCACTTTGTGTATCCCTAATGGGCCCACAGATGCGTCTTAAGACTTTGTAACAAGGCTTAGTTTAAAATATACTTTTTCATATATCCCATGAAATTTTCCGAAAGGTTGTTATTTGGGCGAGGTTCTGCAAAGGACATGCTACTGAATGATGAATTAATGAATAATAGGACATGCTACTGAATGATGAATTAATGAATATCCTATTATCACTGTTGTTTTAGATCAATTTACCTGTGTGTGTGTCTGTTACTGTTTAGACACAAGCGTAGATGTCATTTATAATAAAATGCATTTACATCGCCTTCAGCTCAGACGCAGAGATTGCTTTTATTCATCACCATCATCATATTCCACTTTTTCGTCAAGCGCCGTGGGAAAGAATTGTTGATGTACCAATGAGTAGCACTGGATAGTGTCATTCCATGTGATTTTACAATATCTTTCATTTTGTCGTTCTGTTTTCTTCTCGGGAGTCCTCTTATTCTCTACTGTGATGTAGGCCAGTATTGGTAGATGTTGTGTTGCATTATAACGAGATGGTGAACCATTTTATCTTCTGCTATTCAACATGTTTAACAATCAGCAAAAATAAAAGACACAGATTATGACACAATGTGCAAATGGGATACCATCAATCTTTATTGTCGACGCAGAGCTGGAGATAGTAGAATATTTAACATATCTAGAATCAGAGGTAAACAATAAATTATCCCTAGATCAGGAAATCAACATCGAGATTGGTAAGGCAGCAACAACAATGAACAGATTAACAGAAAGAGTTTAGGAAGACAGGAAGCTCACTGCCAAAACGGCAAGGTGCCAGTCAGGTTGTATTTAAATTGATTTTGTGTCTGCTGCATGTTGAACTCAGCTTATTCATATGATTTTGCAGTCTGCCTTCGGCACTGTTACTCTCTTCTCTCTCTTTCGTTCTCTTTACCACTCTCTCTTCTCTCTCTGATATTCCTCTTTCTCTCTCTTTATATGGCTCATCTCTCTCCTTCTCTCTCTTTCTCTCTCTCTCTCTCTCTCTCTCTCTCTCTCTTCTCTCACTTCTCTATCTTGCTTATCTCTTTCTTTCTCTCTTTATCCCTCTTTCTCTCACTCTCTCACCTACTCTCTCTCCCACTTGCCCCTCTCTATCCTTATTTCTCTCTACTCAGTAAGCCCTGATTATTCATTGTTTCTTTTAATAAATCTAACCCATCCCCAATTCATTATCTCCCCTCTCGTCCAAGTCGAGTGTAATCTATATGCAGTATATTTACAGCTACGCCCTCCCTCTATGTTTACTGCACCTCTTAATCATCAAATCTACCTGCAACGGTTTCGGTAAATCAGTATGCTCATTACAATGTTTGTATACTACGCCCCTCCTGTTGAGTTTGTCTTCTCTATTCTGTACTAGCTGCCCGCCTGTTGATAACACATCTGTTCTTTCCCTGGGTAATGGGTTGGAATTTGATGACAATGACTTATCTAACACTTTAGAATGAGGAGGAAAGACTTAGACCTAACCCAAGCCAGTTCTTATGTGGTGTGGTAAATCCTGGACTGGTTACATGCTTCTCCGCAGATATGACATTCCAGTACAGACCTTGCTGGTTTCTGAGCTCGGAGAGGGGGAGGAGAACGCTGCAACACCATAGCAGCACGCTCTTACCTGTCCGGAGACATTTCTGCACCAACCTCACTCGGATATATGCAAGTCCTTATCAGGACTTCGACGAGCTCAGCGACTATGTATCAAGCGTTAGAGTTAAAACGTAACATTACAGCGGCTTCACAATCACAAAGCCACCATGTGTGTTAATTGGTTCTCTCTTGGTCTTACATCCATTAATTTAGCCATGCTCTTATCACTTAGGCGACTGCATTGGTGTAGTGGCTAGACATTTACCTGCCGGCCCGGAGGATATTGGTTGAAATTCTCATAAAGCAGACCTTTTTTAAAAAAAGACATGGGCTCCAAGATGGTCACAACCTAAAATGGATAGTAGGAAATATTTTGAGATGTAGAAGCAGCCGGCGTGATATTGACCACATCAAACCTGGAGTGTCAATTGATCTACAAGATAAGTGTCTATCTCTAAATGCCCTATTTATCACTTAAAACTTGCCCGCATCTGTGGCAACGGTGTAGCTAACGCGTTTCACCATTCACCCATACCATACCTGACTCGAAATCAACTGCAGAGGATTTTGAAGCAGGTCGCCATGCGTTGATTTTTAATAATCGTTTGAGCGTCGGTCGGTCAGAAAGCAATGGCAAACTATCGAACATAAAATTGTCTAGGCAATTACAAACAGTTACAAATGCAAGGGGTCGAATGCGACGTCCTGTAAATGGCATGCAATTAACTTCATTTAACCTATCACTTAAAGCGACCCATTGTTTATAACGCTTTGTGATGCACTATAGTTTGAAATTTTCAGATCAGTTGCCATCTTCGCAAGAAAGGGCGACTGCAATGAATCGACAGCACTTTCTGTCTTTCTTCATAATGATACCGACTAAGAGGATCTCTCCAGTCCACCTCTTGATGTCTTCCTTTAATATAAAGCGGCTGTTTCTTTTGTGTACGGCTGACTTCCACATTTGACTCATGTATCATTTTCGTAATTCTTTTTCTTCTTCTTCTTCTTCTTCTTCTTCTTCTTCTTCTTCTTCTTCTTCTTCTTCTTCTTCTTCTTCTTCTTCTTCTTCTTCTTCTTCTTCTTCTTCCTCTATCTTTTATCTCCCAATGGAGCATAAACACAGAATCAACTCATGTAAAGCTCTTGGTGATGATTGAGTAAAGGGTGTTGCTAAAGTTTTAAGATGAGATAGCCAGTCAAACACCCCCCCCCCCCACCCCTTAGTCACCTCTTACGAAACCTATGGTGGATTACGGTGTTATGATTCTTTGCTTCCCGTATGGACCGCGGTAATACAGGGATGTTCCTTGATCTCAGTACGATCCATTACCTTGTTATCCAACTTGCATTGTGGACTTTTGGACTTCTCTGTATGTCAGTTCTGTTGTTTATAATGTGTGTTTGTTTGTATGTTTGATTTCAGTACGGTATCCGTACCCTTGTTGGCGTATGCTTGGGGGAGTTGGGGTTGGGAGTGGGTTGTTGTTTGATAAATAGCTGTTACTTGCAAAAACTAATGTTATTATTGATTTGCTGTTGTTGATGGATCATTCTATCTGGTGACTTGCTTACAAACATCTGGTGTCTGAATTTGGAGAAGTGTTCACATAACTTCCTGCGTATATGACTGTGGTAGAACAGTGGCTAGTACGCTTGCGTACCGATCGGATGGTAATATGTTCAAATCCAATAGGGGGTGGAATTTTTAAAATCAACCTAAGCTCACAGGTCAACCCAGATTAAAATGGATAGCGGGAAATACTCTGAGAAATAAAAGTAGTCGGCATGATTTTGCCCACATCACCAGAGTGCCGATTGGTCTATACAAATACGCGTTTCACAAAGCAATGGCAAACTACTGAAAGTAAACTTTCTTAAAGATCACAAACAGCAACAAAATGCTGGGGTAAACTGCAACGTCCTGTAAAGATATGCAACTTACTTTTTTAACAATATATACCAAATATTCATGAAGGCGTTGATATGGTACTTCAATTTACTTGTATAATATAGACGGATTTCTTGTTTTGTTAAAACAATCCACAGCTTGATTTGTGCGTGGTCTTCTGTAGATATAGGTGGACGTCGTCTCTGCAGATAAAATGTGCTACAGAATCCGGCTGCCACATTAACTAAAGACAACAATAACAATTGAAGGTGACGAAGAAATGATCACACACTGGTTATAACAGTAGAAATGTTTCAACCTCACCAGCCACTTAAACACTTTAGAATTTACTAACTAGGCATATAGGAGATTAGGTAGTCTTGTAGCAGAACCTGCCGCTGGAGTGTTGAAATAGTGGGCTTTTACATATTCTAGGTTGCGACTTAATGAGGGGAAGGAGGCGGGGAAGGGGATTAACTCTCCTCTTTTCCGCTTTTCCCTCCCAGGCACTTCTCATATAATATTGACAATTATAATGTTAAAAGGTTAGTTGTATACCGTTATACAGGACGTCGCGGTCAACTCAAGCGTGTATTGGATGTATGTGATTTCTTGGTAAGTTTACGTTCAGCAGTTTGCCATTGCTGTCTGAACGCCCGGCACCCATACCATTATATGTACCGTAAAGTTGCCGGCTCGGTGATGAAGGGGTTACGAACGCAATTGGTAATCCCGCATACCGCGTTTGAAACACAGCTGCTGGAAACAGACAGCATCGCGTAGGTTTTCATACAATGGTATGAGTGCTAGTCGTTCGTAAAGCAATGGCAAACTACTGAAGATAAACTTGTCAAGAATCACAGACAACCAAAAATGGTGGGGTTGACTGCGACGTCTTGTATATGGTATGCAACTAATTTAACTATATTCCCTACAAACAGATGACTTTAAGGTAACTTGAGAATCTGCTTCCTTCTCCAGAGTCAAGAAATGGGATTGAAGTGGAGAGCCGCCAGACGTGAATATTTTGTCAAGAGCGCAAGTCATTCGATAAACTAACACAGAACGGGTACTATCAGTCGATATACAAGACCACAGCCTGGGATTCTGACATAAATAGAAACATTTTTTTAAACTTTACATTTTCTTTTCTTTGTCCTCATTTGTTCATATATTTTGTTATTCTTCTCATCCCATTCTTATACGTTAATGTAGTCACTGGAGGATTTTCTCCTAGAATATATGTTGTTGAAAACAATGTTTTCCCGTAGTGAATTTGAATAACGAAGACACAAACAATAGATTGCACGATTTATTGCCTGGCATATTTCGCTGCATCTCGTCAGGTACATACTGCAGAAATCACACAACTTACTTGAATTAACTAGATAAATCCTTCAAGTTGAAATATACACATATTCGCACAGTAATGTCACTTATCTACCACGGTAATTTTAAGCTGACTAACATGTCTTTCTGTTTGCACAATTCTGGCTTGCGTTGATTGATCATAATTGCTTCTGCAAATTTTAACAAGCGAGTATTTTGTGTGTTAAACAACACGCGAAAGGCAGTGTCTCTGTCAACCACATGGCCGCTTTCGATAATGTGCCTATCAATTGAAGACGCTGGGAGCTTCCAGTGTGTCGGCCCCATGAGGCTAGCATCTCCTGTGTGCTGTATCTTGTTGACCCATTGAGGTATGTGTTCTGAGACTCGTTTGTTAAGCTGTCTCTCTGTTCTACCAATGTAGAAGGCCTGGCATCTACATGTGAATTGGTAAATACAATTGTTTGTGGCGTACAGAGGAACAGGATCTTTGACTGCTGGTGTAGGAATCGGTACGGTTTTATATCTAATGACTGGAGTTGCAGCACAGAATGTTCGGCCTAGTGCTGTAGTAAGCCGGTCTTGTAGACGTTGCATTACGTCATCCCCTCGAAAGGATCGCTGGATGAATACCTTGAGTTTAGGAACTGTAGTTACGTCTGGTTTAGGTTTGGGCTGTTGGCAGTGGCGCTTTATAAATCCTGTGGAGTACCCATTCAGGTTTAAGACATTCTTCAGAGTTTCAAATTCCTCTGTCAGTGTGTCATGGGTGCATATCTTTCTAGCACGGTAAAACAGGGTCCGTACTAAGCCCCGTTTGTACTGGACAGGTGTGAAGCTCTGAAAATTTAGGTATTGGTCAGTCCATGTTCCTTTGCGATACACCTATCTTTGAATTGTGCCGTCTGCTCTACGTCTCATTAGAATATCTAGGAACGGTAACGCTTCGTTGTGTTCGTGTTCCATAGATAGAGAGATGTTTTTATGACATTACTGTGCGAATATGTGTATATTTCAACTTGAAGGATTTATCTAGTTAATTCACGTAAGTTGTGTGATTTCTGCAGTATGTACCTGACGAGATGCAGCGAAATATGCCAGACAATAAATCGTGCAATCTATTGTTTTGTGTCTTCGTTATTCAAATATATGTTGTGTTTTGTGTATGTATTTGCTTGCTAGTGAAGGCTAGTCGCCGCAACGTCCTGTATCGTTCGGAATTATGTTCTGCAAAGCTACATTACTTTGTGTTATTTTATATTGTTATCAGTCGGTATACGCAGGCGTGGGTGTTAAGTAGGAGAGTGGAGTGCGTAGGCCCCTGTCCGGAGTGTTAAGGAAGAGAGTGGAGCACGTAGGAGCAAGTCCGGAGTGCAATGAACCTCACAAACCACTAACCACTCTTTCCACTCCCTTTTATTAGGAATGAGTGTGAACTCGGTAATCTATGTACCAGCTGCCTTTCTGGTGTTCTATCATCATTACCTGACACTTTATTACAGAGTCTAAAAACAAAGAGCGTTAACTGATACTCGCACTTAATGCCGTTGTTTTAGTGGTAATTACATGAGCATTATCTTCCCTGGCAGACTTCGTTAAACCTGATCTGCCTACTTAACTCTGGCCCCAGTGTATTACAGACGCCATTAAATCATTAAACCACTGTTACTGTCTTCGGTCAGGTTGTGAAGTTTAATACATGCATGCCTTGTTAATGAGAGGTTTATTTCTTTGCGGCATTTCCCGAGCCTGATATTTCCCTGCTTCAGTTGCAGAAGAATGGTCTCTGTGGAAATGTTTGATTTCTCTGTGTAAATGTTTGATCTATGTTCACATGCTTAATGTCTTTGTGTAAATGTTCACTTCTTTGTGTAAATGTTTCATTTCTCAGTGTCGAAGTTTGGTTTCTCTACGTAAATGTTTGGTTTCTCTGTGTGTATGTTTTATTACTGTGCATAAATGTATGGTTTCTTTGTTAAATGTTTGATTCATCTGTTTATATATTTGATGTCTCTGTATAAATGTGTGATTTCTTTGTATAAGTGTTTGGGTATTTACGTATATCATCATCATGATCATCATGTGCCATGCCGGTAAGCGTGGGCGGTCATGTTTTGCCATCTTACTCGATCATCAGAGTCGTGGATCAGCTCTGTGTTTCTGTCTCGACCATGCCACGAGGCCAAGCCATCCAGGTATTTGCTTCTAGGTCTTCCTCTTGGTCTGTTCCCTTCGGTCTTACCAGTTGTCACCAAGTTCTCCAATTCATTTCTTCTCATAACATGCCCAAAAAATGTTGACTGTCTGCGTCGAATATCTCTAATCAGTTTACGATCTTCATTTGTTTCTTGAAGGACCTGTTCATTGGTCTTTCTGGCTGTCCATGGTATTCTTTGCATTTTCCTCAGAAACCACATTTCTACAGCCATCAGATGTTTTTCAGCTTGACTGCTCATTGTCCAAGCTTCACATCCATATAAAAGTACAGGTTCTATGTAGCACCTCAACACTCTTTTTCTCGTTTCAATTGACATCTTTTTATTGGTCAGTATGTTTTTCATCTTGCTAAAGGCTACCTTAGACATGGCGATTCTTGTTCTAATCTCTTCAAGGCATCTCCCATCAGATGTTATTACTGTTCCGAGATAATTGTACCTATTCACTTATTGAAGAATATTCCCATTTACTTGTATATTACATTGTGTTATTTCGTTCTTCCTAGTCACAACCATAATCTGTGTCTTTTTACACTTTAATTCTAACCCTAGTTGTTCACTGTGTGTAACAACTGCATCTAGTAAATGTTGCAGGTCCTGTTCATTGTCTGCAATCAAGACTGTATCGTCTGCATATCTAATGTTATTGATGCATCGTCCCCCAATGTTGATTCCTTCCATATCTTCAATATTTCTGAAAATATTTTCACTGTACAGGGAAAACAGATCTGGAGACATTACACATCCCTGTCTCACACCTCTCTTGATAGGCTGATATTGGTCTACTTCATTATCAACTCTTATGGCAGCTTGTTGTTTCCAATATATGTTTTTTAAAAGTCTAAGGTCTTTTCCATCAATTTGTAGATTTTCAAGCATCCTTATCATGTCTACATGTCTCACTTTATCGAAAGCCTTTGTGTAGTCAATAAAGCAAAGGTGTAGATCTTTGTTTACTTCTATAGATCGTTCAATTACGGTTCTCAGTAAATATACAGCATTTACTGTACCCTTTCCTTCTACAAACCCACATTGTTCTTCTCCTATTTCAGGTTGTATTTTCCTCCTAATTCTTTGCATGATAATTCTTAGCAAAATCTTCGTGATGTGATTCATTATACTAATTGTTCGATGTTGATCACATTCCAAGGCTCCTGAGTTATTTGGGATTGCAATAAATACAGAATTACACAATTCATGAGGTATGTTTCCAGTATCATATATTGTACTAAGCAGACTGGTAACTTTATCTATTCCATATTCTTCTAAAGCATTAATCATTTCTGTTGTGACACTGTCTGAACCGGGGGGGGGGGGGGGGGGTCTTGCCAGATTTCATATGGTTAAGGGCATTCTGAACCTCCATCTTCAAAATTGCTGGTCCTTCATTATTATTTTGAACATCGTAGTGTTCGTCCCTGTTGTCGTCATAAAGGTTTTTCACGTAATCTGACCATACATGTAAGATCTGATCTTTTTTCTATTATGACCCTTCCATCTTTTGTCTTTAGTAAGCTCCTGGATTCATTTGTGCATTAATTTCGCATTTTTACTGTTGTGTTGTTTTTCAATTTCTTCGCAGTTTTTCTCAAGCCATGTTTATTTTGCCTGCCTACATAAGGTTCTGACTTTTCTGTGAATTTCTTCATATTTAGCAGGATTATTTTTGTTCTGTCTTCTTGTTTCCATTAGTTGTAAAATGTCTTCATTCATCCATGTCTTACGGCCCACTTTCTTTAATTTTGGAATAGTTTTTTTCTGCTGCACAACTGATTGAATTCTTCAGCATTTCCCATTGATCATCTACATCTTGAAATAGGATCTCTAGATCAGACAATAAATCAAATTTGTTCTTTACTTCTATGTTAAAATTATCTTGTATTTCTTTGTCAGTTTTCAATTTGCACAAGTCATATTTAGCGTTTCCTGCTATATACTTGACTTTCTTTAACTTTACCCTCAATGTGCCTGTAATTAATCTGTGATCACTGTAACAGTCTGCATTTGGAACTGATTTTACGACTGTTAACGCATTTCGAAACCTTCTGTTAATCAGGATGTAATCTATCTGGTTTTTAATCCTGCTGTCTGGTTTCCTCCATGTCCATAATCTTCTAGGATGCTGTTTAAACCAGGTGTTTCCTACAACCATTTCTTGTTCTTTTGCCCATTCTACAAGTCTGTATCCTCTTTCATTTCTTGCTCCCAAACCATGGTTGCCTACACTGCATCCATCGCCTTGCCTTCCTATTTTTGCGTTGAAATCACCCATTATGATATTTATTTCTGATTTTTTTGCAGTTCTTCAAAGCAGACGCCATGTCGTTATAAAATTCCTCTATACTTTCTTCACTGCATTCACTTGTTGGGGCATATACTTGAATGATATTTATTTTAAAAGGTCTTCCGTTTTACGTATATGTCATATGCCTAATACATGTTTTGGGCTAAAGAAACAGACAACTACTGAAACGTCACAAACAGACGACACCAAGAGCAAGTGCCAATCAGAAGAGAAAGTAACAGTAGAGAAGAAAGTAACAGTAGAGAAGAAAGTAACAGTAGAGAAGAAAGTAACAGTAGAGAAGAAAGGAACAGTAGAGAAGAAAGGAACAGTAGAGAAGAAAGTAACAGTAGAGAAGAAAGGAACAGTAGAGAAGAAAGGAATAGTAGAGAAGAAAGTAACAGTAGAGAAGAAAGTAACAGTAGAGAAGAAAGTAACAGTAGAGAAGAAAGGAACAGTAGAGAAGAAAGTAACAGTAGAGAAGAAAGGAACAGTAGAGAAGAAAGGAGTTCCGGTTTCAAGATGGCGACGGACGGTCGTGTTGTTTTGTGTTTGTTAACTTTTTCGCGTAGGGGATGGATTTATTCATCTCTTGCGTGTAATTGGTGTGCCAGGATGTAAAACAAGGAGTTTCTACTCAAGATCTGCGCGGGTGTTACGGAGTTCGTGCATCGAGCGAAGCCATCCTTGAGTGAATCTTTAGCAGCGCGTGTGGGTTCAGTGTTTCGTTTTTTCAACATGGCGGAACAACATGTGTTCTTCGAGCAGTCAGCAGTCAACATAACGAAGCGGCGTGGAAGCCGCGAAGGGAGAAAGAAGCAAGGTAAGCGTGGTGGTTTGAGACGTTTTAGACTCAAGTGTCACCGTCTAGGACTCATGAATATCAGTATTCTATATTGGAACTGTGCCAGTGTAAAACAACCAGGCTCTATTTTAGAAACCCTAGTTTACAGGAACGATATTGTAGCACTCCAGGAGACGAGACTGGGCGATCAGCTACTCCGAATTGCCGGCTTCAAATGTTTCTACAACAGACGACATCTGGGAATGGCGATTCTCGTTCGCGACAGCATGGTGGCGTCAGAGCTAGACATGTCCAGTTGGGACAGTGACGATATACAAATACAGGCGTTGAGAGTTCATTCCAGTATACCATTCGTGTTGGTTAATGTTTATGCCCGCAATGGGAGTATGGACGCCCAGAAGTGGCAGTGCTTAAGTGGCATATTAGGCCATGAGAGAAATGTTATTTTCTGTGGTGACTTCAACGCTAAAGGCAGATCATGGGGAAACATTTCCTGCAATACACATGGGGAGGAGATCGAGACTGCACTTGAAACCATTGACCTGGTTTGTATCAACAGTGGCTGTGTCACCAGGACAGCAAGCCGTCCAGGCGATGGGGACAGTGCTATTGATCTGGCGCTAGTTTCACCTTCACTCACTACAGTGTGTACATGGGGTGTCCTAGGACACCACGGCAGCGACCACCACCCTTGCATCATATTGGTGGAGAAAGGCAGAACCAGGCAGCACAAGCTAAAGGTAAAGACTTTCCAGTATGACAGTACAGGGCAAGATGTGGTGAGTAAAATAAGACGTGACAAGCGCAGAAAGTTTCAGGGCAGGAAAAAAAAAACTGCAGCCACCGTGGTGGAATTTCGAGGTGGAGAAGGCTTGGGTGGATAAGCGTAGTGCTGTAAGGAGATGGCAAAATGCCAAGAAGAACAGAGCTGGTCATCCTAGTCCCTGCATGCACTTAGAAAGAGAGATGCACACAAAAGTAAGCTATTTCAAGAAACTAGTCAAGGTGGTTAAAAGCGAAAAATGGGCAGAGGTGTGTCAAAGAGTAAGCACAGACAAGTCACTGAAATTGTTCTGGCGACTACATAAAAGCATGAGTGGTGTAGTCAAGAATAAGAGCATTTCTGACTTCCAAGGTGCTGACCTCATCTGGCAGAGGACTGACGAGGACAAGGGCAAAGCCCTCTTTGAACGTTATCTTGAGCAGAGCAACCAGACAGACATGGGAGGCCGAAATCTGGCCAAGGAGGTCACCTCAGACAGATGCAAGGCCCAGAACACTTCGGATGAAGACACAGTGACAGTGAAAGAAATCAAGGCTGTACTTCGACGATCACAAAACAGCGCTCCAGGTCCTGATGGCATAAGATACGACGACATCAATAAGTGTACCGACAATGAGCTAGAGAAACTAGCAGACATGTACAACAACAGTATAGTGAGTGCTAGCATCAAGGAGGAATGGTTACACAGCTATCTGATTCCCTTGCCGAAGCCTGACAAAGACCACACAAAAATTCAGAGATATCGAATTATAACCATGCAGAATACAATAGGCAAGCTGCTGGAGAAGGTAATTGCCAGGAAGATATCAAGCCAGCTAGAGAGGCAATGTGTTTTCCCACCTACCCTGGGTAGGTACCGTCCAAAAAGAGAAACCTGGACCAATGCAGCAGTCTTTGCCCATGATGTCTATGAAGGTTTCCACTCAGGCATTGAAACCTTTGCTGCAGCGATTGATCTTGAGGACGCATACAACAGAGTACCATTGGATTTTTTAATGTTTCAGCTTCTTGAACTAAAAGTAAGTCCATTCCTCCTTAGATGGATCGCTGCAGCCCTCTTCCAACGGAAAGTAGTTGTTAGATGTGGCAGTTGGACTTCGGAACCAACAACAATATATCCTGGCCTACCACAGGGATCACCATACTGATGGAAAGGATACAGAATGAAGCTATGCGCATTATTCTTGGATGTACAAGAGATACAGCATGCAGGGCGATGCGCTACCTTCTTGATTTTCCAACCATTGAAGAGAGAATACAAGTTTGCAGGGCACGCGCCTACCTCAGAGTTAACGCAAACACACAACATCCACTGCATAGTGAAATTAGGAAGGTGAAGGGCAGCAGGTTAAAAAGAGGACGGTCGTGGATGGGTCAAGCCGAAGACATTCTTCAACAGGTGTGTTCACTTGAGGACTTAGAACCTGGCGAGGAGTGGGTGCAAGTGCCAACAGACTTCTGCACATCATTTTCAGTTTGCATCCAACTAGATAGGAAATGCAGACAAGAAAATCCGGCTGCTGTGGCGGCTGAAGTACAAGCGTTGATTTTCGAGAATTCGCTAGACAGTGACGCTGTCATCTACACAGATGGGTCGGTCGTCCGACATGTGAGAAGCTCATGGGCCTTTACAGCTCGGGCCAGAGGGAGAATTGTGAAGGAGGGCTCTGGTGCTTTCACTGAAACCACAAGTAGCCTGACCATGGAAGTCATGGCAGTAAGTAAAGCAATAACATGGCTCGAGACACAGACATTCACTAGGGCTTGTTTCCTTAGCGACTCAATGAACATGATCAAGAGGATAGAGGAGGGGTCGATCCGAAGAGAATGGTTGCTGCCTTTGGAACGGTCTCGGCTGGCAAAGATTAGTTTCATCTTTGTGCCAGGGCATGCGGGAGTACAAGGAAATGAGCGGGCTGACAAGCTCGCAGGTGAGGCTACTGTGGAGGGCGGACGCGCCATGGACCAGGCCGACATTCTGAATGCTCTACGAGAAGTAAGACTTTTGCGAGAACCAAGTGATGACTGTGAATCTACAACAATGGCCAGACTGCGAGAGCAGCAAATTAAAAGAGGGGTGGCCAAACAAGAACACTACGCAGGAAGCCAAAGAAGATTGATAAACCAACACAGAACTGGCGTCGTTAGCCGCTACACGCTGCGGGATTTGCTGAGGAGTTGATCCGAGCACTTATGGACTGAATGGTTCGATGTGCAATGAGGATGACTGTCGACTAACTAACTAACTAACTAACTAAGAGAAGAAAGGAACAGTAGAGAAGAAAGGAACATAGAGAAGAAAGTAACAGTAGAGAAGAAAATAACAGTAGAGAAGAAAGGAATAGTAGAGAAGAAAGTAACAGTAGAGAAGAAAGGAATAGTAGAGAAGAAAGTAACAGTAGAGAAGAAAGGAACAGTAGAGAAGAAAGTAACAGTAGAGAAGAAAGTAACAGTAGAGAAGAAAGGAACAGTAGAGAAGAAAGTAACAGTAGAGAAGAAAGTAACAGTAGAGAAGAAAGTAACAGTAGAGAAGAAAGTAACAGTAGAGAAGAAAGTAACAGTAGAGAAGAAAGTAACAGTAGAGAAGAAAGTAACAGTAGAGAAGAAAGTAACAGTAGAGAAGAAAGGAACAGTAGAGAAGAAAGTAACAGTAGAGAAGAAAGTAACAGTAGAGAAGAAAGGAACAGAAAGTGAAAACAAAAGCTACCATGAACGCACAGTGATCAGGAGAAGAGACTACACTCCACAATGATAGAGAGTCCAAGACAAGATTTAAGAGAGAAATGATAGACTGATAGGATATAATGATAGACCGAAACACAGGAGAGACCGATGGAGTATCAAGCGGGGCGGCTATCGATTATCCACTCCCTGAGAAAATAGAACACCATGAGTCGGGACGAGAACCGTGCCACACCAGGCCTTGTAAGTGCGCGACTCTAACCAAAGATGTAATCTACACCAAGACAGGCGGGGCATAGAGTCAAGGAGGGGAAATACAGTCAAACCTCGGTTTTCGTCGACAATCCGTTCGAAAGCTATCGGCGAAATCCGAAACCGACGAAAACCGAGGCAATTATTTCCATATGAATCAATGTAAATCAAATTAATTCGTTCTAGCCACTCGAAAATACATATGAAAAACACATGTTATAGAGAATAAATATAGTGTCTAATACTATTGTTCGGCCTTAGACGTGTCCGAACTCGCACCTATGTAATGCCTTGTAACACAATATATGCCAGTGCGCCTCATGAATTTTTCAAACCATAATCTGCTGGCCTTTAAATCACTAAGTACACTACCAATCATCCCAGTCATTTTCTTAATGAGATCAGCAGTCTTGTCCATGAGACATATTTTTCTGTCCCATCCCATGGTAATTTATACCTCTCCCATCCCATCATATTCCATGGGATTCCCATTATAATATTAATATGGAATACAGTTCAAACAAAATTATGAAATTTATGAAAGTTTAGGTTTAAATAGGAGTATATATACAAAGAGACATGTAAAACGACAGAATTTATTAACTTTAATATTCAAGCGTATTGTATTTCTTTTTTAAAGTTTAAACTAAACATGACAATTCAGTGTCATTCTGACTGACACTCTCATTCTGTTTCTGAGTCACTCTGATCATTCAGCACATTATCAATTTCCTGCTGATCGACTGTTTCCAATAATTCAGTTAACCCAGGTAATCCTTAAACCATTTCCACAATTTTCATCTTACATGCAAATCTGATATACACAGAGTTTATAACGAGAGCTGGTAACATCCGTTTTCGTAACTTACTCAACAACAATCCAGCTCCATTAAATAAGCGCTCTACTGCTGCTGATGACACTTTTTTTTTTTCTCTTTTTTTTCGCATATCCTATTTATATGACATCGCTGTCAACACCAGTATTTTACGCCCAGTGTTTGCCATTGCTTTCTGAGCGACCGGCTCACATATCCCCCGTAAGTAACCAACTGGTATGGCCAGCAATATTTTCGCACTTGCTTTTAGCAGTGGAAACCTATGTTCATTTTCCCAATAATTTAATGGTTGTGAAGTTGGTTGCCGTAATTTTTTAAACATGGTGACTTCTTCTCAATGTATTTATTTCTGGTGTCATTAAACTTTAGTGCTTTGTTTGGTGGGGGATAAAAAAATAAGTCAAAATCACTTTTCGGCTTTTGTTCTACACCTCCTGCTACTTTACATACAGCAGATGATTCAGAAGAAAGATTTACATCCTTGCTGAATGAAATAACATTTGGAACAACAGACATAGAAAAAGCGATCCAATTATTGGCCCATTTATTGGTGTCGACATTCCGTTTCTTCTTAGTAACAACTGACTTAACCATGCCTTCTATTTTAGCTGGTGACGCACCAAAATGTAATCTTATATAATAAAAGGCTAAATTTATTTATCCGGTGTCCCACCACATGATAAAGAATAGATACAAATATATAAAGAAAAAAGAAGGATGAAAGGCTTTAAAAGGGTAAAAAATAAACAAAATTAAGGGTAGCTCTGACGTAGGTCACGTTGCTATGACATGGCTACTGTCCCATGCTGTCCCAAGGGAAATACAAATGTGTGCTGTCCCATCCTATCCCATCCCATACAACAGCCTGACCTTTTCACATACGATTGCCTCCGAAACAGAATTAATAATAACTGTTCGGCATCTTCAATTGTTTGCAATCTCTGTTTTGTTAGCACATTCACGCTTTTCGCTACATTAGTCGTCTTTATTGCTTCCTTTTTCGCCACAATGGAACTTATCTTGGATGGCGCCTTCCCGTACACACGGCCGATTTCAGCAATTTTAATGCCACTCTCGTATTTTCCAATGATTTCCTTCGTCAATTCAATCGTGTACCTTGCCTTCATTTTCGAAGGGCTGCTGGCTCTGGAAACTTTCTTTGGCCCCATGATGGACCTAACGGGAACGGGTTAACATATTAGCAAGTGATGCTCACACAACGAGAAACAACGCCAAACTGAGCAGAAAACGCGTGGGTCCCTTTCTTTTCGCAAAATTAGCATCGATGTCTCGTGGGCGGGTCGCCGTAAACTGAGACAACCGACGAAACCCGAGACAAATTTTTTCAGGAAAAAAATCGACCATAATCGAAATCGAACACCGAAGTCAACGAAAACCAAGGTTTGACTGCGCTCAGCTCTATTTTCACAAGCTATAAAGAAACAATAAGGAGCCCCAATTATAACCAGCCGAATGATCGATGATTGAACTCGCCTGAACAGAGTTTCTTCAAAAGGTAGCAAGTAAATATTTGATTCTCCTGTTTACGTGTCTATTTTTCTGTGTATATGTTTGATTTATCTGTGTCACTGTTTTATTTCTCTGTGTAAATGTTTGATGTCTCCCTGTTACTTTTTGATGTATCTCTTCAATGATTGATTTATTAGGGTAAATGTTTGATTTCTCGCTTTAAAGTATTGATTTATCGCTGTATATGACTCATTTCTCTTTTTAAATGATAGATGTCTGTGTGTAAATTTTTACTTTGCTTTTTCTAAATGCACACTTTCTCTCTGTAAATGATTTAGTTCTCTGTGTATTTTTTAAAATTATTTCCCTCTGTTAAATGCTTGATTTCTCTTTGTCTACGATTTAGTTATCTCTATAAATATAATATTTCTCTGTGTGGATTCTCGATTTCCCTATTAACTTATTTATGCTCCTCAGTAAATAAAATACTTCTGTAAAAGCTTGATTCCCTTCAGTGACTGTTTGATTTCTCTCTGTAAGCATTTGTTTACTCTGTATACGTGTTTAAAAGTTGCAAATCGCGTCGGTAAACTGCTGCCTCCGCAAGGGCAAAATTACAAACTAGAAAAGCTAGTTACGTTAGGGCACATGTGTCAAACATAAGGCCCGAAGGCCACATCCGGCCCGGCGTACAATCACATCAGGCCCGAGATATCTTAACCGACGTACAAATATATTCGGTCCGAGAGAGAATTTTAGGCAAAAATATGTTTAATGGCCACGATATAAAGTGCAAATCAAATTACCTAATCAGCAGCCTTGCCGAATGATAGGCTATCTGAGAGCGTTCTCGCTTAGATCAGAATAAGCGAAAATAAAAGTTGTGTTGTGAGTGGACGTTCTTCGTTATATTGAAGTAGCAACGTTCAGTTGCTCGTTTTGGATTGGCGCATAAGAAATGAAAGTAGTGTAGTGCCCGGATATTACATCACCTTTTCCCGCTACGGCTAACCTGATATCAATCAAGCGTCTGTCGGTAGAAGCACAATATAAAAAAAAAAAAATCAAAGATAGCCTTTAAACTGACCAAGAGAAAAGTTGATTCTAAAAACAAAGCCTTTTAAAGCCGCTGGGAGGCTGAATATATGTTTACTGATATTGGTGGTAATCCTGTTTGTCTAATTTATGGAAATAATGTGGCTGTGACATGTCTCACTTTTCTTGTTGCCACGCAATGATAAACAAAGTCAACGCTATGGTGTTTTTCAATGCACACTTTGCTGAAAAACTTAGCTTACTTCTCGCCGAGTTCGCACGCACTTTAGTGACTTTGAAGCACAGAATGTAATTTCGAGCCGTTTTGTAATCAATTTGCTATAGATGTAGAAAATGCACTTTTTAATTTGTGGATGGAGTTAATAGAGCTGCAGTGTAATGGGACACTAAAGGCAAAGTATGACACTGTGGGCCCTGCACAGTTCACTCGTTTCATTCCTGAAGAGATGCTCGGGCTTCGTTTACATGGGGCTCGAACCTTGATCATGTTTGGTAGCACATATCTGTGTGAGCAGCTGTTTTCTGTGATGACGATTAACAAAACATCACACAGGAGTCGTCTCACTGAGGAACACTTGCAGTCCATCATGATAATCAGCAGAACACAGAACATTACTCACAACATAAACGAACTTTTAGCCAAGAAAAGATGTCAAACATCGTGCACTGACAAATTGACATAAGAGTGCAAATGTGTATACCAATGATTGTTTATTACTAAAGCTGTGTTTCTGTTAGGATCGCAACATTACATGTGATTTGAGAATTGGCCCGCTGAGCGATTGAGTTTGACACCCCTGCATTAGGGCAATCCCGCTGGCAAAGTAAGTTGGTTACCAAGACAGTGATGCAGGTTCAACCATCAGCAACAGCAGATCCTTGCTGAATACTGGTGCGGCTCTGACGCGGAGCAGTGGCTAACACGCTTGCCTGGCGGTTCGTGAAAACGCATACCCGTATTCGAAATACAGCTGCGCGCGATTTGACAGTAAACCGCACTGCACTGGTTTTTTTTTTTTTTTGTTTAACGAAATGGTATTGGTGCCGGGGGTTCAGAAAGTAATGGCAAACTACTGAATTTAAACTTGCCAAGACATCAACAAGAGCAAAAACTGTAGGTGTTGACTGCAAACGTCCTGTAAAGGTTATGCAACTAACTTATTTACATGTATTAGCAATAAACGTGATGCATTTGTGTTGAGGTGACATGTTATCAAAAACAAAACAAAAATAGATAATTTAGAAAATGGGAGTTGGCTGTTGTTGAGTTGATGATACTAGGGTGCGAATAAACACACGGAATATGACAAAGAGGTTCCTATATTAATTTTGGCTTGGGGTTTCCAAACAAAGGTCTTTATAATTATGCTATTAGTCACTTCAGAACCCGATGTATATAAGTATGGGAAGTTTTACATAGCATGTATATGAATATGCACACTTGTATGTGTCATATATCTAAATATGTAATCTTGCATATGTCATATATGTAAGCATCTGAACTTAAATGCAGAAGCCATAAACATAGATATAGGCAAGCATTTTCACCGAAGTCTTTATCAACGAACAAAACAACACCACAATATAATACAGATAAAAGACAAGAATACATAATTAGTCCATATGGACATTCGGACAAATAGATAAATGTTGTATGTCACGGTGTTCCCCGGGCGGAGTCTTGTCCCCCACACTTTTTCTGATCTTCATCAATGATCTTGTTGCTAATCTACCCGATGGAATTAAAACGGCAATGTACACTGATGACCTGGTTCTGTGGAGCACATATGAACATGCATCAGTGGCCAAAATATCTCTGCAAAGAGCTGTAGATACATTTGTTGCATGGGCGGATAGATGGTGTGTCAGCATGAACACTGACAAGTGCAGCACCACTCTACTTACCCTCTCTCCGAAACTAAAGGCAGGGATCATCCAGAAAAATGAAACATCCCTAAGAGAAGATGAAGAACCAATATACTTTGGAGTAACATTTGATGACATGCTGATATGGAGAAAGCACATTAAAAAATCAGTAGCAAAAGCCAGAAGGAAAATAGCTAACCTGAGAAAGCTAAGTGGAACCACATGGGGAGCCAGTGGGAAAATACTTAGCAAAGTTTATCAACAAAGCATACGACTGTAGTGTCTTCCTTTAAAGTGTCGTCCCTGGAGTGAGGGGAGTCAACACCCACATTATAATTTTTTTTCCCCTATCAATATCCTGGAGAATCCACCAGCTTCCGTCCAAACACACTCCTTCAGTTCATGGACACCTTTTCCTCTCTCTCTATCACTGTCGTACTATGCCCCCTCTCATTCTTCCCCACGCAACATATTCAACAACTCTTGCTTCTAAAAATAAATAAAGATTAATTTATTAAAAGAAAAGTGTAATGTACGTGAGACGTGTATGCGAAGAAAATGTGTGATGTGTTCTATAATGTGTGTAGGGTCGGACCCTCAGATAATAGCATAGTCAGTTCATCCTTGCAAGGACACACCGCAGCACGTTAAGTCAGAACAAGTCCATCTCACCCAGTGATGTATCCCTCCTGCCGGACACCGACTGTCATCTGTGGCTACCTGGTAATCCATCTTCCTGATCATCCGAAATAGATACTGTTTGTAATTACAGCTGATCATGGACCGGTTGCACACTACACATTATAAGTTCCTATCGTTCCTAAAAATTGTACGAATCCTTTGTTGTGTGTACTTAGGTATCACTGTTATTGTTAATATACTTGATCCTAACTAGTGTCTATAAAGTCTCAAGTATGATGTCTTTTGTAATATTTCATGTGACTTACATTTTAATGTTCTCGTTCCTTTAACAATGTTTGTATGATGTGTGACATATCAACAATCATCACCCATCCTAGGTGAACCTTAACACGCAGGAATCGTTATATTGGCTGGCTCTTCTGAGCCATGTTATGGTGAACCCTTCTGATTATGAGTCCAGCGTAAACATTATACCCCCTTTCGTCTCGGGTGTTATTCGTTTTCCGTAAGAAAGCATTTGAGAGGCCAACTGGTGTTCTTCTAATTGGAGTTGCACTTCTTCAAAACCAGTGTTGAACTTCCTCGTAACTGGCAGGTAACCTGTTAGAGAAACAACACATCTGGTGATAACACTAGTCACTGATCCTACCGGCTGAGTGTAAGCCTATTGCCTTGCTCTGTTATTTTTCAGCTAACTAAACTCTGTCATAGAGCATAGTAGCTACTCACCTACGTCCGAATCAGGCTATGACAAGGAAAGACCCATAAACAGAGTGCAAAACTTCAGTGGGCAAACCACTGAAAGATCCCCCCATTGGACACTTTCCCCATCTCCCAACCCATCTTAAATCTCTCCAAATATCACTCCGCTATCCTATTCATCCTAGCAGAGCCAATTATCACTTCACTACTCTAACTAGTTTTCCACTAACAGTGCTAATCATCACACTCTAGTTTTAACAAGACTACTGCCTATATTAATTAGGCCTAAATAGACTATATTAACTACCTTAGGCAACACCGCAGTTCGATCAAATCACATCTACATTTGCCATGACAGGCACGTGTAAAATTAAATTAACTTAATTCGCACACGGTAGACATATTTCCACTCAGAACTGCAGTGCCAAAGCACGTCCGCCTAAATCAACTGTTTGAGTTACACTGTCTCCCCCAATCATGGTTTTTCAAACAGCCTTGAATTGTTCACGTGACGTTGTTGATGTCCTGCAGGTGTCCCAATGTTTTCAATAACAAACCCACAACTTTCTGTCATGTGGTGACAAGCAAAACCGCCATTCCGTTTGATGTCGGGAAATTCTAAATGACAGACGGACTGTTTTCTCCCGAGCCGGGCACTTCCGCTTAAATCCGACCTGTTTGTGAACTGTCAAGGGCGGCGTATTGATTCATCTCACTCACTCCCTTCCCAGTAAACATCTGCAGCTGTTACTTTTGACCGTCCTGGGATTTTCGACATCCGATTTGTTTTTTCTGTTAGTTAAAATAGTTGTGGCTGTGAAAACATCCCCTTAATCAGAATGCCTTTATTATCATCAACTGGTTAATCACGGTGTTTTTCGTGACAACGACCACACCTGGAATACGGGTCAACTGCGTAGTGTTCAGCATAAAAAAACCACACTAGAAGAGCTGGACAAGGTGCAAAATCAAGCACTTAGAGTCACCATAGGAGGGATGAGATCAACCCCTATAGTAGCAATGGAGAAAATGGAGAGGACACAAGCACTGAGAGAGCGCAGAGATACGAAAACACTAATACAAGCAGAAAAGTTCCTCACCTTGCCAGGCTACCATATGAAGAACCGATTTGAAAATTTAGCTATGGGACGGTTGAAAAGAAGTAGTTTTATCCACCAGGCCAAACAACTCTGCAGAGAAACCACCGATCTGCCCATGGTTGGTACACCCCTGACAACTATTCCAGAGAGAACTCCATGGAAAGATGAACATAGACTATCACTACAAATCCAGAAAAAAGTGAGAGGAATATTTGACAAGGAAGAACAGAACAGTGTACAGCGCAGAACAGCCACTCGCAGCTTCCTTGATGAAGAATACCCACAGGACCTCAGGATCCGAGTCTACACAGATGGGTCAGAACAAAATGCTGTTCGAAATTGAGGAGCGGGTGTGTACATAGAATACCCAAATAATACTAGGGACACGGCCAGAGTTCCAATAGGAAAGTACTGCCATAACTATGATGCTGAAATTGAGGCAATCAAGATAGCAACAGATAAATTACTAAATACCAGCCATGGTACACAACCTGTGGTGTTATTGACAGATGAAAAATCAGTATTCGAGGCTCTCCTGTCTGGGAAGATGCCAATACTAAGGACACAACTTTCTGAATTTAGCAGTCAGCATAAGATCACCATACAGTGGATACCATCCCACTGTGGAGTACCCGGAAACGACAGAGCTAATCGATTGGCTAAGGAAGGATCAAAAGAAGAACCGCCTGATGTGCCGGTCAAAATAAAAGAATGATCAAATCAGTCAGAAGGCCACCAAAACCTGCTCAAGACGATTACCACGTTATGGACAGACCAGAACAAGTCATTATTCTGCGCCTCAGAACAGGACATAATAGATTACGCAACCACATGTATACAAAATTCAAGATTGGTGACTCAGCCATGTGCACATGTGATTTGGCGTCGCAGACAGCAGAGCACATACTCCAAGAGTGCCCAAACTACAACATATCCAGGCAAACCTTCTGGCCTAGAGAGACGACAGTGGAAGATAAACTCTATAGACTGCTGAGTGAACTAAGAAAGACTGTTATATTCATACAAGAGACAACATTGCAGTTATAGACATATTTCAAGCGAACAAAAGAACAAGAAGTCATATATGAGTTCTGATACTCAAAGCAATGTATGTATTCATGCAGTGAATTTAAACACAAAAGCAACAAACAAAAGAATGCACAATTTATTGCCTGTCATAATTCGCTTCATCCCGTTGAACCACGTCAAATGTATACTGCAGATATATAAATCTAAATTTAAATGAATAAATGAATTATACTTTGCCTAAAATACTTAACGCACATAGTTACTGATATTGTTCAAGTGTGGAGCATTTGTTATTTCCACGGCATCCGCAAATTTACAATGAATTCTTTCTGTCTGCACAAAATTGGCTTAAATCTCCTAATCGACAAAGCCTCCGCGTATTTAATGAATCGTTCGTTGTTCGCCTAAAACAATATACGAAACGTCTTTTCTTTATTAAAGTTAAGGCCACAATTTTGCAGTTGACCGAGCAGATGACCGAGAATGGAACTGTATGGGCTGTCGACTGTCCGGCGGTCCCTGAAGATTTGTTAACATTCTCTTACACCTATACTAATATATGTTCAGTTAATTCATTTGCTAATTTGCGTTCCGGTCCGATGCAAGCTGATGGCACTCACATTGGAATTGATCAACGGTTGTGGGATTGCCTTGGGGATAACACATGCTCCACAATCGAACAGTATCTTTGCCAAGCTTTCTAAGTAATTCAGCCAATGCATAACTCATGTATCCACATCTCATTTTGTATAACACAGCAGTATGCGCCTGACGAAATACAGCCAAATAAATATAAACAACAGAAAATACATTGCCCCAAAGCAATTTCCTGCTATGGGTCTGTAATGCAATCACATTTCTAGGCCTAAGAGAAATTAGGAATGGGTGGTCAGTCTTTCTCTCACTTTGGCAAGTGACGAGCCCCGACATAGAACCGGCGTCCGACAGTGCTCATTAAATTACCGGTGCACTTCGACACTAACTTCGCTAGCGGCGTTCGCCACATGGAAATATGTAGTGCCATAAATCATGCCATCTATTGTTTGTTTCTTCTGTATTTAAGTCCAGATGCTTACATATATGACATATTCAAGATTAAACATTTAGATACATGACATATGCAAGTTTATACATTTATGTAAATGCTATGCAAAAGTTCGCTAACTAACATACACGGAGTTCTGAAGTGAGGCACAGCATAACTATAAAGACCTTGTTCTATAAATCTCAAGCTAAAAATAATATTGCAAGATCAAAATAACGCACCGAGAAGTGAAGTAGAGACAAGGATTGATATTTTTGAAAATACATGGAAAGAACTATGCGAGGTCAAAAGAACAGAAGAGCGTGCTTGACATTTATTTGTTGACTGTCTGTGCTTCATTAAGTGATAAAAAAAAAATACAGCTTACGAAGAAGTAGAAGCAAATTAATTCTAACAAGACAAATGCACACAGGATCAGCATAAGGATGCAATCATGATATTTGTGCTTTTAATTGACAGTTTAGTCTCTGGAAATAGCTCAGTCTTGGCGTTGGTACACGCAGAAAACGCGAGTCGCTAACTGGAAGATAAATGAGTTTGGACTGACTTCAAACATTAGAACCGTGGAGTCGGGTCAAACAAACAAATCCCGTAATCGAAATCTATTACGAGTGTGTAAAGTTGTAGGACTATCACGTTTTGTAGGCCTGGATACGTGGATGAATTTATTACGGGGTATGTGAAGTTGTAGGACTATCACCTTTTGTAGGCCTGGATGCGTGGATGAATTTATTACGGGTATGTGAAGTTGTAGGACTATCACGTTTTGTAGGCCTGGATGCGTGGATGAATTTATTACGGGGTATGTGAAGTTGTAGGACTATCACGTTTTGTAGGCCTGGATGCGTGGATGAATTTATTACGGGGTATGTGAAGTTGTTGGACTATCACGTTTTGTAGGCCTGGATGTGTGGATGAATTTATTACGGGATATGTGAAGTTGTAGGACTATCACGCTTTGTAGGCCTGGATGCGTGGATGAATTTATTACGGGGTATGTGAAGTTGTAGGACTATCACGTTTTGTAGGCCTCGATGCGTGGATGAATTTATTACGGGGTATGTGAAGTTGTAGGACTATAACGTTTTGTAGGCCTGGATGCGTGGGTGAATTTATTACGGGGTATGTGAAGTTGTAGGACTATCACGTTTTGTAGGCCTGGATGCGTGGATGAATTTATTACGGGGTATGTGAAGTTGTAGGACTATCACGTTTTGTAGGTCTGGATACGTGGATGAATTTATTACGGGGTATGTGAACTTGTTGGACTATCACGTTTTGTAGGCCTGGATGTGTGGATGAATTTATTACGGGATATGTGAAGTTGTAGGACTATCACGCTTTGTAGGCCTGGATGCGTGGATGAATTTATTACGGGGTATGTGAAGTTGTAGGACTATCACGTTTTGTAGGCCTCGATGCGTGGATGAATTTATTACGGGGTATGTGAAGTTGTAGGACTATAACGTTTTGTAGGCCTGGATGCGTGGGTGAATTTATTACGGGGTATGTGAAGTTGTAGGACTATCACGTTTTGTAGGCCTGGATGCGTGGATGAATTTATTACGGGGTATGTGAAGTTGTAGGACTATCACGTTTTGTAGGCCTGGATGCGTGGATGAATTTATTACGGGGTATGTGAAGTTGTAGGACTATCCCGTTTTGTAGGCCTGGATGCGTGAATGAATTTATTACGGGTATGTGAAGTTGTAGGACTATCACGTTTTGTAGGTCTGGATACGTGGATGAATTTATTACGGTTATGTGAAGTTGTAGGAATATCACGTTTTGTAGGCCTGGATGCGTGGATGAATTTATTACGGGTATGTGAAGTTGTAGGACTATCACGTTTTGTAGGCCTGGATGTGTGGATGAATTTATTACGGGGTATGTGAACTTGTTGGACTATCATCTTTTGTAGGCCTGGATGCGTGGATGAATTTATTACGGGTATGTGAAGTTGTAGGACTATCACGTTTTGTAGGCCTGGATGCGTGGATGAATTTATTACGGGTATGTGAAGTTGTAGGACTATCACGTTTTGTAGGCATGGATGCGTGGATGAATTTATTACGGGTATGTAAAGTTGTAGGACTATCACGTTTTGTAGGCCTGGATGCGTGGATGAATTTTTTACGAGGTATGTGAAGTTGTAGGACTATCACGTTTTGTAGGCCTGGATGCGTGGATGAATTTATTACGGGGTATGTGAACTTGTTGGACTATCACGTTTTGTAGGCCTGGATGTGTGGATGAATTTATTACGGGATATGTGAAGTTGTAGGACTATCACGCTTTGTAGGCCTGGATGCGTGGATGAATTTATTACGGGGTATGTGAAGTTGTAGGACTATCACCTTTTGTAGGCCTGGATGCGTGGATGAATTTATTACGGGTATGTGAAGTTGTAGGACTATCACGTTTTGTAGGCCTGGATGCGTGGATGAATTTATTACGGGTATGTGAAGTTGTAGGACTATCACGTTTTGTAGGCCTGGATGCGTGGATGAATTTATTACGGGGTATGTGAAGTTGTAGGACTATCACGTTTTGTAGGTCTGGATACGTGGATGAATTTATTACGGTTATGTGAAGTTGTAGGACTATCACGTTTTGTAGGCATGGATGCGTGGATGAATTTATTACGGGTATGTAAAGTTGTAGGACTATCACGTTTTGTAGGCCTGGATGCGTGGATGAATTTTTTACGAGGTATGTGAAGTTGTAGGACTATCACGTTTTGTAGGCCTGAATGCGTGGATGAATTTATTACGGGGTATGTGAACTTGTTGGACTATCACGTTTTGTAGGCCTGGATGTGTGGATGAATTTATTACGGGATATGTGAAGTTGTAGGACTATCACGCTTTGTAGGCCTGGATGCGTGGATGAATTTATTACGGGGTATGTGAAGTTGTAGGACTATCACCTTTTGTAGGCCTGGATGCGTGGATGAATTTATTACGGGTATGTGAAGTTGTAGGACTATCACGTTTTGTAGGCCTGGATGCGTGGATGAATTTATTACGGGTATGTGAAGTTGTAGGACTATCACGTTTTGTAGGCCTGGATGCGTGGATGAATTTATTACGGGGTATGTGAAGTTGTAGGACTATCACGTTTTGTAGGCCTCGATGCGTGGATGAATTTATTACGGGGTATGTGAAGTTGTAGGACTATAACGTTTTGTAGGCCTGGATGCGTGGGTGAATTTATTACGGGGTATGTGAAGTTGTAGGACTATCACGTTTTGTAGGCCTGGATGCGTGGATGAATTTATTACGGGGTATGTGAACTTGTTGGACTATCACGTTTTGTAGGCCTGGATGTGTGGATGAATTTATTACGGGATATGTGAAGTTGTAGGACTATCACGCTTTGTAGGCCTGGATGCGTGGATGAATTTATTACGGGGTATGTGAAGTTGTAGGACTATCACCTTTTGTAGGCCTGGATGCGTGGATGAATTTATTACGGGTATGTGAAGTTGTAGGACTATCACGTTTTGTAGGCCTGGATGCGTGGATGAATTTATTACGGGTATGTGAAGTTGTAGGACTATCACGTTTTGTAGGTCTGGATACGTGGATGAATTTATTACGGGGTATGTGAACTTGTTGGACTATCACGTTTTGTAGGCCTGGATGTGTGGATGAATTTATTACGGGATATGTGAAGTTGTAGGACTATCACGCTTTGTAGGCCTGGATGCGTGGATGAATTTATTACGGGGTATGCGAAGTTGTAGGACTATCACGTTTTGTAGGCCTCGATGCGTGGATGAATTTATTACGGGGTATGTGAAGTTGTAGGACTATAACGTTTTGTAGGCCTGGATGCGTGGGTGAATTTATTACGGGGTATGTGAAGTTGTAGGACTATCACGTTTTGTAGGCCTGGATGCGTGGATGAATTTATTACGGGGTATGTGAAGTTGTAGGACTATCACGTTTTGTAGGCCTGGATGCGTGGATGAATTTATTACGGGGTATGTGAAGTTGTAGGACTATCCCGTTTTGTAGGCCTGGATGCGTGAATGAATTTATTACGGGTATGTGAAGTTGTAGGACTATCACGTTTTGTAGGTCTGGATACGTGGATGAATTTATTACGGTTATGTGAAGTTGTAGGAATATCACGTTTTGTAGGCCTGGATGCGTGGATGAATTTATTACGGGTATGTGAAGTTGTAGGACTATCACGTTTTGTAGGCCTGGATGTGTGGATGAATTTATTACGGGGTATGTGAACTTGTTGGACTATCATCTTTTGTAGGCCTGGATGCGTGGATGAATTTATTACGGGTATGTGAAGTTGTAGGACTATCACGTTTTGTAGGCCTGGATGCGTGGATGAATTTATTACGGGTATGTGAAGTTGTAGGACTATCACGTTTTGTAGGCATGGATGCGTGGATGAATTTATTACGGGTATGTAAAGTTGTAGGACTATCACGTTTTGTAGGCCTGGATGCGTGGATGAATTTTTTACGAGGTATGTGAAGTTGTAGGACTATCACGTTTTGTAGGCCTGGATGCGTGGATGAATTTATTACGGGGTATGTGAACTTGTTGGACTATCACGTTTTGTAGGCCTGGATGTGTGGATGAATTTATTACGGGATATGTGAAGTTGTAGGACTATCACGCTTTGTAGGCCTGGATGCGTGGATGAATTTATTACGGGGTATGTGAAGTTGTAGGACTATCACCTTTTGTAGGCCTGGATGCGTGGATGAATTTATTACGGGTATGTGAAGTTGTAGGACTATCACGTTTTGTAGGCCTGGATGCGTGGATGAATTTATTACGGGTATGTGAAGTTGTAGGACTATCACGTTTTGTAGGCCTGGATGTGTGGATGAATTTATTACGGGATATGTGAAGTTGTAGGACTATCACGCTTTGTAGGCCTGGATGCGTGGATGAATTTATTACGGGGTATGTGAAGTTGTAGGACTATCACCTTTTGTAGGCCTGGATGCGTGGATGAATTTATTACGGGTATGTGAAGTTGTAGGACTATCACGTTTTGTAGGCCTGGATGCGTGGATGAATTTATTACGGGTATGTGAAGTTGTAGGACTATCACGTTTTGTAGGCCTGGATGCGTGGATGAATTTATTACGGGGTATGTGAAGTTGTAGGACTATCACGTTTTGTAGGCCTCGATGCGTGGATGAATTTATTACGGGGTATGTGAAGTTGTAGGACTATAACGTTTTGTAGGCCTGGATGCGTGGGTGAATTTATTACGGGGTATGTGAAGTTGTAGGACTATCACGTTTTGTAGGCCTGGATGCGTGGATGAATTTATTACGGGGTATGTGAACTTGTTGGACTATCACGTTTTGTAGGCCTGGATGTGTGGATGAATTTATTACGGGATATGTGAAGTTGTAGGACTATCACGCTTTGTAGGCCTGGATGCGTGGATGAATTTATTACGGGGTATGTGAAGTTGTAGGACTATCACCTTTTGTAGGCCTGGATGCGTGGATGAATTTATTACGGGTATGTGAAGTTGTAGGACTATCACGTTTTGTAGGCCTGGATGCGTGGATGAATTTATTACGGGTATGTGAAGTTGTAGGACTATCACGTTTTGTAGGCATGGATGCGTGGATGAATTTATTACGGGTATGTAAAGTTGTAGGACTATCACGTTTTGTAGGCCTGGATGCGTGGATGAATTTTTTACGAGGTATGTGAAGTTGTAGGACTATCACGTTTTGTAGGCCTGGATGCGTGGATGAATTTATTACGGGGTATGTGAACTTGTTGGACTATCACGTTTTGTAGGCCTGGATGTGTGGATGAATTTATTACGGGATATGTGAAGTTGTAGGACTATCACGCTTTGTAGGCCTGGATGCGTGGATGAATTTATTACGGGGTATGTGAAGTTGTAGGACTATCACCTTTTGTAGGCCTGGATGCGTGGATGAATTTATTACGGGTATGTGAAGTTGTAGGACTATCACGTTTTGTAGGCCTGGATGCGTGGATGAATTTATTACGGGTATGTGAAGTTGTAGGACTATCACGTTTTGTAGGCCTGGATGCGTGGATGAATTTATTACGGGGTATGTGAAGTTGTAGGACTATCACGTTTTGTAGGTCTGGATACGTGGATGAATTTATTACGGTTATGTGAAGTTGTAGGACTATCACGTTTTGTAGGCATGGATGCGTGGATGAATTTATTACGGGTATGTAAAGTTGTAGGACTATCACGTTTTGTAGGCCTGGATGCGTGGATGAATTTTTTACGAGGTATGTGAAGTTGTAGGACTATCACGTTTTGTAGGCCTGAATGCGTGGATGAATTTATTACGGGGTATGTGAACTTGTTGGACTATCACGTTTTGTAGGCCTGGATGTGTGGATGAATTTATTACGGGATATGTGAAGTTGTAGGACTATCACGCTTTGTAGGCCTGGATGCGTGGATGAATTTATTACGGGGTATGTGAAGTTGTAGGACTATCACCTTTTGTAGGCCTGGATGCGTGGATGAATTTATTACGGGTATGTGAAGTTGTAGGACTATCACGTTTTGTAGGCCTGGATGCGTGGATGAATTTATTACGGGTATGTGAAGTTGTAGGACTATCACGTTTTGTAGGCCTGGATGCGTGGATGAATTTATTACGGGGTATGTGAAGTTGTAGGACTATCACGTTTTGTAGGCCTCGATGCGTGGATGAATTTATTACGGGGTATGTGAAGTTGTAGGACTATAACGTTTTGTAGGCCTGGATGCGTGGGTGAATTTATTACGGGGTATGTGAAGTTGTAGGACTATCACGTTTTGTAGGCCTGGATGCGTGGATGAATTTATTACGGGGTATGTGAACTTGTTGGACTATCACGTTTTGTAGGCCTGGATGTGTGGATGAATTTATTACGGGATATGTGAAGTTGTAGGACTATCACGCTTTGTAGGCCTGGATGCGTGGATGAATTTATTACGGGGTATGTGAAGTTGTAGGACTATCACCTTTTGTAGGCCTGGATGCGTGGATGAATTTATTACGGGTATGTGAAGTTGTAGGACTATCACGTTTTGTAGGCCTGGATGCGTGGATGAATTTATTACGGGTATGTGAAGTTGTAGGACTATCACGTTTTGTAGGTCTGGATACGTGGATGAATTTATTACGGGGTATGTGAACTTGTTGGACTATCACGTTTTGTAGGCCTGGATGTGTGGATGAATTTATTACGGGATATGTGAAGTTGTAGGACTATCACGCTTTGTAGGCCTGGATGCGTGGATGAATTTATTACGGGGTATGCGAAGTTGTAGGACTATCACGTTTTGTAGGCCTCGATGCGTGGATGAATTTATTACGGGGTATGTGAAGTTGTAGGACTATAACGTTTTGTAGGCCTGGATGCGTGGGTGAATTTATTACGGGGTATGTGAAGTTGTAGGACTATCACGTTTTGTAGGCCTGGATGCGTGGATGAATTTATTACGGGGTATGTGAAGTTGTAGGACTATCACGTTTTGTAGGCCTGGATGCGTGGATGAATTTATTACGGGGTATGTGAAGTTGTAGGACTATCCCGTTTTGTAGGCCTGGATGCGTGAATGAATTTATTACGGGTATGTGAAGTTGTAGGACTATCACGTTTTGTAGGTCTGGATACGTGGATGAATTTATTACGGTTATGTGAAGTTGTAGGAATATCACGTTTTGTAGGCCTGGATGCGTGGATGAATTTATTACGGGTATGTGAAGTTGTAGGACTATCACGTTTTGTAGGCCTGGATGTGTGGATGAATTTATTACGGGGTATGTGAACTTGTTGGACTATCATCTTTTGTAGGCCTGGATGCGTGGATGAATTTATTACGGGTATGTGAAGTTGTAGGACTATCACGTTTTGTAGGCCTGGATGCGTGGATGAATTTATTACGGGTATGTGAAGTTGTAGGACTATCACGTTTTGTAGGCATGGATGCGTGGATGAATTTATTACGGGTATGTAAAGTTGTAGGACTATCACGTTTTGTAGGCCTGGATGCGTGGATGAATTTTTTACGAGGTATGTGAAGTTGTAGGACTATCACGTTTTGTAGGCCTGGATGCGTGGATGAATTTATTACGGGGTATGTGAACTTGTTGGACTATCACGTTTTGTAGGCCTGGATGTGTGGATGAATTTATTACGGGATATGTGAAGTTGTAGGACTATCACGCTTTGTAGGCCTGGATGCGTGGATGAATTTATTACGGGGTATGTGAAGTTGTAGGACTATCACCTTTTGTAGGCCTGGATGCGTGGATGAATTTATTACGGGTATGTGAAGTTGTAGGACTATCACGTTTTGTAGGCCTGGATGCGTGGATGAATTTATTACGGGTATGTGAAGTTGTAGGACTATCACGTTTTGTAGGCCTGGATGTGTGGATGAATTTATTACGGGATATGTGAAGTTGTAGGACTATCACGCTTTGTAGGCCTGGATGCGTGGATGAATTTATTACGGGGTATGTGAAGTTGTAGGACTATCACCTTTTGTAGGCCTGGATGCGTGGATGAATTTATTACGGGTATGTGAAGTTGTAGGACTATCACGTTTTGTAGGCCTGGATGCGTGGATGAATTTATTACGGGTATGTGAAGTTGTAGGACTATCACGTTTTGTAGGCCTGGATGCGTGGATGAATTTATTACGGGGTATGTGAAGTTGTAGGACTATCACGTTTTGTAGGCCTCGATGCGTGGATGAATTTATTACGGGGTATGTGAAGTTGTAGGACTATAACGTTTTGTAGGCCTGGATGCGTGGGTGAATTTATTACGGGGTATGTGAAGTTGTAGGACTATCACGTTTTGTAGGCCTGGATGCGTGGATGAATTTATTACGGGGTATGTGAACTTGTTGGACTATCACGTTTTGTAGGCCTGGATGTGTGGATGAATTTATTACGGGATATGTGAAGTTGTAGGACTATCACGCTTTGTAGGCCTGGATGCGTGGATGAATTTATTACGGGGTATGTGAAGTTGTAGGACTATCACCTTTTGTAGGCCTGGATGCGTGGATGAATTTATTACGGGTATGTGAAGTTGTAGGACTATCACGTTTTGTAGGCCTGGATGCGTGGATGAATTTATTACGGGTATGTGAAGTTGTAGGACTATCACGTTTTGTAGGCATGGATGCGTGGATGAATTTATTACGGGTATGTAAAGTTGTAGGACTATCACGTTTTGTAGGCCTGGATGCGTGGATGAATTTTTTACGAGGTATGTGAAGTTGTAGGACTATCACGTTTTGTAGGCCTGGATGCGTGGATGAATTTATTACGGGGTATGTGAACTTGTTGGACTATCACGTTTTGTAGGCCTGGATGTGTGGATGAATTTATTACGGGATATGTGAAGTTGTAGGACTATCACGCTTTGTAGGCCTGGATGCGTGGATGAATTTATTACGGGGTATGTGAAGTTGTAGGACTATCACCTTTTGTAGGCCTGGATGCGTGGATGAATTTATTACGGTTATGTGAAGTTGTAGGACTATCACGTTTTGTAGGCCTGGATGCGTGGATGAATTTATTACGGGTATGTGAAGTTGTAGGACTATCACGTTTTGTAGGCCTGGATGCGTGGATGAATTTATTACGGGGTATGTGAAGTTGTAGGACTATCACGTTTTGTAGGTCTGGATACGTGGATGAATTTATTACGGTTATGTGAAGTTGTAGGACTATCACGTTTTGTAGGCATGGATGCGTGGATGAATTTATTACGGGTATGTAAAGTTGTAGGACTATCACGTTTTGTAGGCCTGGATGCGTGGATGAATTTTTTACGAGGTATGTGAAGTTGTAGGACTATCACGTTTTGTAGGCCTGGATGCGTGGATGAATTTATTACGGGGTATGTGAACTTGTTGGACTATCACGTTTTGTAGGCCTGGATGTGTGGATGAATTTATTACGGGATATGTGAAGTTGTAGGACTATCACGCTTTGTAGGCCTGGATGCGTGGATGAATTTATTACGGGGTATGTGAAGTTGTAGGACTATCACCTTTTGTAGGCCTCGATGCGTGGATGAATTTATTACGGGGTATGTGAAGTTGTAGGACTATAACGTTTTGTAGGCCTGGATGCGTGGGTGAATTTATTACGGGGTATGTGAAGTTGTAGGACTATCACGTTTTGTAGGCCTGGATGCGTGGATGAATTTATTACGGGGTATGTGAAGTTGTAGGACTATCACGTTTTGTAGGCCTGGATGCGTGGATGAATTTATTACGGGGTATGTGAAGTTGTAGGACTATCACGTTTTGCAGGCATGGATGCGTGGATGAATTTATTACGGGGTATGTGAAGTTGTAGGACTATCACGTTTTGTAGGTCTGGATACGTGGATAAATTTATTACGGTTATGTGAAGTTGTAGGACTATCACGTTTTGTAGGCATGGATGCGTGGATGAATTTATTACGGGTATGTGAAGTTGTAGGACTATCACGTTTTGTAGGCCTGGATGCGTGGATGAATTTATTACGGGGTATGTGAAGTTGTAGGACTATCACGTTTTGTAGGCCTGGATGCGTGGATGAATTTATTACGGGGTATGTGAAGTTGTAGGACTATCACGTTTTGTAGGCCTGGATGCGTGGATGAATTTATTACGGGTATGTGAAGTTGTAGGACTATCACGTTTTGCAGGCATGGATGCGTGGATGAATTTATTACGGGGTATGTGAAGTTGTATTACTATCACGTTTTGTAGGCCTGGATGCATGGATGAATTTATTACGGGTGTGTGAAGTTGTAGGACTGACACGTTTTGTAGTACTGGGTTAATTAGTTAGTCTTTCCTCTTGAGCCTAAGGCGGCGCATAGGGCAGAAGTCCTGTCTCTCCATGCTTGGCGGTTCGCTGCTACCTGTTGTAGATCTTGGATATTTACTTAGCCATTGAATGAGCCTTCTCTAATGATGGTTCTACGCAGGGTCTCTCTTGGTCTTCCCCGTTTTCTTTTCCCTACTGGTGACCATATGAGGGCTTGGTAGGGGAGTCTTGTCTTGTCCATTCTGAGTACATGGCCGATGTAGTTCCAACGGCGTCTTCTTATGAAATTCGATACTTTATCTTGCTTAGTCTCTTGTCTTATTTGCGTATTGGTTCTGAAGTCTGTCCAGTGGATGTTTAGAAGTCTTCTAAGACATTTGTTCTCAAAATTATCTAATTTTTTATCTAAAGCTACCGTTGATTTCCAACTTTCACATCCATACGTTAACACTGGAATCACACAAGAGTTGAAGATTTTAAGTTTTGTGTGTTTGCTGAGTGTCTTTGACTTCCAGATGTTTGACGGTTTATTGAAGGCACCAGATGCCAGTGCGATTCTAGATGATATTTCTGGTGTTGAGTCCCCTGTAGATGTCATTTTGCTTCCTAGGTATGTGAAGCTGTTGACTTTTTCAAGAACGTAGCTGTTCAATTTGGTGTCATCTGAACTGTTGGTAAGATCAATAGTCTTTGTTTTTGTGGTGTTAATTTGGAGACCAATTTGCCCTGAAACATTTTGGAGGTGGTTTATTTTCTCTTGGGCATCCGGGTGTGTTGAACTCGAAAGCACTATATCGTCGGCAAAGTCCAGGTCTTCTAGAATTTTGTTTGTGTTGTTTGTGCATTTGCGCATGACCCAATCGATAGCTATTCCAAAGAGCATCGGTGATAAGACACAACCCTGTTTCAATCAAGTACTGGGTGCGTGGGTGAATTTATTACGAGTGTGTGAAGTTGTAGGACTATCACGTTTTGTAGGCCTGGATGCGTGGAGGAATAGGTTGCCATTTTTTCACTTTCTTAGCGGATGCCGAGCTGAGGTGTTGAACCCTGGTCGGACCGTGCTCATGATTTGTCAGGACCACGCTCTAACGATTACACTAAAACTTCCGCTGTGGAGTAGTCTGCAGAGATATAATTAAAGTGATGACTGTTCAGAGATATAGTTAAATCACCTCCATTCAGAGACATCATTAAGTCGACTCCATTGAGAGACATAACTAAGTCACTTCATTCGGAGACATAATTAAGTCGACTCCATTGAGAGACATAACTAAGTCACTTCATTCGGAGACATAATTAAGTCGACTCCATTGAGAGACATAACTAAGTCACTCCATTCAGAGACATAATCAAGTCACCTTAATTCACAAATATAATTAAGTCATCTCCAGTCAGAGATATAATTAATTCATCTTTATTCAGAGATATAATTAATTCACGTCTATTTAGGGACATAATTATACCACCTCCATTCGGAAGTATAATTAAGTCGTCTCCATTCAGAGATAAAATTAAGTCGCCTCCATTCAGAGACATAATCAAGTCGCCTCCATTCAGAGACATAATAAAGTCAACTCATTCAGAGATATAATTAAGTCGCCTCCATTCAGAGGCACAGTTAAGTCACCTCCATTCACAGACAACTAAGCCGACTCCACTTAGAGATATAATTAAGTAGCCTCAGTTCAGAGATATATTTAAGTCACCTTCATTCAGATACATAATTAGGTCGCCTCCCGTTAGGTACATAATTAAGTCACCTCCATTTAGAGGTATGACTAAGAAACAGAAATCTCTGTGGGCAGGGATTTAACAAAGTCATCTCTCGACACATATATACATTATTAAACCAGAAACAACTGAAGATGCGCTGTCCAGATACAACAAAGAAGCGGAAATCATTTTACTGAAGATGTAACAAAGCCTGCTCCATCCTATTAAATGTTAATTTCATCTTCGCTTACGGGACATTGCTATTAACCCCAGTATTTATTGACTGTAATTTCGCTCGCTTTAAAACTTCCGGTACGCTGACGACAAGTTAGTAGGTTCATTTGCTACACCGGTCATTTGAACTGAAACGTTGACTTCTCGTTCAGACCATACTGGCAAACTACTGAACATAAAATTGACAAGAAAATCAACCTGGTGCTGGGATTGATCGCGTGGCCTGCAAAAGACATGCAATATTTTATGGTTGCCATTGCTTTCCGAACGGACGACGCTCATACCATCAAAATCAACTCAAAGTGATCTGCTTCCAAATCGCCTGTAACTGATTTTGAACTCTCGACCCGGTATGTCGGGAAATTGGGTGGGTGAGTCTTGCTGGTTACATATAAAAGGCAACTTTTGCCTGTCATTTAAAGCCTTCGGAAATTCAGCTAGTTTGCCAACCAGAGCCCACTTAATGGCTAATCCCACACCAGATTTGCGTCTTTCCTCGCTTTTCCTTCCACTCCAGAAGAATGTATAGCTGACACCTACTTCACAGGTTTGGCCTTCTTCTGCAAGTAGTGTCTCACTCAAGGCTGCAATGTCGCGGTTGTACCTGCCCAGCTCTCTCCGAATCAGTGCTGTTCGTCTCTCTGGGCCCGACGCGCCATCTTTATCAACTAGGGTGCATACATTCTATGTTCCAGGAATATATGGTTTGCTCTTTTAGCTTTATCTGTTTTTATTTTGTATGTCGACCGCAGTATAGATTACCCACCAACCGCGACTAGCTGGTTAGGTAATGATGGAGTAGACAATATTTAGGGCATCTGTTCTAGTCCCATCCTAATGCAATAAAGGTGAGCAGTGCTTTCCTATAGAGGGCTGCTCACTCAGTCGTTCAGTGGGTTGCCGAATACCACTGCTGCTCCGGTCGGTAGAAGACGACCATATGGCCTGAGCCGGCTAATGTTAAGCATTACTAATCTCATCTCACATCTCATCTTGTCTCTGCTTGTCTAACTATCACATAGGTCACAGTGCCGGCTAATGTTAAACATTACTAATCTCATCTCATGTCTCATCTTGTCGCTGCTTGTCTAACTATCACATAGGTCACAGTGCCAGCTAATGTTAAACATTACTAATCTCATCTCATGTCTCATCTTGTCTCTGCTTGTCTAACTATCACATAGGTCACAGTGCCAACTAATGTTAAACATTACTAATCTCATCTCATGTCTCATCTTGTCTCTGCTTGTCTAACTATCACATAGGTCACAGTGCCGGCTAATGTTAAACATTACTAATCTAATCTCATATCTCATCTTGCCTCTGCTTGTCTAACTATCACATAGGTCACAGTGCCGGCTAATGTTAAACATTACTAATCTCATCTCATGTCTCATCTTGTCTCTGCTTGTCTAACTATCACATAGGTCACAGTGCCGGCTAATGTTAAACATTACTAATCTCATCTCATGTCTCATCTTGTCTCTGCTTGTCTAACTATCACATAGGTCACAGTGCCGGCTAATGTTAAACATTACTAATCTAATCTCATATCTCATCTTGCCTCTGCTTGTCTAACTATCAGATAGGTCACAGTGCCGGCTAATGTTAAACATTACTAATCTCATCTCATATATCATCTTGTCTCTGCTTGTCTAACTATCACATAGGTCACAGTGCCGGCTAATGTTAAACATTACTAATCTCATCTCATATCTCATCTTGTCTCTGCTTGTCTAACTATCAGATAGGCCACAGTGCCGGCTAATGTTAAACATTACTAATCTCATCTCATGTCTCATCTTGTCTCTGCTTGTCTAACTAACAGATAGGTCACTGTGCCGGCTAATGTTAAACATTACTAATCTCATCTTGTCTCTGCTTGTCTAACTATCAGATAGGTCACAGTGCCGGCTATTGTTAAACATTACTAATCTCATCTTGTCTCTGCTTGTCTAACTATCAGATAGGTCACAGTGCCGGCTAATGTTAAACATTACTAATCTCATCTCATATCTCATCTTGTCTCTGCTTGTCTAACTAGCACATAGGTCACAGTGCCGGCTAATGTTAAACATTACTAATCTCATCTCATGTCTCATCTTGTCTCTGCATGTCTATCACATAGGTCACAGTGCCTGCTAATGTTAAACATTACTAATCTCATCTCATGTCTCATCTTGTCTCTGCTTGTCTAACTAGCACATAGGTCACAGTGCCGGCTAATGTTAAACATTACTAATCTCATCTCATGTCTCATCTTGTCTCTGCATGTCTAACTATCATATAAGTCACAGTGCCGGCTAATGTTAAACATTACTAATCTCATCTCATATCTCATCTTGTCTCTGCTTGTCTAACTATCACATAGGTCACAGTGCCGGCTAAGGTTAAACATTACTAATCTCATCTCATATCTCATCTTGTCTCTGCTTGTCTAACTATCACATTGGTCACAGTGCCGGCTAATGTTAAACATTACTAATCTCATCTTGTCTCTGCATGTCTAACTATCATATAAGTCACAGTGCCGGTTAATGTTAAACATTACTAATCTCATCTCATGTCTCATCTTGTCTCTGCTTGTCTAACTATCACATAGGTCACAGTGCCGGCTAATGTTAAACATTACTAATCTCATCTCATATCTCATCTTGTCTCTGCTTGTCTAACTATCAGATAGGTCACAGTGCCGGCTAATGTTAAACATTACTAATCTCATCTTGTCTCTGCATGTCTAACTATCATATAAGTCACAGTGCCGGCTAATGTTAAACATTACTAATCTCATCTCATGTCTCATCTTGTCTCTGCTTGTCTAACTATCATATAAGTCATAGTGCCGTTTAATATCCAACCTTTCTAATCTCATCTCATATCTCATCTTGTCTTGTTCATTGTGTATATTGTGGTTTCGAGGTGAAGCATAAACACCGGGAGAGTGCCTGTCTTGGGGGTTCTTATATCGAGATTCCCGTGTCATTCCCTCTGTGCATCGTTCACGTTGTCGGCTTCTTCTTCTGGTTACATTTGGTTTGCATATCATTGCATGTTGTGGTATACTTTTAGTTTAGAGCTTAAATATTGCGGACCATGTAACTTACTGTTTTTTAATGAAATATAAGGCTGCTATTACCTCTATTTAGTACTGATTTCTGTATTTTTGATTTTCTCTCTTCTTAATACATCGAGTATTCTTCTCAGTAATCAAATTTCAGTTGTTGCAATTTGTATTTTCTCTTTTTCTGTCATTGTCCAGGTTTGGCATTGGTGGCATAG
Organism: Cepaea hortensis; assembly: GCA_963921405.1. Taxonomy (NCBI): domain Eukaryota; kingdom Metazoa; phylum Mollusca; class Gastropoda; order Stylommatophora; family Helicidae; genus Cepaea; species Cepaea hortensis. The sequence continues at coordinate 46,673,745 of OY992892.1, read as the reverse complement.
AGTTGGTATGAAGATTGTGTTATGAAGACCTTACTGAGTCTTTAATAACGGAAGGTGGTTAGTATTGGGCACGATCCTGCTACGCGTTCGTAAAATAGGGTCATATTCATGACCGGTAAATTTTACCAAATCGTTTGTTTGTTTTGCTTTGTGCTGGCTATACATTTATATCACACACACACACACACACACACACACACACACACACACACACACACACACACACACACACACACACACACACACACACACCTTTAAATACCACGCATAAGATTCGTATTTAAAAAAGAAATATTACATATCTGTTGTCGGACGATGCAGTTAAACCCAGTCCTCATTGGTTGTTTCTGATTTATTGAGAAACGTTCGAGATGATAGCGAGTTAGACGGTTCAGCCCTACACCAGCATTAAGTTGGACTTAAACGTTGATTCTTGTTCAGAAAGAAATGGCAAACTCTGAACGTACACATGCTTAGAAAATCAACCTGAGGTTTAATGCAACGTTCTGCAAATAACATGCGACATTTTGTTTAGTTTGTCACTGCTTTCCGAAGAAGCCAGCATGGATGTTCAACTGACCGGTGTGTGAGAGGAGCTATACGTGCCGTTGTAAGAGTAAATGTATGCCCGTTGAACGTCTCAGCCACGCTCAACCTCCAAGATTCGCATAGTGTTATAAAATATGGGCTTAATGTGACATAATGCGGTTACGTGTGTTCTCCTAGAGTCGCCTCATTTTGTAGAAGTTTCTAATTAGGTACGGCATGTTAACTGATTCAGTGCCAAACAAACAGTAGGTTTGTACCAAACATGGTACACAGTCAAATGACCAAGTAGTGTAACATAATTTTGCATTCACTGAGCATTAAAATTGCTGAAGATACCAATAAACTAAACAAATAAAACGATGACCACAGTATTGTGATATAACGTCCTTCTGTCCAAATGGGAGGACACATTTGCCGGTATATTATCCTTCGTCACTGAATCAATTAACGCAAAGCTGGCGTTATCAGTTTAAACAACAACCGTTTCCAACCTAGTGATGACCCGATGACGCCTGAACGGGTTAATCAACCAGCAGAGGGTGTGAATAGGCATTCCATCTTTTAACATTCCCAGACGGTCCAGGCCGGAAACGCTTGAAATGTATGTTCACCATCTTTATGGTAGACGGTGTGGGATCCGCTTATCAATTTGGCAAATATTGCTGGACGTGTTTTTGTACGAATTAGACTATCATGTGTAAGTTATTTGTCTGTTTGGCTTGACCCTGAGAACCGAATTAATAGCAATTAAACAGTCTTCTAGAAAATTATTCTGTTTTGGAGTATGCAATGGCAATCCTGACTGTCAGCCATAAGCAGATAGAAAGGATGGAAAGGATACAGAATGAAGCTATGCGCATTATTCTTGGATGTACAAGAGATACAGCATGCAGGGCGATGCGCTACCTTCTTGATTTTCCAACCATTGAAGAGAGAATGCAAGTTTGCAGGGCACGCGCCTACCTCAGAATTAACGCAAACACAGACAAAAAGAGGACGGTCGTGGATGGGTCAAGCCGAGGACATTCTTCAACAGGTGTGTTCACTTGAGGACTTAGAACCTGGCGAGGAGTGGGTGCAAGTGCCAACAGACTTCTGCACATCCTTTTCAGTTTGCATCCAACTAGATAGAAAATGCAGACAAGAATATCCGGCTGCTGTTGAGGCTGAAGTACAAGCGTTGATTTTCGAGAATTCGCTAGACAGTGACGCGGTCATCTACACAGATGGGTCGGTCATCCGACATGTGAGAAGCTCATGGGCCTTTACAGCTCGGGCCGGAGGGAGAATTGTGAAGGAGGACTCTGGTGCTTTCACTGAAACCACAAGTAGCCTGACCATGGAAGTCGTGGCAGTAAGTAAAGCAATAACATGGCTCGAGACACAGACATTCACTAGGGTTTGTTTCCTTAGCGACTCAATGAACATGATCAAGAGGATAGAGGAGGGGTCGATCCGAAGAGAAAGGTTGCTGCCTCTGAAGCGGTCTCGGCTGGCAAAGATTAGTTTCATCTTCGTGCCAGGGCATGCGGGAGTACAAGGAAATGAGCTGGCTGACAAGCTCGCAGGTGAGGCTACTGTTGAGGGCGGACGCGCCATGGACCAGGCTGACATTCTGAATGCTCTACGAGAAGTGAGACTTTTGCAAGAACCAAGTGATGACTGTGAATCTACAACAATGGCCAGACTGCGAGAGCAGCAAATTAAAAGAGGGGTGGCCAAACAAGAACACTACGCAGGAAGCCAAAGAAGATTGATAAACCAACACAGAACTGGCGTCGTTAGCCGCTACACGCTGCGGGATTTGCTGAGGAGGGGATCCGAGCACTTATGGACTGAATGGTCCGATGTGCAACGAGGATGATCTGTCGACTAACTAACTAACTAACTAACTAACTAGAAAATTATTAAAAGCGATTTTATATGTATATACCATACGTCGTTATATATCACACCTTGATTCTTAAGCTGTCTAGAATTCTCTATGGAGTTTAATTCTTAGAATTTATTCAGTGAAGTAAAGACAATCTCTAAATGTGCGTCGTGTGTCGCGCGTCGAAGGACACTTGTTCCTGCAGCGAGGGGCCGTCTTCATTTGGAGGCAACAGGTTCGATCCCGGTCGGTAACTATAGCTTTCAAATTTTATGTTCTCTAGTGTGTCTTCTAGTCTCTAGTTCCTTCTTCATCTTCTATGAGCGCCAAATAATACTATGTGTGTTTATTTATGTAATTGTCTTAGTGGCCTCAACGGTTCTCCCTATTGATCTCTAAATGTATGTTGTTTCATTTCGTCTGTCCTATGCCTATCACTTCCATGAAAGCTACATTTTCTTATTTCGTTACATGTAGTTGTGCTATTATGCTGCCGTTACTCTTACAACGAAAGTTGGCATATCATGTTATGCTTTGAATATTTTTCAGGGATATGCTATAATATTTCTATACGCTATGGATATAAGATTGTTTAAAATAGTTATAACACACCAGGGGAATGTTTTGTTTCGCTATTATATTAGAAGCGTTCTGTAAGCATATTTTCCACACTTGTTATTTACCGCAGTTGTAATATGTAAAAGATTTGATACAAACCACAGGTGAATGTTATAGTACATTATTGTGGTTGTGTTTCAAGCAAACTTGTATGTTGTATACAACATTGCCCAAACTATGTGAGGGATAAATGGTGTACGTAGCCATTGCAGGTGCTTGATGAACGTTTTTGATGCGTTTATCGAAACTCACATGAGGCTGACACGGAGACTGATCACCAGCAAATAAACCCGGAGATCAGGCGCCCTTATATAGACACCGTTAAAACACTCAATCTGAACGGGCGTGAAGGGGCGGCTTTCGTGAAGAAGCGGCTGCTAAAACGCATTGTGTCTGGATGTGAAACCCATTCATCATGGGATGATCAATAATATGAAGGTAGTGAATGTAACGGCTTGGACATGTTAGACTTCCGATTCGACAGAATGAGAGTGAGAGGGGGAGATAGATAGATAGATAGATAGATAGAGAGAGAGAGAGAGAGAGAGAGAGAGAGAGAGAGAGAGAGGAGTTAAAGCGACGAGAGGCACTGCTAGACACTATCATTATGTGTATGTTGATATATATACATATATATATATATATATATATATATATATATATATATATATATATATATATATATATATATATATATATATATATAGAGAGAGAGAGAGAGAGAGAGAGAGAGATGATTTTATATGTGTAGATCTTAGAATCTACACATACTTGTTCGTTTATTTCTAGCTCTCAAACACAGCTCTCTAGCTCTACATAATCAGATTCGTTAAAAACATTGATCGACCTGGTAAGGAAAACAATCCCACTCGTCCAGCTGACCCAAGACGAAACATGCTGAGGCCTGTAGTCCTGTCATACAAATAACATGTTATTGTATTTATATGTTGATTTAAAGTCATATTATTGTTTTACATCATTTCATCCTAATATCATTCCACATAACCATCTAGTATATGTGAATGCCTTGTGTCTCGAAATCACCAGTTTATTATCATCATACCACAAAAACATCAAATCATAGTTTCATTTGACGATAATTGAGCGCCGATAGTATTATGAACATCTAGAAAGCAAATAAAGACAGTGGCAGTTTATTTAACTCATAGTGTTATCTTAGCATTTTTCAAGTATATGTAATTTTTATGTTTACATGTTTACTTTCAATACAGGAATTTTTTATTTTTTTTTTGGAGGAGGGGGGGGGGGGAGGGTTTGGGGGGGGGGGGGGGGAGAGAGATTATCAGGGTAGAAACTATCCCTGTCTAGTTGTCCATTAATAGATGTAAATCTCGACATCTAGATTTCTGCTTCCTACTCTTCATTTACTTTTCCACGAGTCATTTCCAGCTGTGACTTGTGCATCCATGGAAGTTGTCTTTAATCGGTCTAGAAGATACATTTGTCCCCATGTTGCCTGCTTGGATTGGGATTGCTGGGAATTTTAGCCAGCACCCACTACAAGGCCAGTGTGAGCGCTAACTTAATTTATGACATTATTGCTTGTGAGATATAACTTCTAGGCCAATTTGAGATCTAAATTATTGACACTTAACCAAAGTTAAGACCATATGCAAGCTCAAAGAGAGAAAAGGAATATTCCAGCGCCATGTAAGTGTTAACTGTGTACTCATCGTTATGGACCATGTCGAGCAGCGCAGGATGTTCTTTCACAAAGATCTGTCCTCTGTGTTAATGATAAATTCGACCACTAATCTTCTTACACGACAAAACAAAGACAGTTGCAATATTTTGATCACTTTAAACGACCTGAAAGTCTGGAGACAATAATAATGAAGGGTATATGCCCGGGAAGAGAGGAAATGACCGCCAAAGAGAAGATGGGTGCAGGATGTGGCGGATAATCTCCAGATGGATGTATCGATTGCGGGATATCTTGCTTATGAAGTTTTCTGGAAGGTTGTTATGGGAGGGAGGTTCTGCAGAGGACATGCTTCTGAATGAATGAATCGTCTTCCATAACACTCTGTCACATCATCCAGCATGTTCTCCGTCTGTCCACGTTTGTTTCTAACACCTGAATCTTTCAGGCTATTACGACATTCTCCAGAAACTCTTGTATCATGACATGAACAATCATAACAATTGTCTTGTAGTTTTACTTTAGATTTGTAGGGGAAAGTAAAAGAAACAGTTTTCAATACTGACGACACTACTGCTCTTGTGTATTTTTCCAACAAAAGGAAAGAAGAAAGTTCCTAAAAGGCTTGGCCATACGGTATCGTCGAGAACAGAACACAGAGCTGATCCAAGACTCTGGTGATCACGTGAGATGACGAAGCATGACCACCCACGCTTATCGGCATGGTACTTGATGATGCTGCATTTTGTCAGAGAGAGTATGATCATATATTCACAGTGTGTCGCGTGGTTTATAGGAGCATATTTAAATAACCGAAGGAAATTATCTGAATGTCACATATACCAAACTCCATATGGATATACCCACATTACCTCCACTTGTGCACTGTCTTTTTGCTATTCCTACCCTAATTAATTCTGTTTTTTCCTTTCAGCCTGCAGCTTCAGGTAAATCTTATTATTGCTGCATCAGGCGAGAGATAGCATAGGTTCGGGGATGTAATTGCCCACAGACACACAACAAATTGGATTTATCAAGTGTCCATCTTATTTTTGGCCACGTTTTTGCCACTCCAGACGTCAAGAAATCTATAGTGGCTGGATCAGGTAAATTTGGGTTCAATTTGCTGAAATGGGACGTCTCTTATATAAGAAAAAGTAAATATTCTCGACAGAACATGGCGCAAAAACACCAAGCAGAGGGTCGCAGGTCAAGGGAATTGTTCGAACAGAACACTGTTAGGGACCAAACTGGCGTTTTGTTTCCCAGTTAGATACACACTGTTTGTGGTATATTTCTGAACAGTCAAAGAAGTAAAGGTGTAGAAGGCAAGTTGATCGACCTCGTGGCATCGGGTTCTATCCCATATTTCTCGGGATATTTCCCTAGAGCGACCTGTCATAATCGTCGCACAAAGCACCCAATCCATAGCTCTAGCGACGACTCTCAGGAGTCTCCGAGAATATTCCACCCCTGAACCGATGAGGAAAATGACGTGACCCGGAATCGAACCCACAACCTTCGTAGAGCGAGGCAGTCGACGTAAACACTTAGCCACGGAGGCTCAATGTGAACAGTGAGAGTGATGATGAGGATAGGCATTTGCATGGAGAGCAGCGCATACTTAGTTTACCTCATTGTTGATGAATTTGGTTGGAGAGTAGCGCACACTTAGTTTACCTGGGTAAACTCAAGTAGGCTCAAGGTGATGCAGGCGAAGGCATACCTCAGAGTAGCTGCAGACACAGATCACCCTTTGCATGAGGCGCTGGACGCAGGTAAGGGTCAGCGACTGATGAGAGGGAAATCATGGATGGCTCAGGTGGAGGATACGATCAGACATGTGTGCATCTTGGAGAACATTAGGCGAGGAGAGGAGTGGGCCAGAGTGCCAGCGGAGCAGTTAGACTTGTGCAGGGGTATAATCACATTGAGCCGGGAGTGCAAGGAGTGGTCAGCAGGGGCCACGGATGTGAAAATCCAGCAACTAATTCAGGATAATGTTCGCTCGGGTGATGTTATTATCTACACAGATGGTTCGGTGTTGAGAGGTAGGAGAAGTGCCTGGGGGTTCATAGCAAAAGCTAATGGCCGACGTTTGGTGCAGGAGAGCCTGGCATATGATACCACAACATCTAGCTTAAGAATGGAGGTGGAGGTGGTCACAGCACCTTTCCGCTGGATCGAGAATATGATACACACACACAAATCGTGATTGTTACTGACTCAGAAAGCATGTTGATGAAGGTGAGGACAGGCATGCTTCGCGCAGAGTGGCTTGCTTCGCTTCGGAGGTCACGGGTGGCAATTATCGCCTGGATCTTTTCTTCGGGGCATGCCGGTGTGCTGGGGAATGAACAGGCGGACAGATTGGCTGGCTCTGCAAAACTTGGTGGAGCAAGGCAGACGTGGTTGCGGCCTTGTGGGAGCACGTGTGCACCTCGGAGGAGCAAATGGATCATCATGGTCTGGCAAGAATGAGGCAGCGAGGAGTGACGAGGGGATCTGGCCAACGCTCCGCTCAGAGGAAAGGCGAGACTGACATATAATCAGATTGCTACTGGTACTATTGGTGTTGGAACTCTTCGCTGGCTGCTGAGGATGGGGACGGAGCGCCTATGGAAATGCCCCAAATGCTGTGATGTCGGTTCTTAGATCAATCAATCAATCAATCAATCAGTCATTGAGGATGAATTTGTTTGGAGAATCCTGGAAATAATTGCAGATGAACCAAATGAATAACAAGCAGAATTGTATGTCTACACTGAAAGTAAATGCTGAATCAGAACTCTGTGCTGGTCCAATGTCACCCTAAATGCCATCAACTATGGAATAGGATATAGACTGGTGACTAGGTGGGTGAAACCTCTGTGTAAGCCAGTTTGGTATTCGGATATTATAAGCCGAGAAGCTGAATAGACGTCAACTTTTCATCAGACCTGATGATAAAAGGAATTACCTTCTGCAAAGCTTAAGTGGAAATCCTGAAGTATGACCAACCTGAGGCACCAAATTTTCACAAGGGCACCGAGCCATTTGCACCAGAAGATCCGTGAATTCAGCCCCAATGGAGGGGATATGTGGTGAATTTATTACCTAATAGGGATTATAAGTATTCCACAACAAACTTCAGTGGACATTAAAACATGACTGTGAGTATTTTATTTCTGCCCGGATAATTATGGACATTAACTGCTTAGCACTGGAGAAGAATAACCGACAGCAACACCTAAGGGAAAAGACTGTAATTAAATAATTAGTTTAATTATTAGTACTAGCAAAGTTTCATATGTGTCTTTCTATGCCATGGATTTATAAGGTAACTATTGTTTGAATTGGTAATGAGGTATAACCAATGATGGTTATGGTAAATAGAGTATTTTGACACCAACTCATTATTTTTAAAATGAGAGAATTGCAAATGGTGTCAGAAACAAATGTTTATATGTTGGAGTTCTATATACTTAGATCATTATTTGCCTTAATTATGAGGGTAAATGAAAGTAGACCCAATTTGTGGTTGTTGTGTTGTTGGTAATTGCATTGTTGTCTTCTTGGGGCAAGAAGGGTGTAAATGTATTGAGATAATGCAAATCATTCCCATGCCTGTCTGAAAATGCATAGTGTTCATTACACATATATATGTAACTGCAGATCTTGTTTTAATACTTGAACTGTTTGTCCAAAATTTGTTGATGTGTACATCAAGTAAATGTGGTGTTCATCAGTGGTTGTTTATATGTTGTGAACAATTAATATCCTTCTAGCACTATAGTAAATTTAAAGGGTGATGAAGTGGGAAGGGAAACCTACTCACAGATGCCATTGTTTCAAGGATTGAATTGTTTTCTCCTGGGGTTTGTGGTAAATATCCCTAATCACCCTGCATTCTAACAAGTGACCAAAGAATCAATAAAACCCCTAGACACTTAACAGAATATTCTCATAAATTAAAATCCACATCCCACAAACATCATGACGAATAGTAAAACGAATAAGATAGTCTTTCAATAAATAAATACAAACTGTAAACTGATTAGACAAATCACATGCAGTTAGTACATATGTTCTGGCACGTCATCAGGAGAAATAGGCTTGAAACCTAAGTGATACCTTGCAATACTAATAGAAAAAGAGTAAGCAAAGCCAAAGAGATAAATGTCTCTATGGCTTTATCCACGTGACATAGTCGGGACAAGACCACAGACTCCGGTGATCATGTGAAATGGCAAATCTTCGCGTTTATCGGCAGAACACTTGATGATGATGGTAGCTGAACAGACATGGAGCTTTTATAATCAGCAATCTTCTGACGGTATGTAATTCTGATGTAGAAACCTGTGATAGATTTTTCTTTCTATAGACGCGCATCTTAAAAGTGAGCCATTGCCAGATTCACAATCTTTAAGGCGGATTACTTTCATTGGAAGTTTCTGTCTCCCAGACTAAACAGGAGATCATAGAAAGCCAGCACAAAGAGGGGCCGATGCCATGTACGGAGATTAAGCTAAAGAGGCCAGTTGATCAATTTCCATTTGGAAAAAGGGTTTATAGAGCAAGAAGATCGACTTCATTGCACCGGGTCTTATCCCATATGGCTCAGTCTCTTTTCGCAGCGCGGCCTGCCGAAAGCGTCAAACAAAGCACGACCTCTGTAGCTCAGCGACGACCCCCACAAGAGTCAGTGTGAGCAGAATGAAGTAGCCCTAAATCATCTTAGAAGCGTGAGGAAAACGGCGTAATCACTTGGCCACGGAGACTTCCGCCCGTTTGGAAAAGATAGATAATATCTCGCTATCTCGCATTCACGGTTTGCATATTTAAAAAAAAAAAAAAAAAAGACTAGAATCGACGATATATCAATAATCGTGATCACCTGTTGGGGATATGTGTATTATCATCAACGTCACCATCATCCAGTACAGTCACTATCATCAAGTACCGTCTCTGCAGTTAAGATTCGTAGCAATGGATCACCAGGAATTTGCGTCTTAAGACCTTAGATGTACATTTTCTCAGGCTGTATCTAAACCACAGTTCGCTGTTGCTGCCCGTTTACATGCATAACTCCATCTGGCTCTCTGTGTTTAACAATTCTCTACATTATAAATTTTAGTAAATTGCAGTGTCAATGCTAGAAACACACACTTGCTGAGCCCAGACAGAGTAATTGTTAATGAAGTGATGTTGCTTATAGTTATAGCATTGCTTGTTACTAAGCGGTTCAAGCTCTTCACGAACATCTTACTCTGTCTTCCTCTTTCTGTTTTAACCAGTAATATTCACATAGTTCCCAATGTGAAATGTCAGATGTTTAGTAAGCGGGTTAGTCCTACAATGTATCTACTTGGTTGACAACGATATATAATATCCGACTAATGAGATGTCCGTATTCAATTTTGCAAATGCTTCTATTGCTAGAATTCGTCCCTGAACCACTTTCATACAGCGGTTTGACTACAGCCTGGTATGTTAGTCACATGTCCTTTTACAGAACGTTAAGATCAACCCCAGTATTTATTGGCTAATTGTAATTCACTAGGAAATTTTACTTTCAGTAGTTTGCCATTGCTTTCTAAACTACAGACGTCCATCCCATCTGTATCAACGTAAGGCAATCTGTGTGATGAGTTCGTACCAGCGACCCGTTAGAAGAGGAACAGACTATAATTCTTGCGGGGCTTTTTTTTATCACATCTATAATTATGTTGTTATTTGGACCTACTGTAGTAATTACGAGTTTGGACCTACTGTGGTAATTATGTTGCTATTACGCACATACTGTGATAATTATATTGTTATTTGCACGTAATGTGATAATTATGTTGTTATTTGCACGTACATTAATGAAATGGGTGGAACGAATTGTAATGTTCCTCGGGTAATTTACTAACAGTTTTGATATGTACGAAACAAAAGTACAAAATGTCACGAACCTTGATATTTTTGTAGATCGTGACCGTTTGGGTAGGGTTTAGCGTGTGGGTGAGCTTACAGCCTTACGATTCAACACTCCGCGGGTTTAGCTGAGTACCGTAAAATCATATATTATCAATACTTCTTTGCTGTGTAGAATGTCTTCATCTCTATCTTTCCTACCTCAGTAGGTTCTATCGATAGCTATTTTGTTTTACATTGCTTTATTTCATGAATGAATTGTATCAAGAATTACGTCATCTTTATTTCATTTATTTACCTTAAAATACTATTATTATCTTGAATTAAGTGTTTCTAAATGGTGAAGTACACTGTCATGTTAAAAACAACCAATTAGAAAAACTAAACATTACTTCGTAAGACGGAAATATGCAAATTGTATGAATTCCAACGACTTTGTGAGACTTTATATAGGAATGCAAAGATAGAGGGAGAAAGACAGACAGACAGACAGACAAGAAGGCAGCAGGACAGACAGACAGACAGACAGACAGACAGACAGACAGACGGACGGACGGACGGACGGACGGACGGACGGACGGACGGACGGACGGACAGACAGACAGACAGACAGACAGACAGACAGGGGCAGAAAAAAGATAGTAAAGAGAAAAAATAGTAAGAGAGAACGAAGAAGAGAAGGGAAGAGAAAGAGAACGAAAGAGAGAGAGCGGGAAGTGAAACAGACACAAACAGAGAGAGGGGGAAGGAGAGAAAGCGAGAGAGAGAGAGAGAGAGAGAGAGAGAGAGAGAGAGAGAGAGAGAGAGAGAGAGAGAGAGAGAGAGCAGGAATGGGGAGCAGATAATAATCAGTTTTATAGCAAGGCATAGGTAGATTTCCGTAGACAAGATTATGAGCTATCACCATCATCAACTGACTTGCCGACTTGGATGAGCAATCGTAGATGTTCAACAGAATGTATAAATTTGCCTGTTGGCAATCTGTATATTTTATGCTAAATGAATGTCGAGAAGCTTCTCTCAGTTTCTTCCTCTGTTTCTCTTTCCATAAAGAGTTTAAGTTGCCACACTAAGTTCCAGTTTCTAGCTTTCCAATGTGTTTAAATATATTGATTGTCTCTTTCTTATGTTTGTTATAAGCTGTCGCTGTGTGTTATCTTCTTTCAAAGAATGTGGATTACTTATTTTGGCTGCCGGATGTTATTTCCATATTCTTCAAACATTTCCGTGACATAAAATTATTGTTAACGGCGTGGCTTCTTCGTTTGCATGCCGGCATATAGGTCATGGAGTCAAATCCCCAACAAGGTAGGTTTATTTTTAAACTGATGAGGGTTCCATGTAGACCCAGCCTAAAGTCAGAAGCAGGAAATGACATAAGACGTAAAGGTAGGCGGCGTGACATTGGACACATCAGCCGCCAGTGCAGTTTGATCAATAAATATAAGGGGCCAGCACAGTATGGGGGATACTTCTCACGATGTATAGATACAGTCCTTGGCGTTATGTCTTTCTTTTACATATCGTGGACGTGTAATAACAGATGATAGCAGAAGTGAAATAGACATCTAAAAGAGAACAGAAATTGCCAAAAATCCTTTCAACATAAAGAAATCAATATTAACATCTATAGAGATTAACATTGTATTAATCATGAGAATTGTCAAATGTTATGTACGAGGTGAGTCAATAAGTAAGTCACACAGTTCTGTGGGATGGCAGGTAAATGTAGTTGGTGTTTTCTACAGGTGTCATTAGGTGACAGCAACACCGAATTTTATATTCCCGAGCGTAAGTGGCGCTGGGTGTCTCATGCGCATGCGCAACGCATAAACAAAATGGCGACTGTACTTACGGAGTGTACAACTAAAGAGCAACATGGTGTTGTGCGTTTTTTGCGAGCAAAAGGACTGCCTTCAATGGACATTCATAAGGAAATGCTTCCTGTTTATGCTGACGAATGTTTGTCCCGTAAAGCGATGGATAGCTGAGTAGAAAAATTGTCTCAAGGACGCTCCAAAATTGTTGATGAAATCCGATCTGTCGTCCTGTTGAGATTGCAACAGAAGCATCCGTCCAGCGGGTGGAAGAGATGATAAGAGGTGACAGGCGAGTAACGATATAATCTGCAGCATCTGCAATAGGGTGCTCACATGGTTCAGCATACAGCATAATGCACGATCGATTAAAATTTAAGAAAGTTTGCTCAAGGTGGGTACCCATACAACTGAAGGAGGAACACAGAATGAACCGATTTGGCTTGTCCTTGCATCATCTCTGTCAATGCGAAGATGAAGGGGAATTGTTACTGGGGAAGAATCATGGGTGAATCACTATGAATCACTACCAACCGGAATCAAAGCGTCCTTCAATGCAATGGAAACATCCTTCTTCGCCTTGTGTCCAAAAATTCAAGGTTACGCCATCAGCAGGGAAGGTTATGCTGACAGCGTTCTGGGATTGTCAAGGAGTGCTTTTAACTAATTTCAAGAAGAAATGTGACAATGTGAATTATGAATCGTACTGTGAAGTTGTATTGATGATTCATGATAAAATTCGAAGAAAACGTTCAGGACTGCTGACTAGAGGAGAGGAGCTTCTTCATGACAATGCCAGACCACATACGGCTCGATTAACTCATGAGATAATTAACCAATTAAGGTGGGAAGTTCTGGAAAATCCAGCTTACAGCCCCGAGTTAGCCCCTAGTGATTTCCACCATTTTGATTCATTGAAAACCCACCTTGGTGGGAGACATTTCGCGAATGACGCCGAAGTTGAATGTGAAGTGAAAACGTTGGTTAGAAAATAGAGCAAGCAGTTCTATGCAGTCGGTTTGGGAGAACTGATAAACGATGGGATAAGTGCATCAATGTCTGTGGAAATTATGTTGAGAAATGCAGGGACAATGCATGTATAAAAATAAACTTGTTTCAAGTTGTTATCATATTTAGTTATTTTTCTACAGCTATCTGTGACTTACATTTTGACTCCCCCTCGTATATTCACACTACTATATGTTGCGGAAGCCTGCACATTGAACAAGAAACAATAAAGTCGAATAGAGGGCCTAGAGATGTGGATATACAGATGAATATGTCGTATTTCATGGAAACAAAAATAATCAAATACAGAGGTTCTAGAGAAACTGGGAATGAAAAAGAGCGTTGATGAAAGAAATAAAAAAGAGACAAGTGAGATATTTCGGCTAATTTAAAAGACTTAACACTTATAAAAGCCATACTGGAGGGTAAGGTTAAAGGTAAGTGAGCAATAGGTAGACAACGATACAAATGAGAAGACAACATCAGGAGATGGACGAACATCAATCTGACATAATGTACAGTCAGGGCTAAAGACAGACAGTGCTGGAGATCCATTGCAGCAACCTTCATTGTGGAGACAGCACCTGAATGATTGAATAATTGATTGATTGATTGATTGATTGATTGATCGATAGCTATATACTAGACGTAGTTATATGTAAGCTGATAGAGAAATTCAAATATATGGGCACATGGATAACATCAGATGGTAGATGCTTTACAGAGATAAAGAACAGAATAGGACAAGCAAACACTGCATTCTATTAAATAAAGAACATGTTACGCATGCTACTAGAGGTTAGAACAAGAATTATTACATGTTATGTAGAGGGAGCTCTAACATATGGCTGTGAATCATGGACAATCAGTGCAAAGCGAAAAATATCCCTGGATGCTTGGAGATGTCGTTTATAGAAGAATGCTGACATTCCATGGATAGCCAAAATGAGCAATCTGGACATTTTGAGGGAAACTGTTCATCGTAGATGGACTCGGCAGTCACCAGAAAGACCTCATTGACCCGGGTTTTCTCACATGGCTCGGTCTTTTACCACAGGGCGACCCGCCGAAAGTGTCGCATAAAGCACGAACTCCGCAGCTTCTGCGCCGACTCCCGGGAGTCTCCTCATAAATGCACTCGTGAATCGAAAAGGCAAATTAGTCTATTCAGCAACAGCCGGTAGCCATTGTTCCGAACATGCAGGTCACTGTACAGGATAGATGTAAAAGCATTCTCCGCGAATTTCACAGCTCACAGTGTCGCCCACGCACTAACTCATTAGCAGGGCGACGGAACCATGTACTACCAGTCCAACATGAGGAAAATGCGATTGCAAACCGTAGCTGCAAGCATAAATACGCCACAGGCCTAAATGGTTCAACGCCTAACCGCCATATTTTGGTCATTTTATGAAAAAACAAAAACTGGAACATGTTGTGACAACTGAAACAATTTGTGGAAACATAGATAGCACAAGATGGCGATAGGAAATTCTTCTGTTACGGCACTGAAGGAAGTCAACACACGAATTAATACATAAAGTGGGAGATTGCAAGATTCTATATTTAGAACTTTCAATGGCAGGCAATCATTGCATAAACAAGTCAATATTTCATGCAATCCATCCATTACTTGTCCAGGTATATATTTCTGAGATGCATCTCCCATCTGAATAAACATTGTATAAGTAAACGGGATAAAAAGGAGGGACACGATCGCCTAAACCACATAGGGCACTGTTGATGATGAAACATCGATTCCATCGCGTCAAATTACTACAAACGGACAACAATATATCTACGGCACGATAGATGTCGTGATTATTGCTAGACAGAACCGCAAGCTTCACCGCCCAACACTGAATGATAATGACGTTTAAATAACGAGAAACGAATTCTAAACAAAGAGGAAATGTTTGCCTCTGACATTAAGTTAATAATATGATATTACTGCACAAACACAATTTTCTATAAACGTCACGTCCATTTGTCCGATACGGACTTTTCCTTCCGACAATTACAGATAATGGAATTGTGTGCGTCAGGATTTTGTTGGTCCAAGAATTCGGAGGATTGTTAAGAGAACAAATATGGAAATATTAATTATGATGTGAATGTAACCAGAAGGAAACTCGAGGTAATAAATTTCGAGCAGACTATGCTATCCGTTAAATAAACACATACAATGTAAGTCGTACTGAACGTATACTTCAAAGCAAGACATTATTATCAACAGATTACACAAATGTTATATGAGACTGCACTGACTTTACATAATTATGAACACACTAAATACTTGTATACACATTACATAATTATTCATGCATCCATCATGTGCCATGCCATAATTATAAACTCACTGTATAATTATGGACATACTACATAATTAGGAACGTATTACATTATGAACAGTGCATAATTATGAACAGACTACATTATTATGAATAGATTACACAAGTATTAACAGACTACATAAGTGTGAACACACTATATAAATATGTGCAGACTACATAATTATAAACAACTACATGCTTTTGAACAAATTACATAATTCTGAAATGATTGCGTAATTATGAACAAATTCCTTAAGTATGAATAGATTACATAATTATGAAATGACTTCATAATGACGATCACCTACATAATTATGAACGAACTACATAATTATGAACAAATTAAATAAATATGAATTGATTACATAAGTACCAAGAGACTGAATCCGTATGAACAAATTACATAAGAATGAACAGACATCATCAGCATGAACAGATCACATCAGAATGAAATGATCACATCAGTAGGCACAGATAACATCAGCATGAACAAATCACATCAGTAGGCACAGACAACATCAGCATGAACAGATCACATCAGTAGGCACAGACAACATCAGTACGAACAAACCACGTATGGAAGCCGCGTTAGCATAGCGGCTAGACAGCCATGTGTGCCGTTTGGCCTGTACAAATATAGATTTAGGTCTATATGCACATTGCGCTTTATGCTTGTACAAGGGACCTTTCATAACTTTTTGCTTACACACTTTTTACAGACTACATAATCGAGACCTCTACTCACTTATTTTTACACACTTTAGAACAGGCTACATAACTGAGACATATATTCACTTATTTGCTTATACACTTTTGAACAGAGTACGTAATTATGAAACGATTGCATAATTATGTACAACTACATAATTATATAATCAGGCTACATATTAATGAACACGGTATGTGTGTAGAGTAATTAAGGGAGTAGTGTGCTTGTTTAGTGCATTTATTTGTGTAAGAATTAAATGTGTTACTATATTCATGTGTGTAGTATATCTATATTTTTTTAATTTATATGTGTGCAATGTATGTCTGTAATTTATCTATGTGTGTAATGTATGTGTGTAATGTATCTATGTGTGTAATGCATGTGTGTAGTGCATGTGTGCAATGTATCTATGTATAGCTTATAAATGTCTCTACAGCTTACATGTGTGTAGCCTAGACATATTTATTCAGATTCTATTTGTGATAACGTTTTTGACTATCGTTTCTGTATGTGTTTAATTATCTAAGTGTCTTTTAAAACGTTTTAAAATTCGAGAGAATCGACTTCATTGCTCCGGGTTTCACCCCATATGGCCTGGTCTCTTCCCACATGGTGGCCTGCCGAAAGCGCCGCAAAAAGCACGAGCACCGTAGCTCCAGCGACGACCCCCAGGAGTCTCCAAGAAAAAAGCACCAGTGGAATCGAACCCATAACCTTAGGAGCTTGAGGCAGGCGGCTTGACGACTTCGCCAAAGAGACTTCCTAGCGTATCATTGTGTGTAACAACCTCATGTGGGATATGATATATGGGGCTTGAATCTATGTGAATAGCGTATTATGTAGTGTATCTATGTGTATGAAGTATCCTTGTGTATAGAACATAGCGTCAATGTGTGTATTGCGCACCTATGTGTGTACAGTGATTAGTGTGTACCTATGTGTGTAGTTTACCTATTGTGCAGTGTACCTATGCGTGTATTGTACTTATTGTGTAGTGTACATATTGTGTAGTGTAACTATGTGTGTAGTGTGCCAATGTGTGTAATATACCTGTGTGTATATTATACCAATGTGTGTAATATACCTATACATCTTAAATGCAACTTCCTTCTTCGATGATGAAACCATCAACTGCCTTCCTCAAGTTCCCACTAATGATACACTTGATGACCTGCCAACCATAGTGGAAGTAAACAAAGCCAAGCAGCATCTCTCCAGCGGCAAGGCACCTGGTTCTGACTCAATTCCAGCAGAGATATACAAGGCAGGTGGGCCGGTCCTAACAGAGCAGCTTCGCCAAACATATGGGTGGACGAGACCGTGCCACAAGATTTCAAGGACGCAACAATAGTAAAGTAAACCGCTAATCCTGTGACAACCACTGAGGCATCTCCTTGCTTTCAATTGCAGGGAAGATACTCGCCAGAATTCTTCTCAATCACCTCACGGCCCATCTCGATCAAGGTCTTCTTCCTGAGAGTCAATGTGGCTTCAGATAAGAACGAGGAACTGTTGACATGATTTTCGCTGCAAGAGAAATGTTAGGAACAGAACTGCGAAATGTTCTCCACTTTCATTGATCTTACCAAGGCTCTTGATACAGTCAGCAGAGAAGGACTCTGGAAGATTATGGCAAAATATGGCTGTCCACGAAAGTTTGTCCAAATAGTGCGGCAGGCAAGAGTACAGGAAAATGGTGAACTGTCTGAGCCCTTTCCTGTCACCAATGGTGTGAAGCAAGGATGTGTCTTAGCACCAACACTTTTCAGCCTCATGTTTTCAGCTATGTTGACGAATGCCTTCGAGAACAACGACATTGGAGTATACATCAACTACCGCATGGATGGAAAGTTATTCAATCTCAGAAGGCTGAAAGTTAAAACAAAAATTAACAGCGACACCGTCAGAGAGCTCCTGTTTGCTGATGATTGCGCTCTATATGCCAACTCAGAGACAGACATGCAACACAATGTTTCAGCTTTCTCATATGCCTGTGCCAACTTTGGGCTCAATATCAACTTAGATAAGACTGTAGTTATGTACCAGCCAGCTCCAGGGAATAATCACACTGTGCCGAATATCAAAGTGAATAGTCATAGACTAAGTGTTGTGGACACATTCACCTATCTTGGCAGCACTGTGTCACAAGCTGCCACAATTGATGACGACGTAAATGCAAGAATCTCCAAGGCCAGCGCGGCCTTTGGCAGACTGTACAAGAATGTATGGGACAGAAATGGAATAAGCCTGCAAACAAAGCTAAAAGTCTACAAAGCAGTTGTATTATCCACACTGCTATATGCTTGTGAAACCTGGACTTTTTATCAGTGATACGCAAGGAAATAAAACCACTTCCACAGTCTGCCTTAGGAAGCTATTGAAGATTAAGTGACAAGACAAGATCCCAGATATTGAAGTCCCATAAAGAGCGTCCATGCCCAGTATCCACACCCTACTAATGAAGAATCAGATTCGCTGGGCTGGTCACTTAACTCGCATGCCAGATCACAGGCTCCCTAAACGAATTTTTTACGGCGAGTTGCGTTGTGGTAAACGCTCCGAAGGCGGCTAGAGGAAACGCTTTAAAGACACTCTGAAAATCTCACTGAATGCTTTTGGAATTCATCATGACACCTGGGAGACTGCAGCCAGAGACAGAAATTTGTGGCGTGCATCATTACGCAAGGGTGTAGTCACGTGTGAGGCAACCAGGACTGCAAGAGCTGTGAAGAACAGGCAGGACAGAAAAACCACTGCAGGAAATCCTCCTCAAGAAACGTCAAGTATTTTTTGTCCACATTGTCAAAGAACATTTCGAGCCAAAATAGGCCTTATCAGCTATCTTAGAACTCACAGCTCCATACTTTCAATCCCACTGGATGAAATGAATGGTCATCATTATTCTTGATGAACAAACAACAAACAACAGTATACCTATGTGTATAGTGTACCTATTGTGTACTGTACCTAAGTGTAAACCTAATTTCTTATCGCATCTGTGTGTATAGAAACTATATGTGTATCTATGTTTGTATTGTACCTATTTGTGTAGTATACCTGTGTTTGTATCGTAACTATGTGTGTATCGTACCTATGTGTGTAGTATACCTGTGTGTATAGTGTACCTTTTGTGTATTGTACCTACGTGTGTAGTGTACCTGTTGTGAAGTGTACTTATTGTGTAGTGAACCTATGTGTGTGGTGTACCTATGTGTGTATTGTACCTAAGTGTACATATAATTGCATAATGCATTTGTGTGTATATAATCTATTTATGTACCTATCCGTTTATAGAATATATATGTGTACCTATGTGTGTAAATAGTCTATATGTGTACCTATGTGTGCATAGTACATATGTGTGCATCTATGTGTATAGTGTCCCAATGTGTGAACTTATGTGTGTATTGTACCTCGTGAGTGCCTGTGTGTGTATTGTACCTATGTGTGTACCTATGTGCTTATGTTGCGTAGGTGTCTACCAATTAACTATAGACCTCAAAACAGACTATAAACACGCTGAAAAATATAGTTTGTTATATGGTACAGAATAGTTTTTATAAAACAATGATATCAAAATGGACCCTTACCTTAGATCTATGAATGTCTCCGTCATCAGTTTCGCCGACGCCCAAAAGCTTGCGTGTTTTCAATCTGCTATGTAAATCTCCGCTGCTGTGTTTTCTGTCGATGGAATGATAAGCACGGAAATATAAGCAAGGAAATATAAGCACATAAATATAAGCAAGGAAATATAATCATGGAAATGCAAGCAAGGAAATATAAGATAGGAAATAAAAGCATGAAAATATAAGCTAGAAAATATAAGCTAGGAAGTATAAGCATGGAGATATGAATCAATTGTAACGTACAATACTCTCCGGTTGCATGTTTAATAAACTAGTATTGAACAGATCACACAAAAAAGCAGCCCGACGACAAATGGCACAGCAAGAAGGAAATGCTAAGGCTGCCACACACAGTAATTTTGAATTTATTGCAGAAGTGGAGGTCGGCCACGAATGTGAAACGTCACGAAAGTGTGGAGAGAACAATAATGGAGGGGTATATGCCTGGGAAGAGAGGAAGAGGAAGGAAAAAGAGAAAAAGGGTGCAGGATGTGGCAGATGATCATCAGATGGGTGTATCGGACGCGGGACATCTTGCTTATGATCAAGAAGTTTTCTGGAAGGTTGTTATGGAAGAGTGGTTCTGCAAGGGACAATGCTACTGGGTGAATGAAAATATGTCTGCCTGGCCCAGAGGTTTAGCGTGTCCCACTGACCCCAAGAGTTCTGCCGACGGAAGCACAACTACATGTCTGGCAGGCCTTGGAATAGGGACCAGACTAAGAGAGACACAACCTGCTGCTCTGCAGGCAGACTGGGGATAGCAGCCTTAAATACACATAAGGCATTTTTGATCTAGAAACATAAAACTATAAGGCTCTCAGCTGAGGGATATTGCTGAACGCCTCTAAGCCATTATCCTCGGATATGAGGGCCTGGCTGTATTAACTCACTGCAAACTGGAAGTGAGATATTAAGCTTACTTTATGACTGGTTCAGATACTATCCTACGCCTGTCAACTGAGGGATAAGGCCGAACGCCTCTAGGCCCATGTCTCTCAGCTGTGCAATCCTAGCGTTGCTCGCCTCACCTAAGTGGAGGTGAGATCCTCTTCCGACCTTTACTTGCGGACGTTAATTACATGTACCCCTGAAGTCGGAGTGGGCTCGGCTAAAAGCGAGGGACACCGGTAAAATGGAAAGCTAGCCCACACGCAAAACTCAGTCCCTTACTACCTTAAATGGTGTGTAAGGACTACGCTAGAGTTTAAGCGAGCGAACAAATAAGAAAGAAAAGAAAAAAAACAGCTACTAGGAGTAATAGCAGGTGTGTGGTAAAGTGTGCTATAAGTGTAGTAAAATATGAATTGCAGGCGGTAGTGGTGCTATAAATGTAGCAAATTTATTAATGAAAGACGGTAAAGGACTGCTTCGTTTGAACATGTCATAACGAACCACAGCAATGCTCAAGATGCGCGTTCAATCTCAAAAACATGCCAACAGCAAATGTTTTTTTTTTTTGCATATCCTTTACAGGACATCGCTGTCAACGGCAGCATCTTTCAGCTGTCTGTTGATTTCTTGGCAAGATTACGCTCAGTAGTTTGCCATTGCTTTCTGAGCGGCCGGCTCAGTATCCCGCAAGTCACCAGCGGGGGTCGAACCGCTCCCAGTTCTCTCCCGCTACGAGACTCTGCGTGATAAACGGGATTACGGAGAAAGTATTGTAACTCCTCGGCCAGAGAGACCAGCACAGTAAATGTTACCAATTATAAATAGCTTGCAACAAGCAAGTATTTTCAAAATCCCTTTATTCGGAAGTTTCAGCTAGCTGTTTTTCCTCAGACGATTGCCGAGAGATTACTGCAATTTCAGAGTCCGCACTGCATTTAAGGTGAATTATACCCCGCATGTTGAGGTTACATTCAGGTAATTGAAGGCTTGATTCGCGAATGTTCGTCCGAAAAACCGGGAACGTTTTCATAGAGGACATTTCAGCATTGATGAATTCTGAGGGTTGGTGTTCAGGCAGGCGCCTTATCGTCTATCTGTATATTTGTGAATGTCCGGGATGATTTTATGAAGGCAAAATGAAAGTCCCACACGTTAACATAAGAGAAACAAAAAGAAAACAGTTGGTGTTTCTGTTGCTGGCGTTCGCTGGCTGTGAACTCCAGCATGAAGTCCTGAATGTCGGATGAAGACATCCTGTTGTCCAACATCAGTGTGATGTCATACCGGACTGAGGTTTGCGTGAGTATCCGATGTCCCATGTCTGGCTTATTGGTGTGCAGACTGGTGGTTCTTCGCCGTGCAGGCAGATACTCTCCGACTTCGGAAGAATCAGCGATCCTACTACGTTAGCCAGGACCCCGAAGGGACTGGTTGCCCAGGACGCACGACTAGGACGTGTTAGTAGGTCTTGGCCAGTATAAAACCTGGTCATGGTGCCTTGGAAACACCTCTGCGTCACATGTTTCTGTTAATGTGTGTTACAAATCTAACAGAGATCATTATAATGTGCCATGCCGATATTTCGCCATCTAAAGCGATCACCAGAGTAGTGGATCAGATTTGTTTCTTGTCTCAACCATACCATGTGGCCAAGTCATCCAGGTATTTACTTTTCTACCTTCTCCTTGTTTTCTTCCCTTCGATCTTCCCAGTTGTCACCAAGTTCTCCAATTTATTTCTTCTCATAACGTGACCAAATAAACTGTGACTGTCTACGTCTAATTTCTCTAATCAGTTTACGATCTTCATTTGTTTCTTATAGGATTTGGTCATTGGTTTTTCTGTCTGTCCATGGCATTCTTTGAATTTTTCTCAGAAACCACATTTCCACAGCCATCAGATGTTGTTCAGCCTGTTTGCTCATTGTCCAAGTTTCACAAGCATACAAAAGTACAGGTTCTATGTAGCATCTCAACACTCTTTTTCTCGTTGCAAATGACATCTTGTTATTGGTCATTATGTTTTCCATTTGGCAAAAGGCTACCTTCGCCATGGCGATTCTTATTCTAATCTCTTTAAGTCAGCTTCCATCAGATGTTATGACTGGTCAGAGATAATTGTATCGATTCACTTGCTTACGAATATTCCCATTTTTTGTTGTTGTGTATTACACTGTGGTATTCCTTCTTCCCAGTGATGACTATAATCTGCGTCTTCTTATAATTTAATTCTAACCTTAGTTGTTCACTGTGTGGAACAACAGCATCTGCTAACTGTCGCAGATCCTACTCATTGTCTGCAATCAATACTGTAACATCCGCATATATAATGTTATTGATACTTCTTCCTCCAATGATAACTCCTTTCATATCTACTACATTGTTAAAAAATATTTCCATTGTACATTACACATCCCTGACTCACACCTATCTTAATAGGCTTATATTGACCTACTTCTTTATCAATGTGTATGGCAGCTTATTGTTTCCAATATATGCTTTTTACAAGTCTAAGGGTTTTCCCATCAATTTGTAGATTTGCAAGCATCTTTATCATGTTGATAAGCTTTACTTTATCGAAAGCCTTGGTGTAGACAATAAAGCAAAGGTGTAGATCAATTATTGTTCTCATCATACATACAGCATTTACTGTACCATGGCCTTCTACAAACCCACATTGTTCTTTTCTTATTACGGGATGTAGTTTCTCCCTAACTCTTTGCATGATAATTCTCAGCAAACATCTTCGTGATGTGGCTCATTATACTAATTGTTCGATGTTCATCAACATTCCAATGATCCCAATTTCATCAGGATTGCAATAAATATAGAATTACATAATTCAAGAGGTATATCTCCAGTATCATGTATTGCGTTCAGCAGTCCGGTATCCTGGTCTATTCCATATTCTTCTAAGGCATTGATAATTTATTTTGTGATGTTGTCTGGACTCGGGGTCTTGCCAGTTTTCATATGGTTAAGAGCATTCTGAACATCCATCTTCCGAACCGCACAATCACAATGCCTGTCGTGAACTCATCCAGGCTTTGGAGGACAGGCTAAAAGACTATTTCCAACAACACAACAAATATCATTGCCGTGTTTAAAGAAGAAAACGCTCGCCTTCATAAAGAAATCCGCCTCCTTAAAGAAGAGAAGAACACCTCTAAAACAACAATCCATGCCTGAAAACTAAAGAGTGCACAGTCATTTGACAAAAGTGCACAAACAGGAAGTATCCATAGTGCTGCAGAGGTGTGTATGACCAGTGGATGTTCGTCGCAAAATGACATACAGACAGTTTCCACAGGCTACAACACTACTAAACCTGTAGAACGCGCACCATCCATCTGCCCCATTGATGTGCGTATCAGCAACAGGTTCCAGGCCTCAAGTGAAGACTCTCCAGCATCAGACGAGGAATTAAAGAGCTCAGCCACTATCACTACTGAGCATCAACAACCAGCCCAAACAAGCAACGACTATAATAAACAAGAACGCATGAAAGACGACAGCGACCAGTGGCAAGAAATCAAACGGACACGTCAACAGCGTGACATAACAATAGATGACAGTGAAACTCATGTCGTCATTGGAGACTCTCTGTTCAAGGGAGTCTATAGTGACCGCATGTCATCTTCTGACAGCGAAACAACCTCGATCTATCCGCTACCAGGAGCTGACATTGACAGACTGACCTCTACACTTCGCAAATTCAAGGTGAATGACAGAATTAGAAGAACAACAGTCCATATTGGTGTCAACAATATTATGAACAATAGAATCATAAGCACCTCACAACTCGCTACATTGGAGGTGTTGTTGCGCAAGAAATTTCCTAAAGCATTTATTTTCTTTTCATCAATCATCCGACCATGTTATGGATTCCAGCGCCGTACTGCCGATGCTGGCAATCTGACTCTATATAAATTTTGTAAAGAAACTAACATGGCTTTCATTAATAATACCCCGTATTTCACATCGCCGTCCGGGGCTCCCAGGAAAAAACTATAAAGGGATCAACTACATTGTTCCAAACTAGGAACTAGAATACTAGCTAAGAACATAAAATATCCTGAACGTACACAATAACCAGAACCAGTTACAGGATTAAACCGATCTTCATCTCCGGCTGTAGTCATCTCTCAGTGTTCAGAAAACACTCAATCTCTGCCCACACCACCCTTGCCTATTCCCCAGGAATACAATGCCGTAAACAGCAACCCAGGCTCCAATCCCAATGTTGCTAACTATAGTGCTTTGTTTCCTCCCTGACCCATAAAACAGTCTCCCCTATTATGACAAAGGGGACACCAGTAAACAATGCTGCGGAGCCCCCGATGCCTGCTTCCAATGTAGGCACTTCCAGTAGCTCTCATAGCAGTGGTCCCTCATTGGACGATAATCTACACTCCTATCAGTGGAACCGTCAACTTCAACAGCTAATGCAATACAATCCTGCAGCCCTGCACCAAGCTTTAATGATGTCACTCCAGCACAGACATCTTCCTACCCCCTCTAATATCCTTAACTACCACTAAATAAAGTTTCAATTTATTGATTTTATTTGCGTGTGTATGTTGTGTGTAGGCGTGTGTGTGTATGTACGTGTGTGTGTGAGAGAAGAGAGAGAGAGAGAGAGAGAGAGAGAGAGAGAGAGAGAGAGAGAGAGAGAGAGATAGAGAGAGAGAGAGAGAATGAGTGTGATAGTGTGTGTAGGTTAAAAAAAAAAAGAGAGAGAGAGAGAGAGAGAGAGAGAGAGAGAGAGAGAGAGAGAGAGAGAGAGAGAGTTGAGCGCACGCATGTCATGTAACATACTATTCCATATTTTTTATGCATTCTCATCTTTCAAATTACGAGGTATCATTTTGTATGCCACTTGATTGTCCTGTAACGTGCCATACCATATTTTTTTCCTCTGTATTCTCATCTTTCTCTATTATCATTTTGTATGCCACTTGATTTTATCATGTGTAATAGAACATTACATATAACAGCGAGTTACCAAACGAAATATTTCAAGCTAATAATCATACAGTGTTACGCACCTACCAATGACGATACAGACATCAACAAAGATAATTTCTATGAACAACTAATTGGTACCATCAACTCATCTCCCAAGCACGACATTGTTGTTGTAATGGGTGATTTCAACGCCAAGATAGGGTCTGACAATAAGGGTGTTGAGAGATATACGGGAATTCACGGCTTAGGGTATATGAACCAAAACGGAGAGATACTACTAGAATTCTGTGAAATAGCAAATCTGATAGTAGCAAACTCTTTATTTCCGCACAAAGATATACACAAAATTACGTGGAACTCGCCTGATAGCACCACAAAAAAATCAGATAGACTATTTTTGCATTAATGCCAAATTCCGTTCATCAGTACAAGACGTCAGAGCCAACAGAGGTGCAGATGCTGGCAGTGATCACAATCTCTGCATTCCCAAACTAAAAATAAAGCTCAAGAAGAAAGAAGATATCATCTAGAATCGTACTGGCATCTGGTGCCTTCAATAAACTGTCAAACATCTGGAAGTCAAAGACACTCAGCAAACACACAAAACTTAAAATCTTCAACTCGTGTGTGATTCCAGTGTTAACGTATGGATGTGAAAGTTGGAAATCAACAGTAGCTTTAGATAAAAAAATTAGATAATTTTGAGAACAAATGTCTTAGAAGACTTCTAAACATCCACTGGACAGACTTCAGAACCAATACGCAAATAAGACAAGAGACTAAGCAAGATACAGTATCCAATTTTATAAGAAGACGCCGTTGGAACTACATAGGCCATGTACTCAGAATGGACAAGACAAGACTCCTCTACCAAGCCCTCATATGGTCACCAGTAGGGAAAAGAAAACGGGGAAGACCAAGAGAAACCCTGCGTAGAACCATCATTAGAGAAGGCTCATTCAATGGCCAAGTAAATATCCAAGATCTACAACACGTAGCAGCGAACAGCCAAGCATGGAGAGTCAGGACTTCTGCCCTATGCGCCGCCTTGGGCTCAAGAGGAAAGACTAACTAACCAACTAACTAATATAACATTACTGTGATGTAAGTGAGAGAGTTAGTGAGTGGGAGAGAGAGAGAGCGAGAGAGAGAGATAGAGAGAGAGAGAGAGAGAGAGAGAGAGAGAGAGAGAGAGAGAGAGAGAGAGAGAGAGAGAGAGAGAGAGTTGAATTGCATCACTAATTTTTACGCTACACAATGTATTTGTACAATTTTTTCTCCACTTCGTACAATTTTTGCGAGAATGCTCACGACAATCATCAGTGTCTCAACTGTGTGTAAAGTGTGGGAGTTTTCTTATTAGTTTCAGTGATCATGTATGTGTGTAGATGTGAGGATGTTTGTGTGGGTGTGTACGTGAGGGGTGTGTGTGGGGGTGTGGGGAATGTATGTGTGGAGGGGTTGCATGTGGGGGATGTGTATGGGTTGATGGGTGATGTGTGGATGGGTGAAGGGATGTGTAGTCGGTGGGGGATGTATGTGTGTGTGAGGGATGTGTATGTGTGTGTGAGGAGGGGGGGGGGTATTTGGGAGGATTATTGGAAGTATGTGGGTGTTGGTGGGTTGGGGGTGTGGGTAGGGAATGTGTATTAGGGTGGGTGAATGAGTGTGTAGGAGATTGTCTGGGATGTGTGATGGGTGTGTAATGGGTGTGGGGGATGAGTGTAGGGGGGGGGGGGGTGTAAGTGAATGGTATATGTCTGTGTGGGTGGGAGTGTGTGAGTGTGGATGGAGTAAGTGTGAGTGAGTGGAGGATGTATGTGTGGGTGGTGAGGATGTTTGTAGGTAAGGGATGTGTGGGTGGGTGGGGCGGTGTGTGAGTGGGTGAGAGATGTGTGGGCGGGAATGTGTATGAGGAATGCATGTGGGGGATGTGTGTGTGGGGAAAATGTGTTTATGGGTGGAGTTTTGTGTGGGAGGGGAGATATGTGAGAGGTGGGGGAGGAGTGGGATGTGCAGGTGGATGATGGATGTATGTGAGGATGGGGGATGTGTTTGGCTGAGTGGTTGGGGTTTGTGTGGGTGGGAGGGTAGATGAGAGATGCATGTGTTGATGGGCGGGTGGGTGATGTGTGGGTGTGAGTGGTTGATGGATGAGTACGTGATTGGGTGGATGTGTGTGAGAGATGAGTGTATGGTTGAGGGATGTGTGTGACGGCGGATGTTTGTGGGTGGGGTATATGTGGGTGGTGGGGTGTGTGTGTGTGTGGGAGGTGTGTGTTTTTGGGTGTTTATGGGTGGGGGATAAATGTGGGCAGGTGGGGAGATGTGTTTGTGGGTGGGGATGTGTGTATAGGTGGGGTATGTGTAGTTGAGAGGTGGCGGATATTGAGTGGGTGAGTGGGTGTAGGTTGGCTGATGTGTGTGGGTGGGTGGGGAAAATTGTGAGGGTGCGGGATGTATGTGTTGATAGGTGCGGGATGTGTGGGTTGACGGGGGTATGTGTGTGTGGTTTTGTGATGTGTTTTTGCTTGGTGGTTGCGGGTGTGTGGGTGGGTGGTGGAGAATATGTGGGTGGGTGTGTGCTTGTCGGTTATGGGATGGGTGGGGGATGTATGTGTGGGTGGGGAAATGTGTGTGGGTGGGGATCAGTGGGTGGGTGGCGGCATGGATGTTTGCCTGAGTCTGTGTGAGTGCGTGGAGGTATGCATGGGAGGGTGGGGGTGTGGTGGGTTGGGGATGTGGGGGTAGCTGAGGGGTGTATGGGTGGCTGCGGGTGTGAGGGTGGATGTGGGATGTGTCTCACAACATTGCAATATGCACTGTTTATGTTGACAACTTTCATTTGACAATGTTTTTTTTCCCCCATGTGAATGTACCATGCGTAATATGCATTGTTTATGCTTACAAAATCCATTTCACAATGTTTTTTCCCCTGTGTAAATGTAACATGCACATTTGATGAATGAAAGATGAGTGATCGAAAGGGCCGAATGTAAGACTGGCCTGCGTGCTCAATTTGTTACCCTTTTAAAATAAATCGTGTTCGTTCGTTCGTTCGTTCTTCTAAATTGATGGTCCTTCATTCTCATCATCTCATCTCATCATGTTCCTCTTGTACCTTGCGGTGTCGAGGTGAAATATAAACATCGTGAGAGTGCCCGATTATGGGCTTCATGTATCGATATTCCCTTGGACTCTGCTATTCCCTCCGTCCAACACTTACGTGGTCGGCCTCTTCCTCTGTTTTCATCTGGTCTGTACATCATTGCTTGTTGTGGTATGCTGTTGAATGATAACCTACTTGCATGGCCAAACAATTTGACTTGCTGCTTTCTAATAAAATCTAGTGCTGCTATAACCCCCACTTTTGTCCTGATTTCTTCATTTCTGATATTATCTCTTCTTGATACGTTGAGTATTCTTCTCAGGAATCTCTTTTCTATTGTTGTGATTTTTCTTTTCTCTTTTTCTGTCATTGCCCAGGTTTGGCATTGGTAACATAGAGTTGGTAGGAAGATTGTTTTGTAAAGTGCTTTCTTAGTAGTTATTGATACATGTTTGTTCTTTAGTATTGGTGTCATTTGTCCAATGAGTTGGTTTGCCTTATTGCATCTATTTTCAATCTCGTCTTCTGATCTGCCATTTGATGATATTATACTTCCTAGGTATTTAAAACTCTTTACTTGTTTCAAGGGATGTTCGTTTAGGTGAATTGTTGTTGCTTTTTCTTCTTTAGTTATAGTCATTACCTTTGTTTTGCTTGTGCTAATTTTCACGTTTTGTTCCCTACACATTTCGTTTAGACTATTCATGTGGTCTTGTAATTCAGCTTCTGATTTTGCTATTAGTGCTTGGTCGTCCGCAAACAGGAGTTCTCTAATGGTTCGATTTGCAGATGGTTCTTCTTCTGTATTCTCGTCATGCGGTATTCTTGCGGTCTCTGTTTGGCTGGTTTCTTTACATATGTTGTCTATATATGTTATGAACAAAAGAGGTGAAAAGGACACAACCTTGTCGTACTCCAGATCTTATGGCGAAGGGTTCTGAATGTCCTCCAGTTGCTCTCAATATGCATTCACTGTTGTTGTATAAGCTTCTACATAGATTTGTTAGATGTGTACTCACTCCATATTGTTTAAGGATTTCCCACAGCTTGTTCCTATCTACTCTATCAAATGCTTTTTCTTGGTCGACAAAGGCTAAGTAGAGTGTGTCATTGAATTCGATTGATTTTTCTGTAAGTTGTCTAAGAGCAAAAATGGCATCTGTGGATCCTTTGTTTTTCCTAAATCTAAGTTGTGTTTCGCTTAGCTGGAGTTCTATAGTAGTTCGTAATCTTTTTTCAAGAATTTTGCAAAATATTTTCCCAGTATGACTCAGTAGTGAAATGCCTCTGAATTGTGTGTCTCTTTTGCTGCCTTTCTTTTTCCAAATTGGGATAATTATGGCGTTTTCTCGGTCTCGTGGTGTCTTTTGTTCTACCCAAACATGGGTGAATAGTCTATGTAGCCAAGCTGCTCCTACTTTTCTTGCTGCTTTAATTAGTTCATTTGGTATTTTATCTTGTCCCGATAATTTGGTCAATGAGGATAATATGATGGCTTCTATAATTTCTTCTTTTAGTATGTCTGGTTCTAGTTCTTCGGTGGCATCTGTGTAAGTTTCTTGAATTCCGGTGACATCTGATGGGATGTTGAGAAGTTGTTCGAAGTACTGTTTCCATCTTATTAGGATTTGTTTTTGTTCACTTATTGGTTCTCCATTTTCGCTTTTAATTATTTCAGTTGGGTCAAAGGGTTCTCCTCTTGTTCGCATTGCACTTATCTTTTTGTAGAAGTTTCTAGTTACCTCGTTGTAGTTTTTATTTAGGGTTTCTCCATACTCTTTCCAGTCTTTTTGTTTTTCCCTCTTTACTATTCTATTCACATGTCTTCTCGCTATTCTATATTCTATGTAGTCACATTCCTGTTTGCTCTTCAACCACTTTTTATGGTCCTTCATTATTATTCCGAATATCATACTGTTCTTCTCTTGCATCATCATAAAGGTCTTTCGCATAATCTGACCACGCATGTAAAATCTGATCTTTCGCTATTATGATTTGGCCTTCTTTGGTTTTAGGTTTTGATGTTTGTGTTCTTTTGTTAGTGATATCGTTAATTCTTTTGTGCATTTGGTATTCCGGGAGTTGTGTTAGTTTCCAATGACCCTGCAATTTTCATCAAGCCATGCTTCTTTTGCCCCCTTGCATAGTTTCCTCATTTTCCCGTAAATCTCTTCATAGTTTTCATGGCTATTTTTGTTATTTGTTCTTACTTCCATGAGTTTTAAGATGTCTTCCTTAGTCCATTTCTTGTGACACATCGTCTTTATGTTTGGGGTGGTTGTTTTACAGCTTGGTTGCCTGACTTCTTTAATATTTTCCATTGGTTGCTGACATCTTGAAATAATATTTCCATATCGGACAATGCATCAGATCTGTTCTTTACCTCTGCTTTGAATTTATCTTTTATCTCCTCACTCTTCAGTGCCCGTAGATCAAATTTTGTGTTTCTTGGTGTATTAGTTAGTTAGTTAGTCGCAGTTCCAACTTCACAGCAACGGGCGGTCCCCATTATGCTCCGTTCCTGTACTAGTGAATATCACACAAAAAGCTCCCCACTGCCCAATGTGAAAAGTGGAAAAGATAGGAGTCTCGACAAACAGCCCGCACAGATACACTGTGCATAATGCCGCCGCCAGAATGTCAACACAATAGTCCCCCACAAAACACCCAGTTCATTTCTGATGGAATCGGCAGTCATTTTCCCATCTGGATGTTTCCTAGATTTTCACCCACACAGTCCACGAAATACACTTCATCGTCTATGGTAGTGGCAGTCAACCAAAGCCCAGCAGCCACGCATTTCTGCATAAGGCAAAAACCGGTCAACTCTGGGACATAGCCATCTGCCATCGCTCTGAACATGCAGTCTTCTTCTTCTTCAGCGTCCCGAGCCATTGAGGTTCTTTGCTGCAGATACAATCCGTCTCCGTTCGTCTCTCTGGTGGACCTTCTCTTGCCAGTCGTTGATTTCAAGTGCTTGTAGGTCTGTATATGTATTATCTCTCCACCGCCTTCTTGGTCTACCTCGGGGTCTACGGTCATTTATTTCCTGAGTGTAAGCGAGTTTTGTTTCCCTATTATCTTCCATTCTTTCTATATGCCCCAGCCATTGTAGTCTATTAGCCTTCATGATACCAGTGATTAGCGGGGACTCAAACAGATCATAAATGTCTTTGTTACTTCTTCTTTTCCACTCTCCACTTTGTGTATCCATAATGGGTCCAAAGATGCGTCTTAAAATTTTGTTCTCAAAGGTTTGTAACAAGGCTTCGTCTCCTTTCGTTGTACTCCAGGTTTCGGAGCCATACAGCACAACTGGTCTGATCAGTGTTTTGTATATTGTGATTTTAGTGTTACGAGATAGCGCATTTAATTTTAGTAGATGTTGTAGTGCACAGTATATCTTATTTCCAGAGTTGATTCTAGTTTGTATTTCTTCCCTTATGATGTTGGAGCAGTTGAAGATTGTACCCAGGTATTTGTATGTTTCCGTTCTTTTAATGGTCATATTATCTATTTGTATGTGGCCAGAGTTTTTAGCCATTCCGTCTCTTGAAATTACCATATATTCTGTCTTATCTTGGTTGATAACCAGCCCCATCTGTTGGGCTTTTTCCTTTAAGTGAGTCAATATTTCCAATGTCTTGTGTTCACTTTGCCCTATAATATCTATATCATCTGCATAACCAAGCAGCTTGGATGTTCCTCCAATATCACATTCATCCTTTACCTTCCTTACAACTTTCTCTAGAGCCAGATTGAAGAGTAGCGGCGATAATGCATCACCCTGTTTCAAGCCAGATGTTATTTGGAACGGGTCTGATTTCCTGCCTTTACATGTTACTATATTATAAGTATCTTCAATGCATAGTCTGGTCATGTTGATTAACTTCCTTGGTATTCCAAATTCCTGCATAGCATTCCATAGACTATTCCTATGGACACTATCATAAGCCTTTTTAAAATCCACTAAAATGTTATGGAGATCTCTTTTATATTCCCAGGTTTTCTCGGCTATTTGTCGTAAGATAAATATCTGATCTATTGTTGATCTGTTTTGTCTATAACCCGCCTGGTAGTCACCTAATATGTCTTCTGAATATGGTTTGAGTCTATTTAGTAATACTGCAGATAGTATCTTACAGCTTGTGGACAGTAGTGATATTCCTCTATAATTTTCACATTGGAACTTTTCTCCTTTCTTAAAGATAGGTATCAATAATGACTCTTTCCAGTCATGGGGTAATTCTTCTGTCCTCCAGATTTTTATTATTAGTTTGTATAGCTTTAGATGTAATGCATGGCCACCTGCCTTTATAAATTCAGCAGCAATTCCATCAGTCCCAGTTGCCTTATTGTTTTTAAGTCGTGTGATTACATATAGGATTTCTTCAAATGTAGGTTCTTCAATTTGTGGTTCACATGTTAGAACCTCTTCCTGTGGGAAAGTGTTACTTGGAGCTTCACAATTTAGTAATTCAACCAAATATTCTTTCCATGTGTTGCACATTTCCTCATTGGTATTTATCATATTCCCATTTTTGTCTTTTAAACCATATGTGTTTTGTTGGTGCCCTCGTTTCATTGACTTCAGTTCTTTAAAAAAATTTCTGGATTCATTTTTCTGGTGATTAGTTTTCATATCTTTGATTATATTACTCATATATTCTCGCTTCTGCTGTCGGACTATTCTTGTAGCCTCTGTACATTCATTTCTATAATGCTCTTCCTTTTGGATGTTGTTGATGTCATTTAACCATAAATGTCTGGCATTCTTTTTTCCTAATGACAGCTTCTTCACATTTTTGATTGAACCATCTGTTCTATCTATGCGTGGTTAACACACCAAGACATTCTTCTGCGGTAGATTGAATTGTATTCTTGATGTTCATCCAAGTTTCGTTACGCTTTTCTCCAAAGGGTTTTGCAGAGTTTCAAGTTTACATTTTATTTCATCTGTAAATTTCTCTTTGACTGTAATTTCTTGTAGTTTTTCTCTGTTATATGTTGGGTGTAATCTTTGTAATTTAGTATAGAAACCTCTCTTAAGTTTTATTTTAAATTTTGCTCCAACGAGGAAGTGGTCACTGTGGCACTCAGCTCCTCTATAACTTCTAACTTGCTGTATGTTTGATGCATTTCCGTTGTTAATTAAAATGTGATCTATTTGATTATAGGTTCTCTTGTCACATGATTTCCAAGTTTGTTTGTGTATATCCTTTCTTTGTAGTCTGGTACTGCTAATCTGCAGTCCTTTGGCTTCTGCCAGGTTGATGACTCTCCATCCATTATCATTTGAAGTTGTATGTAGGCTTTCCATACCGGCCACTTTTTTATTAGTTTGTTCTCTACCTATTTTTGCATTGAAGTCTCCCAGCACAATCAGGATGTCCTGTTTGGGGGTTTCTTCTATGACATCTTCCAGATCATTATAAAAGTCTTCTTTAATATCATCTTCTTTCTCTTCAGTAGGTCCATCCATCATGTGCCATGCCGGTAAGCGTGGGCGGTCATGTTCTGCCATCTCACTCGATCACCAGAGTCGTGGATCAGCTCCGTGTTTCTGTCTCGACCATGCCACAAGGCCAAGCCATCCATGTACTTGCTTCTAGGTCTTCCCCTTGGTCTGTTCCCCTCGATCTTACCAGTTGTCACCAAATTCTCCAATCCATTTCTTCTCATAACATGCCCAAAATATTTTGACTGTCTACGTCTAATTTCTCTAATCAATTTACGATCTTCATTTGTTTCTTGAAGGACTTGTTCATTGGTCTTTCTGGCTGTCCATGGTATTCTTTGCATTTTCCTCAGAAACCACATCTCTACAGCCATCAGATGTTTTTCAGCCTGATTGCTCATTGTCCACGCTTCACATCCATACAAAAGTACAGGTTCAATGTAGCATCTCAACACTCTTTTTCTCGTTTCAATTGACATCTTTTTATTGGTCAATATGTTTTTCATCTTGCTAAAGGCTACTTTTGCCATGGCGATTCTTGTTCTAATCTCTTCAAGGCATCTCCCATCAGATGTTATTACTGTTCCGAGATAATTGTACCTGCTCACTTGTTGAAGAATATTCCCATTTACTTGTATATTACATTGTGGTATTTTGTCCTTCCCAGTAACGACCATAATCTGTGTCTTTTTACAATTTAATTCTAACCCTAGTTGTTCACTGTGTGTAACAATCGCATCTACTAAATTTTGCAGGTCCTGTTCATTGTCTGCAATCAAGACTGTATCATCTGCATATCTAATGTTATTGATGCATCGTCCCCCAATGTTGATTCCTTCCATATCTTCAATATTTCTGAAAATACTTTCACTGTACAGGGAAAACAGATCTGGAGACATTACACATCTCTGTCTCACACCCCTTTTAATAGGCTGATATTGGCTTACTTCATTATCAACTCTTATGGCAGCTTGTTGTTTCCAATATATGTTTTTTACAAGTCTAAGATCTTTTCCATCAATTTGTAGATCTTCAAGCATACTTATCATGTTGACATGTCTAACTTTATCAAAAGCCTTTGTGTAGTCAATAAAGCAAAGGTGTAGATCTTTGTTTACTTCTATAGAACGTTCGATTATGTTTCTCAGTATATACACAGCATTTACTGTACCCTTACCTTCCACAAACCCACATTGTTCTTCCCCTATTTCAGGTTGTATTTTCTTCCTCTCTTTGCATGTTAATTCTTAGCAAAATCTTCGTGATGTGACTCATTATACTAATTGTTCGATGTTGATCACATTCCAAGGCTCCTGATTTCTTTGGGATTGCAATAAATACAGAATTACATAACTCCTGAGGTATATTTCCAGTATACTTCAGTAGGTGCATGTACATTAATCATCGTTATATTTTTGTTCCAAAAAACCTTGGGCAGATTAAAAAGCATTTCACACGTATTTCTTGGTGTATATTTGACTTTAGAAAATGTTGTATCTATATTGCTTATGTAGCAGACTGCGCTTGGTATAGCTTTTGCGACTTTTAAGGCATTTCGAAATATTCTGTTGATGAGAATGTAATCATTCTGATTTGTGATCTTATGATTAGGACTCCTCCATGTCCATAATCTCCTCGAGTGATGTTGATACCAGGTGTTTCCAATAATAATACCATGCTCTTTTTACCACTATACAAGTCTGCAACCTCTTTCATTCTGCTCCCCTAGTCCATACTTGCCTACTATGCATCCGTCCTGTTGATTTTCAACTTTGGCATTCAAGTCGACGATTATGATATTTACTTCAAAATTCTTGCATTTTTTGAAGGCATTCTCTAAATCAGTGGTTCTCAACCTCTTTTGGCCCGTGCCCCCTTCACCATATTATCAGAACGTCATTCCCCCCTTCCTATAAAAAATTTGGCCTGTGCCCCCCTTTACCATATTTTCAGAACAACAATTCCCCCCCCCCCCTTTCATATTTCCAACCTAAAGATTCCCCCTCCCCCACCCTTATACAGTATTCGTAAAAATGGAAGGTAAATATGTTAAAACAGGTCCAGACATCCACATAAAACGTGATTTGTGGGTCTACTTACTTTATAAAATGAATTTTAGAAGGATGAGACGTGCATAACTGTAAAGTATGAAGGGAAAAGCAATATCAAGTAATCGGTTCTTGTATTAACGCGATCTTCAAATGATCTTCATCCCCCCCCCCCTGGAAATCCTAAATTCCCCACCGGTTGAGAACCACTGCTCTAAATCATTATAAAATGCATTGATGCTGTCATTCACTGCAGTCTGCTGTTGGTGCATAAACTTGTATGATGTTGACATCAAAAGGTCTTTCATTCAACTTCACCACTCTGTCTGATACAGTCCAATATCCTATGATTGATTTTGATCTCTCTATGTCAATTATAAACGCCACTCCTCGCTGATATTTCTCTCTACCGTAATGGATTATGCTATATTCCTCAGATGTTATAATGCCAATTCCTTTCCATCTGGTCTCACATATAGTTATTATGTTAATATTAAATCTTCTCATTTCATTCTTAATGTTATCAAATTTTCCATCCTCACTCATAGGTCTTACTTTCCAAGTTCCCACTTTCAATGCTAATGCTCTTTTGCACTCAGTCGCCTACTGACAGTCTGGAGTCACTTGGTGCACATGACTACCCCTAAAGGGTGGGGCTCCATTTACACTGTTTCTCCCTAAAGGGTGGGGTTCCATCTACACTGTTTCTCTGATTTTCTATGAGATTACAATACATGATTTTCTTGGCACTTATAAATAAGGTAGTTTGCCATTGCTTTCCTTCTGAGCAGTGACCATACTGGTCGATGTCCGTAGCCATCTCCCCCCCCCCCCCCCCCCCAACAACAACAAAAAAACGATATCCTCTGCCTACCGTCGTGAAGTTGAAGACCATAAACAACGAGGGTAAGTTAATAAGTAAGTCACAAATGGCTGTAGAAAAATAACTAACTGCGATAACAACTTGAAACCAGTGTATTTATAAACATACATTGTCACTCTATTTGTCAACATAATTTCCACCAACATTGATGCATTTATCCCATCGTTTTATCAGTCCTCCCAAACCGGCTGCATAGGACAGCGTGCTTTGTTTTCATTTACATGCCATCCAACATAACTGTGTGACTTACTTACTGACTCGGCCTCGTAACTTTCTCTACCCAGCTATACACCGCTTTACGGGAAATCGCTAGGGGCTAAGTCCACTGAAATCCCACATTGGAGGGAGACATTTCGCGAGTGACGCCGAAGTTGAATGTGAAGTAAAAACGTCGTTTAGAAAACAGAGCACGCAGTTCTATGCAGCCGGTTTGGTAGTACTGATAAAACGATGGGATAAGTGCATCAATGTTGGTGGAAATTATGTTTAGAAATAAAGGGACAATGTATGCATAAAAATAAACTAGTTTCAAGTTGTTATCATAGTTAGTTATTTTTTCTACAGCCATTTTTGACTTACTTATTAACTTACCCTCGTACAACTATCTAATGGCTGCTCTTCATCTTCATCAACTACCTGCACACATGGCTTGGCGTAACCCGAATCGGGGGTGTGGGGGGGGGGGAGGCTAAACGGGCTTTCCCAACAAATAAATATAGAATAACATAATTCAGGAAGCATATCTCAAATTTCATATATTGTGTTCAGCAGTATGGTGACTTGGTCTATTCCATATTCTTCTAACGCATTGATCATTTCTGTTGTGATATTGTCTGGACCTGGAGTCTGACCAGTTTTCATAAGGTTAAGAGAATTCTGAACTTTCATCTTCAAAATTGATGGTCCTTCATTATTATTCCGAGAATCATACTGTTCTAACAGGTGTAGGAAATGTGAAATTACTATCATCATCATCGTCCACGTCAAGTGTCGAGAGAAGAACAATGAACAATGTTATCGATGTCGTCAGTCCACTTTCATCTCGGGCGTCTTCTTGTTCTGGTATCTTTGATGTAGAGCCAGTGCTGGTAGTTGATGGTGTTGCATTTTAACGATACGGCCGAACCATTTGAACTTCTGTCTTTCAATATATGTCGCACAAGGTGTTATCCCAAAGTCTGTCTGATAACATTATTTCTTATTCGGTCTCAGATAGTTAAGCTGGCAGCTCTCCTCAAGCATTAATTACACCTAATTGGAAATACTAATATGAAGTAATGGATTGTGCGTTTTTTTTTTTTTTTTACTTTTGTTTTCTTTCAAGTGTACAGTTAAGGGCATAAATACTGCCAAATGATTCTCTTGAACACTGCCAAAGTTGATTTAGTAAACAGTACTACTCGACAGATCAGTATTTGTGTGTGTGTGTGTGTGTGTGTGTGTGTGTGTGTGTGCGTGTGCGTGCGTGCGTGCGTGCGTGCGTGCGTGCGTGCGTGCGTGCGTGTGTGTGTGTGTGTGTGTGTGTGTGTGTGTGTGTGTGTGCATACGACAGCACACATTCTGCGTAAAGAGTTTGGCTGGCGTGATACATTGCCAGAGTATATTGTTTTGAGATCCCCCTTGCCATCATTATTACATACAGCTGCTTTCATAGAATGTAAATTATCATTAATATATTCACATCATCTTTTAATGCCGTCGGTAAATCGGTCTTGTGTCCAGCCACCGACGTGGCAGGAATTGATATCAGGTGGCGGCAAGAACCGCCCACAAAATAACGAACGCACAAGCGAATGAACTTAGACAAGAAATGCATGTTTGGAAGCCGTTTGTAGATGTTGAAAAGCTCAAGAAAATAATACCTTTATTAATTTCAGTAGTGTATATTCTTCTTCTTCTGCGATCATCCGGAGTTTTTTTTCGGATGTGATTGCGTTGTGCCTGTTTACAGCAGAGCTGCGTTCTTGCGCCGTTAGGCCGACACATCCGACTTCTGCAGGCATTTGTTGACCGGGTTAACCTTCCCGGGGAGTAGTGTATATGACATCATTCATTGGTATATACTGTGAAGCATACTTACTAACAGTTTGATGTCCTTCATAAATGATGCATTTAGATTACACATGTATATAGTTCTCTCTCTCACTCTCTCCCTCTCTCTCTCTCTCTGTCTCTCTCTCTCTCTCTCTCTCTCTCTCTCTCTCTCTCTCTCTCTCTCTCTCTCTCTCTCTCTCTCTCTCTCTCTTTCTATCTATCAATCTATCTATCTATCTTTCTATTTGTTATTTCTTCTTGCAAGTTTATTTTTAGTACATTGTCATTGTTTTCTGAACGGCCGGCATTCATACCGTTGTCTCGGAGTCTCCGTGGCGAAGTGGTCAAGCCGTTTGACTCGGGCTCCATGTGGGTGTGAAGGATGTGGGTTCGATTCCGGGCCGCGTCTTTCGATTCACGAGTGAAATATTTTTTCGGAGACTCCTGTGGGTCGTCGCTAGAGCTAAAGAGTTCGTGC
Source organism: Cepaea hortensis (assembly GCA_963921405.1). Lineage (NCBI taxonomy): Eukaryota > Metazoa > Mollusca > Gastropoda > Stylommatophora > Helicidae > Cepaea > Cepaea hortensis. The sequence continues at coordinate 46,633,777 of OY992892.1, read as the reverse complement.
TTTGTGCGACGCTTTCTGCGCTGCGGAAAGAGACCGAACCATATGGGATAAAACCCGGTGCAATGAAGTCGACCCTGTCAACTTGTAAGAGACTTTTCTCGACTTTATGAAAACTATCGTAATGTGGTATGCTGGTATGCTTCCAAATACACACACGCACATTCACGCAAGATACACATACTGTGGCAAAGCCAGTCAGTAAATGACCCATGTACACGCTTTCAGGCATGTTGGGCACATGGTGGTAAACCCATAATTGTATAGACCAAGCGGCACAGGGTTAATTTAATACATCCACCATGATGGTCATTCAAAGTCCTGGCCATCGGCAGGCGAGCGCCTGGTCACTAGGCTACCGCGTCTCCCACGCGGGAGATGTAGCAAAGTTGCCAGGCAATAAATTGTGCAATTTATCGTTTGTGTCTTCGTTATTTAAATTGACATTTGGAAAACTTTGTTTTGAATTTTAGAAACCTCGGAAAAGTTAACCTGGTCAACAAATGCCTGCAGAAGTCGGATTTGTCGGCCGAAAGGTGCAAATATTACAGCTCTGTTGTAAACAGGCACAGCGCAATTATGTCCCCCCCCCCCCCCAAAAAAAAAAAAAAATATTTCGGATGGACACAGAAGAAGAAGAAGAAGAAGAAGAAGAAGAAGAAGAAGAAGAAGAAGAAGAAGAAGAAGAAGAAGAAGAAGAGAAGAAGAAGAAGAAGAAGAAGAAGAAGAAGAAGAAGAAGAAGAAGAAGAAGAAGAAGAAGAAGAAGAAGAAGAAGAAGAAGAAGAAGAAGAAGAATTTTAGAAACAAAATGTCTAATAAATTAACAGCCATGATTGGTCATCCTATCCGATATGCATTCAAGCCAAGAAAATGGGATGGCCCTATCACATCGCACGTCTAGATCAGGTTCCTGCCTCAGGGCATGTTCAAATTAACACCCACAGCTGGGCTCCAGCCTGTTATTGACTTGTTCACTTTCCCTGTTAGTGTCTCTTTACAAAAAGTCATCATGAGAAAGAGGGACAATTGCAAGGGAAACTGTAACCATCATATTACCTTAAAGGTTGGAAGATACGTTGAAGGTTATGCTGACAAATATATGAAAATTAACATAAGTACTCACACAAAGAAACAAAATAACGGCGACATAAAAATGCTGTCAACATGTTACGTCATAGCACAATCTTGTTCAATGTCGACGCCATTAAGAGACACCGGACAAACAGACGACGTTAAGGACACTTGGGAATCTGCTTCTTTGTCCATAGTGAGTGAGATGGGAGTGAGGCGGGGCACCGCTGAACGATCTTTCCCCAGTTCCCGGCCCCCGCTTTACTCCCCTGTCGTATTAATCAAACCTTTCCTCTTCTCCCAGGCAGCTCCCCTTCCATTGTTGTTCTTTCTAAGCCACCGAGGCCTTAATCGTGGCTAAATTATGTCAGTTGCCGAGACATGGCGCTGTTTATGAGGCAGTTTATTTCATGTTTAAATCTTGCAGGACGCCATTCTTAAAACATTATGTCCTAAGCAATATTCTGTAGCATTTATAAATAAGTTCAAACGACTCTATCGTCCTCATTAGTCGTTCCGAAATGGTCACAATTTATTTTCTTTGCCAAATATATTATATTCTAAATGTTGTGTTTAACATTTAATTGGAAGTTCAATATAACAAAGTAAAAAACATGTCCTGTTGCATGCCTTTGGGGTATGGGACATACAGTGGTATTGTTGTAGACCTTTTGGCGCTCACAGAAACACGCCAGCCGCCTTGCCTTCCAACGAATATATTGGTACACATTTTAGGCTGGCTCGGCCAAGCAGCAGAGGTAAATTTAAAATTTGAATCCGATCCGATCAGGATCAAACATTTGACAACCAGGCCTATAGGAAAGCGTCTAACCACTACGCCATAGCTACTCTCGGAGATCAATATAAATCGGAAATGTTTCAGTTGCTGTGTTACTTGACCAAAGACAGCTTTCAGTTGTTCTATAGACAGTTAATCTGAAACAGGAAACGTGTAAGTTTCTAGTGTATACACATTTATTTTATCAAGTAGTTGTGGCTTTGGTTTGTTGAAAATTTCCCGTGGGTTAGAAAACGTGTATACATTTCATCATCAAGTGCCTTGCTGACAAGCGTGAGAGATCATGCTTCTCTACACATTGCGATCTCCAACGGCATTATTAAACGGGTGCTGTCTCTCTTCCGTGACACGAAAGAAGACTGTCGAGGATTTTCTCTAACTATCTTCATCAATCTCTTTCCATAAATCGTTCAAGTTGTCACGATATGTTCCAGTTATTGTGTTCTCATTATGTGGCCAAACAATTAAGACTACCTGTTTTTTGATGTTTGTGATAAGTTGTCTTCGCCACATAGCCTCCCCCAGAATGTCTAGATTTCCTTTTAGCTGCCCATTGAATTTTCAGCATTCTTCTAACAAACCACACCTCCAAAGCATCCAGGGATGTTATTCGTTTGTTTATTAATTACCGGGATTCGCAGCCATGTGTACATGTTTAACAAACATGTTAAGTTTATAGGTCGGTGCTGTCGACGATGAAGTGTTTTATTTTAGGGGTGTTGATAGTAGTGAATATGGGTTTATAAAACTTGTATAGATAAAATGATGGCTTCTGTAATATATCGGTATCTGTGGTTTAGAGACTAAGGGACGCAATTTCACAATTCTCCAACATTCCTGGTCAAGTTTCACAATCCTCCGATATTCCTGTCAAGATTCAAAATCAGTAGCAGGAGATTTGGCAGCAGATCGTTTTGCGTCTATTTTGATGGTATGAGATGAGTAGTTCAGAAAGCAATAGCAGTCTACTGCGGATAATAAATCACAAACAGTGAATAATGCTGCAGTTGATTGTAACGTCATCTAGAGGACATGCGACTAACTTTTCTATCACGCTTCGCTTGTTTTTTTTTTTTTTTTTTCGCAACGTCCACCGCTCCTGCCTTGTTAAAATGCAGATACGTTGATGTGTCAGGAATAATACTGACCAAGACCTTCAATTACCTCCGATCCTGACACCATACGCAAACACCAGACATCGCTAACGAAGGAAACATCGACAATGGCGTCCCTTGAAATGAAACGTGCGGTGGAAGACATTCTGTACACCCCAGCAGCCTGCACTACAGCGACAATACCCCAAAATTAGTGTAGGCAATCAACACCCAAGATGGAAAATCTCTCGAAAATGCTAGGAATAATGGGTTGCTTGTTAACTGAGATAAGACAGTCATTCATCAAAATGATGTGCACCGCCGGTAAGCATGGGCGGTCATGTTTCGCCATAATACACCATCACCAGAGTCGTGGATCAGCTCCGTATTCTTGTCCTTACCGCGTCATGTGGTCAAGCCATACAGATATTTACGTATCTGCCTTCCCCTTACTCTCGTCTCTCAATCTTGTCTGTTGTCACCAAGTTCTCTAGTTTATTTCTTCTCATAACGTGCCCAAAAAATATTTAACTGTCTACGTCTAATTTGTCTAATCAGTTTGCAGTTTTCATTTGCCTCTTGTAGGACTTGCTCATTGGTTTTTCTGTCTGTTCATGATATTCTTTGCATTTTCCCCTGAAAGGAACTATCATTGCCAGTTCCCAATTCTGCCAAATCAAAATAATCATCATCGTGTACCATGCCGCTAAGAGTGGGCAGCCATGATTCGCCATTTCTCACGATCGCCGAAGCGGGATAAGGCCTGTCCTCTCTTTTTCCTGCGAATATATTACGCTGGCGGCTTCGTGGCTTAGAGGTTGGCGACTTTTCTCCGTAATCTCGTATACTCTCGTAGGTAATCAGCAGTGGTTCGAATCGCATCGGTAACTTACGGGGTATGTGAGCCGGCCGCTCAGAAAGCAATGACAAACTACTGAGCGTAATCTTGCCAAGAAATCAACATACAGCTGAAAGATGCTGGTGTTGACAGCGATGTCACCTGATGTTCGTGACTTGCCGACCCGGCGACACTGCTGTTATGGGGTAACTATTTACACAGTTTATCCGAAACTGTACGAGTTGTGGAATCACATTGCAAAAGACAAGCAAAATAGTGGTTTCACCTACACTTTCGCCGTTTATCTACGGCATAACAACACTAGCCATCGTTTAAAAGACGAATCCTGCAAGGTCGCATGCGAATAAGTCATATATGCCAGCCTGTTAGTTAGTTGCATATCCTTTGCAGGTTGTCGCAGTCAACCCCAACATTGATTGTCTGATTGCCATGTCTTGGAAATTTACGTTCGGTAGCTTGTCATTGCTTTCTGAACATACATCACTAATGCCATTGTATGACAACCAACGCCAGGCGGTCTACTGCTAAATCGCCCGTAGTATGCAAGATTATGAATTGCGTCCGTAACCCCTTTGCCACACAGCCGGCTGTACATTAGCCAAAATCCTGCAATCTTTCCACACCTGAGGCCAATGGGTATATGGTGCTAACCCCACGTCTCTATATACCATCCGGTACTCGACGAATGATGCTGTCAATATCACGTGTACACGAAGCCTACCTCAAACATTCCTATACAGTTGGAAATCAGAATAAGCACACAAGTATCCAGGTTAAATTTACAAATTGAAAAATAAAAAATAAAAACCACCGCACAAAAGCAATATCTCAGATTTGCACGATTCTAAAATGTAAACAGTGGGACCTTCACTGCTTCCCTGGGGGTTAGGTTACTGTGGTCGGCAGAATCCTAGCCTGATCTTCAGGAGACGACTGGAACTATGTATGATACGGCGGCATCAGTGTTCACTGATAGTGACGTGATCATTTACAAACAATCCAATGTTTGACAGTGGTAACAGAGTAATGAAATTCATATTTAGTAATATATGTAATATTTGTCTTCAATATGAGACAGGGCTTATCAAGGATAAAGACGGATTGTAATAGATTATTGCTGCTGTTAAAATTAATTGCTCGGAAAGCCATAGATTATCTGGTTTCTAGGAGCGAGTTGCGTGTCCTTCTTGTTCACTTGTGAGCGTCCATGGCAACAAGAAGAGTCACTCCAGATATCAGTTGGGGCCATTACAGTTAATGCATGTTATAAAATACACTTCTGCAGAACTTTCCAGAAAAAAAGGCAAGTGAAGTTAAACATGTTGAAGAAATAATACTTTGGTTGTGTAGTTAAAGTTATCGTTTCTACATCTTCCTCTTCCTCTTCGTCGTCTTCTTCCTCTTCCTGTTCCTCTTCTTCTTCCTCATCCTCATTTTCTTCTTCTTCGTTTTCTTCTGCCTCTTCCTCTCCTTCATCTTCTTCTTTTGAATTCTTCTTCTTCTTCTTCTTCTTCTTCTTCTTCTTCTTCTTCTTCTTCTTCTTCTTCTTCTTCTTCTTCTTCTTCTTCTTCTTCTCCTTCTTCTTCTTCCTATTCTTCCTCTTCTTTCCCTTCACAGTGTAAAGTGTGGAAGCTTGTTCATATTAGTTTCAGTTATTATGTGAGGCATCATGTATGTGTCTAGATGTGAGGATGTGTGTGTGTGAATGTGAATGTGGGGAATATATGTGTGTGTGGGGGGGGGGGGGGGGATGGGTGTGTGGGAGATATATGTGTGGATCGGTTGTCTGTGGGGGATGTGTGTTGGTTGGTGAAGGGATATGTGGTGGGTGAGGGATGTGTGGGCGTGGGTGGTGGATGTGTGTGTGTGTGTCAGATGGTTGGAAGTGTGTGGGTGTTGGTGGGTGGGTGTTGTGTGGGTGGGGAATGTGTGTGTGTGAGTGGGTGGGTGAGGGAAATCGGGGTGTGGGGATGTGTGTGGGTTGGGGGATGAGTGTGGGGATGTGTATGTTGGTGAAGGATATGTCTTTGTTGGTGGTGGTGTTTTTTGGTGGGTGGAGGATGTATGGGTGGGTGGTAAGGGTTTATATAGGTGGGGGATGTGTGGGTAAGTGGGATATGTGTGGGGAGATATGTGTGTGTGTAAGGAACGTGTGTGTGTGTGTGTGGGGGAGGGGGGCAGGTGTGGTTGGATCTGGCATGAGCGCGTGGGTGAGGGATGTGTGCGGGTGGAAGATGTGTGTTTGGATGGGTGGTTGGGGTGTGTGAGTGTGGGTGGGTAGTTTAGGGAGATATATGTTAATGGGTGGGTGCGGGATGTGTGGGTGCGGGATGTGTGGGTGTGAGTGGTTGAGGGATGAGTACGTGGGTGGGGGTTGTGTGTGGGGATGTGTGTGTGGGTGGGGTTGTGTATGGCTTGTGTATGTGTGGGTTGGTGTGGGGATGTGTGTGTAATTGGAGGATATGTGGTTGAGGGATGAGTGGATGTGGGATGGGTGATTGGGAGTGTGTAGTTGGATGGGTGTAGGATGTGCAGAGGATGTGTGGGAGGGGGGATTGGTGTAGCGTGTGTATGGCTGGAGAGATTGTGTGAGTGGGGGATGTGTGTGGGTTGGGGATGTGTGTAGGGGTGGATGCGGGATGTGTGTGTGGGTGGGGGAGATTGTGTGGTAGGGGAAGTCTGGGTGGGAAGTGTGGGTGGGGGTGTGTGTGGGTGGGTGCAAGATGTGTGGGTTAGCAGGGGATGTTTGTGTGGGTGGGGAAATGTGTGGTGGGGATGTGTGTTTGGCTGAGTGACTGAGGAGTATGGGTGGGTGGGTGGAGGATGTGTTGATGGGCGAGTGTGTGTGGGGTGGGGGATGTGTGTGTGTGGTAAGGGAGATGTGTGTATTTTGGGGATTTGTGGGTGGGAATGGATGCGTGGGTGGGGATATATATGTGTGCCTGGGTGTGTGCGTAGTTGAGGTGTGTGTTTGTGTGTGTGTGGATGGGTGGGTGGGTTGGGGATGTGTGTGTGTGTGGTGTGGATGTGTGATGGGTGGGGGATGTGTGGGTGGGTGGGGGATATGTCTCATAACATGGTAATATGCATTGTTTATGTTTACAACATTCATTTGACAATGTTTGTTTCCCTATGTAAATGCATCATGCACTATTGATGAACAAAAGATGAGTGACTAGAAGGGCCGAATGTAAGACGCGCCTGCGTGCCCAATTTGTAACAATTCTAAAATAAAGATTAATCAATCAGTCAATCATTCCTCTGTCGAGGAGAGCTCATCACACCCAGGTATGTCCCTCATTGGTCATTGTGTCAGACTTCTCCTTGCATGTGTGTAAGGTTTGCTCTCTCTAGCCAGATTCCATACACTGTAATAGGCTCTGTACTCTGGGTAGGTTTGTTTTATCCTATCAAATAGTGCCAGGTCGATGGCCTAACAGCCTACACTTTCCGATTTCCAACGGGGATAATTTGTGCATGGTATCTAATTTTTGCCCTTATCTGAGAAGACTAGATGTCCGATGTCGCTACTCAATAGATCAGGGTGGTGTTTGATATCATTAGATACAAATGGTTAATGGAATAATTAGCAGGCCTTTGTTGGAATTGAACCGTGTGTCTTGTATACCTGAGGCGGACACGGTGACCTCTTAGCCAATGCGAAGTCTTTGAATAGTTGTTAAAACATTTATAATTACTTCAACTTATGTATCATTGCGGCGTAGTCAAGAGTCAATTAGGGGAAAATAAATAATACTCCAGAAGCAGGAATCTGCGGTGGCGCAATGGCAAGCACTTGCATGCCAGTCTGACAGTCATGGGTTCGAATTTGTCTCGAGGCCAATAAATAAACTTCTTTTGGGCTCCCATGTATTCCATCCAGAAATGGGTTAGCAGGACATATCTTGGGAAGAAAAGGCGGCCAGTACGGTGTTAACCTCATCCCATCACCCTACGAGTCCTGATTGGTCTAAATCAATATGGGCTAACATCGTATGTCTGAAACACCTCATGGTGTGTGGAGATGCTCTGTCTCTGTACTTATGTTCCACATATGTTGCCTATCCAAAAGAAATGCATATATTTTGTGTTTGATTGCAGACACACCCCTTGAGCATTTGATGAACATTTCCTGGGAGCGAAAGAGATAACAACTCGCGAGTTCACGAAGGTAGAATAGCATAACGACAAACCTGTATACGTCTCTAGAAGCTCTCTATTACACTACCAGTGAAATCCGTCTAGATAACACACACAACGACAAGAGTATAGAATGTACTCAAACAAACAGAAACATATAGAATAACTGTAAGGTGACTGACTCTCATTCACTTGCCGTCCTTGCCATCTTACCTGTCTTGTGTATACTTTAAATTGAATGGTAATAAAAAATACAGTGTAATGCACGCTTAATATGTTATATAATCTCTCTCTCTCTCTCTCTCTCTCTCTCTCTCTCTCTCTCTCTCTCTCTCTCTCTCTCTCTCTCTCTCTCTCTCGATAATCTTGGTATTCTCTCTCTTCCCCTCTCTCTTGCTCTCTGTCTCTCTCCGTCTCGGAATGTATCTCTTTGTATCTCTGTCTATGTATACCTCAATCTTTCTCTCTTCTCTCTGCCTCTCTCTCTATCCGTCTCTCTATCTCGCTTCTTGTCTCTTTGCCTCTCTCTTTCTCTCTGTCACTCCCTCTCTCTCCCTCTCTCCGTCTGTCTCCTCTCGCTGTCACACTCACTCTTAATTATCTTAGCCTCTCTCTCTTTCTATCTTACTCCCCCTTACTCCGTGCCTCTGTATGTGTGTCTTTCTCTTTCTCTCTCTCTCTCTCTCTTCTGTATGTTTCTGTTCAAAACTCCTCTCTCTGTTCAACTCCCCTCTTTCTATCTCTCTTCCTCTCTCACTCTCACACTGTCTGTCACCTCCTCTACCCCACCCCACTCTCTCTCTCCCTTTCTCTTATCTCCTCTCTCTCTCTCTCTCTCTCTCTCTCTCTCTCTCTCTCTCTCTCTCTCTCTTTCTCTCTCATGCTATGTACCTTAGTAACAGTTTTAGAAACTGATTCACCACATTGTTAGCTTGCGAATTTGATGGCGTAGTCGTGGGCGTTGTTGGAGTTGTTGTGGAGGGAAGCAGGGGATCCTTCTCATGATTTTCCTTAAGTTCTGTCGCCATCTTGATCAATACAACCGGATATCCGCTCAGATACACACCACCACAAGGGTTGATAACTCAATAAGCGAAATAATGATTCATCACACTGTATTTGCAATCACCGAATACGTTGTTCGTTTTACAAAACAAGCGTATAACAACCACCCGCAATAGCGTTTAACGCGACATTGTTCTTTTAATGAGAGCACTTTGCAGTTAACAATCGGAAATATTGCCTAAGCTTTTAACAAACAGTGTCTTTGCAGGTTAACTGTTCATGTTACTGCAAATGCTGTTAATAATTGTGCGTATTATCAATACGACGTAAAAGTTAACTGTTCTCCTGGAAAAAAAGCAACACTTATTTATATGTATTGTCAATTCTCGTCATAATATTGAAATTATAATAATAGGTAACACGGTATGACCAACGCAGCCTTTGTTGAATGATGGAAAGTATTTGTAGTGATTGCTCTTTACATAAACTCCAAAGCAATCTTTAAACCTACACAGAAGCCGTAAATAATATGTTGCAGTGTGTATTGCCTGGCATATTTCGCTGCATCTCGTCAGACGCATGCTGTAGTGTTATGTATCATATGAAGTGAATAATTAAATAATACTTTAGCTGAAACACTACAAACATATAGTCACAGCTATTGCTCGTATGCGGGGCATTTGTTATCCCCACAGTAATTTCATATTTATAACGAACTCTTTAGGCTTCCATAAAAATGGCAGGAACTGCCTACTTGTTAACGTCTCAGTATATTTGAGGAATTGTTTATTGTTCATCGAATACAGTATACAACAGTTTTTGTTGGTGTTTTTGTTAACGTTATGACCATAGTTTATGAATTGTTGAGAAAGCGAAGAAAGGGGGGTGGGGGGTGGGGGGGGGGGGCGGTTTGTAGTTTTTGTACTGTACAAGGAATAAATAAAGCAGTAACATGAGCATTGAAAGGTTCTACATTAATGCATTAACTAATCCTTCATAAGCCCTTGTCTGTGGCTAGGGGCAACGGACGAATAGAGGGATCGAAATCAGCCACAGTCTATTTGGAAGCAGAACGCCATGCGTTGATTTTTTAAAATGATTTGAGTGTCGGTTGTCAGAAATCAATAGTCATCATTATTTACCATGCCGATAAGCGTGGGTGGTGATGTTTTATAATCTCACACGATCACTTGAGTCGTAGATCAACTCCGTGTTCTTGTCTTGACCATGCCATATGGCCAGGTCATCCAAATGTTTTATTCTCTGCCCTCCGCTTGTTCTTTTCCCCTCAATCCTGTCAGTGTTCACAAATTTCTCTAGTTGATTTATTCTCATAACATGCCCACAAATGTTGACTGTCTACGTATAACTTCCCTAATCAGTTTAAATTTTTCATTTGCTTCTTGTAGGTCTTGCTCATTGGTTGTTCTGCCTGTTCATGGTATTCTTTGCATTTTCCTCAGAAATCACATTTCCACTGCCGTGAGATGTTTTTTCAGCTTGTCTGCTCACTGTCCACGCTTCACATCAATACAAAAGTACGGGCTCTAATAAGCACTTCAACAACAATCATGTGTCGTTATTGAGTAGAAAATCAGAAATCCATGGCCAACTGCATTATATAAAACTACCTTGAAAATTACAAACAGACAATAACACAAAACCTAGGATTGATTGTCTGTAAACGACATGCTACTAACTTGTAATCCTTCAACAGAAGAGGAAGAACAAGAGAAAGATCAAGTAAACGATGGATAGAGCACACTGAAGATACTCAAAACAATCAGCAATGCTACATAAATAGGGTAATTCATCTGGCCTTGGAAAACAATTTCACACTCACCACATTTCTACGTTTAACAGTGTAACGTGCGTGTTAAACGTCAAGATAGGGCTGATGTAGAGGTTAAGAATCTGAATAGAACATTCAAGGTTACAGGGGTGAGGTAAGAGGAAGACGGATGTGGGGCCAGAGAGGTTAATTAGAAGTCCCAAGACAATGGAGGAGACTCACACACAGTGGATTGTTATAGCACGTAGATGTCAGTTTGGGTCACCCATGGACAGAGAGGCACGTGCTAGAGAGGGGATACAACATAAAGAAAATCCAGAAAGGTATTTTGATGAGACCTGGGAGTTGGGTTCAAGGGTGAAATAGATTTTCATGTGTGGTCCCGAGGAGGCTGAATAAAGACGGAAAGTTTGGGCAGATTAAAGGGAGTTGAGTTCTGGGCTAAGGAGGGAAACTTAGCCAAGGCATGCAGTTCTGGGGCTAAGTAAAGGAAACTCCACAGGAGTGTAAGGGATATCTGCATCTCATTGTTGAATTTTCATGAAGACTGTTGTATCATCGAGTTTGTTTCGAGTTAAAATTATGTGTTTGCAAACCGGCGTTATCAAGTGACTCATAGCTGTTGCTCAAAATAATGATCTGTGTTGTGATACCTGTGGCTGACCCATCCTGCGCTACTCAGTAATACCAGCAAACTATAGGGACCTTAGACATGACCCAAAACCTGCCTGTGGCATGGGATTGTGACAAACAGCAACAATTGATTAGTAAAGGCGCTTCATCCATCTGGAGGATAGATTGCATTTTTTAAATTGTAAACTTCACCTGAGTGGAAATTTTAACGCATGATCACCTCTGCGACATAGTAGGTGAATGTAACATCTGGGATAGAATGGGTGAAAGTAGAAACTGGAATAAATTGGGTGAATGTAACAACTGGAATATAATGGGTGAATATAACAACTATGATATATTGGGTGAATGTAACAACTGCAATAGAGTACGTGAATGTAACAACTTGGATAGAGTACGCTGTGGAATAGTGAGTGAATGTAACACCTGAGATAGAGTGGATGAACGTAACAACTGGGGTAGAGTACGAAAATGTAACAACTGGGAAAGAGTGGATGAATGTAACAACTGGGGTAGAGTATGTGAATATAACAACTTGGATAGAGTGGGTGAACGTAACAACTGGGATAGAGTGGATGAATGTAATAACTGGGATAGAGTGGATGAATGTAACAACTGGGATAGAGTTGATTAATGTAACAACTGGGATAGAGTGGATGAATATAACAACTGAGAAAAAGTGGATGAATGTAACAAATGGGATAGAGTGGATGAACGTAACAACGTGGATAGAGTGGGCTAACGTAACAATTCGGGTATAGTACGTGAATGTAAGAACCGGGATAGAGTACGAGAATGTAACAGCTGTGGAATAGTGAGGTAATGTAACAACAGAGATAGAGTTGATGAAGGTAACAACTGGGGTAGAGTACGTGAATGTAACAACTGAGATAAAGTGGGTGAACGTAACAACTGGGGTAGGGTACGTGAAGGTAATAACTGGGTAAAAATCAGTGAATGTAACAACTTGTATAGAGTGGGTGAATGTAACAAATGAGATTTTGTGGATTGATGTTACATCTGCGATAAAGTGCAATTATTTAACTGGGATAAAGCGTATTACTGTAACAAATGGGATAAAGTGGATTATTTTAACATGTGGCTCAAAATAATATCTAGTCTATAGCAGGTGAAGCTAGAAGTCATAACTCGGGCAGATTGTGTTTTATACCAAGACAACAGGGCTGCGCAACGCCACAACTAGTCGACGCAGAAAGAGTTATCATCTGTTGGCAAGAGAAGATCACCCCCCCCCCCCCCCAATCCATGGAGGTGAAATCTGATGACTGGTGTCTATGCGCACTATAATTAGCTGTGTTTCCTTTACAGGACATTGCAATCAACTCCACCATGTATTAGTTTTGTGATTAACTAACATTAAGTAGTTTGCCATTACTTTCTGTAAGGCAGAAGCTTCATACCATCAAAATTAACACAAATGATCGGCTTCCAAATCGCCCGCGACTGTCTGCGAACTCTCAAATCTGTATGTAGAGGAATTGTGAAAATGTGTGTCACTAAACTAATCCCAATGCCCGACTGGTGCGTTTTCCTTGATCGTTTATTTACTTTCTTATTGTTTTCATTCTTTACATTGATGAAAGCTCTTATCGTGTCAGTCTCACTCCTGTAGCAGTCTGTTTGATAACCAATAGCTCTGGTTTAGAATGTGATGATTTCTACCTGCCAAGTTTGCGTGAATATTTGCCTCATTGTTCATAGCTAAGTTTAGTTTATCCAAGAACCGACATCACTGCTCTCAGGGCATTCCCACACGCACTCCATCCCCTAGATCAACAGCCAGCGAAGAGTCATACTGCTAATCGTCCAAACTTCAATCTGATGGAAAGTTATCCTGGTCTTCCCTCTCAGCTTTCAGATTCGTCTAGAACCCCTGCCGATCCCCCGCCATATCATACTCTCCACATATGGGTTCTGAGTCTGTTCGACAGCTTTCTCCACGTGCTATAACGTATGCTTATTAAATGCAACAATGTTAATAAATGTGACATAATGTATGTTTATTAAACGCATCAATGTTAATAACTGTGCTATAACGTATTTTTATTAAAGGCATCAATGTTAATAAATGTGCTATAACGTATGTTTATTAAACGCTTCAATGTTTATAAATGTGCCGTAATGCACGTTTATTAAACGCGTCAATGTTTAAAAATGTGCAATAATGTATGTTTATTAAACGCATCAATGTTTATAGATGTGTCACAAGTTATGCTTATTAAATGCATCGATGTTTATAAAGTGTCATAACGTATGTTTATCAAAAGTATCAATGTTTGTAAATGTGCCATAATGTATGTTTATTGCTTGCTTGCTTGTGTTCGTTGGCTTGAGCTCCAACACGAAGTCCTGTATGTCGGATGAAGGCATCCTATTGCCCAACATCAGTGTGATGTCATACAGGACCTGAGGTTTGCGTGAGTATCCGTTGTCCCATGTCTGGCTTATTGGTGTGCAGACTGGTGGTTCCTCGCCGTATAGGCAGAGACTCTCGACTTCGGAGGAATCGGCGATCCTACTGACTTTAGCCAGGACCCCGAAGGGACCTGTTACCCAGGACGCTCGACGAGGCCGCGTCAATAGGTCTTGGCCAGTATATAATCCGGCCCTGGTGCCTTGGAAACACCTCTGCGTCCCGTATGTTTATTAAAACGTATAACAGTGTTAATAGTGACTGACGATAGGATACGTGGTTATTTCTCACGTCTGCTTTTATTATTTCTCTGTCGCTGTTGTTCTAGCAATGTCTACGCCAGAAAACGATTTGTTTTTAAATTATATTTTACTTTAACTCGGTGCTCATTGACTCTCCCATATGGCTTTCCGTGAATGTTTGTCTCTATGGATTAGTATTCAGCAAATGATACCCACTGTGACTAGGTCAACATCGGAGAATAGGTCAATTAAAACATGAAATCTTCAAGGGGATTCGAACAGTTGACAACAGGACCGGCGGGCAAACATGCTAGCCACAGTGCTACCACAGCAACCAACTTCAGAGATGAAGGGACACATTTCAACCTAGGTAATTGTTCAGTCTGTTGTGTTGTGTAATGATAAAGAACAGACGGACCTGATTTTCTAGATCAGTACAGTTATGATAATCTCATTGGTCGTTACGATTTCTAACAGATTTGATAAGGTTCTTCTTTCCATAAAGGCTATTGACTGTGCTTATAGTTTTGTTATGCTTGTTCTTTGGCTGCCACACCTGCTAGTCCATCACCGGGTAAGTCACAGTGAGATGATGAAACGGTTTCTCACGAACATGGACAGGTAATAACAGGACTGGCTTGGAGTTAGAGTATGTACCTATAACTCGACAAATGTTGTTTCCAATCCAACTGAAAATCTGTTCAGGACAATTCTTCAACGTTTTGATGCCATACTTGTCGTTTATTCACATTTTCCTTGTCTATGTCTAGATAATAAATCGGATAAAAGCCAAAAGAAAAACAAAAAAATAGGAAGCCCTGTATGCAAGTTGGACTTCCAACCTAAAAATCCCTAGGTAATTAGACGTCATACAATACAGATTAAACTCGGCATACCGACTTTCTAAATAAGAAAACGTTCAAGAAAACGTTCAAGAAAACCTACCATTAGAAATACAAAGTGAAAGCCTGTTGTTCGCGATTTAATGCGCTTTAGGCATATAGTAGTAGATTCTTATTTGTATAGCCCAATCAACACACAGTGTGTGATATGGGCAGTATTAAGCAGACTGCCTTTGCTTGCCAAAGCAATTGCTGATACTTATTTTAAGCGGGGTCGACCTTATAACCTCAAGTGGGCACAAGGAAATAACATGGGCGAGGCGGCAGCGGCATGACATTCAACATAGATCTCTCATCCAGTGCCGATTGGTCTATAAAAACATGGGGCTAGCACCATATACCCAATACTACTCGAGCACGCAACAGGGTCCTTTTCTTTACTGACTGTGCTCCTTTAAGAATCTAATGCTAAAATTGCTACAATTGATGGCGAAGTGAATGCAAGAATTATCAAGGCCAGCGCGGCCTTTGGCAGACTCTACAAGAGTGTGTGGGACATACATGGAATAACCCTGCAAACTAAGCTGAAAGTCTACAAAGGGGTCGTATTATCCACACTACTATATGCTTGTGAAACCTGGACTGTTTATCAGCGACACGCTGGAAAATTAACCACTTCCACGCAGTCTGCCATAGGAAGCTATTGAAGATTTAATGGCAAGACAAGATCCCAGACACTGAATTCCTTGACAGAGCGTCCATGCCCAGTATCCACACTAACATAATGAAGAATCAGATTCGCTAGGCTTGTCACTTCACTCGCATGCCAGATGCTCCCTAAAATTTGTTTACGGCGAGATGCATTGTGGTACACGTTCCCAAGGTGGCCAGGGGAAACGCTTTAAAGACACTCTTGAGATCTCACTAAAAGTTTTTGAATTCATCATGACACTTGGGATACTGCTGCCAAAGACCGAAGTTCGTGGCGTACATCATTACGCAAGGGTGCAGTCACTTGTGAAGCAAACAGAACTGCAAGAGCTGTGAAGAAAAGGCTGGACAGAAAAAGCTCTGCATGAAATCCTCCTCCTGGAACGTCAAGCATTCTTTGCCCGCATTGTCAAAGAACATTTCGAGCCAAAATAGGCTTTAGCTTATCACGGCTCTATATTTTCAACCCCCACTAGATCAAATGAATGGTTATCATCATTCTTGATGGACAAACAACAATGTAAAATGTAAAACCAAAGTAACATAACGTTTGCCCATGGAGCTTGACAAAGATACATACAAAATCGAACTTTTACAACAAAATAATAATCTTTTTTCAGTTAACATAAAAATCGAAGGCGCCATTTGAAATGTATCTGCCATTCGAAATATTACACTCGAGCACAACGCCATACTGGCCCTAAATGATGGTAAGATTTTCAATCTTAACTGGATTGACGCCACGTCGGGCTTGCGATTCCATTGTGTAATGGCGCAGTGGTATAGTTGTTAGTTCGCTTGCCTGTTAAGACAGTAGTTAGTTTTCAATCTCCAGCAAACGCGGAATATTTTATTTCCGATCAGTACAGATCTGGGGTCGGTCATGCCTTATGGCACTAGGCACAGGCAATTTTCAGATTTTGCTGGCAAGAGGCGATGCGGATGAGAATTGGCCCCACCTTCATATGTTGTTGCCAAGATTACGTGATGTTCTAAAATATCTCAACCCAGCGGAGGTAACGTTTAAGAGATTATATTTCACTTACATTTATTAACTGTTTAATAGACAGCAATGTTACTACGAGGTACAATAACAGCTTCTGACTAATAGGTTGATTGATTGGTTGGTTAGCGAATCCTCTGTTAGACTCATGTTTAACTTCTAAAGTCGAAGCTTTGGCCTTCAGGTCGTTTCAGCATTGAATTGGACACCTAACTATCTAAGGTTGGCCATGATACTTTCCTACAGACTCAGTATTAAAGAACCAACACAGCAGTTACAGTGTTGCTGAGTTCATCTATCCCTTTCCAAGCTTAGAAACGAGCGGGATATGCACAGCCGGTACAGGAACTTCTCATTGCGTAGAGGCATATTAGAATACCATGAAGGGGCACTGCACGTACTGGCTGGTTGGGATTACCTACAGCAGTGGTTCTCAAACGGTGGGGAATTCCCCCCCCCCCCCCAAGGTGGCAAGGGGGAATTTTAGGGTTTCCGGGGGGGGGGGGGGGGAGTGGGAGGGGGTGCTAAGATTATTTCAAGATAGCGTTTATACAAGAGCAGATTGCTTGATATTGTTTTTCCTTCAATACTTTACGGTTCTGTACTTTTCGCCCTTCTGAAATTTGTTTCATAACGTAAGTAGACCCACAAATCACGGTTTATGTAGACGTCTAGACTTGTTCTAGTAAGTGTTATTAAATGTAGCTTCCATTTTTACGTAAACTGTGTCGAGGTGAGTTTGGGGGGGGGGGGATTTATGGAGAGGAAATACGAAGGGAGGGGGGGTGACATTCTGAACATATGGTGAAGGGTCGCATGAGCCAAAAAAGGTTGAGAACAACTGACCTATAGGTTTGTAATGCTTCCACTGCGCATTTTAGGTATCTAGTTAGTTAGTTACTTAGTCGCGGTTCCAACTTCACGGCAACGGGTCGTCCCCATTATGCCCGTTCCTGTACCAGTGAATATCACACAAAATGCTTCTCACAAGAGGAGTCAAGAGACTCTAACTGAATGCCCAGAAGGACTGCTGACTAATTTAATCAAACAACGTCTATTACACACGAGCTGGTTAAACTTGTTCATTAAAGTAAAACATATCACTGCTCGGCTATATTTACAATCACGTCTAAAATATAAACGTATCAAACTGCTTGCGGGCGCAGATTTCTTTGCGGGAATAACACAGAAGGTAAGGTGTTGGTTCAACAAAAACATTTCCACAGAAATAATAAAGTAAACACAACGGATCTATGCGTAAAGAGCAGGCACATGTCATTACTATAATTACACTGACTTTACAGCCGCGGTGATCCGAGAGAAGTGCAAAGTTATTAATACTGTTAGTGTGCAAGTGCTAATGTATGTGGAGTCGTTATATTATATAACTAAACAGTTGATCGGTGATTGCCGCGTGAATATTCCTGACAACGGTTTGTCTGGTGACGCTGCGATATATGGTAATGCCGTTGTTGTCTTTCCTGAGTTGGTTGATTGTTTCAGCTCGCGACCAGATCACGACAAAACGCGTGCATAAATCGCATTCTGTGCTGAGAACGCTGCAGGCTTGCGTCAGTAGCCTCACCTCCTGCCAAGTTGTCTACTGTTTCGCTTCTTTTGTTTCCTGCGATTTTCCTCTTTGTTTGCCTCTGGCATTCTTTAACGACATTCTTGCTTTATCTCGTTAGTCCACATTTCATGATACACCTCTTCATCCTTGTACATTATCGTTACACATTTTTCTTGTTAACTGAAATCTGTACATACAGAAGCCACAAGCAGTAAGTTGCACGATTTATTGCCCAGGCATATTTCGCATGGTTTGTAGAACATGGGTTTGTAAACATTATCAAGTCTCTTAAACTACGATAATTATTCCACATCCTACGTCACGTAGATGGAAGGCATGGTTACTTGTAGATAGGGTTATAGCCGACCAAACGATGATGAACACAGGACAATAAAGACATCCAGGGCATTGAATTTCATCTGATCTCATCTGATCTCATCACCAGGACATTAAATCTCATCTGATCTGATCTCATCTCATCACCAGGGCATTAAATCTCATCTGATCTCATCTCATCTCATCACAAGGACATTTAATATCATTTGATCTCATCTCATCCTATCATCAGGGTATTGAATCTCATCTCATCTCATCACCAGGGCATTTAATATCATCTCATCTCATCTCAACGCCAGGGCATTGAAACTCATCTTATCTCATTCCCAGGGCATTTAATATCACATGATCTCATCTTATCTCAACACCAGGGCATTAAATCTCATCTGATCTGATCTCATCACCAGGGCATTTAATATCATCTGATCTCATCTCATCATATCACCAGGGCATTGAATCCCATCTCATCTCATCTCATCATCAGGGCATTGAATGTCATCTGATCTCGTCTCATCTTATCACATGGCATTGAGTCTCATCTGATCTCATCACATCATCAGGGCATTTAATATCATCTCATCTCAACTCCAGGGCATTGAATCTCATCTCATCTTATCACCAGGTCATTTAATATCATCTGATCTCATCTCATCTCATGACCAGGGCATTGAATCTGATCTGATCTGATCTCATCTCATCACCAGGGCATTGAATCTCATCTCATCTCATCACCAGGGCATGGAATCTCATCTTATCTCATCTCATCTCATCATCATGGTATTGAATGCACGAGAAAATAATTAGGCGCTTCCTGATGAGAGCAATGTTCTGCAAAGGATTTGTTATATGAGGATGATGAGGATGATGATGCGGGACACTGGTGAAGCATTTGTTACATGATGAGATGTTGTTGAGGAGAAAGGATGAAGTATTCGTTACTTTGTGATTATAACGATAAGGAAAATTGGTGAAGCATTTGTTACATGATGAGATGTTGTTGAGGGGAAAGGATGAAGTATTCGTTACTTTGTGATTATAACGATAAGGAAAATTGGTGAAGCATTTGTTACATGATGAGATGTTGTTGAGGAGAAAGGATGAAGTATTCGTTACTTTGTGATTATAACGATAAGGAAAATTGGTGAAGCATTTGTTACATGATGAGATGTTGTTGAGGGGAAAGGATGAAGTATTCGTTACTTTGTGATTATAACGATAAGGAAAATTGGTGAAGTATTTGTTACATGATGAGATGTTGTTGAGGGGAAAGGATGAAGTATTCGTTACATTGTGATTATAACGATAAGGAAAATTGGTGAAGCATTTGTTACATGATGAGATGTTGTTGAGGGGAAAGGATGAAGTATTCGTTACATTGTGATTATAACGATAAGGAAAATTGGTGAAACATTTGTTACATGATGAGATGTTGTTGAGGGGAAAGGATGAAGTATTCGTTACATTGTGATTATAACGATAAGGAAAATTGGTGAAGCATTTGTTACATGATGAGATGTTGTTGAGGGGAAAGGATGAAGTATTCGTTACATTGTGATTATAACGATAAGGAAAATTGGTGAAGCATTTGTTACATGATGAGATGTTGTTGAGGGGAAAGGATGAAGTATTCGTTACTTTGTGATTATAACGATAAGGAAAATTGGTGAAGCATTTGTTACATGGTATTGATGACGATGAGGGGAACTGGTGAGGCATGTGTTACACCATGATGATGTTGTTGAGGAGAACTAATGAAGTCTTTGTTACATGATGATGATGATGATGATGATGATGATGATGATGATGATGATGATGATGATGATGATGATGATGATGATGATGATGATGATGATGATGATGATGATGAAGGGAGCTGGTAAGGGATTTCAGGGTCATCTGTTAGAAAGGAAACACTGACCCCCTGGAGGTAGTACATCAGTAATGGGTCGAAATATAGTCTTTACACCAGCCTGGCTCTATTAGATGTAACCCCCTTTGAGGACTTAGACTACCTGAATGTCAATGTTTAAACAAGTTTGTTGCATATCCTTTACCGGACGTCGCAGTCAACCCCAGCAGCGTTTGGCTGTTTGTTTTTTGATTCGTCGACAAGTTTACGTTCAGTAGTTTGCCATTGCTTTCTGAACGACAGGAACTCGTACCTTTCCATGAAAACCAGCGCAAGGCGGTCTACTTCCAAATCTCCTGCAACTGCGTTTCTTCTTCTTCTTCTTCTTCTTCTTCTTCTTCTTCTTCTTCTTCTTCTTCTTCTTCTTCTTTTCTTCTTCTTCTTCTTCGTCTCCTTCTCCTCCTCCTGTACCTCCTCCTCCTCCTCCTCCTCCTCCTCCTCCTCCTCCTCCTCCTCCTCCTCCTTCTTCTTCTTCTTCTTCTTCTTCTTCTTCTTCTTCTTCTTCTTCTTCTTCTTCTTCTTCTTCTTCTTCTTCGTCTCCTTCTCCTCCTCCTGTACCTCCTCCTCCTCCTCCTCCTCCTCCTCCTCCTCCTCCTCCTTCTTCTTCTTCTTCTTCTTCTTCTTCTTCTTCTTCTTCTTCTGCTGAGTTCATCCGGAGTGTTTTTTTTTTTTTTAAATTTCAGATGTGATTGCGTTGTGCCTGTTTAATCGCGCCTTTAGGCCGACACATCCGTCTTCTGCGTGCATTTGTTGACCGCGTTAACCTTCCCGGGTGTCTCGAAGGATATTCCACTCTCATTCGGACGTTTTTTGCGTTGTGCCTGTTTATTTACGCCTATCGGCCGAAACATCCGACTTCTGTGGGCATTTGTTGGCCGGTTACCCTTCCCAGGTTCAGCTGCGTTTTAAATGCGAAACGAGTGCAAGGTGGTCTGCTTCCAAGTCGCCCGTAGCTGTTTTCGAACGCGGGATGCGGGTATAAAAATTGAGTTCGTCACCCCTTTGCCACAGTGCTGGTTTAACTTCAGTGGCTAAAGGCTTGCGAACGCGGTTCGAGAGCCGGATACCAGTCGTTCGAAGCTCAGCTGCGACCGATTTGTGCAGCAGACCGTGTCGAGTTGTGTTATAACGTGCTGGTATGGGAGCCGGTCATTCAGAAAGCAATGGCAAACTACTGAACGTAACACTTGCCTAGTACATCAACAGCAGCTGAAAAATGCTGGTGTTGACTGCAACGTCCCGTAAGGGATACGCAAATTTTTTTTTTAAAATCAGACTTTACAAAGAGTTTTAACTCTTATAATTCGTCCAGCGAATTCAAAAACCAAACAAGTAACTAGTTCCCCATTACTCTCTTTCTGATATAAACTGGGACAACTATGTTTACTATTTTCTCCAAACTGGCTGCGATGTTATCAATTTTAGCTTTCGGAAAAGCACTTGTAGTCAAGATCAATCAATCCGCAATCACAAAACCTTTTAGCAAGCAAACCACTTGATACGATACTGGGATGTCATGTTTGTAGTTATGGATACAAACCAAACACTGCCTGGCATTTGCTGTTCAACCACGTGCACGGCTGTTAAACAAGTAAAACAGCTGGCTGTATTCTAGGCACAGCTACTGTCACAGGCCGATTGTTGAGTACACAAATGGGTAGACACGGTACATTAAGTTTCCTTTGCTGTAGAAGATAACGGGCAAAGCGTGTTGAGTGTTGGGGAGGGGCGGATAGGTGCAGTCAGCATGAAAACAATGGCTTAAGATAGAGCGATGATGTTCCGTCCAGAAATTATATTGTGGTTTACTTCTTCAAACAGTAATGGACGAACAGGGCGAGTTTAGTTTGTCAAACAGCAATTTACTTCTTGAAAAATAATTCCGATGACTATGGACAGAAAATTTTATGAAATATCGTTGCATGTGAAGAAACCTGAGCTCATCAATTTGAACTTGAAACGAAACTTCAGTCAATGAAGTGACATCATCCACAATCACTAGAAATGGAGAAAATCAAGATAACCCATTCAGCATGAAAGGTTATGATCACCAACTTTTAGAATATTGAAGGTGTTATTCTTGTGAAAGTGATGCCAAGAGGTGAGACAATCAAATCTGAAGCTTATATCAAAACACTAACAAAATTCAATAAGCGTTTCCACAGAGTTCGGCCACACAAGAATCCAGCAAAACTGTTGCCCAAACACGATAATGCACGCCCTAACACAACTCAACTGTCTGTTTGTCAAAATTGTTATTTACTGCCAATATAGCACCTTCCGGTGTATGACAGGGGGCCTTGAGCCTGAGGAATTAAGGCCGCCTGGCTAGTGCAGTCGCCGCGAACTGTGCAGGTTAGGTTAGGGCAAAAGCCCCCGAGAGAAAAAACTCCACTCCGTACCGAGGATTCGAACCAGGGTCTCCCGAAGGAGAATCTAGCATTCTAGCCGCTGCTCACAAGTCAACCCTGGAGGTAATTGCTAAATTGGACTGAACTGTACTTCGTCATCCACCCTATATCCTCCACCTGGCTCCCTCTGATTTTCATTTTGTGGGTCCACTTAAAAATGGGACAGGGTTTGGTGATGACATGTCATACAGTGAAGAAATGGCGAAGTGACCTGAACACAATCTTGAACAGTCAAGACTGCATAATAATGATTCTCGTTGACATAAATCCGTAAAAGCTAATGGGGATGTGTAGAAAAATGGTATGTTTCGATGAATTATTCATGTATATTGTATGTAAATTGTTTCGGTGTTAGCAGTTTCCGGAAAAAAGCAATTATTGTGCATTACTTTCTGTCCGTCTTGTGAGGGAGGAAGAGAGGAAGAAAGAGAGAGGGAGGGAGAAGAACATGGAGAGAGGGGGAGGGGAATAAGGGAAAAGAGAGGGGATGGGAGAGGGAGAGGAAAAGTAAGAGAGAGGGAGAGAGAGGGAAGAACAGGAGAGGGAGACGGAGAGAGAGAGGAGGGAAAGGACAGGGGAAGGGAGGGAGAGAGAGTGTGCGTGTGCGAGTGCGTGTGCGTGTGTGTGTATGTGTGTGTATTACGTCAAAGACTTATCTGGATCGTCAAACAGCAACCTGTTTCATTAAGCAATCTATTGCATCAAAAGTAATATATGTATCGTTTCCTAGTACAGCATTCTTCTTTATACAATAATCTATTACGTTAACCAGCAGCTATTACATTAAACAGCAATCTACTTCGTCAAAACCACTATCTACATCGCCAGATAACAATCTACTTTCTTATCCTGAACTGTCTCTTCAGACATTAATCTAGTTCTTCAAACAGTAATCTACTTCTTTGCATGACAACATACTTTGTCGTCTTATTCACTTTCATCATACACCTTCAGGAGTCAATGTGAATAATTGTAAAGAAAGCAGCAATCAACTTGAGCTTGTTGACTTCTCCATAATGCTTGTCATCAAATGGAGCGGGTGTAGGACCAACAACTTTTCTCTGTTGTGATTATGTTGGACACTCCTGCAATAATTCTTTAGCTGTCGTATTACCAGTTCCACCGTTACATTCATAAATATTTTCTATCTTTAGTTTATTAAACATGTAGTATTCGAGCCTTTTTTTATAGACTTTATCAAACATCATTTAGGTATTAAGAAAAAACAAACAATTTACTTCTTTTAACAGCAGTCTGCCTCTGCAAGCGGCAATTCACTTCGCCTATCCACATCGTCAACCACGTGTATATTGCGTCAAATAGCAAACAGACTAGAAAATAATCCTGGGGTTTACCGTCTCGTCCTTCAAATGACAATCATTGTTTTTTTACAAGCAAAATTCTACTTCTACAAACGACAGCACACTTCTTCAACGATCCCTACTTCCTCAAATCTCAGCATACTGTGTTTTCTCGGAGATTTCGATCCCCTCTTGTCTATGACGACAACCTGGCACTGTGGGTGATCTATCACTGTTATCTCTGTGGGTGTCAAGTCGGAATTCCCAGATGGTGGTGCCAGGGAACGCAGGTTTTCAGGGAAGAATCAGTGATGTAAAGACATGGTCTAAATCAGTGTTTCCCAACCTCTTTTGTGCTATGCCCTCCCTAAGCCTTTCTAAAATTCTTATTCCCCCCCCCCCCAACATATGCATCATTTTTAATATTCAAAAATTGAAATGTTCATTAAAGAAACTTGAATGTTTTTTTTAGAAGAGCTCACGGTTCCCAGAGGGGCCAGAGCCGCCCCCCCCCCCCCCCACCAGGTCCCGCGTTTTTTGTTTGGCGGTTACCCCAGACAAGCTGGTTCCCCCGCCTTCCCTTTTTTTTTTGTGGACTCTTAGTCTCACTGTGAGCTATTCCCCACAGTGGTCCACCAGGCCCACATCTAAGGTGACGATATGTGATGGGTTTTTATTTGATCATCCCGGCCCCCGGCCAGACCAGGCGCACTACTTGGGGGAGAGCAGCAAATGCACCCGATCCTAGCCAAAGGACCGATAGGTTTTAGGAAAAAATCACAAGGAAATTATTGGGCAAACACAGTAAGTAAATTTTCAAAACATATAATGGAGAACTGAAATTCAAGTACAAAATACTTTTAATGAAAGGTTTTTCTATATTATTTTAATTATTAGTAATTATTTAAATTTAGTTAGATCCTTGCCCTTGATGCTTGCTGCAAAGAGATTTTATGTCAGGTTCCAATTTAGTTAACTTCAGTCTCATGTCTCCCCGTTAAGTTATATCCAGCCGATTTCTTCCATTTTCGAATTGCCCCCTTAACAATCGAATTGTCCCCCTGTGGGACGTGGGCCCCACGTTGGGAAACACTGGTCTAAATATACACCATTCAAAACAATGTATCCATTAGTGAATTTATTCACAGAAGCCAAAAACAATACGTTGCATGATTTATTGCCTGAAATATTTCGTTGCATCTCGGCAGGTGCATACTGCAGAATTATGTATTATATAAAGTGAATAAGTGAATAATACGTTAGCTGAAACAATTAAAATACATAATCACAGGTATTGTTCCAATGTGGAACACTTGTTATCCCCACGGCAATTTTAAATTTAACAGGAACTCTTTCTGTTTGCACAAAAACGAACAGCCTAATTGCTAACGCCTCACTGCATTTGAGCCATTTAAATAAATTATAAAATAATTTATATACTAAATATAAATAATTAAATTTTAA
This sequence comes from Cepaea hortensis, assembly GCA_963921405.1. NCBI lineage: Eukaryota > Metazoa > Mollusca > Gastropoda > Stylommatophora > Helicidae > Cepaea > Cepaea hortensis. The sequence goes on along the minus strand of OY992892.1, from coordinate 46,608,163 downwards.
ATAATTTCAAGTTTAAAATAAACAGACAGGCTGAAAAAGAACATGCAGATCATTTTCGGTTATACATTTTAAGAGGTTATTTTCATAGATTTATTTGTTTTTTTTTCGGGATTTGAGATTTAAAGATTGAGCACAACCCACAACTGGCAACGCTGGTCGTATTCCGGTACGAACCTAAGGCCTTGTGCACGTCAATTTTATTTTCATTGCCAGCCCCCTGGTAAAGTATGTGAACCCCCTTGGAGATACGAATACTTTATTTTCCCCATTTACCTAGGCTTCCAAGTCAATCCAGCCTAAAATAAGTAGCAATAAGTTATATGGGTAGTCAACACTACTGACTTGATTGTGTCCACATCAGCCATTGAGTGACGATTGGCCTAATAATATCGCACTAGCGCTATGTATATGGTGGAGATATGAAGACGGAGCTTCCGGTTCCTCAACATGGAGAATGGACATTTGAACAGTTAAGGTCTTTATAGTGTTTATGCTTGTGGCTACGGTTTGCATATTCATTTTCCTAATGTGGGACTGGCAGTGCATGGTTCCGTCGCCCTGATACTGAGCTGAGTGCGTGGAGATACATTGTGAGCTGTTAATTTAGTGTGGAATGCTTTTACATCTGTCCGCGGTTGTTTTAAGCGTGAACTGCATATTCGGAGTGATGGCGGCCGGCATGTCGCTGAACTGACTGGGTGGCCTTATGCAGTAATGTGTGGCTGCTGGTTTTATAGTGACTGTCGCTTCTATCGACGATGAACTGTATTATTGGTGGAGGCATAGTGTACCTGTGCGGGCTGTTGGTTGTCGAGACTCCTGTCTATTTCACTTGTCATATGGGGCAGTGAGAAGCATTCTTTTGTGATATTCACTGACACAGGACGGGAACATAATGGGGACGACCGGATACCGTGAAGTTGGAACCGCAACTAATGACTAATGTCTCAGAACACAGAGCTAATTAACGACTCTGGTGATCGTGTCAGATGCTGAAATATGACATGCCATGCTTTTCGGCATGGCACATGATGATGACCATATACCAATTACGTCTCATGTCATGAAGAGTAGCCTTTAACCTTGCTTTCATTGCACACTGGTAATTCCAGAAGGGCTCCAGTCCCCTATGTATGCGTTATTCAACCACGCACGTATCAAAGATGTTTTCATATAGTTGTGTTTCCTGTGTGTATGCTGACGAATGCTTTAGTCGCAACATTCACTTTGATAGTTGTAATCGTGTTCTAGTAAAGTTTACTGATTCTATTTCTCGTTTCTTGGTGATTCTTCCGGTCTCCTCTAACGCGTCACAAGTGAAGAATCGCATCACAGTGTAAGACATCCGTAGCACTGGCAAAGATCTTAATGCGAGTATAATAGAGTGTAACATGATATCAAAGTTCTTTTGTGCGTAGGTTTTCTCCTTTTGAAATGTAATTTAGACAGTGGCCTATTGGGTTTGCGCTTGTCGAATTTCAAATGCGAGCGATTTTACAGTCCTCAACAGGCACACGGTTCCCCCAGTTGTTCACCCGTATCTAAGAAGGCTCTGCCACACCAGGACAATTTACAGTCTACTGTCTCTTTTGTATTGTGTAGACGTTCATCCCGTCCACACCGCGAATCTCTCTCTCTCTCTCTCTCTCTCTCTCTCTCTCTCTCTCTCTCTCTCTCTCTCTCTCTCTCTCTCTCTCTCTATCTATATATATATATATATATATATATATATATATATATATATATATATATATATATATATATATATATATATATATAAAGAGGCTGGCATAACATCGACCATATCCCTCACTAAGTGCAGTTTGGTTTTTAAGTGTAGTGTTTGAGATCTATGTGTTCAATGCACTTTTGGAGCGTAAAAGGGTCCTTTCTATTTAGATTCTTTTTTATTTTGTTCATTCTGTCAGTATTTCTTCCGCTGTTTGAGCATCAGCGTTTGTTTAAAAAAAAAAAAGTTAATTTCATATCCTTTACAGGACTTCGTGATTTGGCTGTTCGTGATTTCTTGGCAAGTTTTCGATCAATTGTTTGCCATTGCGTTCTGAACGACCGGTACAGATACCATTTATAGGAAAAAAAAACCATTGCAAGCCAGTCTGCTGCCAAATCGCTTGCAGCTGGATCTTTAACGAGGGTATGCGGGATTACAAACTGCATCCATAACCCTTCGCCACAGAGCCGGCCAGCTTTTGTTACCAGCAACATTAAGATGCTGTTTATCTGATCAGGTCCATTAGAAGCATGTGTAGCAACGATGGTGTTATTGACCACTGAGCCAGCCGACAGCTAAGCTAAAATCGTTACAGATCTTTAAATGCATGAAGAGATTGTTCGCCACTTAAAGATTTAAGATCTCATTTTGTAGAAGCGTGCCAGTGGGACATAGAGAATTGAAATCGGAGCATTTTCTTGAAATCGCAGGTCACATACCATAATATTTGAGGCCAAACGACGAACACAGACGAGGACCACAAACAACGATAATATAGGCCAGACGAAACCAAACAGTGACAGACGACAACAGACCACGACAATATACGACAGTCGACTAGAAACGACGACAGGCCACTAGAAACGACGACAGGCCACTACTTCCGAGTGTTTGTAAAGTCTCACTACACTTTGCATGTAGAACAAATTTGAAAAATGAAGTGCATGACGTCATTAAAAAATGATCACCGCAGTCCATTGTGAAGCAATATGCAGCTATCGGTTGTCGTCTCCTCGAGTCTTTGCACTCCAAACAAAATGGTGTTATCAACGGAAGAAAACATTATTTTGGTGGAACAAGTAATTCAAAATGGCGGTCGATACATACTGATGGTTGTTCAAAGATTTATAGCAAGATTTCTTGATAAACAACATCCTTAGCGCATTACGGTTAGAATGTGTTGAATAAGATCTTTGCTACGGGAAATGTGGAAGGTGCCCCGCGATCTAGTAGGCCTCCTGTGTCTGAAGAAAGATGTCTAGATATCCAAGACAGAATCCTGAAAAGTCCAAGTAAGTCCTTAAGGAAAATGTCACAACAAGTGAATGTATCAGTGAGCACAGTGCACAAAATTCTTAAACATCGATTACATTTTCATCCATACTGGATGTCTGTTGTCATAAAAAATGTTGTCAAAACTACTCCACGTGGTTTCAAGAATGTTTAGCTACAGAAGATGAGTCGATTCTCGATATAACATTCTTTTCTGATAAAGCATCATATACGCGATGAGAAAACAGGTATGGTGTAACGTCAGAAGAAAACGTTTTATTAGACCTCTTTTCTTCAAAAACACTATAAATGTCGATCGGTAACGTACTTACATTCTGGAACCATTTTTTTTAACAGCTGAATGAACATGAAATTGAAAAAGCGTGGTTCCAGCAAGATGGTGCAACTGCACACACAGCTAGAGCAATGCTTCCCAAGCTTTTCATTTTCGTGGACCGACATAAAATGTTCCTTTTGCACTAGGGACCGGTGCCGTGTAACAAAAAAAATTGTCTCCTTGTAATCTGGAATTGTATATGACTTCAATATACATTTTAATATAAATATAAGATTTAACGTAATTGTGGGTGTTATCCCGGTGCGCTAAATACTGCTCCATAATATTATTGGATGACGGTGATTTATTTAATGGTGGTCCCATTTTCATGAGTAAAAATTTTGTTGCAGAGATTTACAAATTAAAATTTTTTTCAAAAGTCAAAACTACATTCAGGTCTTCTTGAAAAGGTGTATATAATCATATACACCGACAGTAATGAACACTAATATAAAATAAAAATAAAATATATCTTGGGAAACGATACCAAATCAGATTTTAAACAAGCTGACTATATCACAGTATGTTGTAATAAAAATGATTTAACGATCAGCTGCTAACAGTAACTATTTAATGCGAGGGGTGGGCCTGTTTATTATTTACAAGCTTATCAAATCGTGGCTCGATTGTAGACAGCGCTACCCGCAAAGGAGAACACATTTCCATACTGTTTCTGTATTTTGTCTTAATAAGGCTCATTGACGATAAAGAAAAACTCTTCTTTCAAGTTGTCTTTATATCGATATCCCACATACACTATCAGAATCGCTAATTTAGCAACGCGCGTGCTTTCGTCCAGCTGTAATGAAAATTACTTTGCAGATGTATCTAACACCTTCACTCGCTCAGACGATGGCAAAACGCATTATAATCTTACAACGAAAATCACGTATGTTCTGCATCTTATGACAATCAGAAAATTATAATGTGCATCTTTCTCACTTTTCGTCACATAAAATCAACAGAAACGCTCGTAGTCAACAAACAAATGTCGTCAACGAGGCAGATATTTAGTATCGGTCTCAGCTGGTTACTATTTTTAACTTTCCCATTGAACCAATGATTCGCTTCTCCTTAAAAATCCATACGCCTTAGCTGCAGACTCAATTTATTTTAAAATTAAATCACCATAAAAACGGTGTGGATATCATGTTTTGAGAAAAGGACAATCTTGTTTTTAAAAAGTTCTAAACAATCCTCAAAGGAGAAAATATTTAACTTTTTTTCTTACTCTTTTTCAACTCACATTGCGGACCAGCAAATAAGGGCTCGAGGACCAGCACCGGTCCGCGGACCACCACTTTGGGAAGCACTCAGCTAGAGCATCACTGCGCTTTTTTTTTTGTGACGAAATTTTCGAAAATCTCAGAACATTACGTGGAATTTGGCCTGCTCGTTCTCCAGATGATCTAACTCCATTAGATTATTATCTATGGGGTTTCTTGAAAAGAAATGTTTACAAAAATAAGGTACACACAGTTGAAGACCTGAAAGAAGCAAGCAGAATTACCTTTCAAGAAATAACAACAGACATGTTGCAAAAGGTATTTGACAATATGAGGAGACGTGTACAGTTGTGTCTTGAAGCCAGCGTTAGACATTTCCAACACTAGTTTTAATGAATATCTCATTGGTACTTTCCAGCTTCCCTAAAACAGCGTTAGACCGTAGCAGTAACTATTGTAACTAATTTAATGCATTTTTAACACATTTTTATGACGTCATGTTCATTCATTTTACAAATTCATTCTACATACAAAGTGTAGTGAGACTTTACAAACACCCGGTACAGACAAAGACGGGTGACTACGATAAAAGACAGTCGACAACAAACGACGAGAGGCCACTACTACAAACAAAGACAGGTGACGACTAAAAAACAGACGAAGACCAACTTTGAAAAGCGATGACAATATACAACAGATGATGACGACAAGCGACGACAATATATCACCGGCGACGATGAAAAACGATGAAAGGCGAGGACAATATATGACAGACGACGACAAACGATGAAAGGCGAGGACAATATATGACAGACGACGACAAACGATGAAAGGCGATGACAATATATGACAGACGACGACAAACGATGAAAGGCGAGGACAATATATGACAGACGACGACAAACGATGAAAGGCGATGACAATATATGACAGACGACGACAAACGATGAAAGGCGATGACGATATATGACAGACGACGACAAACGATTAAAGGCGAGGACAATATATGACAGACGACGACAAGCGATGAAAGGCGATGACAATATATGACAGACGACGACTAACAATAACAGGCGACGAAATTTTACCACCGGCGAAGACGAAAAACGACAACAGACGCATTATAAAATAACAGACCGTGACGACAAACGATGACAGGCTACGCCAATACACGATGACAAATGAAGATAGGCGACAATATACGACGACATTCTACGACAACTGACAATAACTAAAGATGTCCACAGACGATGACGACTACATACTACGCCGACTGACAATAACCGCAAATAATAACCATAGATGTTGAGTACAGGCGACGGCCACAAACGAGACCATCATCGACGACTGCAGGTGACCAAAGACCACCCCAGACAACCACTGATGATAACGACCACAGGCGAAGCTAGACAACGACCTCAAGCGACGCTACACGACGTCAAAATTACACCACAAACAGAGACTACAGACAGCTGCAGACAGCAGACGTCGACTTATGACGCGACTGACCACCGACGGCACATAAAGCTCCCCAACGACGACAGGATGCGATAGACGAAAACCACAGACAGCAATCATTTACTATGGTTACAAACGACGAACACTACACACGCTAACCATAAACGACCAAAGACGAGAACAGACGATGGATACTACACGCGACGGTCATAAAAGGCTACAGACAAGAACATACGACCACCATAAACGACCAAATCCGAAGACCACTACACACAACCACCATAAACGACAAAACATGAAGGCCACTACAAACACCCACCATAAACGACCAATCACGAAGGCCACTACAGACGACGATTATAAATAACCAACGCCAAATACAGACGAAGGACACTACACGCGACAGTCATAAACGCACAAAGTCAAGAACAAACGATAGCCACTAAACGTGATGACCATAGGCGACCACAGATAAGAAATGGCGGCGGCGATCACAGGAGACAGCTGCAGGTCACCACAGACAACAACAAACGACGACAGAGCCATAACAACATGATGTATCCAGAACTTTCTCCTCCTGGACCTCTCATTTAAATCCCCCAGATAATGCATCCTATTTTGTGACCACCCTTCCATGGCAGCATCACAATGCTTCAGTCCACCCATTTGGTTTCCTCTATAAAAACCCACTTTAGACTCTTCAGATAACTACCTCTTCTGATCCACTCTCCTGCCTGAGTCATTTGTGATAAGTTGTTGTATGAGGTGGGTCGACGCTGAATAGTGTAATCAATCGCTATCGAAAGACAGTGTTGGCCCCAGCATCGGGTAGTATATACCATTTAAATTTGTATTTGTTTCGTTTATTTATTTTTATTTTTTTCAAGAGACTCATGTAGTTTCTTTTAATGGTTGAGTGTCAGCAATCGTCTATATTGTTTTTGTTTGTTTGTGTGTGTAATTTAATCTTTACGAAGGGAAGAAATGGAGACAACACCATATACCCCAAACACCACATAACGTGAATTTGTTTGTTTGTTGTTGCTTTTTTTTTAATTTCTCGCATATATTTTCACAGGATATCGCAGTCAACATCAGCATTTCTTCAGCTGCTGTTGATGTCTTGGCAAATCTTACGTTCAGTAGTTTGCCATTGCTTTCTGAACGACCGGCTCACATACCTCCGTAAGTAACCAGTGTGACGCGATCTGCTGCCAAATATCGCGCAGCTATGTTTCGTACGCGGAAATACGGGATTACGAACAACGTCCTTAACACCAGAGCACCTTTAGTTTACACTTATCAATTTAATAAGATCAGAAGTATAATCTTGAATTAGTTGTAACGTCTACATTGTAATGAGATATTGTAACAGATATGAGTCTATTTCTCAATTACTGAGATTATTCATATATATATATGTCACAATCTCACGCAACCTTGTATGTCCAAACTTCGAATTTCGTCACGTGTTCAGACTAACCCAATATGTCTATTTGCTCTAAAGTTTTAATGGGGGTATCGATCGACATCGAGAGAGGAGGCTATTACCGGAATTCGTGTCGTTTACAGAACATTATTTGTGCAAATCTGATTAGGATTTGGCTTGTCGGGATGGGAGGGTTGGGGGGAGGGGGGAAGTATTTTGACGTTTATTCAAGCCAAGTTTCTTGGAATTTAAATTTATTTACAGACAAAAATTATAAAGGCTCCCATACCAATTCGGTAAAACCCAGCGCAACGCAATCTGCTGTCAAATCGCGCGCAGATGTGTTTCGAACGCCGGTAAGCGGGATTACGAACCGCGTTGATAACACCTTCGCCACGGAGACCGGCTTAGTGTCGATTAGAGACTACTTATCAAACAAACCTGCTCTGGACTTTAGTATAAAAGAAAAACTACTTATCAACAAATGTGATGGACTTTAGCGTCAAAAGAGACCATTTATCTCAAATGTGATAGACTTTAGTGTCATATAGAGACCATTTATAACAATTAGCAAAAAGAAGACAGATTATGTCACAAGGTGCACAGGGGGTACCATCAATCTTTACTGACGACGCCGAACTAGAGATGGTAGACCAGTGTTTCCCAACCTTTTTTGTGCTGTGCCCCACCCAAACCTTTCTAAAATTGTTATGCCCCCCCCCCCCCAACATATACATTATTTTTAATATTCAAAAATTGAAATGTTCACTGAAGAAACTTGAATGATAGGTTTTAGGAAGAAATCACTAGGAAATTATTGAGCAAATACAGTAAGTAAATTTTCAAAACATATAATGGAGAACTACGATATACAAAACACTGATTAGACCAGTTGTGCTGTATGGCTCTGAAACCTGGAGTACAACTAAAGGAGACGAAGCCTTGTTACAAACCTTTGAGAACAAAGTCTAAAGACGCATCTTTGGGCCCATTAGGGATACACAAAGTGGAGAGTGGAAAAGAAGAAGCAACAAAGACATTTATGATCTGTTTAAGTCCCCGCTAATCACTGGTATCATGAAGGCTAATAGATTGCAATGGCTGGGACATATAGAAAGAATGGAAGATAATAGGGAAACAACTCTCGCTTACACTCAAGAAATAAATGACCGTAGACCCCGAGGTAGACCAAGAAGACGGTGAAAAGATACTATACATACAGACCTACAAGCACTTGGAATCAGCAACTGGCAAGAGAAGGTCAACCAGAGAGACGAATGGAGACGGCTTGTATCTGCAGCAAAGAACCTCAATGGCTCGGAATGCTGAAGAAGAAGAAGATAATGGAGAACTGCAATTCAAGTACACACTAATCTTAATGAAAGATTTTTCTGTATTATTTTAATTATTAGTAATTATTTATTATTTAAATTTAGTGAGATCCTTGCACTTGATGCTTGCTGCAAAGAGATTTTATTTCAGATTTCTATGTAGTTAACTTCAGTCTCAAGTCTCCCCGTTTTGTTATATCCTGCCGATTTCTTCCATTTTCGTATTGCCCCCCTTAACAATCGAATTTCCCCCCCTGTGGGGCGTGGGCCCCACGTTGGGAAACACTGTGGTAGACCATTTTAGATATCTAGGATCAGTGGTAAATAGCAAATTATCCCTAGATCAGGAAATCAACATCCGGATTGGTAAGGTAGCAACAACAATGAACAGGTTAGGAAAAAGAGTCTTTGAGAACAGGAAGCTTACTGCCAAAACAAAAGTCCTTGTCTATCAAGCCTGAGTCCTTAGTACTCTTCTTTATGGCAGTGAAACCTGGACAACTTACTCACACCAAGAGAAACGTTTAAACAGCTTTCATATGCGGTGTCTGCGAAGAATTCTTGGTATTAAGTGGGAAGACAAAATCACAAATACTGAAGTATTGGACAGAGCAGGTTGTGTGACGGTATATTCCATGCTCAGTCTTCGTAGTCTTAGATGGATAGGACATTTTAGGAGGATGGATGATGGTAGAATACCAAAGGACATCTTTTTTTGGTGAATTACAGATGGGTAAGAGATCTCAGGGTCGACCTCTACTACGATAAAAAGATGTGTATAAACGGGACATGATTGATACAGGCATTGATAATGCACATTGGGAGCAAGTCGCCGCTGAACGTGTTGCATGGAGGGCAAACATCAGAAATGGAATAAAGACAAAGGAGAAAATTATTGCAGATAAGTCACACACCGAGCGTTTAGACGTAAGATGGTGCATGATGGTGGAAATGACCACGTGTTCACACGCACCCACTGTGAACGAACATTTACAGCGCGAATTGGCCTTTTCAGTCACATTCGCTGCCGCCTTGTGTAAAAGTTGTTATGCCTTTTTGAAGCACAAACTATCGTCTGTCAAGATGGCAAGGTGCCAATGAATGATGAGAGACCACTTATCAACAAATGTGATAGACTTTAGTGTCAAATAGGGACCACTTATCAACAAATGTGATGGACTTTAGTGTCAAATAGGGACCACTTATCAACAAATGTGATGGACTTTAGTGTCAAATAGGGACCACTTATCAACAAATGTGATGGACTTTAGTGTCAAATTGTCAAAAAGCCCACACGGAATTATCAGGTTGTGCACTATAAGTGATAGGTCGTGTGTTTGTGTTTTTGTCGTTGTTTGTCGTCAGCTATCTGTGTTGTCATTGACAAAGATTCTTAGAATCGAAACGTCTGTGTGTCGTATTGTATGCGTTCGTGTGTATTTTATCTTATTTTATTATTCATTTTTATATTTATTGAGTGCTTTCTGATTTCGGATTTTTCACCTGTATTTCGCGACACGTGGATCTCCTTGTAAGGTATGTGCAACGTTTGTTAATGTTTAGTTCGTTTTTTCTCACAGGAATTTAAAATACCTCTTTGTTTCCATTTCATATTGTTATATCCTGCTGCAGCCGCTGCTTTTTCTCTCTATTCCATATCATTTAGTGTCAAATAGGGACCACTTATCAACAAATGTGATGGACTTTAGTGTCAAATAGGGACAACTTTATCAACAAATGTGATGAATTTTAGTGTCAAATAGGGACAACTTTATCAACAAATGTGATGGACTTTAATGTCAAATAGGGACAACTTATCAACAAATGTAATGGACTTTAGTGTCAAATAGGGACCACTTATCAACAAATGTGATGGACTTTAGTGTCAAATAGGGACCACTTATCAAAAAATGTGATGGACTTTAGTGTTAAATAGGGACAACTTTGTCAACAAATGTGATGGGCTTTAGTGTCAAATAGAGACCAATTACACAACTTTATACACACTTATTATTGTTTTGTCATTTTCTTGGCCAAACATTTTATACCTGATTTTACATAAATGAGGCCTGCTAAATCAAAATATCACATTTTTTTTGTCTGTAGCAGCTCTAGTTTTTGAGATACGGGCCTTTGTGTATTTAATTAATATCATTATATATATATATATTTTCCCACCATTAATCCCCTTTATATTGACAACACAAAAATAACAGTTATCAGTTCATGGGCTCTCTCCAAACTATTAGAATTCCAAATGTTGTAAGGGATCAGATAGCAATAGTCCCCCCCCCCCCCCCAGAGCTTATATAGAAAATTATATATATATATATAATTTTCTATATAAGCTCGGGGGGGGGGGGGGACTATTGCTATCTGATCCCTTACAACATTTGGAATTCTAATAGTTTGGAGAGAGCCCAGGAACTGATAACTGTTATTTTTGTGTTGTCAATATAAAGGGGATTAATGGGGGGAAAATCACCCAAAACATGGACAAATCCATATTTAGATGCTGCTAGGCGACCTGTTCCATACGGAGATGTCATACCAATTTCAACTTTCAGTCAGATTTAGGATTCACTGCTAGAAGATGAAACATTGGTGGTATGTTGGACAACAAGTAACAGTGATAGTGATTTCGAAGATGATTTTCCAGCAGCTCAACGCTCGGAACAACCTGAACTGACTGGTCAAATCCGAGATCTATATCTCTGTGATGAATCTTCAGAACCTTTGGCTTCACGATTGAAAAAAAAAAAAAAAAAAACAATTACTGACTGCTGAAACACAGGTGTCAAAGACTTAGGAGACAGCTCTAAGCTAAGAAGAGCTGAAATAGAGCGTAGGAATAGGGCAAGTGACGTAATAGGATAGGAGACCAGACAGGAGAGACACTATCGCTATAAATAGCGGTAACGGGACACCCTTGTGTCAACAAGAAGGGCAACCAGTGCAGGTGAGCGGAGTTGCCCAACAGACTGGGAAACCGGGTGCACGAGGAAGGACCGAGTAACTCTGGTCAGCACAACCCAGGGCCCAGCACGTAAACCAACGAACGCACGCTGAGCTAATTGCTGGTGGCTGAACACACCACGCTCAGCGAGCTCAGACAGACATCAGACGGCGTAGAGATCAGACGTGTATCCGCTAGGGATACTTTGTGGTTATTAAAGGACAGTATTATAGTTATAATAGTCTATCTTAGCTTCAATAGTTATAATGTGTACATCATCTCCTCATTCCATCTTATCGTCATCACATTCTATGTTCAATACCGTTATGGTATTCCGCTCATGGAGCTATTGTTGATCAGCTCCGAATAAACATGTATTTTATTGCAAATGATACGAGTTGTCACTTCGTTTAGTGTAAAAGAAGGGAATCCTTGTACGCCTGTCGCAAGTGAGTTGCTGACAGGCAGGATACCAATTGGTGTCAGAAGTGCTTGAATCACCGCTCATTACCAGGTAGACACCATCTGACACCAGAATATAAATTGGTGTCAGAACTACCTGAACCACCACTCATTACCAGTTGGACACCATCTGACACCAGGATACAATTTGTGTCAGAAGTCCCTGAACTACCACTCACTACCAATTATCATTAAGATACCATTTTGTGAAATGTTTATTTGAACCACCTCAAAATGTGTGCTATTAATTAAAATAACCAAGTAATGTGCTATTTTCGGAAATTCTACAGCATATTATGAAGATGTTACCTATGTAAATTATTGTGTATGAAAATTCATGAAACATTAACAGTGATTGTGTACGAATTGTAAAATTAATCAGGTTTATCACTATCAGAATGTCAACATCCATCACAATCACGTTAGTATTTGAGAAAAAACAAAATTTTTTCGCACAACAGTAGGAGATTAGAGGCTAGGCTAAAGTTATACAACGTAGCTCATTCAGGGGAATTAGAAAGTGAAGACAAGACGACATTAACATTCATTTAGACTATCATACATTCATATCATCTACATTAATCATTATCATTTATATCACATTTGATGTTTACCGTCCTCGAAACTGTGATATGTCAATTAACACCATGTATTGCACATTACATGCTTGTTGCTAACATGTTGATGTTCGATTAAACAGAAACATCAGTTATCAAAACAAGTTGATCAAGCGTGTGTACGGAAAACAGCGGCAGAACATCCTGAGTGCCGTATTTTGCTGCAAGATTAGATGAGTATATTTTTCTCTAATTTATATGCACCCTTAACAAACGCATCCTTTTTTCAGCAAAAGGTTGTAAATATTTAATACATAACAACTGTGAAATTGTGTTGAAAAATATACTGTCATCAATTATCAGAAAACATAAAGCCTTACAATGTCATCATTACATGACTTCATCCAGGCTGGCAAAGAACTAGAATATACTGGAGAAAAACTGGAGAAATGGGCAAACGAAAGATACAGAGAAGAGATGGAGAGAAAAGCTGCTCTAGAGAGAGACCAAAGAGCAATAGAAAGACAACATCAAAAGGAGATGAAGGAGTTGGAAGAAAACACTAAACAAAAGGAATTGGAACTAAAACAGAAGCAGTTAGATTTAGACCATGCCACCAAACAAACAGAATTAGAAATAAAACAAAAACAGATACAGTTAGAAGAAACAAATAAACAGAAGGAATTAGAAATAAAACAGAAGCAGATAGAAATGGACGATGCCATAAGACAGAAGCAGATAGAAATGGAAGATGCCACCAAGCATAAACAACTAGAGGTAGAGTCACAAACGAAATTAAAGATGAAAGAAATGGAGATTGACTCTAACACCCAGATAGCTTCTACTAAATTGAAAAGTCAGGAAGAACAAAATAAATTCTCCAAATATAAAGGGTTAATCAAGCCCTTCAGTCAAGGCGATTCAATATCAGCTTGGACTGAGAATATAGAGTTCCAGCTTAGAACTAAGAAAATACCATTAAATGATTGGGCGATGATCTATATGAGAAATCTCAGTGGGGAGCCATTAAAGGTCATAGAATCTATACCATCAGAACTAAGAAGTAACTATCAGTACATTCATGATAGGATAATGCAGCACTTTCTTCTCGATGCTGCTGGATATCAGATCCAGTTTTCACAGATAAAGCCAAAAGCTACTGAAACGTTCCTAGATTACGTATCAAATGTCCAGAGTATATTTAAAAAATGGCTTAGAGCAGCGAAAGTGGGAAAGAACTTTGACAGATTGGAAGACTTAATGGTGATGGATAAAGTCATATCCACCGTTCCTACTCCTTTTGCTAAGTTCCTCCAACAGGCAGACATTGAATCCATAGAACAACTCGAAAAACGAGGGTCTGCTTATTTTTCTTCAAACAGGGACGTATTTAAAACATCCATGCATGATACTGAAATTACTGAGTTTGTCAAAAACATACCAAGCATGTCTTACAAGCAAAAAGACTATCAAAAGAAAGATAAACCGTATCAGAAGCCACCACAATGCGGTTACTGTAAATTATTTCATCCAAGTTACGCCATGTGTGATAAGAGTCCTTCTTATCCTGCTCATCTAGAAATGATGATGAAGAAGCAGGAGAACAAACGAAATTCTTACAAACGTGCTGTTAAATGCTTCTTTTATTCTAGTTATGGCCATTATAGTTCTAAGTGTTTGGGCAGGCAAAGAATGAAGGCACGTAATGCCGTACTCATCGATACGTCATCTGACGATGAAAGTATAATCGATTCTGATCTTGAAAATGTATTATCAACCAGTGAGTGTGAAAGTGTGAGTGCAGCTATTGATATATTAGACTTCAATAAATGTGACACATGCCACCAGTTTCAGGCAGACGGCAAACTTAAATGTGGGCATTGTATACCATGTTCCAACGAAGATGCCAATGCAGTTTTAGCCTCCAGAGGCAATTTAAAGTTCTACGATGCACTGGTAAACGAACAACCATGCCAATGTTTACTGGATAGCGGGAGTACTCTACTTGGCGTTAAAAGAGACCTAGTCAAGCCAGAAGATTACACGGGTGAGTTTGTCAAATGCCGCGCTTTCTCTGGAAACATAGAGAAATACCCGCTGGCTAAAGTACGCATAAACACCCCGTTCCTTTCAGGCACATTTACATGCGCAATCCTGCAAAATCCCTGTACGGATTTGATTTTAGGTTGTTTGCCATCATTAAAACAGTGTACTGATGAAGAAATAGTAGCCTGGAAACAAGCAAACACGGCTAATGCTGTAACAGGGTCAGATACTCAAACACATTACACTGACCTACAAAACGAAATGTTACAGTTGTTAACACCCACCGGTGCGAGTAACAGTGCCACTCGACAAGAATTTATCGAGGCACAACGCAACGATCAAACTACCACACCTTACTTTAAATTGTTAGGTGAGCGAGCGAAAGTTACTAAGAATGCATCATGGTATTTTAAAGTACATAACGGAATTCTCATGCGTTATTATACAACAAATAACCATGAAATTCAGCAAACGGTGTTAACTGTAAAACACCGACAAACTGTGCTAAACATTGCACATGAGTCACCGTTTGCTGGACATTTAGCCTACGACAAAACGAGAGCCAGAATTTTGGGAAACTTTTACTGGCCTAAATTTTGTAACGACATTAATATGTTCTGTAGATCATGTACTATATGTCAACATTTAGTAAGAAAGGGAAAGCATGCGACAGCCGAGGTTCAGCGTTCTATTTTGGCTTCTAGACCATTCGAAAGTGTAGCGGTAGATATTGTTGGACCCCTGAATCAGGTGTCGAACAAAGGAAACCGTTTTATACTTACACTCGTACAAGGTGGATCGAAGCAGTACTACTAAAATACATTACCTCCAAAGATGTGGCAAATGTGTTTCTACATCTATTTTGTCGATTTGGTTTTCCTCGAACCATTTTGAGCGACCGAGGAACCCAATTTATTTCGGCTGCTATGCAAGCCCTAACAAAATTGCTAGGAATAGAGCAGCACTTCTGTAGCCCGTATCACCCTGCGAGTAACGGGATTATAGAAAAAATTAACGGGGATCTAAAACACATGCTGGCTAAAGTAACAGCAGAGAACCCATCTGATTGGGAAACTCTACTACCAGCAGTGCTATTTGCCCATCGAGAAATTCCGCACTCGAGTACGGGTTTCTCACCTTTCGAGCTAGTTTATGGGGCGATCCCTCGTGGACCCCTAACAATCTACCATCAGCTAATCACTGGCTCAGTACAGAATCCAACAGCAGTAACACCATATGAGATGGTAACAGAGACACGGGATAAAATCATGAAAGCGTGTCTAATAGCAAAATCATCTTTGGAGAGTAAAGGTCAGATGTACCCCGCTTATGCAAACAAGGGTGCCAAAACCCTCCACCTTGAACCTAATCAAAAAGTACTACTTTTACTACCAGATAAACGTAATTTGTTACTAACATCATGGCAAGGGCCATGCAACGTCGAACGAAAGATATCAGATGTCGACTATGAAATATCGATAAAGGGAAAATTAAAGATATTTCATATCAACATGCTGAAGCCTTATTTCTCAAGACACGAACTGAGGACAGACGAACAGAGTGCACCTACACCAGTTAACCGGACGACAGACGTACATAACACAACTACACTAGGTAGGGCGACAGATCATGACGACATCGCAAACACACCTAGCCAGGAAACAGTACACACAGATAGTACAACAACAGTACTTAATCAGACGGATGACGACGGAATAGAATTACCTGTCCCGACAGTCGACACGACAGGGACAATCGATAGCATACGTATAGAACCCAAACTGACAGACGAGCAACGACAACAACTGATAGAATTAGTAACTGAGTACAAGGACATCTTCTCCGACATCCCAGGTAAGACAGACAGAAAAGAACACGCTATAATTCTGACTGATAGCACACCTATCAAATGTAGACCTTATTCCATCCCATTGAGTTACAGGGAAAATCTCGATAAGGAATTGTTAAATTTAGAGTCGAGTGGAATACTTCAGAAATCTCAGTCAGCGTATTCTTTTCCAATAGTTCTAGTCAGAAAAAAGGACGCGACTATCCGCCTCTGCATCGATTATAGGCGCTTAAACAACGTGACCAGGGTCGACGCTGACCCTATCCCATCTTGTGACGACCTAATCCTTGATATGTCAACATCACGTATCTTCTCAAAACTGGATCTCACAATAGGTTATTGGCAGGTCCCGGTGGAATATTCCTCCATTCCTTTGACAGCTTTCTCAACACCTCTAGGCCTGTACGAGTGGCGCTTTCTTCCTTTCGGTCTTCGGAATGCACCAGCCACTTTTGTCAGACTCACTAGGAATCTTCTCCACGGAGTGACCAATACTTCTACCTATATTGATGACATTTGCATCCATACAGCAGACTGGACAACACATCTACTGAAACTGCGACATGTCTTCCACAGATTGCGATTATTTCATCTGACAGTGAAACCCACCAAAGTGGAATTGGGAATGGAAGAAATTGATTTTTTGGGCCATACAATCACCAGAGGCCAATAAAGAACTGATGATAAAATCGTGACCAAGATCCTCAATCTAATTATGCCTACGACCAAGAAACAGGTCCGTAGCTGACTTGGTCTTGTCAACTATTACAGCAAATTTATATCCAATTTGGCTGAAATTACCAGTGTTTTTTCTAATGTGTTAAAAGCATCTGTAAAACTTAATGTACAGGATGCAGAGTTAATCGGTGCGTTATCAAAATTGAAACATTTATTTAGCTTTCAACCTATCTTGCGTTTGCCTAATGTCAATCTTACGTATTATCTCCGTACAGACGCAAGCTCCATTTCCATTTCTGGAGTCCTGGGCCAGTTTTATGAAGGCAAGTTTCACCCAATAATGTACGTGAGTCGCAAGATCAGCCCGGCTGAAAGAAGATATTCAACATCAGAATTAGAAGCTTTAAGCGTGATATATTGTGTAAGAAAACTTCATCGCTTCCTGGCGGGTACAGAGTTTGTTATCGAGACCGATAATTCGCCTCTGACGGTCATGCAAACAGGTGTTCATAAGAACAATAGGATCTACAGATGGTCCTTGATTTTGCAAAATTATGCCTTCACGATTAAACATTTGTAGGGAAGTTTAAACTCTCTAGCTGACACTTTGAGCAGAACTTCTCACATTGAAATAGCTGAAATACGAGAAGAGAGCGACCTTACATCACCAGAGACATTGACACTGTAATTACTTAGTGCCCTATGTGGTGATCGTGAAACACTAAAGTGCGGTACCATCGCCAATCGCTTACATGTATTTAATATAAACTGTGTCAGCATTAGTGGAATGAACAGACGCATTTGTGAATTGTCTTCACCACTACCACTTATACCACCCTTTAATGGACCGAAATTTGAGACTTGAACCTATACCAACCAGTAGCATACCCTTAGTATGAACTTTACCCAGGACAAGAGCGTAAATCAGACTTTGTCTACCTGAATGTTGTTTCGAGGACATTCTACAGAGGACACAGCTCGAACATCACACCTAAATGTAATTAGTTAGTGTAGTTAGTTAACACTTATTTGTGATATGTACATAACATGTTGTTTATAAACAGTCGCGTATAACTTCATATTTTGTGGAAATATTAAAATTAGTTCTATAGATTTAACATATAACTTTATTTAGGACATTTCATAGTTATAATTTACCTATAGTTAGTTAAGAACTTGGTTAAGGTAACATCCACATCATATTACTTTAATTTATCACCATTTAAACTTGTTTAGTAGACAAGTTAATTAAAACATCGCTTACAAATTAACCCGATCATTTAATAATTTATATCATTTTAGGCATTAATACACTTTAAGGTAAATAACCCATTTTTCTTAAATGAAATTAATTAGTTAGATTATTTCCCTTAGATAAATTTAGAACAGTACACCAACTCATAATAGATTAGTTAGAGCAGTCATTATTATAGGATTGGTAGCGAACAATCCGTGTCAATCATGTATATTCTTGTATATATTAACAAGTGCATAGACATAGCACAGTCATGTGGCTTGAATACGCATGTAAATTCAGCCAGTTGTTTAATGTACATAATTTTGGTTCGACCATGCAATATTTCTTGAACCATATTCTAATGACGGCCTATATTTTAAAACCACTTTTTGAATGAAGGGTGAATGAAAGATGTGTGAATGGTACAGAGAGAAGAACGAACGATGCGTGAATGATAGAGACAGAACGGGTGAAATTAAGAGAGTCAGAGAGATATTGCGGTAATTTTTTCACCGCACAAAATGACTTGTTGTGACTTGTCTGCGTCAACCTGTGTAATCAATGTATTGTCATTTTATAAGTGTGTAGTTGCCATACTTTAGTGGAAAACATAGGGAACATATTTTTAGCGTCATAAAACGGCACTGTAGACATAAATTAGCATAACACACTCGTTTGTGACTACAGTAAACCACTTTACGGAGCTCGAAATACTATATACACGTATATTAGAAACGCATACACATGTCAGTAAGTTAAATACACTTTAGTGAAGTAGAGAACACACAACCAACCAGAAAAACAAACACCTAAACTTGCATACATCATTGTTTTCAAAGAACCATAACTACTCCAACAGGGGAAACAATAATATCTCTAAGGCCTTAGTGTAACACTCAAATATTTCTTCACAAGCGGGAGCTAAAAGGTGAAGAGTGGCACATTAAACATGCATACGAGTTGGGGCTTATTATATGGGAGCATGAACATTTATTGTCCATGTTTTGCACTCATAATAGAGGCAAGTTGTTAGGAATTGTTAATTTTGGACTATCTGAGGACAGGCCATTTGGGCATCGGTTCCGGACCTCACAATTCTCATAATAGTATAGCCAACTGTACTAGTGTATGGAGCTACTCAATCAACCGAGTGAAGTGATACAACAGTGTGACAAAGGAGAGGAGAGATCGTGTCCTATCCCCATAAAAGAAGTACAGTACTCGCAAAGTCTTTGACAAAATTAGACAGCAAATTTTTGTAAGATTACTTGTGTTAACCCCACAACTTAAAAGTTTGTAACACAACAGGGGAGGATGGAGAGCCTGTCAAAGACTTAGGAGACAGCTCTAAGCTAAGAAGACCTGAAATAGAGCGTAGGAATAGGGCAAGTGACGTAATAAGATAGGAGACCAGACAGGAGAGACACTATCGCTATAAATAGCGATAACGGGACACCCCTGTGTCAACAAGAAGGGCAACCAGTGCAGGTGAGCGGAGTTGCCCAACAGACTGGGAAACCGGGTGCACGAGGAAGGACCGAGTAACTCTGGTCAGCACAACCCAGGGCCCAGCACGTAAACCAACGAACGCACGCTGAGCTAATTGCTGGTGGCTGAACACACCACGCTCAGCGAGCTCAGACAGACATCAGACGGCGTAGAGATCAGACGTGTATCCGCTAGGGATACTTTGTGGTTATTAAAGGACAGTATTATAGTTATAATAGTCTATCTTAGCTTCAATAGTTATAATGTGTACATCATCTCCTCATTCCATCTTATCGTCATCACATTCTATGTTCAATACCGTTATGGTATTCCGCTCATGGAGCTATTGTTGATCAGCTCCGAATAAACATGTATTTTATTGCAAATGATACGAGTTGTCACTTCGTTTAGTGTAAAAGAAGGGAATCCTTGTACGCCTGTCGCAAGTGAGTTGCTGACAACAGGTTACGTTTTATCGCAGCAGAGAGCAAGGTTCTCTTCCATTCTTCTGTGAAGAAAACAACCTTATGTTTTGTACTAATGTAGGAGGTCTTGTAAAGGAAATGGTTATACACTAGATGAGTGGCGACTTTTTATTCATCATCATCATCATCATCATCATCATCATCATCATCATCATCATCATCATCATCATCATCATCATCATCATCATCATCTTCCACTTCTGCCGTAAAGTGGCGTGGGGAGGAATAATTTGAGCTCCAGCGCCAGGTGGGCGGCACTTGATAGTGTCATTCCGTGTGATTGTACAATGTCTTTGATGTCGTCAATACATTTTCTTCTTGGACGTCCTCTTGGTCTCGTCACAGATGATCTTTGATGTAAGGCCAGTGATGGTAGTTGCTGGTGTTGCATTCTAACGACATGGCCAAACCACTTGATCTTTGTCTTTCAATATATGTGACCTAAGGTGTTGATCTCACTGTCTGTCTAATAACAGCATTTCTTACTCGGTCTCGGATTGTTAAGTTGGCAGCTCTCCTCAGGCATCTCATCTCGCAGGTGTTGATTTTGCGAAAGTGTGATTTTGATAAAGTCCACGTTTGAGATTGGTAGCATAGGGTTGGTGTGAATATGATGTTTATTATCTGTCGTTTTGCGGACATGGGTATATTTGGATGTTTCAGAAAGGGTGATTGTTGATATGTAAGTGCACTAGCATTTTGACATCTTATTTCGATTTCTCTGCCCAATCTGCCATCTAAAAGAAATTTGAAAGGGGTTCTCTTAAACAATGTTATCAAATATGGCTTAATTTTAATTGCCCATTCTACTACAATGAAGGAGGAGAATGCTACAATAAGCACAGTTCTGAAATAAAAATGAAGTATTTAGAACATAACTAGATGGTTGGTTTGTGTAGATCTTAAAATGAAGAATTTCTTGCTTGGACATCAAAGGATGCTGTATATCTTTGTGGGATAGCAGGGCAAGGAGAAATATTGGTCGTTGAGAGATTAATTTAAAGTTGGAGAATAAAATATTGTCAACAAGCCTCTCGTTGATCGAAAACTAGAAAGAGTTATTCTGTCCATCCATCATGTGACATGCCGGTAAGCGTGGGCGGTCATGTTCTGCCATCTCACTCGATCACCAAAGTCGTGGATCAGCTCCGTATCTGTCTCGACCATGCCACAAGGCCAAGCCATCCAGGTACTTGCTTCTAAGTCTTTCCCTTGGTCTGTTCCCCTCGATCTTACCAGTTGTCGCCAAGTTCTCCAAATCATTTCTTCTCATAACATGCCCAAAATATTGTGACTGTCTACGTCTAATGTCTCTATCATTTGTTTCTTGAAGGACTTGTTCATTGGTCTTTCTGGCTGTCCATGGTATTCTTTGCATTTTCCTCAGAAACCTCATTTCTACAGCCATCAGATGTTTTTCAGCCTGACTGCTAATTGTCCAAGCTTCACATCCATATAAAAGTACAGGTTCTATGTAGCATCTCAACACTCTTTTTCTCGTTTCAGTTGACATCTTTTTATTGGTCAGTATGTTTTTCATCTTGCTAAAGGCTACTTTTGCCATGGCGATTCTTGTTCTAATCTCTTAAAGGCATCTCCCTTCAGATGTTATTACTGTTCCGAGATATTCACTTGTTGAAGAATATTCCCATTTACTTGTATATTACATTATGGTGTTTCGTTCTTCCTAGTGACGACCATAATCTGTGTCGTTTTACAATTTAATTCTAACCCTAGTTGTTCACTGTGTGTAACAACCGCATCTACTAAATTTTGCAGGTCCTGTTCATTGTCTGCAATCAAGACTGTATCATCTGCATATCTAATGTTATTGATGCATCGTCCCTCAATGTTGATTCCTTCCATATCTTCAATATTTCTAAAAATTCTTACACTGTACAGGGAAAACAAATCTGGAGACATTACACATCCCTGTCTCACACCTCTCTGAATAGGCTGATATTGGCTTACTTCATTTTCAACTCTTATGGCAACTTGTTGTTTCCAATACATGTTTTTTACAAGTCTAAGATCTTTTCCATCAATTTGTAGATCTTCAAGCATCCTTATTGCCAGATAGCGATCACTGAAACACAGTATGCAGAGAAAGATTAAAGGGATTTGTCCTAAGCTTGCACCAAAGTGTATGTTGTTTGTCCATCAAGAATGATGATGACCATTCATTTCATCCAGTGAGGTTGAAGGTATGGAGCCGTGGGTTCTAAGATGGCTGATAAGGCCTATTTTGGCTCGAAATGTTCTTTGACAATGTGGGCAAAGAATGCTTGACGTTTCTGGAGGAGGATTTCCTGCAGTGGTTTTTCTGTCCTGCCTTTTCTTCACAGCTCTTGCAGTCTTGGTTGCCTCACATATGACTGCACCCTTGCGTAATGATGCACGCCACGAATTTCGGTCTCTGGCTGCAGCCTCCCATGTGTCATGATGAATTCCAAAAGCATTCAGTGAGATTTTCAGAGTGTCTTTAAAGCGTTTCCTCTGGCCACCTTGGGACCGTTTACCACAACACAGTTCGCTGTAAAAAATTCGTTTAGGGAGCCTGTGATCTGGCATGCGAGTCAAGTGACCAGCCCAGCGAATCTGATTCTTCATCAGTAGAGTGTGGATACTGGGCATGGACGCTCTTTCTATGACTTCAGTGTCTGGAATCGTGTCTTGCCATTTAATCTTTAGTAGCTTCCTTAGGCAGACTGTGTGGAAGTGGTTTAATTTCCTAGCGTGTCGCTGATAAACAGTCAGGTTTCACAAGCATATAGCAGTGTGGATAATACAATTACTTTGTAGACTTTTAGCTTTGTTTGCAGGCTTATTCCAGTTATGTCCCATACATTCTTGTACAGTCTGCCAAAGGCTGCACTGGCCTTGGAGATTCTTGCATTTACTTTGTCATCAATTGTGGCAGCTTGTGACACAGTGCTGCCAAGATAGGTGAATTTGTCCACAACACTTAGTCTATGATCATTCACTTTGATATTCGGCACAGTGTGACTATTCCCTAGAGCTGGCTGGTACATAACTACAGTCTTCTCCAAGTTGATATTGAGCCCAAAGTTGGCACAGGCATGTGAGAAAGCTGAAACATTATGTTGCATGTCCGCCTCTGAGTTGGCGTATAGAGCGCAATCATCAGCAAACAGGAGCTCTCTGACGGTGTCGCTGTTAATTTTGGTTTTAGCTTTCAACCTTCTGAGATTGAATAACTTTCCATCCATACGGTAGTTGATGTCTATTCCAATGTTGTCGTTCTCGAAGGCATTCATCAACATGGCTGAAAACATGAGGCTGAACAGTGTTGGTGCCAGGACACATCCTTGCTTCACTCCATTGGTGACAGGAAAGAGTTCAGACAGTTCACCATTTTCCTGTACTCTTGCCTGCATACCATCATGAAATAGCCGCACTATTTGGACAAACTTTCGTGGACAGCCATATTTTGCCATGATCTTTCACAGTCCTTCTCTGCTGAATGTATCAAAAGCCTTGGTAAGGTCAATGAAAGTGGAGAAAATTTCGCAGTTCTGTTCCTGACATTTCTCTTGCAGCTGCCTTGCAGCGAAAATCATGTCCACAGTTCCACGTTCTTTTCTGAAGCTACATTGACTCTCAGGAAGAAGACCTTGATCGAGAGGGGCCATGAGGCGATTGAGAAGAATTCTGGCGAGTATCTTCCCTGTAATTGAAAGCAAGGAGATGCCTCGGTGGTTGTCACAGGATTGTCGGTTTCCTTTAAGTTTGTAACGGTGGACTATTGACGCGTCCTTGAAATCTTGTGGCATGGTCTCGTTCACCCATATGTTTGTAAAGACTTGGTGAAGCTGCTCTGTTAGGACCGGCCCACCTGCCTTGTATATCTCTGCTTGGATGGAGTCAGGACCAGGTACCTTGCCGCTGGACAGTTGCTGTATGGCTTTGTTTACTTCCACTATGGTTGGCAGGTCATCAAGTGTCTCATTGGTGGGAACTTGAGGAAGGCAGTTGATGGTTTCATCATCGAAGAAGGAAGTTGCATTTAGGATGTTGCTGAAATGCTCTGCCCAGCGTTGAAGTATTTCTTTCTTATCGGTGACCAATGTTCCCCCATCTGCACTGAGGAGGGGAACTATGCCTGGTGATGTACGACCATAGACCGCTTTCAGTGAGTCATAGAAGTTTTTCATATCATGTCTGTCAGCAAAGCCCTGAATTTCATCAGCTTTGCTGCTCAGCCAGGATTCCCGCATGTACCCAAGTTTCTGCTGCACTATTCTCTGAATGTTCTTGAAGGCATCTTTTTTTTTATGTTGACTTTGGGTCATTCAAATGTGCCTTGAGGAGAAGATGTTTCTCGGCCAGCAATTGGTTGATGTCTTCGGAATTTTCATCAAACAAGTCTTTATGCTTTCGGGGGGCTAGACCCAGGATTTCCATGGCAGTGTTGTAAATTATGTCCTTTAGGGCTCTCCATTTTGTTTCTGTATCCTGTTTAGCTACAGCATTGGGCTTGAGGCGGTCTTCCAGCATATTTTCAAACGACTGCTGCATTTTCTTGCTGTTTAGGCGGGTGACATTTAGCTTTTTTTGCATTTTCACCCCTTGAGGACGCAGTTGTGGCCTGATGTGAATGTTTATTTTTGAGACAATGAGAAGATGGTCTGTCCAACATTTGGCACCACACATGGATTTTGTCACTCGAACGTCTTGTCTGTCACTCCTCCTGACGATGACATAGTCAATGAGGTGCCAGTGTTTTGAGCGAGGGTGCATCCACGATGTCCTATTTCTCATGGGGAGACGGAAAATTGTGTTCGTAATCAGGAGATCATGTTCGGCACATGTCTGAAGGAGGGGGAGTCCATTGCTGTTACAATTTCCGACTCCATGCTTTCCAATAATGCCACTCCAAGAGGTGGTGTCCGTGCCTACTCTGGCATTGAAATCCCCAAGGAGTATAAGTTTGTCTCCTTTGGGAACAGATGTTAATACATTGTTCAGGTCTTTATAGAATTTGTTCTTGACATCATCTTCGTTGATCATAGTTGGTGCGTAGACACTCACAATGGTTGCATGCTTCCTTCCATTCAGCAGGGGCAACTTAATGGTCATGAGTCTGTCGTTTATAGCCTTTGGAAATCCAGCTAATTTGCTGACCAGGGCCGACTTAATGGCAAATCCCACACCGGATTGGCGTCTTTCCTCGCTTTTCCTTCCACTCCAGAAACATGTGTAGCCGGCACCTATTTCACATATTTGGCCTTCTTCTGCAAGTCGTGTCTCGCTCAAGGCTGCAATGTCGATGTTGTACCTGCCCAGCTCTCTCCCAATCAGTGCTGTTCGTCTCTCTGGACCCCACGCGCCGTCTCTGTCAAGTAGGGTGCGTACATTCCAAGTTCCAATTGTTAAGGGAATATGGTTTACTCTTTTAGCTTTGCTTGTTTTATCTTTGTTTGTATGTCGACCGCAGTTAGGGTACCCACCAACCGCGGCTAGCTGGTTAGGTAGTGATGGAGCAGACAATGTTTAGGGCACCTTTTCTAACCCCTTCCTCATGCTATGGAGGTGAGCAGTGTGTTCCTATAGAGGACTGCTCAGTCGCTCAGGGGGCTGCCGAATCCCACTGCTGCTCCGGTCAGTAGAAGACGACCATATGGCCTGAGCCGCCTCTGTGCAGGTCTGCGTACCCACGCCTGCCGTTTCGCCGCTCGCCCATCGCCACAGGGCTTGTAGGTGATATATGACGTTGGATGAAGAATGACTTGCGTGATGACTTGGATTAAAGTGAGGAAGAGTTGCGCAATTCGTCGACCTCACTCTCTCGCCTGAGTCCATCTGAGTCCAGTGGTAAGACAAGTCGAGACGACTGGACACGAATACATGTGCAGTGGATGACCAGGGCGCTCTACGTGCCTTGCCGTGCTTATTACGTTCCACAACGCTTTGCAGGTAAACGCCGTCTTGTCCGTTGAATCAGGAATGATTTCTTCCGCGCAGTCTGCCGAATCCTGTCTTCACATGCTGGGTAGGCATACCCTAGTTTACCGCTTGGTTTGACACCAAATCGGCTACCCATGCCTGGTTTAGCCAGCCCCTCACAGCTGTTGCCCGGGGGGTGGTCGCTGTCGGATGCTGACAGCTACTAGGAGCCACAGGCACGAGCTGGGTGTCAGGCTTGGACCAGTGGGGGATGGGTCCTGAAAAGGACATGAGAGTCATCCTTACCAAAGGTGCTACCAATGCCTGACACCCCGTACCCCCCAAACCAAAGTGTATAGTGCACAAGGAAACTAAGGGAGATGAGATACGTCATACCGACCAAAAAAAATAACAACGGGATACGCTGTGGAGCCATCTTTACGACTGGTTGTGTTTTCATTTTGTGGAACCAAATTCAGGTATCAAGTGGATATTTTGGATGCATTGATACGATGATCTGCAAGTGGATGGCTGGAGGAAGCATCCGTTGAAAGAACTCATGGATCTCGGAACAGTGGACCAATACCTAGACGAATCGCTGACAAATACAACGGCAGGGATTTGAAATAAGGGAAATAGGCCGGACATAAGGGTGAATCGGACGGATGTAGATACAGAATGTGTGGATCTTATAAGTAGATGTTGTCCCTGCGTCAAGGGAGCTTCTATGATGCCACTTGAATATTATATCAGAATTCTAGAACACCCAAATTAAAAAGGTGTTAAACTGTTTCACCAAGCTGCGTGCTTTGTTTCATATTCACAAGTTAATTTGGTGAGTCTTTGCCATTTGTTACAATTAACGAGTCGAAGCTTCTGTGTAAATTCTGAATACACTAATTAGTTATGGCGCAGCACGCCGGGATTTACACTTGGGCACTTATCATGTCGACATGTCTCACTTTATCGAAAACCTGTGTGTAGTCACTAAAGCAAATGTGTAGATCTTTGTTTACTTCTATAGAACGTTCGATTACGGTTCTCAGTATATACACAGCATTTACTGTACCCTTGCCTTCTACAAACCCACATTGTTCTTCTCCTATTTCAAAAGAAGCTCTCCTGTCACCATTGCATGTAAAGCTTGGCTTGATGAAGCAATTCGGTAAGACAGTGAATAAAGATGGTACTTGTTTTAATTACTTATGCTGAAAGTTTTCGAAATTGAGCATAGAAAAACTTAGTGCTGGAATTTTTGATGGGCCTCAAATTAGGAAGTTAATAAACGATCCACATTTTATTGATTCGATGAACATAACATTGTCCACAGCCTGGTCATCATTTGTTTTAGTTGTTCAAAACTTTCTAGATAACTTTAAAGCAGATAATTATTATGAATTAGTTGAAAACATGCTGTCAAGTTTTTGTACGCTTGGATGCAACATGAGCATACAATTACACTACTTCCATAACTATGTACATGTTTTCAAGAGAATCTTGGTGACTTTAGTTAGGAGGAAGGTGAAAGAAAGATTTTACCAAGATATAAAAACAGTGGAAGAGAGATGCCAGGGACTTTGGGATGCCCACGTGATGGCAGATTACTGTTGGATCCTTAAGCATGATTAGGAATTCTTCGAAAAGAAGCGTTTGTGTGTTCATCACAGATAAAACATGCTAGTGATAAAGTTTTAATACATTTTGGTGTTTTATATGAAGGCAATAAATGCACAGTAACTACATATAATATGAATGCAAATTACAATCAAAATGCCACTGATGGTATCTAACTGTAGGTTGCGCATAACAATGGCCCTACTAAGAAGGTCATTCTTAACTATCTCAAAAACTAGACTTGACATTTTTAAAAAAATGTGATTACATTTTTGGAATCAGCAACACAAAATTACCCAAGAACAGCTATAAAATGTAAGGCACCAAAATGTCTGTAGACCAGTGTTATCAGCCAGATTTGATGGGGTAAAATCTCGAGTCCGAGTCCATTTTGAAAAAAAAAAATAAAAATTTCCACCATCGCTCAACTAGCCTCTGTGGCTTCAGTTATATTTGTATTGGTTCAAGGTGCGGGATAGGTTTGTCTGGTTTTCTGCGCCAGTGTTAGCTGGCTTATCGGGTTTGAAGAGTTTATACCTGTGACGTCAGCTGGAGGATTGACCGGCGTATTAACCTTTGTGTCCGTCTCCTCTAGCGGTTTCTTTCGTCAGTGTTGGCTCCTTGTACGTTTTGCGTGACTAGGTGCAGTAATTATAAGGACCTTTTATTTGGTCTTTGCCTCCTTTTTTGTGTATTATCATAAGAAGCTTTTTCTTCCTTGCGCCTTTTCTCTCTTTCGATTTTAAATTTGAGATGTTTTTGCCTGTCGAGTTCTACGTGCCGCTCGATGTATCCCTCCATTGTCAATGGTGAGTACCACGGCTCTAGGTTTTCTTTATAATACATATCTGGGCTATTTTCACAGGTCTGGCTGGATATTGTTTTCCCCTTGAATTTCTTGGACATCGTGGTTGGGCTGCTTGCTTTAGCTTGCTGTTTCTGACTGGTCATTTGTTGGTTTCATCTTGCGGAATCTCTGTGGTCTTTTGCGTGGCTTCTGCTGGTTTGGTTTGTAATAGTTCATTTTCAGCTTTTAGCAGTTCTCTCTCTGATTTGATGGTTTGTAGGATTTCTTCGTCCCCGTCTTTATCAGTCTCACGTGTTCCAACTCTTGCTTTGTGCTTTGCTGGATTTCCTTTATGTCAGCCAGCAGTTTTTCGTTGTCGCTAGTTTGTGTCGGTGCCTGAAGTAGCTTGACTTGTTTCTGTAGCTCGTCTATCTGGCCTTGCAGTTGAGATCTTTCAGCTTGTGAGATGCACATGGCTGTCTCGCACCTCCGCATTGCTTCCTTGTATGGTGTCTTTGTGGTGATGGCAATCTTTAAGACGTCTTTGTGTCTGTGTGGCTACGGACAGCCCATGTATCTTGCTCCATGCTTGCCAAGGCAGTTGGCGCATCTTCTCTTGTCATTGTGCTTTCGGAAGTCCCTGTCTTGATTTGCCAGCGGACATTCCTTGAATGAATAGTGTTCGGCGCAGTAGCGGCAGATTTCTGTCTTGCTGCGGCATGTTGTTCGGCTGTGGCCGATCCTCTGGCATCTTGAGCATTGAGTGATTCTCGGAATGAATCTTTCAGGCTGTTGTATTTTCTTGTTTATCGATACTTGGCTTGGCATCTCGCTGCCTTCTGCTGTCACCACCGTTAGAGTAGTCGGGATCTTAGAGTACGTCAAATCCTCTCCTCCTTCAAGATTCAGATATGAAAATTTTCCTGTTGTAACTGCTTCATGATTTGTTCATCTGTCAGCTCCACGTGGATACGCTTGACAACCAAACTGATCGTCTGTGAGTCGGTGTTTCCGACTCTGGTGTCTTTCTTCTCCTTCGTCTTAATAGTCTTGGCTCTTGTCTGTGATGAGTTGTCGTCGGTCTTTCTCGTGGTAGCTTCATTTGAGGTTACTGGCGGTTCTGGTTCCTTGATGCAGCTCGCAGGCAGGTTCTCTCCGTTTGTCTTCTTTAAGGTCTTGGCGGCTTCCACGCTTCCCATCTTGTGTGTCTGATGTCTTTTGGTGTTGGTCTTGTCACGTGCCATTTTCTTCCCCGTTTTAGGTTTCTTGAACAGTTTAGGTGACTTGTTCTCGATAGCGCTCCGCAGTAGCGAATGACCAAATCTCAATTGCAAACTGTTAATAAACTCAGTTACATACCACTTATAAGCGACATGTGATAAGATATGATGTTAGCTGTAGACCAGACTGGTTATAAACCACGTTTGATAGGTTTACAATAACTTACACTCATAGACCATTTTACCCTCGTTTGAAAGCCGTTAGAATGAACACCTACTGACCACTCACTAAGCATATTTTGATAGGCATTACTGTCAGTTATACAACACTAATCAGTCAAATTTGGCGGCTTTAGTGTCAGTTACGTCAAACTTGTAAGTCAAGTTTGCTGGGCCTTAGTGACTGCTACAAACCATTTAAAATTAGAAATGTGGCGTCAATTTCTGATTCCAGGAGACCAGACATGGATCAAGGCATGGATTTGTACAAGATAAACAGTCCCTGATTTTAAACTATCTTACCTCTTAAGAGCTTATGAGCCCGTATTTGGGGTTTCCGTTATATGTGTCAGTAGGATTTGCACAGCTGGGTCAGAATGAATGCGCTAAGGATTTTTTGTAACATTGTAAATCTCTCTCTCTCTCTCTCTCTCTCTCTCTCTCTCTCTCTCTCTCTCTCTCTCTCTCTCTCTCTCTCTCTCTCTCTCCCTCTCTCTCTCTCTCTCTTAGTCCATTTCTTCCTCCCTCTGTGTGTGTGCGCGCGTGTGCGTGTGTGTTTACGTGTGTGCGTGGGCGTGTATGTGTTTGAGAAGCCTTCACAAAAGTAGCTTTTTGCAAGACTGAAAACCCCAATAAAAAGTTATAGTGTGATAATGGGTATTGCAGTGCTATATTGAACCTCTGCTGATATATACACGTTAAACATAGGCAATCTGCATATACACCAAGAAACATCTAATAGAATGAAATGTGGTTTATAGAGAGAATGCAAAGAATACACAGATGAGGCAGTAATAAAAGAAACAAATGAAAACCGTAAACTGATATTTTTGTTAATGTTACGTAGACAGTCAAGCATTTTTGGACAGTTGAAGAGGAGACTCAAACTTAAACATTTAGTGACACCTGTCTTAACTGATGAGGACAAAGCAAGGAGAACGCAATGACATAACTACCCGGATGTTCTGGTAATATATCACAATCTCGACAACAAAAGAGACCGAGTCCAAGGCTGGTGATCTTGTGAGAAGGCAAATCATGACCGCCCACACTTGTTGGTATGTTATATGATGATGATGATGATGATGATGATGATGATGATGATGATTATGATGATGATGATGATGATGATGATGATGATGAGGATGATGATGAGGATGATGATGATAAATTGGAAGCCTGTAATTGGCATGCCCTGATTATACTGTTTTAATTGTTTGCAATACGCCTACGCATTACCCATTTTCATTAACATAATCATCATCATCATCATCATCATTATCATCATCATCATTATCATCAAGTCACGTGTCTTGTATTGAACGTTACCACACAACAGTTTGTGGACATTTCTCTCTATCATAAGCCAGATGTCTGCCTCTGTTGTTGTCATCATCTATCTGTTATCTGAATGTTTCGGGATTTGGGTTTTAAAGATTGAGCACAACCCACTACATGCAACGTTTATCGTATTCCGGTACGAACCCTGGATTTCCAATCTGACGTGGACAAGGCCCAAGGTTCATCCGGAATCTGATCAACATTGCCAGCAAAGGTTGTGCTCAATCTTTACATGTATGTTATTTATCACATCTTGAATTAATTTATTCGTTGGTTTTTTCTCTTCGCTTCACCGTTACCCATCCACCTTCATTATCTTTGTAAGACATTCATTCATGTTTTGTAGATTCCAAAAGTTTCATTTTTCACATATGTAATAATTGTCTTAATAACTAATCTGTCGATACTGAGGTCCTGTTGGCTTGATCTGTTTCTTCTATTTATCATGCAAAGAATTCGTAAATCTCCTCTGCAATACATATAATCATGAGTGTTTATGTGCTAACTACTACTACTACTACTACTACTACTACTACTACTACTACTACTACTACTACTACTACTACTACTACTACTACTAGTAGTAGTAGTGGTGGTGGTGGTGGTGGTTGTGGTGGTGGTGCTGGTGGTGCTGGTGGTTGTGGTGCTGGTGGTGCTGGTAGTAGTAGTAGTAGTAGTAGTAGTAGTAGTAGTAGTAGTAGTAGTAGTAGTAGTAGTAGTAGTAGTAGTAGTAGTAGTAGTAGTAGTAGTAGTAGTAGTAGTAGTAGTAGTAGTAGTAGTAGTAGTAGTAGTAGTAGTAGTAGTAGTAGTAGTAGTAGTAGTAGTAGTAGTAGTAGTAGTAGTAGTAGTAGTAGTAGTAGTAGTAGTAGTAGTAGTAGTAGTAGTAGTAGTAGTAGTAGTAGTAGTAGTAGTAGTAGTAGTAGTAGTAGTAGTAGTAGTAGTAGTAGTAGTAGTAGTAGTAGTAGTAGTAGTAGTAGTAGTAGTAGTAGTAGTAGTAGTAGTAGTAGTAGTAGTAGTAGTAGTAGTAGTAGTAGTAGTAGTAGTAGTAGTAGTAGTAGTAGTAGTAGTAGTAGTAGTAGTAGTAGTAGTAGTAGTAGTAGTAGTAGTAGTAGTAGTAGTAGTAGTAGTAGTAGTAGTAGTAGTAGTAGTAGTAGTAGTAGTAGTAGTAGTAGTAGTAGTAGTAGTAGTAGTAGTAGTAGTAGTAGTAGTAGTAGTAGTAGTAGTAGTAGTAGTAGTAGTAGTAGTAGTAGTAGTAGTAGTAGTAGTAGTAGTAGTAGTAGTAGTAGTAGTAGTAGTAGTAGTAGTAGTAGTAGTAGTAGTAGTAGTAGTAGTAGTAGTAGTAGTAGTAGTAGTAGTAGTAGTAGTAGTAGTAGTAGTAGTAGTAGTAGTAGTAGTAGTAGTAGTAGTAGTAGTAGTAGTAGTAGTAGAGAAGAATGTGCTAATTCGGGCCAAAATATAGTCGAGCAAAATATAGTCGAGTCTGTATTACCCTATGCAGAGAATCGGGGATGTGGTGCAATAAGATAGTGAAAATTATGCTTGGGTGAATGTTGTAAGAGTCTGCATAGATAGATCGGCGCAGTGATCTGCATGGAGCTTCACAGAGAGATGCAGGGGAAACATCATTGCAGAGCAGAGTAGAGGATATCCAAAAAAAGCTTCACCAAGATATTCAGGCGCAGAGCACAGGGGGGGGGGGGGGGGGGATATCCACAAACGACATCTAGCATGAGAATGGCAGCGGAGGCGGTAACCGTGACTCTGAGATGGCTCTCTGAGACTCTATTCACTAAGGCAGTCGTCATAACGAACCGGCAATCAATCCGCAGTTAGGCTCAATCTGGATGTTTGTGTTATGATACACAGCCATGATATCCTGACGTGGTGCCAATGACCAGGCAATGTCGGTGCACGTGAAATGAAAGAGCCGTGGTCTGTCCTCTAGCGTACCTCCAGAGGGAATACATACTGGGCATAAAAGACCAGATACTGTATGTAGATGATTACCCAAGTGCACGAGAAAACAAATCAAAGACTAAAAACAGTTAAGACTTATGGAATCAGGAATCCAACTCATCACCAGCGGAAAAGATGATGATAGATGATGAATCAGAGTTGTGGGGAAACAAAAAGCCACTGAACCTCTACGTATCATGCCCTTGGACATCTTCTGAGAGAGATGGAGGACATATAAACACATCCTTAGTGCTGTCAAATCGGTAATCGGTTACAATTTATAAAAACAGTACCAGACTGGTACACATTACAACTGTAGCCTACCACGCATGTCGTAAGAGGCGACTAAGGAGGCTTGATGGTTCCGTCGCCCTGCTACTGAGTGAGTGCGTGGCGTGACACTGTGAGCTGTGAGTTTCGAGTGAAATGCTTTTGAATCTGCCCGAGGGTTTTTGGAATGTGACTGCATGTTCGGAGCGATGGCAGATGGCTATGTCCCAGAGTTGACCGATTTTTGCCTTATGCAGAACTGTATTTCATGGACTGTGTGGGTGAACATCTAGGAAACATCCAGATGGGAAAATGACTGCAGATTCCATCAGAAATGAACTGGGTGTTTTGTGGGGGACTATTGTGTTGACATTCTGGCGGCGGCATTATGCACAGTGTATCTGTGCGGGCTGTTGTTTGTCGAGACTCCTGTCTTTTCCACTTTTCACATTGGACAGTAGGGAGCATTTTGTATGATATTCACTGGCACAGGAACGGAGCATAATGGGGATGACCCGTTGCTGTGAAGTTGGAACTGCGACTAACTAACTAACTAACTAACATTATAACTGTTATTTTCATTCATACCGTGATGCAACTTGATATTGATCGGAGATTTTGGAACCTTGACGACACTGCGGGTACCGTTCTGTCATCACTGGGAAATAAATATCTGTTCGGGACGAGTATGGGGCTGGTATTTGTTTCTGCCCAGTATACTGATGGCTTCGGTCACAAACACAACCCTGCTATTTTCGTCACAAACCAGTCATCCCCGTGAATCAAACACGTCCATGGATGGACGTAAACCTATCGATTATCCCCGTTACGTGCTTCCAGTAGTAACAGTATTCATGCTACATTAACAGAATTAGACGCGATAGTGTTTTCATTTATCTCATTCTCTTTCTTCTTCCTTTTTCCCTTTTCTTCTTCCTTCTCTTCTTCCTTCTTCTTCCCTCTCTTCTTCATTCTTCTTCCTTCTTCTTCTTTCTTCCTTCTTCTTTCGGTGCGGAATGTGTGAGAGAGTGGGGGAGATTGTGTGGATGGGGGAATGTGTGTAAGTGAATATGTGTGGGTGCGTGCGGCAAGTGTGGGGTGGCGGGGAGATGTGGGGATGTGTGGGTGGGGGATGTGTGCTTGGCTGGGTGGTTGGGGTGTGTGGGTGGATGGGTTAATGTGAGGAAATTGTATAGGTGGGGGATGTGTGTGGGTGGGGGATGTGTGGGTGGGAGTGGGTTGGTGAATGTATGTGTGCCTGGGTTGTGTGTGGATGGATGGGGGATGTGTGAATGTGTGTGGGTGGATATGTGTGAGTGGGGGATGGGTGGATAGGTGGAGGATTGTATGTGTGCCTGGGTGTGTCTGTGTGAGTGGGTAGGGGATGTGTGGAGGATGTGTGGTGGGGGGTGGGTGGGTTGGGGATGTCTCATAACTTGGTAATATGCATTGTTTATGTTTACAACATTCATTTGACAATGTTTTTTTTTTTCCTATTTGAATGTACCATGCACTAATGATGAACGAAAGATGAGTGATTGGAAGGGCCGAATGTAAGACAGGCCTGAGTGTCCAGTTTGTTACCCTTTGAAAATAAAGTTTGTTCGTTTGTTCGGTCGTTCCTTCCTTCTTCTTCTTTCTTCATCTTCCTTCTTTTTTTTTCTTCTTCTTTCCTCTTCTTCCTTCCTCTTCCTTCTCCTCCTCCTCCTCCTCCTTCTTCTTCTTCTTCTTCTTCTTCTTCTTCTTCTTCTTCTTCTTCTTCTTCTTCTTCTTCTTCTTCTTCTTCTTCTTCTTCTTCTCCTATCTACTTTTCCTCCCTCTGTAACTACGGCTGGAAGCTGACTGTTCTAGTAATACATTGATAACAAACACATCAGATTTGTTCTTTGATACATCCCTCGTTGTTGGAACCACTTTTAACTTTAGATGTATGTATCATTTTTAATGTTATGTCTTCAGCTAATCGCTCGCTTTGAATTTAAGCCTAATCCACACGCACACTACTTCTGGTGTACTGGAGTGAATTTTGCTTGTGGATTAGCTTTCATTATAAACAGTGACCTTCGCCATCAGGCGAACCCACTCCGACATCAGAGGTACTTGTAATTTACTTCCCCATGTCAAGGACGAAAGGTCAACAATTTAGTCCAATTGTCCGACGTAGGTGTTGAGTCAATTACCGCGGAATCAGCACACCGGATGTTTAAGAACACGCGTTCTTATCCATTCGGCCATGATGATCTACCAGCTAATTTTACTTCATAAATAGTCGTCAACGCCGGTATCCCTGGCTGAGGTGTTAGCAGCTTTCTCCGTAACCCAGAATACTCTAGTGGTTGACGTGAGCGCACGAGAATTTCAAGGGGTTCCAGTCGCGCCAGTGACTTACGAGGGTATGGAGCCAGTCGCTCAGAAAGTCGTGGCGTGCTGATGGGCGTAATTTAGCCTAGAAATCAACATACAGCTGAAAAATGCTGGTGTTGACCGCAATATCCTGAAACAGGATGGAAACGAGGGGAAAAAAATAGTCGTCAACATATTTCATTGTGAGTCCTTTGCGACGGGAGGGCTACGTGATCTTGAGGTATGGTGTCCGCCTCGAGAGCTGGAGGTCCCGGTTCATGCCCCGATGAGGACCGGGATTCTTTTCACTTGGGCCTCTAGTAAAAATTGCCCCTGGTCTCTGGGTAGTGAGATCGTACGCCCGTGTGTATTGTTGCGCACGTAAAACGTCTCTTGGCATTTGGAAATCGAAAAAGAGTAGTCTAACGACGCTGCCCGGGAAAAATTTCGAGTTAAAAATCTACCCAAAGTATTTCAGGATCCTCGCCGTTGCTACGGACTTCGTGCACTGAGCTGAGTTTCTCCAGACTCAGGTTTGAGTTAGGAGGAGAATGGAGCACTTATGGGTTACACCCGTATGCCGTGATGTTGATCCATCGACTAAAATAAACTAAACTAACTGAGTCATTTGTGAGTATTTTAATAACTGACGCTTCAGAGACCAGCTGATCTCGCTCATTGCCCTGCGCCCCAGTATGACTCGGACTGTACATCAATGTACCTTCTTGTAAAAGAGACATGTCTGTTCTCTGTAGCCACTCATGTCGCAATGTCAGATGTTTAACTTTCTTCCTCTATATTATATTATTGAAATTTAAATATTGAGCACAACCCACTACTGGCAACGCTGGTCGTATTCTGGTATGAACCTAAGGCCTATCCACATCAATATGGAAGCACTGTACTCGAGTTTCGCTCAAACGAGATATAAATGCTTATGGGCATGGCACATGATGGATGTGTGTGTGTGTGTGTGTGTGTGTGTGTGTGTGTGTGTGTGTGTGTGTGTGTGTGTGTGTGTTGCATATCCTTTACAGGACATTGCTGTCAACACCAGCATCTGTCAGCTGTATGTTGATGTCTTGGCAAGATTACGCTCAGTAGTTTGGCATTGCTTTCTGAGCGGCCGGCTCACATACCCCGTAAGTTACCGATGCGATTCGAACCACTGCTGATTCTCACCGTCATCACGTTACCTACGAGAGTATACGAGATTACAGAGAAAAGTCGCTAACCTCTAAGCCGGCATATATATATATATATACACACACACACACACACACACACATCCATCCATCCATCATGTGCCATGCCCATAAGCGTGGGCGGTCATGTTCTGCCTTCTCACTCGATCACCAGATTCGTGGATCAGGTCTGTGTTCCTGTCGCAACCATGCCACGTGACCAAGCCAGGTATTTACTTCTCGGTCTTCCTCTTGGTCTCTTCCCCTCGATCTTGCCAGTCGTCACCAAGTTCTCAAATTCATTTCTTCTCGTAACATACCCAAATAATTTTGACTGTCTACTTCTAATGTGCCGGCTTCGTGGCTAAGAGGTTATGACTTTTCTCCGTAATCTCGTATACTCTCGTCAGGTAACGTGATGACGGTAAGAATCAGCGGTGGTTCGAATCGCATCGATAACTTACGGGGTATGTGAGCCGGCCGCTCAGAAAGCAATGGCAAACTACTGAGCGTAATCTTGTCAAGAAATCAACATACAGCTGAAAGATGCTGGTGTTGACAGCAATGTCCTGTAAAGGATATGCAAAAAAAAAAAAAAAACAACAACAATTCTAATGTCTCTAATCAGTTTACGATCTTCATTTGTTTCTTGAAGGACTTGTTCATTAGTTTTTCTGTCTATCCATGGTATTCTTTGCATTTTCCTCAGAAACCACATTTCCACAGCCATCAGCTGTTTTTCAGCTTGACTGCTTATTCTCGACGCTTCACATCCATACAAAAGTATAAGTTCTATGTAGCACTTTTTCTCGTTTCAATTGATATATTTTTATTGGTCAGTATGTTTTTCATCTTGCAAAAGGCTATCTTCGCAAAGGCAATTCTTGTTCTAATCTCTTCAAGACATATCCCATCACATGTTATGACTGTGCCGAGATAACTGTATCGATTCACTTGCTTAAGAATATGCCCATTTACTCGTATATCACATTGTGGTATTTCCTTCTTCCCAGTGACGACCATAATCTGTGTCTTCCTAACCCTAGTTATTCACTGTGTGCAACAACCGCATCTACTAAATTTTGCAGGTCCTGTTCATTGTCTGCAATGTTATGCTCACACATAATTCAAGAAAAAGGGACGCTGGCGTTTTGTGTGGTCCTGAAGCCAGTTTGAGTCCACCAATCTTAATTCCCCCCACCCTGAAACCCTAAAATCCCCCAAGGGGTTATCGGGGGGGGGGGGGGGGGGGGGGGAAATTCCCCACCGGTTGAGAACCACCGCTCTACAGGATCATAGATAATAAAGCCTTCACTGGACGATCATGGGTAATTATTACTTCTGTTGCAGGGCCATTATATAACTTACTTCTGCTGATGTACCATAGATAAATAGTCCTTCCCCCATAGGACCATAGATAACTAGTCGTTCCGTTATAGGATCATAGATAACAGGTACTTCTGCTCCAGTAATATAGGTAATCATAGATAACAGGTACTTCTGCTACAGTACTATATGTAATCATAGATAACAGGTACTTCTGCTACAGTACTATAGGTAATCATAGATACCAGGTACTTCTGCTAAAGTACTATAGGTAATCATAGATAATAGGTTCTTCTGCTACAGTACTATAGGTAATCATTGATAACAGGTAATTCTGCTACAGTACTATAAGTAATCATAGATAACAGGTACTTCTGCTACAATGCTATAGGTAACATGTCCTTCCGCTGCAGTACTATAGGTAACATGTCCTTCCGCTGCAGTACTATAGGTAACATGTCCTTCTGCTGCATGACAGTAAATAACGAGTCCTTCCCTGTACGGAAGATACCACAGATAATTAGTCCTATTACTGCAGGAACGTAGATAGCATGTTCGTCTGTAGCGAAATTGCATTATTATGTATGTAACCACGTGTACCCGACAACAATAAATCACAATAGAAATGAAGCACCAACCTTGGAAGGAACAGATAAAAATAAAAAATGAATGTAACAATTTCCAGAACTTTAAATAGCATCAGTCTTACCGGAGAGTGTATACAATCAAAGCACAGTTTAAAAATCTCTTGCATCTTTAGTGCATAAGCATGTGAGATGTTTATATAGGTGGGAATAGTTGGAATTTTAGTACTTTTACGAGTCCATAGTAGAGTGGTAGAACACATACCCTATAAGATCGACAGGATAATAAACGAATACTCTGGTAACCTGGTGAAACCTACACACTGGATATTTACTACGTCATCGATACGGCGTCATAGTTTGAAAACTGGTCACGTGATTTATAAGAACAATGCGTTCACACAAAATGGACGGATGTTAAAGCTGGCGGAAGCCATAGCCATTCAGTTACAACAACCAACTTAGTGCAAACGAAAACACACAATAGTCAGTTTAAAATTACCGTGGTAACAATTCAAATTACTGTATGAATATGTATGTTGCATATTTCAGTTTCAAGGTCTTGTATTGCTTCAGTTTATGTTGTGTTATTTCTTAAGTATGTACCTGACGAGATAATGCGAAATGTGCCAGGCAATTAATCATGCAATCTATTGTTTGTGTCTTCATTGTTCAAATTCACTACAACTAAACTTTGTTTTGATTTTTTTTTTTTTTAATGTTATAAGTTTAAATTAGTCAATATAAGCTGTGGACTTCTCAATCCCTATGGATTTGTTATACTGGTTTCATCCCAATACTGCTTAAACAGTTTTAGTATCTGCAACGTGTAATGAGCTGGAAGATACAAACATGATACAGTTCAGAATAGTTACATTATCAGAATAAATAAGGATCGTTAGTCTACTCAGTAAGTACGTCTGCACGTACATTAATACCGGCTCTGTGGCGAAGTGGTTACGAATGCAATTCGTAATCCGGTATCCCACGTTCGAAACACAGCTGCGGACGATGTGGAAGCAGACCTCCTTGCGTTGTTTCCTACATAAAGGTATGAGTCGTTCAGAAAGCAATTTCAAATTACTGATCGTTAATTTGCCAAGAAATCACAAATAGCAAACAACAAACAAACAAAAAACGCTGAGGTTGACTGCCACGTCCTGAAAAAAAGGACATGCAACAAAGAAATTATAATAAAAGGGCGGTAACCATAATTTTGTTATTCACATGACAATAAATCTGGGTTATTTCCCTTGTCCAAAGCCCGTCGTTCTGCGATATAACTATGCTCTTGGAGGTTAGCTTGGTCGAATGTTTAAAAGCGCCCGTTCTTAAACATCCGGTGTGCTGATGACAAAGGTAGCGGGCTCAACAAATACAGAGAACAGTTGATTTAAACTGTTGACTTCTTATCGCTAACATAGGGAAGTAAATAACAAGTACCTCTGAAGTCGTTCTTAAACATCCGGTGTGCTGATGCCAAAGGTAGCGGGCTCAACCAATCCAGAGATCAGTTGATTTAAACTGTTGACTTCTTATCGCTAACATAGGGAAGTAAATAACAAGTACCTCTGAAGTCGGAGTGGGTTCGCCTGATTTAGAGGGACACTGATAATTGGGAAAGCTAATCCATACGCAAAATCAGTCCATTGGTCTAGAAATAGTAGCACGTATATGGACTACGCTTGAGTTCAAAGCGAATGAACTATGCTCTTCGGGACCCAGGGGATTTGGTTAAGTACTGGTCGGTTTCCTGATTTATTTAACGAACGCGGTGTTTCATGATGCATGAGTATGCAAGGAATTATTTATACAATAACTCTGCTGGGAGATTGTTTTTCAAAGCGTTTGCAGTCATGTTTGTTTCACAAGTGACTACACCCTTGAGTTATGATGTACGCCACGAATGTCGGTCTTTGTCAGCAGTCTCCCAAGTGTCGTGATAAATTTCAAAAGCTTTTGATGAGATCTTTAGTGTGTCTTTAAAGCGTTTCTTCTCGCCGCCTTGTGTGTTTACCACAACGCAGCTCACCGTCATAAATTCGTCTAGGGAGCCTGTGATCTGGCATGCGAGTCAAGTGACCAGCCCAGGGAATCTAATGCTTAATTAGTAGAGTGTGGATACTGGGCATGGAAGCTCTTTCTAAGAGTTCAATGTCAGTAATCTTGTCTTGCCATTTACTCTTTAATAGCCTCCTAAGGCAGACTGTGTGGAAGTGGTTTAATTTCCTAACATGTCGCTGATAAACAGTCCATGTTTCACAGGCATATACATGTGTGGAAAACACGACTGCTGTGTAGACTTTCAGCTTTGTATGTGAGCTTATTCCATTTCTGTCCCATACATTCTTGTACAGTCTGCCAAAGGCCGCGATGGCCTCGGAGATTCTGGCATTCACTTCGTTTTCATTTGCGGCGGCATAGGACATAGTGCTGCCAAGCATTTGTCCACAACACTTAATCTATAACCATTCACTTTGACATTCGGCACTGAGTGATTAATCCCTGGAGCTGGCTGATACATAACTACAGTCTTCTCCAAATTTATTTAACCCAAAGATGGCTTAGGCATTTGAGAAAGCTTAAACACTGTGTTGCATGTCTGCCTCTGAGTTGGCATATAGAGCGCAATCATCAGCAAACAGCAGTTCTCTGATGGTGTCGCTGGTAGTTTTAGTTTTAGCTTTCAGCCTTCTGAAACTGAACAACTTTCCACCCATTCGGTAGTTGATATCTATTCCAATGCTGTTGTTTTCGAAGGCATTCGTCAGCATAGCTGAAAACATAAGGCTTAACAGTGTTGGTGCTAGGACACAGCCTCACTCCATTGGTAACAGGAAAGGGCTCAGACAATTCACTGTTATCCTGGACTCTTGCCTACAAATAATCATGAAATAGCCGCACTATGTGGACAAAATTTTGTGGACACCCATATGGTCATAATCTTCCAGTCTTTATCAGCTGACTGTATTAAATCCCTTGGTAAGATCAATAAAAGTGGCGAACATTTAAGAGTTCTGTTCCTGCCATTTCTCTTGCAACTCTGCCTTGCAGAGAAAACCATGTCTACAGTTCCTCGTTCTTTTCTAAAGCCACATTGATTCTCAGAAAGAAGACCTCGTGTCGAAATTTGCTGATTGAGAAGAGTTCTGGCGAGTAACTTCCCTGCAATTGAGAGCAAGAAGATATCTCGGTGGTTGTCACAGGATTGGCGGTTTCCTTTACGTTTGTATTGGTGAACTATTTACCCGTGCTTGAAATATTGTGTCATGGTCTCGTTCACCATATGTTTGTAAAGACTTGGTGAAGCTGCTCAATCAGAAACTGTCCACCTGCTTTGTAGATCTCCGTCGGGATGGAGTCAGTACCAGGGGCCTTACTACTGGCAAGCTGCTGTATATCTTTGTTAGTTTCCACTATGGTTGGCAAGTCAGCAAGAGTATCCCTAGTGGGGACTTGAGGAAGGCAGTTGATGGTTTCGTCATTGATGGAAGAGGCAACATTTAGGATGTTGCTAAAATGAGCTGCCCAGTGTTGGAGGATTTCTTTCTTGTCAGTGACCAATATTCCCCCATCTTCACTAAGGAGGGAAACTATGTCTGGTGATTTAGGTCCATAGACCGTTTTAGTGAGTCATGTAAGTTTTTCTTATTATGCATATCAGCAAAGCCTTGAATCTCATCAGCCTTATTGCTCAGCCAGGAGTTCCACGTGTTCCGAAGTTTCTGCTGCATGATTTTCCGGATGTTGTTGAAGGCACCTTTTTATGTTGACTTCGGACAACATGAACTGTACGCTGTAAATTCATTACTATATGCTTGAACACTTATAAGATGAATTTCCAATCAGAAGAACTGTTTCTTGGTTCCCAGGTCAGCTCGCCATATCAGGTCTACACAGTATAAATTTCTACTTTAGTCAATCTTTTCCATGCACTCGCTCTTCCTTTAAAATGTCCTCAAATTGTAGAAGCTTCATTTGTGTTCTCTTCCCCGTGCTGGTTTCTTGGCTTTCTTATGTACTACATTCTCCGTGCTGGTTTCGTGGCTTTCTTATGCACTACATTGTCTGTGCTGGGTGGTTTATTTGCTTTCTTATGTACTACATTCTCCGACCTGGCTTCTTGTCTTTCTTATGTAATACATCCATCTCCTTGCTGGGTGGTTTCTTGGTTTTCTTATGCACTACATCCATCTCCGTGTTGGTTTCTTGCCTTTCTTACGTACCACATTGTCCGTGCTGGATGGTTTCTAGGCTTTCTTACGTACTACATTGTCTGTGCTCGGTGGTTTCTTGACTTTCTTATGTACTACATTCATCTCCGTGCTGGTTTCTTGGCTTTCTTATGTACTGCATACTTCTCCGTGCTGGTTTCTTGGCTTTCTTATGTACTACATTCATCTCCGTGCTGGCTTTCTTATTTATTACATTCTCCGTGCTGGTTTCTTGGCTTTCTTATGTACTACATCCATCTCCGTGCTGGTTTCTTGGCTTTCTTATGTACTACATCCATCTCCGTGCTGGTTTCTTGGCTTTCTTATGTACTACATCCATCTCCATGCTGATTTCTTGGCTTTCTTACGTACTACATTCTCTGAGTTTATTTCTTGGTTTTCTTATGTACTACAAACTTCTTCGTGCTGGTTTCCTGGCTTTCTTATGTACTACATCCATCTCCGTGCTGGTGTATTTGCTTTCTGTGTACTACATTCTCCGTGCTGGTTTCTTGGCTTTTTTATGTACCACATCCATCTCCGTGCTGGTGTTTTGGCTTTCTTGTGTACTACATTCTCCGTGCTGGTGTCTTGGAATTCTTATGTACTACACCCATCTCCATGCTAGATTCTTGGCTTTCTTATGTACTACATCCATCTCTGTGCTGGTTTCTTGGCTTTCGTA
This sequence comes from Cepaea hortensis, assembly GCA_963921405.1. Classification (NCBI taxonomy): domain Eukaryota; kingdom Metazoa; phylum Mollusca; class Gastropoda; order Stylommatophora; family Helicidae; genus Cepaea; species Cepaea hortensis. The sequence continues at coordinate 46,563,970 of OY992892.1, read as the reverse complement.
TGTACCACATCCATCTCCGTGCTGGTGTTTTGGCTTTCTTGTGTACTACATTCTCCGTGCTGGTTTATTGGCTTTCCAACGTACTGCATCCATCTCCGTGCTGATTTCTTGGCTTTCTTATGTACTACATTCATCTCCATGCTGGATTCTTGGATTTCTTATGTACTACAAACTTCTCCGTGCTGGTTTCTTGGCTTTCTTATGTACTACATCCATCTCCGTGCTAGTTTCTTGGCTATCCTATTTATTACATTCCCCGTGCCGGTTTCTTGGCTTTCTTATGTACTACATCCATCTCCGTGCTGGTTTCTTGGCTTTCTTATGTACTACATTCTCCGAGCTTGTTTCTTGGTTTTCTTATGTGCTACATACTTCTCGTGCTGGTTTCTTGGCTTTGTTATGTACTACAAACTTATCCGTGCTGGTTTCTTGACTTTCTCATGTACTACATTCTCCGTGCTGGTTTCTTTGCTTTCGTATGTACCACATCCATCTCCGTGCTGATGTTTTGGCTTTCTTGTGTACTACATTCTCCGTGCTGGTTTCTTGGCTTTCTTATGTACTACATCCATCTCCGTGCTGGTTTCTTCGCTTTCTTATGTAATTCATTGTAGGCACTTCTTTACGCTTTGCTTGGTGATTTTCCCTAGACCCCTCTTGTTGTGTCGGGACCATGCTGTCACTGACTAGGGCTCCCAGACTGAAACAGTCGGCAACAGGTGAAGTTTTTCTTCCTGGAACGTAAAGGTTGCCACACGATATCAACCACTTCACCAACCTATCGAGTGTGAACGATTTAAAAGTAATAGAACAGCAACATGTACCCAATAATAGTTTATTAGCTTACGTCATTATTTGAATGCATAAACTTTAGAGTATAACTATGGTAATGTTGATGTAACTAAGTAATTATATGAAACATCTATAAATGATATGATGTGGCCAAGAGCAGATCTGCATTTATATAGAGAGTTAGAAAACATTTTAGTTTAGGTATCTGGTTCCTTCTGTATGCTATGTTTTGACATTACAGTGGTACCTCGGGTTACGAACGCCTCAGGTCACGAACAATTCAGGTTACGAACAACAACTTCGAAAATGTTATGTCTCGGGTAACGAACATTGCCTCGGGTTACGAACAAAGGCGAGCGAGAAAGAGCAAGGTGTAACGTTGGAGACAAACGATCGCGTACAGTACAAATAATACTACAGATGAGCTTGTGGATCTTCAGAATGAACAGCTAAAGACATTAAAGGAGGAGCAGTCGTCCGATAATGAGGAGTCAGTGACCGTTTGAACTGCCAGGATTAAAGAAATTTGTAGCAAGTGGGCAAACGTCGAAGACTTCATTGTGGACCATCATTCAAACAAACTTGTTGCTAACAAGCAATATGGCCCTATATGTGATGAATGATAACACGATGGCCCATTTCAGAAAGATTCTCCAGGAAAGGAAACGACACATTTCCATTGATAGTTTCTTGGTGCAGAAAGATTCCCAGTCGGCTGCCAAGAAACAGCGACAAGATACTCCTGAAACTAATGATTCATAATAACAAAGAAAGTGATAAATTTCCCATGATCGTTTTCTTGGTAATAAACATAGACTAAATCTGTTTTTATTTTAATTTAATTCATTTGGTTGTTTTCTTTCTCTTTATTTAAAACGTGAAGTATACATATTCTTTGCGCTTTGTCGGGTAAACGACTGGATGTTAATTAAAAAAAACGATTCTTTCATCTTGAAACGGTTTGTCTTTATATCATAGATTTCGGGTTACGAACCGAGTTCTGGAACGAACTAAGTTCATAACCCGAGGTACTACGGTATAGCAACGTCTGAGAGAACTGGCAGCATTATGTCTCGGAAATTTATATACTTTTAGTATACTAAGTTTCAAATAATAAACAAATTTCGAATATCTTGGTTCATTATTTACCGACAATGGTGATACGATGAAGGAATTTAACAGGCGAATATCTATTGCTCTTCGAAAACTATAAAATAAGTGAATAAATTGTGGAGGGGGACAGATAGAACTACAAATGTTAGATTTTTAAGACCATGCATTTTTCCCATTGCGACATACGCCTGTGACACTTACTCAACAAGTTGGAGAGCGTAAACATGCCCTTGAAATAAATGTTATAGACAAGTTCTAAGAATATCTTGGATAAAGTAATGAACAAATGCATCTATACGACAAGATCTGAATACTGAAGAAGGTTGACTACTAAAGACGATAAGACACCGAAAATTGAATTATTTTGGTTTCTTAAAACGTCATGAAAGTTTGGAAAGAACAATCATGGAGGGGTATATGCCCGGGAAGAGAGGAAGAGGAAGGCCAGAGAGAAGATCGGTGCAGGATGTGGCAGATGGTCTCCAGATGGGTGTTTTGGATGCGGAACATCTTACTTATGACCGAGAAGTTTTCGCACGGCTGTTATGGGAGCGAGGTTCTGCCAGGGACATGCTACAGAATGACTGAATACTAAATGTAAGTTAGGTTTGGTAAGAAGAGTCGTGGAAAGCATGATTCATGCAATAAAGAGCATTCGTCGGGTTTGTGCGTGCGTGCGTGCGTGCGTGCGTGCGTGCGTGCGTGTGTGTGTGTGTGTGTGTGTGTGTGTGTGTGTGTGTTTGTGGATAGAGACAGACAGATACAGAGACAGACATACAGACAGATGGAGAGGGTCGTGAAAAACCTTGAACTCATCATGTCTAGTACTCATCCGACTGACAGGTAGGCTGGTGACATTAAAGAAAAAGAAGAAGAGAAGAAGACAAAGTGAAGAAGGAGAAGTTGCGGAAGACCTAAAGAAGAAGATGAAGACGAAGAAGAAAGAGCAGGAGGAAAAGAAATAGTATCAAATGAAACAGGAGGAGGTTGTGGGTGGGAAGGGAGTGAGTAGAAAAAAAATTAGATTTATATAGCGAAACCAGTTATATACCAGACACTTTAAAACAATGCAATGAACTAACGACATAAAATAAGTGGTTACATACATTGCCATTTTATTGATATTTGCACTTGGACTTTTGGAAATTGCTCCCACATGCTTAAGTGTCTTTAAGTCTCCCAGCCACATACGGCATGCATGGGCGATATATCGCGTGTAACGACTGAAGTATTTTTATTTAATGTCAGTTGCATGGCCTTTACAGGACACCGCAATCAACACCAGCATTTAATGATTGTTTGTTATTTTCATGGCAGTGTTAGCTCAGTAGTTTGCCATTGTCCTCCAAACAACCGACGTCTCATATCATTGAAATCAACGCAAAGCAATCTGCTTCCAAATTGCCCTCAGCTGTTTCAGAACCCTCAACTCGGTATTTCTCAGAATTATGACAGAGCAGCACTATAAAGACAAAAATAAATACAAATGACGGTAAAATATCGGTCTGGCAAAACGCTGGGTTCTAGATTACATTGGTGATTGCCTTAGTGCAATATAAATAGATTTAATTGACGGAAGGAAAATAATTTACCAATCATGGCGATGCACGGAAATTACCGGGGAAATCCAATGCTTGCAAATGTTGATACCGAATCTGTATACGACAGAATGATAACAATCATACCCATTGTAACATGATGATTGAGATGTTGTGGACGATGTATATTAATGACAGAAACCCGATCAATAATAAAACACTGCCAAACACAGATTACGATGTTGTAGTAAACAGATCACGTTTTGGTGTTTAATTGTGATTACGCGAGCAAGCAGGAAAACCCATTACAGGGACATAAATTGGATATTACTGATCAACGTAAACATTGTTGACAGTTTAAAAGAAGAAAGTTAAATAATTAGTTTAGTTTAATTTAGTTTACTAGCTAGCTGTCTGGATGGTTGGTTGGTTGATTGGTTGGTTGGTTGGTTGGTTGGTTGGTTGGTTGGTTGGCTGGTTGGCTGGTTGGTTGACTGGCTGGTTGGTTAGTTGGTTGGTTAGTTAGTTAGTTAGTCGCAGTTCCAACTTCACGGCAACGGGTCGTCCCCATATTGCTTCGTTCCTATGCCAGTGAATATCACAAAATGCTCCTCAATGCCCCTTGTGAACAATGGAATAGATAGGAGTGTCGGCAAAGCCAACAGCCCGCACAGGTACACTGTGCATAATGCCGCCGCCAGAATGCCAACACAAAAGTCCTCCACGAAAAATACAGTTCATCGTCGATGAAAACGGCAGTCACCAGAAAGATTTCATTTACCGGGGTGTTATCCGATATGGCTCGGTCTCTTTATGCAGGGCGACCCACCGAAAGCGCCGCACAAAGCACGAACTCCGTAGCTACAGCGACGACTCCCATGAATCTCCTGAAAAATGCACTCGTGAACCGAAAAGGCAAACCAGTTAATCCAGCAACAGCCGGCCGTCATCGTTCCGAACATGTAGTTCACGCGAAAAACAACTGCGGACAAATGCAAAAGCATTCCACGCGAAATTCACAGCTCACAGTGTCGCGTCACGCACTCACTCAGTAGCAGGGCGACGGAACCATAGCCTCCTTAGTCGCCTCTTACGACGTGCATGGTATGCAACAGTGTTACTATTCTTTACTCCCCCGTATGGGCCCCGGTTGGTTGGTTAGTTGGTTGGTTTGTTGATTGGTTAGTTAACAGTCCATCGTCATTACACATCGAACTATGAGTCCATAAGTGCTTAGGTCCTCTCCCCAAAATTCCCTTCACCGTATAGCAGCTGGCGGAACTTTTTCTTAAATGAACACGTGAAATATGCTAAGAAAATCAGGAACATTAGCACAGATATCATGAAGGAAACACTCAATATATTTTTGTCATATCAAAAATGAAACACGGCATAATAGTGTAACAACTGGCTAACTGGTTGGTTTGTTGGTTTGTTCGTTTGTTCGTTCGTTCGTTCGTTCGTAAATTGCTATCTGGCTGATTGGTTGGTTGGTTAGCTGACTGGATATTTGATTGGGTGGTTACTTGGTTGGTTGGTTGGCCAGCTGACTGTGGGTAGCTGATTGGTTGGCTGGTTGATTGGTTAGTTGGTTTGTTAGGTGTTTAGTTTTTTTGGTTGGTTGTTTAGCTGGTTAGTTGGCTGGCTTGCTGTTTGGTTGGGTTGCTGATGTGTTAGTTGGTTGGTTAGTTGGCTGGGTGGTTTGTTGTTTTTTTATTATCTGGAAGAAGTCCGATACAATGGTGTTTCGACTATCAGACCCTGAAAGACCGTGCATCTATCGGTATGAGATTGATATAGGGAAATATCTCCCGACCCGACCATCTTCGTGTGGATTGTGTTACAGAGCTTTGCTTCTCTTTCCAAGCTCAGAAATCCAGAGTTATAGAAGCTTCATATTTACTAAGACTCCAACCCATTCAATAACAGAAGGAATGTTACAGCGGAATGGATGATGAAAAAAAGGAAAGAATCGTTGACAGTTATAGAGGTATTTACTCAGGTCATGTAATGATATGAAAACATTATTGTTAAGCTCTGTTGTAGAACGAGGCGTATAGATGATTATCATCGCCCACGTCAGTTGATGTGAGCCGCTGTGGCGAAGCGGCGATGCACTGGCCTGCCGATCCGGTGGTTATAGACTCAGATGAACCCACTCCGACTAAAGATGTACTTGTAATTTACATCCCCAATTCCAGGACGAGAAGTCAATATTTTAGTCCAGCTGAACGCTTTACGGCGTCAACCCGTTACCCGGCATCAACACATACATGTTTAAGAACGTGCGTTCTTATTCATTCGGCCATGCAGACCTCCAAACCTACTAATATGAAGTGGCAGTTTCAGAGACTGCATGTAAAACCAAAATGACTAATTAAACTAGGGGAAGTCAATAAGTAAGTCACAAATGGCTGTAGAAAAATAACTAAATATAATTACAGCTTGAAACCAGTTTATTTCTATACACACATTGTCCCTTTACTTCCCAACATAATTTTCACCAACGTTGATACACTTATCGCATCGTTTTATCAGTCCTCCCAAACCGGCTACATAGACCTGCGTGCTCTGTTTTCTAAACCACGTTTCCACTTCACATTCAACTTCGGCGTCCTTCGCGAAATGTCTCCCGTCAAGGTGGGTTTTCAGTGGACCAAAAAGGTGGAAACCGCTAGGGGCTAAGTCGGGGCTGTAAGGTGGATGTTTGAGATATTCCCACCTTAGTTGATTAATTTTCTCCTGAGTTAATCGAGCCGTATGTGGTCTGGCATTGTCATGAAGAAGCAACACAACGCTCGTCTAGTCAGCAGTCCTGGATGTTTTCTTCGAATTGCATCTTGAAGCATCGATAGAACTTCACAGTACGATTCAGAATTCACATTGTCACCTTTCTTCTTGAAATTCATCTCCTCCATCAGAGGCTGCACGGATGCTTCTGTTGCAGTCTCAACAGGACGACCAGATCGGATTTCATCAACAATTTTAGAGCGTCCTTGAGAAAATTTTTCTACCCAGCTATGCACCGCTTTACGGGACAAACATTTGTCAGCATAAACAGGAAGCATTTCCTTATGAAAGTCCTTTGCAGGCAGTCCTTTTGCCCACAACAAATGCACAACAGCACTTTGCTCTTTGGTTGTATACTCCGTAAGTACAGTCGCCATTTTGTTTATGCGCTGCGTATGCTCATGAAACACCAGCGCTACCTGACGAACGGGAATATAAAGTTCGATGCTGCTGTCACCTAATGACACCTGTATAAAACACCAGCTACATTTACCTGCCATACCACAGAACTATATGACATACTTATTGACTTGCCCGCGTATCTCTCATAGAATCTATAAAAAGCCTGAACAACCACACACTGCAACAGTTAAACATATTGTACAGAAAATATACTAACAGACAGCGATCGTGCATGCTTGTTTAAGTGCGATGAGTGCTGCACAAAATAGTATTTATCTGTTGCTACAGAAAATGCAACGAAGATCATGATATGATTATATACATTTAGAATTGATCGGATGGAAACGCAACAGAAGCTAACAGAATAACTATCAACACTTCGCATGAAGTGGGACTGGCGCGGCGCAGTTTACAAAAAAAAGTTAGTTGCGTATCCTTTTCAGGACGTCGAAATCAACACCAGCTGATTTTGCTGTTGTGATCGCTTAGTAAGCTTATGTTCAGTAGTTTGCCATTGCTTTGGTGGCGCAGTAGCCAGCACACATTATTACCGGCTTGTAGTCACATGTTCGAATCCCAGAGGGGTGGATTTTCCTTTACTTCACTTTAGCTCCCGGGCTAACCCAGCCTAAATAGGCACATGGAAAGGTCCTGCGAAGGAAAGGCAGCGGGTGACACGGAGTTCCGATTTATTTTAGCACGATGTGTTCAACACATGGTGTGTAAACAAAGCCCTTTATTTTGTTTTGTTTAATTACATAAAGTGACATAGGCGGGGAAGCAAGATAACATGGACTCTGTAAGGGTTTACAAAACCGTTTGACTGTCGCATTGAAAACGTTGGTGGCTATGGAATATGTAAATATATAGTGGGCAAGTTAGTTAATAGAGAAGTGCAGAGAATTTAATGTAAACATATTCTCATGTTTTGTGGATTATTCAAAGGCATTTGACTGCGTACAACATCCAAAAGGAAGAGCATTATAGAAATGAATGTAACGAGGCTACAAAAATAGTCCGACAGCAGAAGCGAGAATATATGAGTAATATAATCAAAGATATGGAAACTAATCACCAGAAAAATGAATCGAGAAATTTTTTTAAAGAACTGAAGTCAATGAAACGAGGGCACCAACAAAACACATATGGTTTAAAAGACAAAAATGGGAATATGATAAATACCAATGAGGAAATGTGCAACACATGGAAAGAATATTTTGTTGAATTACTAAATTGTGAAGCTCCAAGTAACATTTCCCCACAGGAAGAGGTTCTAACATGCGAACCACAAATTGAAGAACCTACATTTGAAGAAATCCTATATGTAATCACACGACTTAAAAACAATAAGGCAACTGGGACTGATGGAATTGCTGCTGAATTTATCAAGGCAGGTGGCCATGCATTACATCTAAAGCTATACGAACTAATAATAAAAATCTGGAGGACAGAAGAATTACCCCATGACTGGAAAGAGTCATTATTGATACCTATCTTTAAGAAAGGAGACAAGTTCCAATGTGGAAATTATAGAGGAATATCACTACTGTCCACAAGCTATAAGATACTATCCGCAGTATTACTAAATAGACTAAAACCATATTCAGAAAACATATTAGGTGACTACCAGGCGGGTTTTAGACAAAACAGATCAACAATAGATCAGATATTTATCTTACGACAAATAGCCGAGAAACATTGGGAATATAAAAGAGATCTCCATAACATTTTTGTGGATTTTAAAAAGGCTTATGATAGTGTCCATAGGAATAGTCTATGGAATGCTATGCAGGAATTTGGAATACCAAGGAAGTTAATCAACATGACCGGACTATGCATGGAAGATACTTATAATATAGTAACATATAAAGGCAGGAAATCAGACCCCTTCCAAATAACATCTGGCTTGAAACAGGGTGATGCACTATCGCCGCTACTCTTCAATCTGGCTCTAGAGAAAGTTGTAAGGAAGATAAAGGAGGAATGTGATATTGGAGGAACATCCAAGCTGCTTGGTTATGCAGATGATATAAATATTATAGGGCAAAGTGAAAAAAAGACATTGGAAATATTGACTCACTTAAAGGAAAAAGCCCAACAGATGGGGCTGGTTATCAACAAAGATAAGACAGAATATATGGTAATTTCAAGAGACGGAATGGCTAAAAACGCTGGCCACATACAAATAGATAATATGACCATTAAAAGAACGGAAACATACAAATACCTGGGTACAATCTTCAACTGCTCCAACATAATAAGGGAAGAAATACAAACTAGAATCAACTCTGGAAATAAGATATACCATGCACTACAACATCTACTAAAATCAAAGGCGCTATCTCGTAACACCAAAATCACAATATACAAAACACTGATCAGACCAGTTGTACTGTATGGCTCTGAAGCATGGAGTACAACGAAAGGAGACGAAGCCTTGTTACAAACCTTTGAGAACAAAATTTTAAGACGCATCTTTGGACCCATTAGGGATACACAAAGTGGAGAGTGGAAAAGAAGAAGTAACAAAGACGTTTATGATCTGTTTAAGTCCCCGCTAATCACTGGTATCATGAAGGCTAATAGACTACAATGGCTGGGGCATATAGAAAGAATGGAAGATAATAGGGAAATAAAACTCGCTTACACTCAGGAAATAAATGACCGTAGACCCCGAGGTAGACCAAGAAGGCGGTGGAGAGATAATACATATACAGACCTACAAGCACTTGGAATCAACGACTGGCAAGAGAAGGTCCACCAGAGAGATGAATGGAGACGGATTGTATCTGCAGCAAAGAACCTCAATGGCTCGGAATGCTGAAGAAGAAGAAGAAGAAGAAGAAGAAGAAGAAGAAGAAGAAGAAGAAGAAGAAGAAGAAGAAGAAGAAGAAGAAGAAGAAGAAGAAGAAGAAGAAGAAGAAGAAGAAGAAGAAGAAGAAGAAGAAGAAGAAGAAGAAGAAGAAGATTTGACTGCGTCCAACATCAGAAACTGGGAAATCATGAGTTTATGGGCTTTCCATCACATGTAGTACAACTCATAAAAATACTCTATCTAGACCAGCAAGCAGCAGTTAGAATAGATTGAGAGACATCAGACTGGTTTGACATCAAGCAAGGAGTCCGTCAGGGCGGTGTGCTGTCACCCGATTTGTTTAACATGTACGCCGAAAATATAATGAGAAATGACAGAGATGATATATTAATTCATTGGCACCTTGCCGTTTTGACAGACGATAGTTTGTGCTTTAAAAAGGCATAATAACTTTTATCTATGGCGGTAGCGAATGTGACTGATAAGGCCAATTCGCGCTGTAAATGTCCGTTCACAGTGGGTGCATGTGAACACGTGGTAATTTCCACCATCATGCACCATCTTACGTCTCATACGCTCGGTGTGTGACTTATCTGCAATAATTTTCTCCTTTGTCTTTATTCCATTTCTGATCTTTGCCCTCCATGCAACACGTTCAGCGGCGACTTGCTCCCATTGTGCATTATCAATTCCTGTATCAATCATGTCCCGCTTACACACATCTTTGTATCGCAGCAGAGGCCGATCCTGAGATCTCTTATCCATCTGTAATTCACCAAAAAAGATGTCCTTTGGTATTCTACCATCATCCATCCTCCTATACTTTAGTATTTGTGATTTTGTCTTGCCACATAATACCAAGAATTAAGAGAGATGATGTAACCAGGGAGCAATATGATGCCCTAAATATCGGTGGTCATGAAATACCAGAGAACTGATATGCTGATGATACAATATTGCTATCCACATCACAGCATGGTATAGAAAACTTAATAACCTCAACCCAAAGAAATAGTGAAAATCACAACTAACAACTTAACATAGCAAAAACAAAGATAATGCAAACAGATAAAACTACAATGGAGAAAGAAATATATGTTAATGAGAAAAGATTGGAGGTGGTGGACAATTTTGAATATCTTGGGTCATTGATTACCAACAAAGCTGACACAATGAAAGAAATTAAACGGCGACTATCAATTGCTCTTCAAAGACTAAAATACCTGAATAAATTAAGGAGTGGGACAGATAGAACTACAAAAATATATTAGATTTTTAAGAGCATGCATCTTTCCCATTGCAACATACGCCTGTGAGACCTGGACACTTACTAAACAAGCTGAACAGCGCATAAATGCATTTGAATACATATGTTATAGGCGGGTTCTAAGAATATCTTGGGTAAAGAAAAGAACAAATGAATCCATACTTGAGGAGCTAAATATTGAAGAGAGTTGCCTATTAAAGACGATAAAACAAATAAAATTGAAATATTTTGGTCTCTTGAAACGTCATGAAAGTTTGGAGAGATCAACAATGGAGGGGTATATGCCTGGGAAGAGAGGAAGAGGAAGGTCAAAGAGAAGATGGGTGCAGGATGTGGCGGATGACCTCCAGATGGGTGTATCAGACTTGGGACATCTTGCTTGTGATAGAGAAGTTTTCCGGAAGGTTGTTATGGGAGCGAGGTTCTGCAAAGGACATGCTACTGAATGAATGAATAAAGTTAGTGAAATCACCAAAGGGACAACGCTGATAATGATGGCTATGACGATGGTAGCTATGTAACATGTAAATATATAGTCGGCATGTTAATGTACTTCCGGTACAATGGCGACGAAATGAATCGTTATTCTTCGGGGAGACGCTGTTTAGTGTTTTCCTGTGGATATCCTGGGAATTTCATGTGGATAGTGTTTTCCTGTGGATTATGTGATGTTATTTTGTATTCGTTTATTGGAAGTTTTCAAAAGAAGCCACTGAAGGCAGGTGGTGGATAAAATTTTGAGGCAGCCGACAGACATTTGTTGTTTATGGTCTCGAGTTTCGCGACGGCAGGCAGAGGATCTCTTTATAGAGACAATGGTTGCGGTCATCCGGCCAGTAAGGTCACTGCCATAGAGGAAAGCAACGGCAAACTACCTCTTTTAAAGTGCCTAGTACATTATGATTCGCTTACAGACTGATCGTCGCAAGACAAGGACAGAGACATTAAAATTAGCAACATGGAACGTTAGGACGTTAAACTACGACGGAAAATTATAGAACATAAAACAAGAAATACAAAGAGAAAAAAATAATATTTTAGGGATGTGCGAAACGAGATGGACAGGCGCGGGCATCAAGATAGATGAAGATTTTAAGATTATTTATTCTGGAAGTGAAGATCGACACGGGGGAGTGGCAATAATTTTGGACCGGAAAGCATCAAAATCTGTTCAAGGATATTGGGCCGTGTCGGACAGAGTTCTACTAGTTAAATTGAGTGGCAGAACTTTTAGCATAAATGTTATTCAAGTATATGGCCCAACAGGAGAGTCCAGTGAAGATAGTGTAGAGGAATTATATAATGGCATAGAGTCTTCCTTAAAGAAATGTAAAATTTCAGAAATAAACATCATAATAGCAGACTTCAATGAAAAAGTAGATACACAGTAGGAAACTATGGTTTAGGAGAGAGAAATGAAAGAGGATACAGACTCGTAGAGTGGGCTAAAGAAAAGGAAATGATTGTAGGAAACACCTGGTTTAAGCAACACCCTAGAAGATTATGGACATGGAGGAGTCCTGATAGCAGGATCAGAAACCAGATTGACTACATTCTGATTAGCAGAAGATTTAGAAACGCACTAACAGTAGCAAAAACAGTTCCCAGTGCTGATTGTTATAGTGACCACAGACTACTCACAGGAACATTGAGGATAAAGCTGAAGAAAGTCAAGTGTATAACAGGAAACACTAAATATGATTTGTGTACATTGAGTAATGACAAGGAAATACAAAACAAATTTAACATAGTACAGAACAGATTTGATATATTGTCTGATCTAGAGATATTATTCCAGGATGTGAAGGATCAATGGGAAATGTTAAAGAATTCAATCAGTTGGGCTGCAGAAACAACTATTCCAAAATTAAAGAAGGTGGGTCGTAAGAAATGGATGACAGAAGAAATTTTACACCTAATTGAAACATGAAGACTCAACAAATATAATCCTGCCAAATATGAAGAAATTCACAGACAAGTCAGAATATTATGTAGGAAGGCAAAAGAATCATGGCTTGAGGAAAAGTGCTTAGAAATTGAAAAACAACACAACAGTCAAAATACCAAATTAGTGCAAAAAGAATTCAGAAACTTACTAATAAAAGAACAAGTACATCAACAGGCTGTCTAAAATCTAAAGATGGAAAATCATAATAGAAAAAGATCAGATTCTACATGTATGGACAAATTATGTGAAAAACCTGTATAATGATAACAGAGAGGAACAGTATGATATTAGATTTACTAATGAAGGACCACCAATTTTAAAGATGGAGGTTCAAAATGTTCTTAAGCATATGAAAGCTGGCAAGGCCCCCGGTGCAGATAACATCACAGCAGAAATGATTAAAGCTTTAGAAGAATTTGGACTAGAGCAAGTCACCAGACTGCTGAACACATTATATGATACTGGAGATATATCTTCTGAATTATGTAATTCTGTATTTATTGCAATCCCAAAGAAATCAGGAACCTTGGAATGTGATCAAAATAGAACAATTAGTATAATGAGTCACATCACAAAGATCTTGTTACGAATCATCATGCAAAGAGTGAGAGCGAAAATACAACCTGAAATAGGGGAAGAACAATGTGGGTTTGTAGAAGGAAAGGGTACAGTAAATGCTGTGTATATGCTGCGAACAGTTATTGAACGTGCTATAGAAGTAAACAAGGATATACATCTTTGCTTTATTGACTACACAAAGGCTTTTGATAGAGTTAGACATGTCAACATGGTGGATATGCTTGCAGATCTACAAATTGATGGGAAAGACATTAGACTTATAAAAAAAACATATATTGGAAACAACAAGTTGCCATAAGGATTGATAATGAAGTGGGACAATATCAGCCTATTAAGAGAGGTGTTAGGTAGGGATGTGTAATGTCTCCAGATCTTTTTTCCCTATACAGTGAAAATATTTTCAGAAATGTAGAAAACATAAATGGAATCAGCATTGGAGGACGAAACATCAATAACATTAGATATGCAGATGATACAGTATCGATTGCAGACAATGCACAGGATCTGCAACAATTAGTAGACGCTGTGGTTGTCCACGGTGAGCAGCTGGGGTTGGAATTAAATTGTAAGAAGACACAGGTTATGGTCGTCACTAGGAAGAACGAAATACCACAATGCAATATACAAGTAAATGGGAATATTCTTCAACAAGTGAATCGATACAATTATCTTGGAACAGTCATAACATCTGATGGGAGATGCATTGAAGAGATTAGAACAAGAATCGCCATAGCGAAAGGAGCCTTTAGCAAGATGAAAAACATTCTGACCAATAAAATGATGTCAATTGAAACGAGAAAAAGAGTGTTGAGGGGATACATAGAGCCTGTTCTTTTGTATGGATGTGAAACTTGGACAATGAGCAGTCAAGATGAAAAACATCTGATGGCTGCAGAAATGTGGTTTCTGAGGAAAATGCAAAGAATACCATGGACAGACAGATAAACCAATGACCAAGTACTACAGGAGACAAATGAAAATCGTAAATTGATTAGAGAAATTAGACGTAGACAGTCAACATTTTTTGGACATGTTATGAGAAGAAATGGATTGGAGATCTTCGGTGACAACTGGCAAGATCGAAGGGAACAGACCATCAGGAAGACAGAGAGGAAAATACCTGGATGGCTTGGCCACCTGGCATGGACGAAACAGGAACACTGAGCTGATCCACGACTCAGGTGATCGACGAATGAAATGGCGAGTCATGACCGCCCACGCTTTCCGGCATGGCACATGATTGATTGATGTTAATGTAATCGCTACGAGACAACGCTGAGAATGATGGTTGTGATTATGATGGCTATGGAACATGTAAATATAAAATGGATAACATAGTGTAATCACAAGGAGACTACGCCGATAATGATATTAGCAGTGTGACTGTGAGTGGCTAGAATGCCGGGCTCTCCTTCGGGAGACCCGGGTTCTATCCCTCGGTAAGGTGTGGAGTATTGTTTTGTCCGGGGCACAAAGAAAACTCTAACCTGCACAGATCGCGGCAACTGCATTAGCCAGTCGGCCTTACTTCCACAGGCTCAAGTCCCCCCCCCCCCCCCACCCTTCATTCCTACACTGCACGGTATTATAGACAGTAAATGGCAGGAGCCGGTCTCTCTGGCCGAGTGGTTACACCACTTTCTCCGTAATCCCGTTTATCACGCAGTCTCGTAGCGGGCGAGAACTGGGAGCGGTTTGTCCCCCGCTGGTGACTTGCGGGATAACTGAGCCGGCCGCTCAGAAAGTAATGGCAAACTACTGAGCGTAATATTGCCAAGAAATCAACAGAAAGCTGAAAGATTCTGCTTTTGACAGCGATGTCCTGTAAAAGGATATGCGAATTTTTTTTTTTAAATGACAGGACGAGAGTTTGACGTCTGCCTTTGTCATCTGGGCGACATATTCCCCCGTGCATACAGGCCTAAAAAATGTGAAGGCCCTAGTATATTTCTGTCTCTGTGACGAAATGATCAAGAACAGTGGTTCTCAACCGGTGGTCGGGGGGGGGGGGGGGGGGGGGATTTTACAGTTTCCAGGGGGATTTAAGATTATTTCAAAATTGCGTTAACACAAGAACATATCGCTTGATATTGTTTTTCCTTCCATTATTTACGGTTCTGTACTTCTCACCCTTCTAAAATTCGCGTTATAACGTAAATAGACCCGCAAATTACGTTTTATGTTGACGTCTTGACATGTTCTAGCATGTTATTAAATTTAGCTTCCATTTTTACGTATACTGTGTAGAGGAGGGGCGGGAAATTTATAGTGAGGAAATACGAAAGGGGTGGGGGGGCGGGGAATGACATTCTGAACATATGGTGAAGGGGTGCATGGGCCAAAAAAGGTTGAGGACCACTGATCAAGAAGCTTGTCTCGTGTAACGAAGGTTCGTTTTTGGACTCCGTCATTCTGTTCACCAAACTAATTTTTTTGAAGACCGCCAACGGACGGTCGTGGATGGAGCTATGCAGCTTGTGCTCTGTAAGACGCTTTCTGCGCGCGGTTAGTTGATCTACCGAGAGAGATGAGATAAAACTCGATGCAGTGACGACCATCCTCTTCTATAATAATTCCTTAATTTCAAGAAACGCCATCGGGCATTCCTGTCACACCGAAGGATGCTTCGTCTTCACCAGCAATTATCGCAAGGTATGGATGCTGATCGTGGCAGTAACACATTGGTTGTAAACACCACGGATTTGCCCCGCATCAATCGCTCCTAGCTGGAGCCACACTTGCATGTAAATAGTGCGACATTTTAAGAATAGATCTCATCAAACGACGGAAATAGAGGTTTCCTAACCAAAATTGCATTTACTTCTTTCGCTGTAATTGCTTAGAATAACATCGTACTTTTACATACATGAAAGCTTTTAAACAGGATGTTTTCAAACTATCTCATACGCGTATGTTAATCCTTAGGGTCTTCTCCATCTGGTGCCTACTACCTTCTAATAAAGCACTGTCTCTCAACCTAATCACGCCGAGTCCTTTCTTACACAGAGTATTATAATGAACTAGCGGAACAGCTGCACTCAAGTGTTTTCATGTAATAATCGGACGGAACGCAATGAGTTAAAATTAAAAAAAACAGCTTCACATGTCAGAAATAGTGAATAAATATTGGTACCGTACGGTATTAACGGCATGCAGAGAAGCACTGCGTTTATATATCTCTCTCTCTCTTTCTCTCTCTCTCTCTTTCTCTCTCTCTCTCTTTCTCTCTCTTTCTCTCTCTCTCCCTCTCTCTTTCTGTGTGTATATATATCCCTCCATATGTCTGTCTGTCTGTCTGTCCGACACGCACATAGACAAACACACTCTCTCTCTCTCTCTCTCTCTCTCTCTCTCACACACACACACACACACACACATACACGCACGCACACACACACACACACACAAATACACACGCATCCGCAATAAATTTAATGAAAATGTGCGAATAATGTCCGGGTAATACACATACAATAAGGAAACTGATGACATAATGGTGACAATTATTTTGTCAAAGTTACATAAGATGCCATTACAGAACATGCTTGCGCTCAGTGACCAAAGAAAGTACACAGTGATTTAGTTTCTGGACTACGATTTTCTTCATAAACCAGTTCTATTCAACAATCAGATCTTGCAGTGTCGGTCATTTTCTTCTCCTTGGCTAGCGGTATTCTATGAATATCTGTAACACTGAAATTCAAAATCCTCGATATTCTTTTGTAGTGATTACGAAAATGTCTACACTAAAGATGCATGCACTAAAAGATTACTTTAATTTGTTTGGTGATTTTGTCCGCATACTGTTTAACCTCTGCACCGTTTTGCCCAGCCTACGTCAAACGTTTTGTTAACAACCCTCGCTATTTTTGATTACGTACTTTAGATATTAATAGATTGTGACGTTTTCAATGTCACATGATTGATTGATTGATTGACGTTTTCGATGTCTTCATTGTTGAGTGCGATTGTTGGTTGACATGTAGTTTTGTCTGTGGACATTATTTGTATGTGTGGGTGTGCGAGCGTGCATGCCTTTGTGTGCGAGTGTGTGCTCGTGCGCATGCGTATTGTGTAAGCTTGGAAAACAAGATTCTGATTTGCATTTTGTCTTTTGACAGACATGGCGAACTCTTTTCACCTCTGAGCACTACTTGAGACGTGCCTGGGTTACGCAAATGGATTTCCACCAGTTATGAAGATTTCAGCATTCTCACTGGTCTCATCACTTTGGAAATTTCTTGACGCATTTTCTGAATAGATATGAGCAGAGGTGGGGAGAGAATTCCGCCATTGCGCATCTTCTTTGCATCTCAAACCAATCGGGTTTTCCACCAGCTGCTCTGACATGTGTGGGGGGTTCATTATCTACTGATTCAATAAAGTAGATCAAATGTACTCGAAACCCCCCAATTCTCACGCTGCTTCACAACTTCTAAATGCGACAGCGTTAGCTGTAGTCTACGAAACAAATGAACTTGTTTAGATGTGATAAATTAGTGATTTTGCCTTTAATGTTGCTTGTGAAGGTAAATAGACCCGCAGACATTGTCGTTAATTATGTTTACTTGTTATTCAAGCATAATCGAGAGAAAGAGAGAGAGAGAGAGAGAGAGAGAGAGAGAGAGAGAGGGGTATGTGGGGGAGACAGAGAGAGAGAGAGAGAGAGAGAGAGAGAGAGAGAGAGAGAGAGAGAGAGAGAGAGAGAGAGAGAAATAAATCAAATCAAATCAAATCAACTTTATTTTAGAGAGAGACACACAAAGAGAGGGGGATTGAGAGAGAGAGAGAGAGAGAGAGAGAGAGAGAGAGAGAGAAAGCGGGATGAATAGAGGGACACAGAGAGACACACAGAGAGACATAGATAGACACACAGAGATAGAGAAAGAGACAAAAAGAGACAGAAAGAGACAGAAAGAAACAGAGAGACAGAGGAAGAAAGATAAATTTGAGTTGAATTAAGAACCAACCTCACAGCACTCAGAACATTCCCATATGTGCTCTGTCCTAATCTTCAAAAACCAGCGAAGAGTCCCAATGCTAATCATATCAGTTACAGTCTGATTATTTGTCCGTGTTGCCTTTCTGAATACTAAGTGTCGGCCAGCTTCTCTAGTTACTCCCTGCCGCACCATTCTTTCTATGCTATGATGATTTATTTATCTGCCGTTCCACACTTTACACCTGATTCCAAAGGAATCTGGCCACATCTGCCTTACCATGCACCCATAACTCCCCTAAAGGTGCATAAACAATGCATCTGTCCCCCTGCTCGTTTCCAACCACACCAGCATTTCCTGGGGGAAAGGTCTAACAATTGCTCCCGATCGTTAATTTTAAAATTGTAACATGCTACTCTGCACGAAAGCGATGGAGAGAGAATGAGAGGGAGAGAGAGGTAGGGAGAAGAGGAGAGATTAGTGTATTCTGTACCAACCAACTCATCATGGCTTTACTGGTTATGTCTTACACGAAAAGCTTTTCTCAACACCTCTCAAAGTGCAGTTATTTTATTAACGCACGCGTCCCAGTTCTTGTAGTAGTTCATTATTTTCTACAGTGTCACAATTTTAACGAACCGTGGTGGAATTCTGGTTAGTGCTCTTGGATGCCAAGGCAGTGCTCCTGTTTAAACCTCTAGCAGAGGCAGGATTCTCTTCTTTCCGACTAGTACGACTAGTTCAACCCAGACTCATACAAATGGCTTGAAGTTACTTTGAAGAATCATCTAGGAATTGTCTGGAAAGGAATGCGATGAGGAACGGAATTGGTCACCTCATAAAATATGTGCAGGCTGAATACTTCACACCCCATCGACAGTATGTGGAACTTTTTTTTTACGTTGCATATCTCTTAGATGACGTTGCAGTCAACACCAGCATTTTTTTCAGCTGTTGTTGGTGTTCTTGGCAAGATTACGCTCAGTATTTTCCGATTGCTTTCTGTGCGACCGGCTCACATTGCCCTGTAAGTGACCAACGCGACGCGATCCGCTGCCGAATCTCGCGCAGCTGTGTTCCTCACGTGGATATACTGGATTACGGAGAAAGTCGTTAACCCCTTCGCCAGGGAGGTTGGAGAACTACCTTTACATTTTTATATAATGTACCTTCTTAATATCCAAACACAAAAAAAAAAACCTACAAATAATAAAATCGTCAAATGACAGGTTAACGTAAAATCAAACTGGAGCCGACAAGGTGAAAGACCGTGTGGGCGTGGTGTGAGGTCCATAATGTCGGTGAGATGACGCACACATGGCTATGTGGTCAGTCTCTGATGTGTTTCTTGTAGCCATTACCTTGGATGGAATCAATCCCAGAGCCGTACTTGTCAAGAAACCAATCTTAAACTTCTGGAATGGACACTCGAGACTTTTTTTTTTTTTGGGGGGGGGGGGGGGGGGGAGAGAGAGTGCTGGAGGTCCCGGGTTCAAGCCCGGTGAGGACAGGGATTTTTTCAAGTGGACTTCTAGTAAAAAACTTTCCCCTGGTCACTGAGATCGGACTCCCGTGTGTATTGTTTGTTTGTTTGTTTGCATATCCTTTCCAGGACATCGCTGTCAGCATCAGCATCTTTCAGCTGATTGCTGATTTCTTTGGCAAGATTACGCTCAGTAGTTTTCCATTGCTTTCTGAGCCTCCGGCTCACATACCCCGTAAGTTACCGACGCGATTCGAACCACTGCTGATTCTCACCGTTGTCACGTTACTTACGAGATTATACGAGATTACGAAGAAAAGTTGCTAACCTCTAGGCCAGGAAGCCGGCGTGTGTATTGTTGCACATGTAAAAAATCACATGGCAGTTGGAAATCGAAAAAGAGTAGCCCAACGGCGCCGCCTGGGAAAAATATCGAGTTAAAAATCTACCCAAAGTATTTCAAGATCCTCGCCGGTGCTACGGACTTCGTGCACTGAGCTGAGAGTCTCCGGACTCAGGCTTGAGTTAGGAGTAGAACGGAGCACTTATGGGTTACACCCGTATGCTGTGATTTTGATCCGTCGACTAAACTAAACTAAATTAAAGACTTGTTGGTTTTTTAACAAATGGAAGGAAATGGGCACTCTGGTCCATATGTTGATAAATGAGAGGGAATGGACGCTAAAACCTATGTCTTAATAAATGGTTTGGAACTGATACTAAGTCCTATGTGTTAATACATTAGTAGGGGTGGACACTCTGGCCTACATGTTGATAAATGAGTGCAGATGGATGCTAAGACATATATGCGTTAATAAATGAGTCGGAATGGAAACTAAGACATACGTGTTAATACATGAATCAGAATGGATACTAAGACCTATCTTTTAATAAATTAACAGAAATGGACACTCAGACCTGTGTATAATAAATTAGTGGGAACTGACGCTAAGACCTATGCCTTAATAAATGGGTCGGAATGGATGCTAAAACCTATGTGTTAATAAATGCGCGAAAATGAACACTAAAGCATGTGTGCTAATAAATGTATTGGAACAGACATTCAGACCTATGTATGAATACATGTATGGGAAAAGACATTCAGTTCTATGTTTTACTAAATGTGTTGGGAAAAGATATTCTGGCCGCTATGTTAATAAACTAATGGACATGAATACTAACTAATTCATGTGTGTTAAAAATAAGCGAGACTGGATGCTAAGACTTGTGTGTTAATAAATTAACGTAAATGGGCACTCAGACATGTGTTTAATAAATGAGTTCCAACAGAAATTAAGACCTATGTGTTAATAAATCAGCGGAACTGTACTCTAAGACCTTGAGTTGATAAAACCGCATACACCAATTAACCATTCATAACTTCACTTCATAATAATGTCAGTTATTTCTACTTTCACTACTTGTCCCCATGAGAGTTCGGTTGCAGTCCATTGACAACGATCTTCCTGAAACCTGTTTAGCAAACCTTACCAGCCCAGACCTAAACAATACCAGTTTGTATGTGCGATGCTGAATCATAGCCTAGTTACATCCTAATATGTCTCTCCGCAGTGGTGAAGTTTCAGTACCTCGTTTCCACACCCCGCTAGTTTCTTGGCTTGGAGAAAGGGAGAAGAGCCCTTGAATACAGTCGCCGCTAAGATCGCCCTTTGGGACAGTATCGGGAGAAAATTCTCAGCATCAACCTTACTCGGATAGATGCGAATCACTATTCAGCACTGAGACGACCTGCTCGTCAATGCATCTTGAATACAGTCGCCGCTAAGATCGCCCTTTGGGACAGTATCGGGAGAAAATTCTCAGCATCAACCTTACTCGGATAGATGCGAATCACTATTCAGCACTGAGACGACCTGCTCGTCAATGCATCGGGCTTAGAATTAAAGCTTACAATTTCTCAGAGTCACAACAAACCAACTAACCAACCATTTTCGCATACTTTCGAAACCAGCCACTGGCCATTTGGAAGCACATTGCTTTGCGTTGGTTTCGATGGTATGAGCGTAGGCTATTCAGAATGCTATAACAAACTATATAAAGTAACAGTGCATAGTAATTAACAAATAGTCAATAAATGTTGGGATTGATTGCAACGTATTGTAAATGGACAAGCAACCAAATTTAACAATGTTCCAGAACATTATTCAATGTAGTGTAGTGCTTTTTATAAGGTAAAATAGTAGGTGTTGTTTGGTGCTAAACTGCGATAATTAGACAACACACAAATGCAGATACTTAATGAAATTAACCATAAAGTAATCTAGAACTTCGTGGAAATACGTGTACAATAATCTAGAACTTCATGAAAGCAACTATAAAATAATATATACACATTTGTTTAAATAAATCAACTTACGGGCATTCATCGTTTGCTGTCTTCGGAGATCCAGCCAGCTGCTTGTTAAATATTTCTTCTGCCATTGAAAGTTTCCCACAGGCGAAAGACAAATGTCTGGACCTTTTCAATTGCTAAACATTCAGTTCAAACTCCACACAGCCTTTATCGTTGTCTATGATGCCAGAGTTGAAACCGCTGTTTTCTCTCGCTAAAAATAACTCGAAATAGGGTCATTAAATGAAACACCGGTTCTCACGTTTGGGTAATCGCGTACTCGTCTGCTGGTCTTTGTGTGAATTGTGATACAGACGGAAAGAAACTATCTTAGAGCCACGGTGTATGTCACTAGGGGTACGGATGTACTATCGTGCCAAGATCTGGCTTTATTTTGGCCTCTCGTCACCTTCAGTAGTCTAGCTAAGAGTAGGTCGATTAAGATTCTCACTGTCACGAAGCCAGCCGAAAATTACACTCATTATACGCTACTATACCAAAGAAATGACATCAGCTCGCCCACGACGATAGTAGACACTCGACACACAGCTCAATTACTGGGCGCTTGAGAGTTCACGAGTATGTTCGGAATGAGTATCTTGCATGTCTACACGAAGAATCGTAGTCGTCATCAGTCCCAAATCCGTCATGTCCGACATTAGTGAACAACTTCAATCGACGTGGTTCTTTGGCAGCATCATCAATAAGAACAACAACAATGACATGTTGTTTGGATACCGGCGTATGAATAAGGAGCAACGTGTATAAATCCACGAACAGAAGGATTTATACCTCTATTTGAAGAATAATTAAACAGCTCTGTCGGCTCAATGCCTGGCAACTGTTCTAGAACAAGTGTTTGAATCATCCATCCATCCATCCATCCATCCATCCATCCATCATGTGCCTTGCCAGTAAGCGTGGGCCATGCCACGTGGCCATGCCATCCAGGTATTTACTTCTCGGTCTCTCCCTTGGTCTCTTCCCTTCGATCTTATCAGTTGTCACCAAGTTCTCCAAGTCATTTCTTCTCATAACATGCCCAAACCAAAAAATTTTGACTGTCTACGTCTAATGACTCTAATCAGTTTACGATCTTCATTTGTTTCTTGAAGGACTTGCTCATTGGTTTTTCTGTCTGTCCATGGTATTCTTTGCATTTTCCTCAGAAACCACATTTCTACAGCCATCAGATGTTTTTCAGCTTGACTGCTTATTGTCCACGCTTCACATCCATACAAAAACACAGGTTCTATGTAGCACCTCAACACTCTTTTTCTCATTTCAATTTATATCTTTTTATTGGTCAGTATGTTTTTCATCTTGCAAAAGGCTACCTTCGCAATGGCAATTCTTGTTCTAATCTCTTTAAGGCATATCCCATCAGATGTTATGACTGTGCCGAGATAACAGTATCGATTCACTTGGTTAAGAATATGCCCATCTACTCGTATATCACATTGTGGTATTTCCTTCTTCCCAGTGAGAACCATAATTTGTGTCTTCTTAATATTCAGTTCTAACCCTAGTTGTTCACTGCGTGCAACAACCGCATCTACTAAATCATCAGCCAATCTAAAACCTACAGCTACATAGCAATGCTACAGCTGCAGTTTCATTAACTGATTGCCTGCCTGAGACCGTCTGATAGACCCCGTAACCCTTGTGCGACACCCGTGAACCACACTTTAGGCTTTTTATATATGGTGGTTTAAACTGAACCATTTCTCCATTCCAGTCCACTATTTTAGTGTCCCATTAAGTTAAACTTCAGAACGAAAGAATTACCTGGCTTCCGTGTGCAAAAATCCCGCATGACAAAGAAGAATACACATGAAAACATGTTTCGAAATTGATTTTTGTGATTCGAATTTTTGTGACATTACTTTCTGGTGAAGGACCTCATATATTTTAATAAAATTACAGTTTTAAACAGTTTTATATTATAGTTATTGTGATGTAAACGACTTTGTGATAGATTCGAAAACAAACCTGTGCAGTAGTGAGATAGTTATGTAGAAGACGGTAAATAATATAGAGAAAAAAAATCTAACAGTCTAAGAACAACAACAATCTACCAACAATCTAAGAAAATGATGGTTTTTCCATTTTGTGTGAAAATGATGTACTTCATAATGTTATCATTTCATTGCGTTATATGCGTGTTATGGAGCAGTTCTTGTGATATTCTAGAACCCAACTGGTGTTTGTAATAAAATTCACTAAATTTAACTGGATTAGCAGATTCGGATATGAAATAACGCCTTGGTAAGTGAATTTTTTTCATAATTTTTAACACTTTAATTTCAATTGTTATTACTAAAACTCTCATTATTGTCATAATATTTGTAACCTATCAATTTATTATTAACACTGTCATGTTCCTTGTGCAATCCTCTTTAATTTTATATGTAATACAATAGATCTGCTACAATTGTAACCATTTTAAAAGCAAGATTGTGGTATACCCCTAGTTCAAATTTTCTGCCTTGAATCTCTGCTTGGGTATGACCATTTTTTTGTTTGGCAGGCAATCAGTTAATGTTACTACCATGTTTGTGATATATTAATATGGCTATATTATTGTTGAACGATTAGCACACGAGTGGCACTGGTCAGTATTACAGCGCATGACCGTTATGGTGGTCAGTAATACGGCACATGAGTGATAGTGTTGGTCAGTATTATGACACTAGATGACTATTATGGTCATTATTACGTCACACGAGCTATAGGTTAGTTAGTTTTTCAACACAGTAATATTGTGGTCTGAATTAACCTTTTCTTCCCAAACATAATTTCCACAGTTTTCTGTGAAGTGTCTGGGACAACATTACAACAGCCATTGTCTCAGATATCACGCCGATGTCAATGTTATGAGGCTGAGCTGACCCTAGGGCACTGCTGGTCGGACACAACATCCCAAACCTCGAGCTGAGCAAACAACAGCTGCGTAAGTAAACTGGCTAACTTTATCACCATCCAAACCACAGAGACAAGAAAACTGCATAAATTGATATCCACTAAGTAACTAAGACATGTGCAAGTCCAGCAGTAAAAGTGGTTACCAGTGGGTACAACTAACAACACAGACACAGATGTGGTGGCCATACCCAATTCGGTGTCTCCGCCTCAAAATGAAAACGAATGAGCGCAAAACATCACTGTGCGTATGATTACATCACCTGGGCGCGAATTGTCGTAAATCAGTGGTTCGCAACCGTTTTTGGCCCATGCACACCTTCACCATATGTTCAGAATGCCATCCCTTCCCCCCCCCCCCCACCTTTCGTAATTCCTCCCTATAAATTTCCGCCCACCCCCGCCCCTACATAGTATACGTAAAAATGGAAGCTAAATTTAATATCACATACTAGAACAAGTCTAGACGCCTACATAAAACGTGATTTGTGGGTCTGCTTATGTCACAAAACAAATTTCATAAGGGCGAAAAGTACAGAACCGTAAAGAATGGAGGGAAAAACAATATCAAGTAATCGGTTCTTGTATTAACGCGATCTTGAATTAATCTTAACCCCCCCCCCCCCCCCTCCTTCTGGAAAACCTAAAATTCCCCGTGGTGGGATGGGGGCGGGGGAAAATTCCCCACGGATTGAGAACCACCGTCGTAAATCAATTGTTGCACCGCACATTCAGCGCTGCCTGCTAGCCAATCCATCCACTCCCGGTCCAATGTGACTATAACTCTGCAATTGTCTCTCACATTTTCTTGGGTATTCTGTTACACTCCTCTCTTCTCACAATATTTCCAAACATACACACTTCTCTGGTTGTTTCCTTTGACTGAGCCATCCATAATTTTCCTCTTAGCATTATGTCCACATGTCTTTGTCCAGGGTTTCATGCGGGGCATTTTTCTTTTTACGCAGCCACGCGGAGATGTGACTTAGGCTGTTACAATTGTTGGCAAAGCTAGTATGTATCTCAAAGACACTCTCGGAGTGTCCCTTACTCATCCCAGGATCACCTGCTTAGCTTCGTATTGTATGCGTTCTAATTTCACCAGCGGACTATTTGCCACTTTGAGCAGTCCTTAAATATGAAGTGAGGCTAATCAGCCATGTGTTGGAAATGGCGATTCCTTGGTGACAACTGGCAAGATTGAGGGGAAAAGAACAAGGGGAAGATAGAGAAGTAAATATCTGGATGACTTGGCCACGTGACATGGTTGAGACAAGAATACGGAGCTGATCCAAAACTCTCGTGATCGTGCGAGATGGCAAAATATGACCACATACACTTATCGACATGGCACGTGATGATGATGATGAAAAGTTTGGTAATTTATGCTTTATGTTAGCACTACGACTTTGTGTTCTGGTAAGCTTGCCAAACGTGTGAAACTATTTCCTTAGCTGCTGACTCATAAACTGTTATTACTGCCTATAGTACCTTGCGGTGTAGGACAAGGTGGTTTTGAGTCTGGGGGATTGAGGCCGCATGGCTAGTGCAGTCTCATCGAACTGTACTGGTTAGGGTTTTCTCTTTTGCCCCGACATTAAAACACGCGTCACCTAAACGATGATTCGAACCCGGGTATCCCGATGGGCAACCCGGTGCTCTATTGCACTTAGACGTTAACAGATATCTGTGTCGGCCATTGCTGGTTCCAGATTCAGTAAATTCTAACGTTAACTCACTGTTGACCTTTCTATTATTTACGCATTGAGAAATGACTACACATTAACGCTTTGGGAATAAATTAACTCGTATACATTCAGTTAACTCTTATACACACAGTGACAATACACGAACTCTTATACACACACATACAATGCATGAGCTTTTTGACGCACACGAACAATACATTAATTCTTATTTGCACTAACTGACAATACATTACATCAACTATGGCATGCGGATGCTTTGAAATGTTTTGGTTTAATGTATCGCTAATAGATAGAATACATGCACCGAGACAGCGACTATTTCTTCGAAACTACATTAGAAGAATAACATTGCCATGTGTTGTGAACAGTCGAATGTGCAGGCTGAAAGGCACGACTGTCACAGGTCTAGTGTAAACACTATACAGCACAAACATAGTATGCTTGCTTGCTTGCTTTTGTTCGTTGGCTTGAGCTCCAACGCGAAGTCCTGTATGTCGGATGAAGGCATCCTGTAATAATAGGTTTGTCAACGGGAATACCCAGAATGAAAACCACTGAAAAGCTGAAAAGCTAATAATGTAAAATACCTATTGACTGATCATTGACAATTGTTATGTATGTATGCTATTTTTGTGTGTCTGTGGTATGTCGCACGCTTTGAACTCAAGCTTAGTCTATACACGTGCTACTACATGTAGTTAGTTCACTGGACTCATGTTTGAGTGTAAATTAGCTTTCATTATTACCAGTGTCCCTCGCCATCAGGCGAACCCAGTCTGACTTCTGAGGTACTTGTAATTAACGTCACCATGTCAAGCTCTGTTTTGGTCATGTGATGAGAAGAGAGGCGCTGGAGAACATCGTGACAACTGGAAAGATCGAGGAGAAGAGAGGCATAGGCAGACTAAGAGAAACGATGCTGGGTGGATTGCGACGGTGGCATGGAGGAATATCAACGGCAGAGTTGATTCAGAAAACCAAAAACCGAGATCTGTGGAGAGTCATCAACGCCTACGCCAGTCGGCATGGCACTTGATGATGATGTCAAGCTCGAAAGGTCAACATCTTAGTCCAACTGACCGATATAGGGTTTGAACCTGTTCCCTCGGCATCAACACACGGAAATTTAAGAGCGAGCGAACTTATCCATTCGGCTATGCTGACCACCTATATGTATGAACCATTTCTAGACCATCAGATCAGTTATAGGAACACTTTAATCTGACAGCAGTGGGGTATTTTTTTTAAAGTTGCATATCCTTAACAAGACTTTTGCAGTCAACACCAACATTTGACTGCCGTTGTTGGTGTCTTGTCAAATTTTACGTTCAGTAGTTTGCCATTGCTTTCTGAACGACCGGCTCCCATACCAATACGTTAAAACCAGCTATAGACACGGTCTGCTGCCAAATCGGTCACCACTGTGTTTAGAACGCAGGTAAGCGGCATTACGAATCGCGTCCGCAACGCCATGTGATATAGAACATTTCTACATTGATTACTCCGCGACAACTTACACTCCAAGACTAAATCCTCGGTGATACAGTTACTCATCTAGACCAACAACTTGATGCTAGTGACAGTGCAATAATAAACCAATTACCAGCGCATATTCCGCAATAAACAAAATAGTTTCCGATGACGCACTCCACTTTCCTGTTCTAGAAAGTCAAACCATAATTATGCATCTTTCTACTCTTCTACTTCTGCACTTTATTCCCCAATTTGGGCTTTTCTTGTATTGGTTTAGAATTGGCCTTCTACTGTATAAGTGTATTGGAAATTGTCTGAGCTACGGTTACGGTTTACGTAATCTGTTACACTCTTATCTTCCGCCCGGTAGTTATGTGTTCGAATCCCCCTGGAGACAGGGATATTTTTTTTTACACCTACGCCTCCAGGTTGAACCTTCTCTGAAGCGAAGGGATTACGGACGCAATTCGTAATCCCGCATACCGCGTTCGAAACACAGCTGTGGGCGATTTGGCAGCAGGCTGCCATGCGTTGGATTTTATAAAATGGTATGAGTGAGTAGCGTTCAGAAGCAATGGCAAATTACTGAACGTTCAAGAAATCACAAACAGCCAAAGCATGCTGACGATGACTGCGACGTCTTATAAAGGATGTGCTATTAACTGTATAACTCACATTACTTTCATTAGACATTCATTACGCTTCAGAAAGTGGAAATGGACCTTATCTCTGCATATAATGACTGCGGTTCCATGTTATTCTATCTTAACTGCCGTGATATCATATGTCAGACACTGAAGTTCAAAACAGTACTTGATGTACAATAGGCTACAACATTATACTGACGGGTGATCGAATTTCTTTCTCGTATCTCTAATTTCTTGGAGAGTTACTTTCTCAGTCGCTTTGTTGGAATCAGACCCGCGGATCTCATGAAACGCGTCTTCAGACCACAACAAGGATACAGATGAGTAACTTTTATATTTATATGTTCGTGTAGTGGTTTTCGTGTCGTTGTATTGGTTTGTGTTTGTTGCTTCTATGCCGATGAAGGCCTTGGTCGCAACGTCCATTTTGATACTTGTAATCGTCTTCTAGTAAAACTTCATTCTTTGTAACTTCTTAAGGAAATGTCATGTCCCATTTTACCACGCTGAGTTGGTCCAGAACCGTTTGGTGAGTTAGCAAGTGTCCTCAGCTGTCTCAAATGGCTCTCCAGCAGATGGAATAATGAGCACCTGTACCGCAAAAACTCTCTAAATGGTTACTTTTTTTTCTTCTTCTTCGTTCTTCTTTCGATGGAATTGCGTCACACCTGTTTATGCACCCCAAAGATCAGTGTGTCCAAATTCAGCATGAATTATGTGCTTTCTAAAGGTAGATTCCATCCAAGGTAATGGCTTTACCTACCCGTAGGTAGGTTTCCTTTCCTGACACGTTTGTTAAGATGGTGGGCCTAATGGCCTACTCTTTCCGATTTTAACTTCCCGTGCGATTTCTAAAATGCAGAGCTTGCACACAGGACCTCCTGTTTTTTCCTCCTGTTGACACACGAAGAGTCAAACAAATATAGCAGTGATATGTCCTGGATACCCTTTGGAAACAGAGAATATTAACCCGGCTCAGGCCAAACAGCCCTATCTCTTTCTATCTCATGCAAATCCCTCAATAGCATTCATCCCTGTCTCTAATTCTATTCTCAGTGTATTTAGTCTTCCTCTATTTTGCTTTCCCTGTGGGTTCCAGAGAAATGATCTTCTAAGTATACAGTATTCGCTATGTATGTCATACCCAGTGCTTGCATCATTGTCTCGTCTTGATTCGCTGGAATCTGTCTAGTGCTCTCCTTAAACTCCATACTAGTGATGTTATCAAACCATTGTAGTCATCTTCCGCGCATCACCAGCCAATGAATGTTTATAGTTTATTAGTTATTGTTGTATCCCTCCTCCATGTTTCTGGTCCATACAGCAGTTGTTGTTGTTGCGTATCCCTTACCGGACATTGCAGTCAACACCAGCATTTTCAGCTGCTGTTGATATACTAGGCAAGTGTTACGTTCAGTAGTTTGCCATTGCTTTCTGAACGACCGGCCCCTATACCTTTTTCGAAAAAACCAGCACCGCCGTGTTTCGAACCCGGGTATACGGGCTCACAAACCGCATTCGCAAGCCCTTAGCCACAGAGACCGGTATAGCAGTATACAGCAGTACTGGTGGCATATTAGAGTTAAATATTCTAAATTTGTTTTTAATGCCTTTTGACTTCCACAGTGTGAACAGTGATGTACTATTTCGATATTTTAAAGCTTAATGAAGATTTTGGTTCCCGAGACGAATGTTGCGAAATCCTTGGACTGCCAGAGTAACTGATAACGATTGACTGAAAGAGGTTAATGAAACTAGACCAATTTATTCAACAATAAGAATGAGACAAACAGTTTGCTTTGATCATTTGATGAGAAGACAGTCATTGGAGAACATCATGACGACTGGAAAGATCAATGGGAAGAAAGGCAGGGCCGACAAAGAGAAATAATGCTGCATGGACTAATACGGTGGCATGGAGGAATATCATCAGCAGAGTTGTTCCTGAACACCAAATACCGCGGTCTATGGAGGGACATGAACACCTATGCCAGCTGTCAGGGCACTTGATGATGATGAATGATGATGAATTAAGATGGCAGGATTGTCATCAAAACCCACTTAACGCTTAGTTTATTTCATTATGACTGGACATGGAAGAATTTCTATCTGTGGATCTAATGGATCAAACAAGCAATAGAAAGACTACAGTGGTATGGCCGAATCACCAGCGTGGAGCTCATGGAGAGAAGAAGATAGATACGAATTAAACAACAGGTGAAGAATAGACGCTGCCGCTGGATAGAATATACATTAATAAAACCTAAGAATAGTATAATAAGACAGGTCTTTCCGGAATTTACAGGGCAAAAGAAACAGAAGAAGGCCTAAAAATATATGGAGAAGTAAAGTAGAAACATAAATGAATAATATGGAAACGACATGGACGGAACTGCATGGAATAACTAAGAACAGAACTGCTTGCAAACACGCACAGAATACCATGATAAACCAATGAGCGAGTCCTACAAGAAGCAGATGAAACCCGTAAAGTGATCAGAGAAATTAGACTTAGAAGTCAACATTGTTCGGACACGTTATGAGAAGAAATAAACTAGAGAACTTGGTGACAGTTGGCAAGATTGACAGGAAAATAACAAGGGGAAGGATAGAAGCAAATATCTGAATAGCTTGGCCACGTGGTATTTTCGAGACAAGAACACTGAGTTATCCACGACTCTGGTGATCGTGTGAGATGGAGAAACATGACCGCCCACGCTTATCGGCTTGGCACATGATGATGAGGGCAGCTTGGAGTAGGCTGGCTGAGCACCCAATAGGGGATAACGGTCGAAAAAGAAGACATTTCTCTTATAACTGTTAATGTCGATAGCTAACAACAAAGTTTACAGATCCTATTAATACAGCGTGAGACTCCTTTATTTCTACAGAACGCGTGGCTTTGAAAAACACAGGGATTACACAGGCAGTGTTTATCGCAGACCTGAGATTTGTATCTGTAGTTGTAGCGGCGGTTTATTGTAGAGCTAATAATTGTTGGGTTCTGGCTGTTTCCTTTCATCTATCATGTACGAATACATTGTCTAATTTACAAATTTAACAAATACAACGAGTTTGTGTTGTTTACATAATTGGTATACGTGACGAAATGGTCCCCTCTTCTAGCTCCCAAGGTTGTGGGTTCGATTCCCGGACAAAAACATTTGGTTCACGAGTGCAGTTTTCTCGGTGATTCTTGGGGAATCGTAACTGGAGCTGTGGAGTTTGTGCTTTGTGAGCAAATATTGACAGCCGCCATGTGGAAAGAAACCGATCCGACGTGATTTTTTTTTTAAAACCCGGTGCAGTGAAGTCTATTTTATCGAACTTAAACCCCTTTAAACGCCATTAAACACTTAAATAATTGTTATTCCTTGCTCCAAAAAAGTGTGCAAATGTGTGAGTCGTTGTTCTGTGCCTAATGTTATCGTGAGTACAGTCAGTTCTGTAATAAATTCTTCTTAACAAAAATTACAACAGTGGTCTTAGGAAGGGATTGGTGGTTTTGTAAGAACTGTTTATAGTTTAGACGGATTAAATGGGTTTGTATATGATTTTGTTGTGTTTGTATATTATTCGGTGTGAATTGTATATAAGTTAATTATGTTTTGTACGTGTTTTTTGTGTGTGTTTTTTTTTTTTTTTGGGGGGGGGAGGGGGGGGGGATATAATTTGGTTGGCGTTGTTTATGGTTTACTGTAGTTTATATATGGTTTGATATATATACATTATGGTTATGCTTGGATACGGTTTAGTTATGTTTGTATATGTTTGATTATGTGTGTATACATTATGGTTATGCTTGCATACCGTTTGGTTAGGTTTGTTTATGTTTTGGTTATATTTGTATTTTGGTTATTTGTGTTTGTATATGGTTTGATTATGTTTTATCTTGTTTGGTTATGTTTGTATGTGATCTGTTTATATTTATTATTGGTTTGACTATGTATGTGATTTGTCTAGGTTTTTTTAAAATGTTTGGTCAGGTTTGTATATAGTGTGGTTAAATATATATTTGCTTCGGTTATGTTTACATATATAGATTTGATTATGTTTGTGTAAGATTTGATTATGGTTGCATCTGGTTTGGTTATCTATTTAATTGAGTTTTTAAATTTTTTTTTTTTTTTATCTGGTTTGGTTATGTCTGCATATGATCACTTTCATTGTAATTGAATATCCACATAAGTTCCGCATAGATTACACAAGGAAAATCTCAGAAAAGCACACTAAACCCTCGCACCGTTGAGTATCAAAGGTGACTGACTACCAACCATAATGACACTTGCATTAAATTTTCTATTCTCTAAAGCGTTTCTAATTTTAAACTTATCGAGGACAGCAACATGTTAGCTACCGCTTGCCAATTTCCAAATGCGAAGGGATTTTTAAACATTCTAACATAGTCATTTTAGCTGTTAGCTCCTAGTCTTTAGCCCTTATCGGAGAATCCTAGATGTTTCATACACAACGCCAGAATTAGAGGCGAGTGGAGTTAATAATAACATGTGTATATGTTGCATTTAGTTTTTATTAATGCCTTGTTTGAGAGATTAAGTTTCATTTCCATGGTGATTGTATTTATTTCCAGTCTTACGTCTGACTGACTGCTTCCATATTTATTTTGTCTATCATAAGAGTTATTAGTTCAGATACCACTTTACAAGTAAGAATAAAGCAACATCTGCATATGGCAAACCACTTTACACATGTTCAAACAGCAGTAACTATCAGATAACGAAAGAATTCAGTGTGTTTAATAATTGTTGTGACCAAAACAATTCGACCCAGCAGGATGCGAAAAAAAAACAACACACACACACAAGACACGCAGTTGTAATTTATTATGTGCCAAATGACTACTATGAGATTTGCTTTTCTTAATTCCTTCCATTACTTTAACTTTGTCCATTAATGCACTCTATTTTAATGCGTTACTTTAACTCGTTCCATTAATGTAGGCTACTCTTTTATACGCTTTTCTTTAACTCCGACCATTAATGCACAGCTATTCTAAGTGTTACTGTAACTTCTTCCAGTGATCACTCTACTTACTCTGTGTGTCACTTTAACTAATTCGATTAATGCACTCCACACTATATGTTACTTTAACTCCTTCCAGTGATCACTCTACTTACTCTGTGTGTCACTTTAACTAATTCGATTAATGCACTCCACACTATATGTTACTTTAACTCCTTCCGTTCATACTGCGTATGCTATGTGTTACTTTAAAGTCTTTCATTGATCGCTCTAGTCTATTTCTCACTGTAACTAATTCAGTTAATGCACTCTAGTCTATATATTACTTTAACTTCTTCCATTTATCGTTCAACGTACTCTATGTGTCATTGTAACTATTTCCGTTAATGCACTCTAGTCTATATGTTTCTTTAATTTCTTCCATAGGTCGCTGTGATTACTTTATGTGTCACTGTAACTAATTCCGTTAATGCACTCTAGTCTATATGTTTCTGTAACTTCTTCCATTGATCACTGTGCTTACTCCATGTGTCAATGTAACTAATTCCGTTAATGCACTGTAGTCTATATGTTACTTTAATTTCTTCAATTGATCGCTCTACTTGCTCTATATGTCACAGTCTATGCTGTGTGTTACTTTAACTCCTTCCATTCATACAGTACATTGTATGTGTTACTCTAACATCATCCTTTGGTCGCTCTAATCTATGTGTTAGTGTAACTCCTCTCGTTAATGCAATCTAATCTATGTGTTTCTTTAACTCCTTCTGTTCATACAGTATATTCTGTGTGTTACCGTAACTCTCATTTCTATGTGTTACTTTAATGCCTCCCATTAATATCCTTAGTTCCATCATTATTATAATTTCTTCGAACTTTTGCCTTTAAGTCTCCTGGTGGATTATAAGCCCACAACCACACATGTCAAGCTCTTTGTAAGCCAGTTCATTGTTTTTGGTGAATGTTGGCTGAACTTTCTTTGTTGTGTAATAGCCAATCTCATACAAACCCTCTTCAGCCACCTTCGACGAATGGGGATCTACAATGCTACTATTCTTTGCTAACCAACTGGAGCTCTGAACAGATCAAGGGTATGACAGACTGGTGTCAACGGAGGGAGGGAAAATACTATAAAGTGCTATTATCTTCTATGGACTACAATCACTTTTAAATTAATTTCCGAAATGTGACTGATTTAGTCACAAGTCTGAGACTTGAATGGGACTTATTTATAACTTATGAGGTTGAACGGGGTATGGGTAATGGAAAATTGACAGACGGATGGAGAGACTGCTGGATCGATTGGTACTTAACACAGTCAACGATGCAACTTCACACAAACACAAGAGATGCTGTGTAGCAGCACGATCTCCGGAGCCGCTCGGCAAGGCACACGAAGATGCTGATTCTCCTAACCTTTGTAGTTTTCGTACGTGGTTTCCCTTTGGAACGGGCATTTCAAGCTAAAATTACACCTTGTCGATCAACTCAAGAAAATTACTTCCAGAAACATCGATAAAGTCAAAGATAATGCGGTATCGATTAAAAGGTTTACCGCTGTCGCCTACGCTGGCTTTTCCTTGATCTCTGAAGGAAAGTACTCATTTGGCAAAGCAAAACATGGCTTTCCTGGTTTCAAGACTTCCATAGCCACATATCTTATATATAAATTAGGATGTCCGTATCTCTGTCCGTATCTCTGTCTGTATGTCTGTCTGTATGTATGGCCTTTATTTGTTCGCGAACGGCCCATCCGATTGAGATGAAATTTTCTACACGCCTTCCTTTCATTCCAGGGCTGTCAACTGTGATATTTTGTTAGTGTGAAATCGCCTGCTTACTCAGTATTATTTCATTTTTCATTTTTCATCATAATTTCATATATCTCAGGGGACCTAACTCTGTAAAAGTTATTTCAAGGGGCATAACTTTTCTGTATAACTTATAGTCATATTGTGGCATCGTTTTCAAAGATTTATAAACTCTTTGTCCATAGTTATGTACCGGCATATGAGTTATAATAAATAATGATACAATCTGTAAGGCATTTTCAAAGTTTTCATAAAAATGATGCACAATGCATAACATTGTAACTCATCTTTTTTTGCTTAAGAAGTTACTGTAGTCATGCAGGTGATTAGAAAGCGTTTTCATTAAAAATAATGGATGGTGTGTAGTAGAACGTTCTTTTAAGTTACATTTTTTTTTGTTGTATGAATTTAATGAAGCCGGACAGGGTCAGGCAGACAGATAGACAGACAGACAGACAGATAGACAGTCGGGAACAGGAACTTATATGACTACTTATATAAATTAAATGAGATGCTTCACACCAGGAGCTGGGCGATGTCGGGCCGGGTCAGACAGACAGACAGACA
>OY992892.1:46432838-46525338 GCA_963921405.1 Cepaea hortensis | reverse complement strand
TGGTGCAGGATATGTGGGTGGGTGAGAGTGTGTGGGTTATGGGATGGGTGGGTGATGTGTGTAGGTGGGGTGATGTGTCTTGGTTGGGGATGTGTATGGGTGGGGGATGTGTAGGCTGGTGCATGTATGTGTGCCTGGGGTGTGTGTGGGTGGGTGGAGGATGTGTGTGTGTGTGGATGTGTGTGGGTGCGGGATGTGTAGGTTGGTGGGGGATGTGTCTCATAACATGGTAATATGTTTTGTTTATGTTTACAAGACTCATATGACAATGTTTTTTCCCTATGTGAATGTATCATGCACCATTGATGAACAAAAGATGAGTGATTGGAAGGGCCGAATGTAAGACGGGCCTGCGTGACCAATTTGGTACCCTTTGAAAATAAAGTTGGTTCGTTCGTTCTCTCTCTCTCTCTCTCTCTCTCTCTCCCTCTCTCTCTCCCTCTATCTATCTGTCTATCTATCTATCTATCTATCTATCTATCTATCTATCTATCTATCTATCTATATGTCTGTCTGTCTGTCTGTCTGTCTGTCTGTCTGTCTGTCTGTCTGTCTGTCTGTCTGTCTGTCTGTCTGTCTATCTATCTATTTCTCTCACCTGACCATTGACCCTTTCAAAATAAAGTTCGTTCGCCCGATCGTTCTCCACCCATTTCTCCCTCTGTATGTTTGTGTGTGTATGTGTGTGTGTGTGTGTGTGTGTGTGTGTGTGTGTGTGTTTGTCCTTCCCACTGCCTGTCTGTGTTTCTGTCAGTCCGCCTATCGGTGGTCGCCCGGTCAGGCTGTCTCTTTGTCTATCGATTGCCTGAAAGTATAAGTTTATCTGTCTATCTGGATGTGTGTGTGTCAGTGAGTCGGCCGGTTAATCTCTCTCTCTCTCTCTCTCTCTCTCTCTCTCTCTCTCTCTCTCTCTCTCTCTCTCTCTCTCTCTCTCTCTCTCTCTCTCATGCATAGCTACACGGAAAAATCATATGTTTTTACTAATGATGCTTAGTTAAACTTATTACATGTCCTTTACAGAACCTTGCAATCAACCCCGACATGTTTGGGCTGTATGGGGTTTACTAATCAATGTCAGTAAGTACTCATAAAAATGTTTTGCATATCCTTTAAGGACATCGCTGTCAACATTAGCATCTTTCAGCTGATTGTTGATTTCTTGGCAAGATTACGCCCAGTAGTTTGCCATTGCTTTCTGAGCGACCGGCTCCATACTCTCATAAGTCACTGGCGCGACTCGAACCGCTTCAAGTTCTCCTGCGCTCACGTCAACCACGAGATAATTCTGGGTTACGGAGAAAGCTGCTAACCCCTCGACCAGGGAGACCGGCAAGTACTCAAAGTTTACTGAAATTTAATAAAAGTAAAATTGTTCATTTGCCAGCCAAAATGGCGTGCCTTCGTTTGAGCAGTTGCCAACTGTTAAGAGTAGTAATTCTGTTTGTGTGTGTGTGTGTGTGTGTGTGTGTGTGTGTGCGTAGGTGTGTGTGTGTCAGTGTGTGCGTGCGTGCTTGCGTACGTATGTGTGTGTGTGTGTGTGTGTGTGTGTGTGTGTGTGTGTGCGTGCGTGCGTATTCGATCCTGTGGATGGAAAATATCTCTCCTCGAATCGTTTGCCAATATTTAATTTATTTATTGTAATGGAATAGACCATAATTCTCCTTCACAGACACTTGTGTTACACTGCTGAACACAACGCGGTAATATAAACTGCCAGATGTACACATTCTCTCCCGGGCCAGCGTTAACAAGCATTCCCACTTTGCTGTGCAAATATCAGGCCAGATGGTGCGGCCAACTGCGTGCCAAATGAGTGCCTTCTAAAGAATATATTCTACAGCGATCGTGCCAACTTGTCTCAGACAAGCGAGATCGGTTTGACCGAAGCAAATGATACAAGACACACTGAAATGTCCGGTGTTGGGGACCACTTGGTAACACTAATTAAAGGGCCATATTAAATGCTTTAAGGCGCATTGGACATACGGTGCTAAATCCCTATATTTATAGAACAGTCGGTACTCAGTGGGTAATGAGGTCAGGATCACGTTCACTTCCCGAGAAAATTTATGGTTCGATTTTAAGTTTAGTTGACCTTGGAGTACACTTCAATTTTTAACATCAGCCCTAGTGAGGATTCAAACTCAAGACCATCAGGTCGGCATTGAGTGACGACCTGAGGCTATTGTAACAGCATGAGAAATGCATTCAGGGTTTGATTCGCACTCATTGAGGTGAAAGTAAGAAGTGAGATCAGAGAACAGCATTGACAATATAACAATTAGAAGATACAGTTCGGCTAGGGCGGCTAGTTGACTTTGCCTCCACCCCCCCCCCCCCCCCCCAAAAAAAAAAACGTGATTCTTCAGTAAGTGCTGTCTTCATTGGCAGGCAGCATGTACAAATCTCGGAAATGCCATGGCCACCAAGATATGCATTGATCAATCATTCCATACACCAAGATTGCATATCCGTTGATCCCCAATAATGTATGATACGTGTATGTAACTGATTAAGTGCCAAACATACAGTGTGTGGATCAAACCAGGTACACGATCAAATGAACAAGCTCGAGACTATAATGTACATTTCAGTTCAATGAGCGTTGAAATTGCTGAAGGTATCACGAAACAAAACAAAAAACACCATGGCTCTTCTTCTTCTGCAATCATCCGGAGATATTTTTTTTTTCGGACGTGATTGCGTTGTGCCTGTTTACAGCAGAGCTGCGTTCTTGCGCCGTTAGGCCGACACATCAGCAGGCATTTGTTGACGGGGTTAACCTTCCCGTGACACCATGGCTCTAGTATGGTGATTTATCGTCCTTCTTACCAAATGGAAGGTCACATTTCGCGATATATTATCCATCGGCACTAAATCAGTTAAATACTTAATAGTATCACAATGTGTTCACGTCAATAGCACGAGGTCATACGGAAAGATGTGTACAAAATAACGTGCACATCGTTTTATGTCGTTACAAGCAACCAGAGTGGTTACAATTTGGTTAACTGAAGATATAACAATTATATTTCGCCAATAAGAGGTCGATGATCTGGGCACAGACGTGATCTAATATTTAAGTTGGGCCAGTAAGAGATCATTTGAATGCTGACCTAATCAGTAACTACTGCCTTTAGTATCTAGCGGTGTAGTTCATGGGGGTCTT
Organism: Cepaea hortensis; assembly: GCA_963921405.1. Taxonomy (NCBI): domain Eukaryota; kingdom Metazoa; phylum Mollusca; class Gastropoda; order Stylommatophora; family Helicidae; genus Cepaea; species Cepaea hortensis. Next base: position 46,522,169 of record OY992892.1, on the reverse strand, counting down.
GAGCCTAAGAAATTAAGGCCGCCTGGCTAGCACAGTTGCTGTGAAATGTGCGGGTTAAGGTTTTCTTTTTGCCCCCGACACACACAAAATCCATCATCTTATCCAGAATTTACACCCGGGTCTCATAAATTGGTGTGGCGCGTTCTACCCACTACGCCAGACTCTCGTCTTTAGCAATAACGTTATTTATTGACTACAAATCTTAGCAAACTGAAGTAAATTGCTGTCTACAGATGCTCATAAATTGCCAGCGAATACACATACTGGCGACCAAGATGAAAGTAGAACAATATGACCTCAAATTTAAAATGTCCAGCGTGTAATGGAAGCTAACAGGCTCACCAACACATGTCAAGCCGAGAGCACATAGATCTGCAGGGATAGCGATGCTGATTGTTTTGTGGGATGCTAGATGTGTAATACAGAACAATATTGTTGCTTCGCAACAAAACGGTTAATGGACATTACTATGCAAATCCATTTAATAAAATCATCAAGTTTGTGACCAGAAAAGAAAAGATAGCACGCAAGCAAAACCATCCTTTGCTTCAAGACAGCACGACCTGTCACAAAGCACGGCTTGTGCAGCTAGAAGACAAGAACTTGAATGTTGCGATTCTTCCACAAGCACCATATTCACCATCGGACTTATTATTTATCTCAAATCTTAAAACAAAGCTCATAGGAAATCATTCTGATAATGATGAAAAAAATTAAAAACAATGTATTACCCTAGTGAATTTACAACCACAAAAATAAAAACATTGTATTACCCTAGTGAATTTACACCCACACAAATAAAAACAATGTATTCCCTTAGTGAATTTAAACACAGAAGCCACAACCAATATATCACAATATATTGCAGATAATTTTCACTGAAACCTCGTAAGGTGGCATACTGCATAGGTATATATCTTATGAAGTGAACACATGAATAAGACATTGGCTGAAATACTTCAAATACAGTCACCGATATTGTTCGAACTTGAAGCATTTGTTACCTTCACGGCAAATCTAAGACGAATTCATTCTGTTCTAGCCAGTGTTGTGCAGATAGAAAGACTTCGTTTTAAATTTGCGAAATCTCATCCAACCTAACATTGCCACATCCGGTTGCAGTCACTGTACTTTCAGTTTACATGATTTCTCTAAGCTTAATTAGATTATTTAACCACGTTTCCGTTTCCTTTCGTTTTCTGTTTTTATCTTCCCTTCTGTATTCTATAATAAATTGTTCAATTCACTTAATTAAATCATCCAAGTCTTTTACTTTTTTCCAGAATCTTTTCTCCTCTCTTAGTTTTACTTTCTGTCTAACTTCAATAATTCTTTTATTCTTGCACCATTTTTCCTTAAGTGTATTTGTCTGTTATCATGGTTTTGCTGTCATTATTTGTGTGTTAACTTTTCCGTGTTTTGAGTTTATTATTTCAATCATTATGTCATCTTTTAATGTTATTTAAGAAATCAAAATAGTAATTGGAAACATAGCCAACCCACGTTCGTATTGTTGCCAAGTCCACTTCAGATCTGCCTCAGCTTGTTAGTAAAACAAAAAGGTAAAGAACTGGTTAACAAGCTTTGAGTTGTTTTGTTCATATGGTATAAAGTACCAGTAAAATGTAAAAGAATCTAATGCACGTCTTGAGGCATATTGCGCATATAGAAAAACAGTATAATGTAAAAGAGCCTTTGCACGTCTTTTGGCGTATTGGGCTTATGATAAAACAGTAAAATATAAAAGAGCCTTTTGCACGCCTTAAGTCGTATTGGGCATATAGTAAAATGTAAAAGGAGCCTTTTGCACGTCTTGAGGCAGATTACGCATAATGTAAAACATTAAAATGTAATAGTCTTTTGTACGTCGTGAGGCATAATTGTGCATTTGGTAAAACGGTAACATGTAAAATATCCCTTGTCACTTCTTGCATATTGCGTCCGTGGTCCTAGTCCCAAATTTTATTAGACCAACCGGCACTCGGTGGCTGACGAGATTAATATCCCGCCGGTCCTTTTACTTCTTTACATTTCCTGGTATCATTTTAGCTTGGGTCGACCAATTATTTGGGGTTTATAAATCCAGGTTACATTTTTACTTAAAATCGCAGTCTCAATGGGGATTTGAACACGTATCCACCGGATTGGCAGGCAAGCGTGCTAGCGACTGTGCTACAGTGGCACCCTATTCGACATATTTTATAGACCAACCGGCACTAGATAGCTGATGAGGTGGACATCATACGTGACCCGTTTATTTTAAAGACTATGTCCTGGTGTGCCATTTTGTCTAGGTTACCTGGTTGCCCAAGTAAATGTTTACAATATTACAATAAGGATTCGAACACATGACGATGGGGTGGGCAGGCAAGCGTACTAGACAAAGTTCTATGCCGTTCTCTATTCAACGTATGTACTAGTCGCATAGTGTTATAAACCAATCGACATTCTGTGTGCGATGTGTTAAATATCACGCTCGTCGCCTTTATCATCCCAGGATATTTCGTGGTACCCATTTTAGGCTGGGCCGATCAGGACATATAGCTTCGAAACTCACAAAGATGTTAACAAAAGGAGTTAATTTTTGTTTTGATGTTTTACCTAGTTTCCTCTATCACATCCGCAGTGGGTATCTCAAACTCTGAAAACATGTAAATTATATAGAAATATTAGCCACAACATATTCTAAAAAGACTTTTGAGTAAACATCTAAAGGTAACTTACCTTTAGATGTTTACTCAAAAGTCTTTTTCTAATTTTGTGTGGCTAATATTTCTATATAATTGGCTGAGGAATATGTTTCATGTGGAGCAAAATCAATACTTATAATTTAAATGACTTGGTTCGTTCTAGTTAACCCTGAATATATCATGCATCACTTTAAAAGAACTAAAATTCGGTTCAAATTCACCAAACGCAGTTAGAGTGGTTCCAGTAGTTTAAACTCTACAATTCCTGATTAGGCAAAATGTTGGTTTAGTATTCCATTCCAGTATTTATACAGTCAATTCTGATAACACCCTGGATGTAAAAAGATAATAGTCAACCAGGACGGCAATCGTGTCGTCAGTCCCCATATAACGAGGGAAATACCGAGGATATGATCCGATCACTTATGGATTACTAGTTCCATGTTAAATGAGGATCATCTGTTTACACAAAAAAAAAACTAATTTCTGGTAGTCTATGTGAAAAAGGTAGCTGCAAGTGATAAAGCACAAAAAACACTTAGAAGAGTAACTGAATCAATGTAAAGAACAAGGGAAACACAGAAAAAGTAATTCACCCGGATTAAGAATAATTGAAACTCACAAGAAACTTAAATTTCACACGCGACAGATGATGCACTAAAGGAAGTAATTCCAGTGTGATAAAGACCAAACTCCAATTACAGACGCCGCAATAGTTGAGACCCAGATTAGGTTAAATGTTGGTTTAGTATTCCATTCCAGTACAGCATTCAGACAATCATACAAGTCACTTCTTGTAACTTGCCGGAAGCCAAAGAACAATAGTTAACCAACACAGTACGGGTGTCATCAGTCCCTATACCAGTGGTTTTCAACCTTTTTTGGCCCATGCACCTCTTCACCATATGTTCAGAATACCATACCTCACCCCCCCCCCTTTCGTATTTCATCCCTGTACATTCCCCCCCCCCCCTCGTGCAGTATACGTAAAAATGGAAGCTAAATTTAATGACACATATTAGAACAAGTCTAGACGTCTACATAAAACGTGATTTACAGGTCTGCTACGTTATAAAAGGAATTTCAGAAGAGCGAAAAGTGCAAAACCGTATAAAGTATGGACGGGAAAATAATATCAAGTAATTGGTTCTTGTATTAACGCGATCTTGAAATAATCTTAATCCCCCCCCCCCAACCCCGCCCTGAACACCCTAAAATTCCACACCAGTTGAGAACCACTGCCCTACACGATGAGCTAGGTACTGGGGAGAAGATATGAGCACTTATAGACTAATAGTTAGATATGAAATGAGGGTGATCTATTGACCAATCAACTATCTAAATTAACAAACGAACTAAATAAACTAATTAACCTTTAAAAAAGTCTTAAAAGTCAAAATGATTGACTTCATTGCACAGGGTTTTATCCCACATAGCTGGGTCTCCTGCCGAAAGTGTAGCACACAAATCACGAGCTCCGTAGCTCTAGCGACGACCCCCAGGAGTCTCCGATAGAAATTCTCTCTTGAGCCTAAAGACATAGCCAGGTATAGAAACACACAAACTTCAGAGAGCGAGGCAAACGGCTTGACCACTTCGCCATGGAGAATCCCTAATTAAACTAATTTAAGTGAACTAGCTAACTAAACTAACTTAACTAACAAATTCTACTAATTAACTAAACTAAGTAAACTAACTAATTAACCAACTAAACTAACTAATTAAACTAACTAACGAACCAACTAAACTAACTAACTGAACTTACTAACTAACCAACTCTGGTAGTCTATGTGTTGAAATATCGAGGATGTTATTAAAATGTTGACTTCTCGTCCTTGATAATAAGGAAAGCTAATTCGTATTCAAATAGCAGTCCAGTGCACTAGAAGTAGTAGCCCGTTTATGGACTACGCTTGAGTTCAAACCAGCGAACACAAAAATAAATAAATATATAAATCGAACTGAAGTAAAGAACTTCAAATTACTTTTACCCATCATGACATTGACAATTTACTCCTAAATATTACCTGCTACAAAATGTGGTTTCAACACACACACACTACCAGTAAACAAGTTCAGGTAGTCAAGTCCCCCAGGTGCATACAGTTTTTAAAGTTGATGGATCGCCATATCCGCAATAACTCGTACATAGCAATTTTACGACCGTTTTAATTGATTTCTGAATTCGTTTACTAATTACACCAGACTCAGGTCAGATCCACCTATAACCCCAGTTCTTCCCTTGAGCATCAATGTTGACGATGTTGACGACTGTTGACGATGAAATAAATACAACCAGAGAAAGACAACATTACCAACCTGGGTTAATCTCGGGCAATCTGTATGCTGGGGTTAATCATGGCCAAATTACATTCTAGTATGCGTCTCCATTGGTGTGCAATTCCAGTACCTGTTTAGCGCATAATATGTCTCTCCGTAAATGTGAAATTGCAGTGCCAGTCTTGCACTTCCCGCTGGTTTCTGAGGTTGGAGGGGGGAAGGAGAGACTTGTAGCATAGTCCAGTGGGAAAATAATATGGGCGAGAAGAAAGATATCTACCTCACCATCTCTAAGATAGGGCAACATTTTTTTCAGGGCTAAAACGAACTGAGCGTCAAGGCAACGAAATAAACACCTAATCGTCCAGAGGATCCACTGACGAAACCAGCCACTTACCCTCAGTGTCTGGTCGTATGCGTTCTATAGTGAAAATCTCTATGAATCATGGACAAATAGTTAAGAAGCAACAGCAACAAATCCCTAGAAGATTCAGAGATGTGGTTTTACAGAAGAGGACTGAAAATTCCCTGGACAGCGAATGAAGCAATGATGTAGATCTTAGTCTGCTTCTATTGAACTCCCAATTAATGTTCACAGTAAATAGACTGCTTCTATTGAACTCCCAATTAATGTTCACAGTAAATAGACTGCTTCTATTGAACTCCCAATTAATGTTCACAGTAAATAGACTGCTTCTATTGAACTCCCAATTAATGTTCACAGTAAATAGACTGCTTCTATTGAACTCCCAATTAATGTTCACAGTAAATAGACTGCTTCTATTGAACTCCCAATTAATGTTCACAGTAAATAGACTGCTTCTATTGAACTCCCAATTAATGTTCACAGTAAATAGACTGCTTCTATTGAACTCCCAATTAATGTTCACAGTAAATAGACTGCTTCTATTGAACTCCCAATTAATGTTCACAGTAAATAGACTACTTCTATTGAACTCCCAATTAATGTTCACAGTAAATAGACTGCTTCTATTGAACTCCCAATTAATGTTCACAGTAAATAGACTGCTTCTATTGAACTCCCAATTAATGTTCACAGTAAATAGACTGCTTCTATTGAACTCCCAATTAATGTTCACAGTAAATAGACTGCTTCTATTGAACTCCCAATTAATGTTCACAGTAAATAGACTGCTTCTATTGAACTCCCAATTAATGTTCACAGTAAATAGACTGCTTCTATTGAACTCCCAATTAATGTTCACAGTAAATAGACTGCTTCGAGACTTTAAAGATAAAGGGTAAAGTAAAAGCTCTTCAAAAACTCCTTAAGAAGCATTGGGCATTTGGTGATAGTACATATTTTTTATAGATCAATCATCACTAGATAGGTGAAGTGAATCAATACAAGGCGGTCGTGTTTACTTCCAAGAGAATTTTCTGGTATACATCTTAGACTTTGTCGCACTGGGAGTCCAGATCAATGCTTTTTTAATCGCCGATTTTATCTCTAACATAAACATTATTCAACAACTGCAACGTTTTACCCAGAATGAATTAACACAGTGTGTATAAACACCGGGTGAGACGTAATAGCTCGCATGTAAACTGTCTGCAAGGTTTTCTGACGAAGGGGCGATGTAATTTCCACGTAATTGTAGATCAAATGCTGGCCGATAGGGAAGGATTTAATTTAAGCGCTCGAAGACAAGTACACATGAATAGTCTAAACGAAATTTAGGAACATAACATGAAAATTTTCATACGTAAACCAGTGGTAATGACTACAGCCAAAGATGAAAAGACAACAAAGATTCATCTAAAAGACCATTCCCCTGAAAAAGGTAAAGAGCTTCAAATACTTAGGAAGTATAATATTATCCAATGGCAAATCAGAATACAAACTCGAAAATGGATGATTTAATGCAAACCAATTCATTGGACAAATGGCACGAAAAATAACTAGAGAACAAAATCGTAAAAACGTATCAATAGATACTAAGAAAGCACTCTACAACACACTCTTCCTACTAACTCTATTGTACCAATGTCAAACCTGGACAATGAAAGAAGAGGACAATATAAAACTTACAATAACATAAATGCGATTCCTGAGAAGAATATTCTATGTATCAAGATGAGAGAAAACCAGAAATTGTGAAATCAGGACTAAAGGTGGGGGTTACTGCAACGCTGGATTTCATCAGAAAACAGCAAGTTATATGGTTTGACAATATAACTAGATTACTAACTAACAGTATACCACAACAAGCAATGATGTACAGACCAAATAGAAGCAGAAGAAGAGGCTGGTCATGTAAACGATGGACAGAGGGAATAACAGTCCATTGGAATCTCGATACATGTAACCCATAAACGGACACTCTCCCACTGTTTATGCTTCACTTCAAGACAGCAAGATAAAAGAGGAACAAGGTGAGATGAGATGAGATGAAGACAAGTCAACATGTCACGTAGTCAAAATAATCATAGGAGGTGAATGTAGTAGTTAGAACAAAGGCAACATGAAGAGGACATCATTGCGGAATGCAATGTAATAATACGGACTGAGATATCCGTGCTAAGAATGTTCCAAATCACCCGCATCCCATTTATAACCTGGTATGCAATATGGCAATTCGCGTTCGCTACCCTTTCGCTACAGACGCCAGAATCAATTGTTAGAAAATGTAAATACTGCTTAGCTGTTCACTGTGTGCAACAACCGCATTTACTAACTGTTGCAGAGCCTGCTCATTGTCTGCAATCAATACTGTATCATCCGCATGTCTAATGTTATTGATGTTACGTCCCCCAATGATGATTCCTTTCTTGTACATTTCTGAAAAATTGTTCACTGTACGGGGGAAATAGATCTAGAGACATTACACATCCCAATCTTACACCTCTATTAATAGGCTGATATTGACCTACTTCATTAGAAAACCTTATTGCAGCTTGTTGTTTCCAATATGTGTTTTTAAGAGTCTAAGGTCTGCCCCATCAATGTGTTGATCTGCAAGTATCTTTATCATGTTGACATGTCTAATATACGTTATTAGTTTTAACGTTACCTGTGTTACTGTGTATTCTGAACAACATATTGCACGTTTAGTAAAAGAACTACTTCATAGCAGCCCTTTTCTTTAAGATAATGCCAGTATCATTGCACGCATTCAAAATGTTTTCCATGTAAACAATTGATCTTGTCTTAAATACATACATTCAAAATGTTTTCTATATAAACAAATGATCTTGTCTTAAATACGCATATTGAAAATGTTTCCCACGTAAACAATTACAATGTCGCACTATAAATGTGTTTGGCATGCTTGGCACCAGCTATCTTGCTTCCATCTGAAACTTTTCTTTAACCTTATAAATAGACGTAAATGATGCCAGAAATACTGTAGCATGCCTCCTATATCTATAGTGAGTGGCACCTTACAGTCTTGACAGACCAAAGTATGTGAGTTGGAATTTGGCCAAGATTCCATCACAATGCCTGGGCAGAGCATCAGAGAGCATGTGGTGCCCAAACGACATGTTCCCTCTCTCGGCTTTGCCTTGTTTGATCCAGAGGAATGGGTAACCAGTACGTCTGGAACAAGGTAGGCTGCAGACGCTGGCGGCTCAGCGTCAAACCTCCGAGACCTCGCCCCCACGAGCAGGAGACGAGCGATGGCCAGATCCTAAACCCTTGTGATTTGACTTAGAGGCGTTCAGCCAAATCCCGCAGGTAAGGGTCGTATACGCGCCCGGACCACTGGGCGCGTACACCTGTCAAACGCAAGTGTCTGGACCTTGTAAGCGTGTACTACCTTCAGATTCCCCGCCTGACTCGTGCGGCTCCCGCGACCAACAAGAGTAGGCCCGCCGGAGATATTGCTCGTCTGTTGCGAGCAAATCTCCTTGCCTGCCACTGTGTGGATCTCGCGACCAGCGAGAATAGGCCCGCCGGAGATATTGCTCGTCTGTTGCGGACAAATCTCCACGACTGAGTAAGTAAAGAAACGATAAAAGTAGTGGTTAAAGGACCTCTTTTCATTCCATGTGGTGTACTGGATATATGGTGCTAGACCCATATTTCTGCATCAATTGGCAATCGATGCGTGATGTGTTCAATATCACCCTGACGGCCTTTACTTCCAAAAACAAGACTTTGTACCCATTTAGGCTGAGTCGACATGCTATGCCAGACTTTTCCAGTCCCATGAACTGTATGAAGTTTTTGAAAATGTCGTTCCTTCAGATATCTTGGCCCCATAATCAACAATGAAGAAATTGACAATTTCAGTAGCTGTAAATATTTTGCTCCACATTTAACAACTCTGGGGACTATCCAAAAGAAATCGGACGTAGACTGGCCATAGTAGTACAAAGTTAAACGGTTTTAAGAGCCTATGGCACAAGAGGCATGATTAGATACAGTGTGTAGAAAGTGAAAAATGGGCCTTAGCTTGAATAATAGAAAGACAGAAGTCATGGCAATATCAAAGAAACGATTGTGCCTAAATGTGCAATACAAGTAAATGAAGTTATTTTGGGGCAAGTGCAGCAATTCAGATATCTAGGTACATGGATAACATCAGATGGAATATGCATCACTTATATAAAGAACAGAATAAGACAAGCAAAAACTGTATTCTATTAAATGAAGAACGTTTTGTGCAGTGAGTCATTGTCCTTGAAAGTTAGAAAAAGAGATCCTGCGTGTTATACAGAACCAATGTTGACATACGGCTGCGAATTCTAGACAATTAGTAACCATGCGAAAAATCAATGGAAGCCATGGAGATGGGATTTTATAGAAGAATACTGAAAATTAATTAGACAGCCAAAATGAGCAATCTGGACATTTTGAAGGAAGCTGAGTCGCAAAGGCAACTTTGCGACTCAGCTTCCTTCAATCTCAATCAATCAATCAAAATTGATTGATTGATTGAGTCGCAAAGGCAACTTATCACAAATATCAGAAAAAAAGCAGTCATTGTATTTTTGCCACATTATGAGAAGTCTCAAACTAGAACATGTTGTGACAACCGGAAAGATTTGTAGAAAGTGGGATACAAGAAAACAGCGAGAGAAAATTATTGATAATATTGTTGTCATGGCACTGAAGGGATTCAACACACGAATAGATCCATTCTGTCGGAGATCACCATTTGCGGAGAGGCATGATCGCTTACACCAGCCGATGAGACACAGGGAATGATGATGATGGCACAACACCAACAAATAAATTACATTAAAATTGTTGAGAATATGTATCTTTACTATGGCAACACGTGGATGTGAGCCGCGAACTTTTTAGCAACAACCCTAGAAGAACATACAAACTAATGTGTACAGAATAATTGCTAGAATATCGGGGATCAAGAAGAAGAACAGTATGTGGAAGATGTAAACACTGAAGAAAACTGGGTTCATATACAGCAGAGTATCTTGGAAACTGGAAAAAATTGGCCGTATTAATGGTCAAAGTGGCTTGGAAGGAAAGGCCTGGTTGCTGGTAGACATTACTGGGGTCGATAGCAAGAAGATAATCACAGGACATTGTAGACACAAGGGACGTGAGGCTGCGTGGGGCGGGGGAACTGGCGACAATTAGAGAAACGTTACGGTAGACAGTGTTGAGAGCAATGCCCTGCAAGGAACTGCAGTATGATGATGATTCCTCCATATGAAGTAGTTTGGGTCTGCCCCAAAACTTATTCTTGCAAAATAATGAGGTGATTTTTACATGTCATCCACATCCCCATCCACTTCCACTTGGGTGGTTTATGGTCACAACATTTAAAAGAAATGTTTGGCTGTCAGGACAAATGAGGTCCCTGCTATGCTAACATGCAGCGTTGTCCACTTAGCCCGTTGGATTCTCAACCACTCGAATTTAAATAAGTGCTGCCGGTCTCCCTGGTTGAGGCGTTAGCAGCTTTCTCCGCAACCCTGAATACTCTCGTGGTTGACGAGAATTGGAAGCAGTTCGAGTCGCGCAAGTGACTTATGAGAGTATGGAGCCGGTCGCTCAGAAAGCAATGACAAACTACTGAGCGTAATCTTGCCAAGAAATGAACAATCAACTGACAGATGCTGATGTTGACAGCGATGTCCGGTAAAAGATATGCTAAACAAACATTTATCCAGATTCTTCGGGAAGGAACTCCATCGTATATATAAGCTAACTGTAAGAGAAATTACGTGCCGACGCTGAAGAAGCAGGGTGAACGAAGTAGAAATGTTATTTTAATTTTATTTATTTATTTTTGAGTGTGTAAAGAAGCAATCAAACCGAAATTGTTTCTGCAACACGCATCACAATATGATATTATAACAGTTAGGTGTGTGGCTCCTGCGAGAAAAAGAGAGACATAACAAATGTAGACGCGGTGTACATATGTTACAGCAAACTCAATCCGGGTAAACAGACATCACAGTGGGGAGATGAACAGGAAATAATAATAATAATAATAATAATAATAATAATAATAATAAATCATGTGCCCTGCCAGCTGGCGTAAGCGTTCATGTCTTTCCACAGATCTCGGTCTTTGGTGTTCTGGATCAACTCTGCTGATGTTTTTCCTCCACCTCCATGCCACTGTCTTAATCCATCCAGCATCATTTCTCTTCGTCTGCCTCTGCCTCTCTTCCCCTCGATCTTTCCAGTTGTCACGATGTTCTCCAATGCCTCCCTTCTCATCACATGACCGAAGAAAGCTGTTTGTCTATTTCATACTGTTGTATATCATGTTCTAGTTTCATTAGCCTGTCTCAAGCAGACGTTGTTAGTTACTCTGGCAGTCCAAGGAATTCGAATCATTCGTCTCAGGAACCACACCTCTGTTGCGTCTAATTTCTTCCTAATTTGTTCATTTACATTCCATGATTCACTGCCATACAGCAAAACTGGTTCTACATAGCATTTCATCACTCTCTTTCTTACATTCAGTTACAATGGCTTATTGCATAAGATACAATAAATAACTTAAGATAAATTGCGGCTGCAGCACGGCATAACAATATACGTATAAATTGTTCTTCTCATAGTCCATGCCGCGTAGTGTTGGTGATCGTGTCTGTCCGAAGTCTTCTGTCTCTTGTGCTGCCAGTCTTTTCTAATAACATGCCATCATGCCAAACTGTCCAACATCTTCCATCTTCGTTTCTCCCCGTCCTCTTCTCGTCTCCTCCTCTCACTCTTTGGCGTTGTGACATATGATGCGTGTAAGCAGTTCTCTGTCTGAGTCGACGTCTGTACAGATATCTTCATTGTTCTGTCTATCCGTCCGTGGTGTTCTCATTATTCTATTATATATAACCCCGCAATGTCACCCTCCACTAAAAACAAGTGCAGTTTGATATAAGAAACCCACAAACAATGTTTTCCCGTGGTGAATTTGTTATCATCTGAAACATGAAAAATCAGCTTTCTATGATAAATTAAAGCATGAGGCTCCTTGCAGAACAAAAACGATGAAGAATGGGTTGCCATTATTTTTCGCATACAACTACATGTACATGACGTACGATTCACATTTGTTAGTTTGAAGACAAAAATAGTCGTTTGTTAGTCAGTTGACAGTTTACTAATAAACAGAAAATAAACTAACCTTTCGGTGATATCAGGCATATCTGTAATATCAAGTCCAAATTTGCGTTGGTCCCCGGGTTTCCACTGGCTGGGTTGAAGTTCACTATACAGTTAGTCTTGCGAGCGATACTTTTGTTCTTACTTCAGTGTGTGATTGTTACTTTTGTTCATCTATATTTTATTGTAAGTCGGATAAAGGTTCTTTGTCATTGAAAACATAAATAGAGTTTGAATTCTTTGTCTTATTTAAAATGAATTTGCCCGTGCATAAAACCTTATTAATGGAAATGCGAATTACAAACACACGCCAAATAGACTACAGGTAAATGTATAAGCTTACAGGAAGAAAAGGCGAATATAATCCCAGCTCATACAGTGGAGTAAGTGTGTGAATTCAAAAGCCTTAATAAACTAGGTACGGCATAATGAGATTGGTTACCGGTTCCTTTAGCCGCTGCCTTTTAATCCGTCTATGTCGATAACTGTACTTTTTAATCCTTCACATATTTAGCTTAACGATGTTACTAGTGTACGTCCATATCGCTACCTGTTTACTCCATAATATATTTTGCTTAACAATGCTACTAGTCTATGTCGATACCGAGAGCCGTAATAAGCGACATGAAATCGAAATCTTGACACCCCCCCCCCCCCCCCAAAAAAAAAAAAAAACAACAACAACAACAACAAAGAATTAAATTATTCTTTTGCCAATGGACGAGTGGGAGTGTGGTTGGACAGTGGCTACCGCGCCTGCCTAAAAGTCCCATGGTCAGGTAATGGAATCCCATATGGAAAAGGCAGTTTCGTTTATTGACCCGAGGCGACCGGGTATAGAAATGATTATCATGACCTTTCCTAAGAAATAGGAGTCTCGGAGGTGAAGTGCCTACGCCGCCTGTCTCATGTTCCGGTGGTTGTGGGTTCAATTACGGCCTACGTCTTTCTGTTCACGAGTGAACATTTCTCGGAGACGCCTGGAGGTCGACTCTGGTGCTACGGAGTTAGGGCGTTGTGCTTTCAGCAGGCCGCCGTCGGAAAGAGATCAAGACATATTGGATAAATGCCGATGCATCGAAGTCAATCCGTCTGCCTTGTAAACCGGTTTTTTATGTTTATTATCATACTAAGTAAAGATGACCTGCGGTATACTAAGCAATGACCCACTGAGTGCCGATTGGTGCAAAATTATGGGGTTAGCACCATAAACCAAGATCCGTAAGGCGTGAAAAACAATCATTTATTTTACTCGTTTATATCCATGGAGCCGGTCTCTCTGGCTGTGGGGTTACAACACTTTCTCTTTGTAATCCCGTTTATCACGCAGAGTCTCGCAGCGGAGCGAGAACTGAGGTGGTTCGACCCCCGCTCGTGACTTGCGGATACTGAGCCGGCCGCTCAGAAAGCAATGGCAAACTACTGAGCGTAATCTTGCCAAGAGATCAACAGACAGCTGAAAGATGCTGCTGTTGACAGCTAAGTCCTGTAAAAGGATACGCAAAAAAAAAAAAAAAAAAAACTTTTATATCCATGGAGCCGGTCTCTCTGGCCGAGGGGGTTACACCACTTTCTCCGTAATCCCGTTTATCACGCAGAGTCTCGTAGCGGGCGAGAACTGGGAGCGGTTCGTTCCCCGCTGGTGACTTGTGGGATAACTGAGCCGGCCGCTCAGAAAGAAATGGCAAACTACTGAGCGTAATCTTGCCAAGAAATCAACAGACAGCTGAAAGATGCTGCTGTTGACAGTGATGTCCTGTAAAAGGATATGCGAATGTTAAAAAAATAAAATCCATGGAAATCGCGCCGTTTCATACAAAAGTAAACGGGACTGTTCTGAGAAAGAAACCTTGCAGTCTCTGGTAATGCTGCGTCCTGATCTTCATAAAGCCTCGTGCTGCACATCCACGAAGCAGTACCTGGTATGGGATTTAATCTACCAGGTGCCATCTTCATATTGAAGATTGGCTGCAATGCATCTCCAACATGTTCTGTCTCTGGTGTACAATTTATTGTTCGTCCTCTTCTTTATGTTATATCACAATCGCATCATTGCCTATCATTTCCTCCACCGCCATTGACTATTCCCTCCAGTGTGATTCATATTTTGTGTGTCCAAAATATGTGACATCGAAAGCTATACTTCAATGGATGTATTTACATTCTGGTGGCAGCTGATTGATCACAGAGTGTCTACAGCTGTTCAGTAACACAATCCCTACCCAACTCCGGAACACATAATCCTACGCTGCTCTCGCCCATCACCCATGGCTAAAAGAAGAACTTTAATTTTCAGGAGGCACACTTTAAAAATCCTTTAAAACTCCATGTGTGTGTTTTCTTCTTTCGCTTGATGTGAACTCGAGTGGTAATCCACACTGGACTACTTGTTGTGTGTGGGCCAGCTTTCCTTATTACTAGTGTCCCTCGCCATTAAGCAAACCCACTCCGAATTCTTCCAGAATTGCAATAAATTATCTACTTCAAACTACTGTAACTCATCAGGAAATAGCATCGTCCTGTAAAGGACATGCAACTAAATCTTTTTAACTGTTTAGTACAATAACAGTTCGTATAATGAAATAAATTATATATTTAAAGTTCAATGGCACTACGGGAAATGAAGTAAATTACCTATGTACAAGTACAATAACACATCAAAATATTCTATTTTAAATATTTTGAATTCATTGAAAGCTAGACACTTATATGAGCAACTTTTCAATAACTTGTAAAAAGATGCACAAGTTTAACAGTAGTGCAGCATGAAGATAAGTGAAAGCAACCACTGTCATGAACATGTACACCTGCACAGTAACTAGTCTGAACAGCTTGCACGGATTCAATAGCAAAAATCTAGGCTACACGATACAGCCCAAGTAGCAGTTAGCATCAACATCCTGTCAGAATAAAGGCATGACACCGTTGGCTGAAATGTATTCACCGACGTTAAAACTCTGCCTTTAACGATGTCTGTTTACATCTGCTTAGGGAAGTCATAAACTGATTTTTTAAAACTTAATAAAGCGTCGGCATCATGTAAACACACGTAAATTAAGAACGTCAAAAGTTGCCGTGTCAAACAGAAATATAAGGCTTGATACAACTTTTAATTTTTAATATGTGCCTCCGGGTTGTAACGTGATAGTTAATGGAATAATTGTGGAACATTCTAATGAGTTCAAATAACAGGGCCCATTAATAACAGTAATAAGACATGAAATATTGAATAGCCCAAGACAAGGAGATAAAGAATATATGATACAATATATATGCCATTTCCGAAATACTTGAAGACTGGTGCTGTGTTTCTCTCACCTTTTTTCTTCTACATTATTTTTCTACCGTTTTCTTATTCTTGTCAGTCTCCTTCTTTTTCTTCATCTGTATCTTTTGACATTTTAAACAAGCTCTCATCAAGCCGATAAATATCATCGCATAGCCAACTCATACAGCACATAATCCTACAATGTTCTCTCTCCTCATCCAATCCGTTGCTATCTGATGTAGCTCCGTCTAAGCTATCCCAATATCAATAATCTCTCTCTCTCTCTCTCTCTCTCTCTCTCTCTCTCTCTCTCTCTCTCTCTCTCTCTCTCTCTCTCTCTCTCTCTCTCTACTTCTCTTCTCTGAGGGTTTTTATGGCTTCCTCTATTTCGTTTGCCTTATATATTCCGGACAAACGCCTCTCTATTTATACCGCGCTTAGTTGTTCTCATTATATGCACCATCCAGCGACAGTGTCTTTTCCTCAACTTATTGATGCACTGATATTTGTTTCTCTCAACTTTAGTAAATGTTATTTCTTTGTCGAATTCTAGCCTAAGCAGTTTTAAAACCATTTCCAGCTCAAGCTCATCGATGTGTTGTACACTTTCCCTATCTTGCATGTGTTTTTAAACATGCGTTATTTCTTTAATGGAACATGAGACAATGTTCATGGTACTTCGTTGCAACTCACACAGCCTAACCAGGGCCAATGTTATTGTATCCGCCGCAATCTCTCCCGAATACTGGAGACATGCTGGCCGATTCCTTGCGACGTTTTGAATTGTTTTCTTCAATTCCATGTGGGGGGAAAAACGACGCATGCAGCCCACCCCTCAAACTGGCGGTTGAGATCCAATCATTTCCAGACCATACAATGTGCCACTGAATTATCAACAGGCCGTAGAAAAACAAATCGACGATTTTACGATTGGAAATCATTCACCAATCAGACTCACCTTACTCATTTTGTTGTGATAGTAAGAATGGTGGGACCCAATGTTTATACAAAACATCTATTTGAGGAAATCGTTGTTTTTTTTCTTTGGCCACGTTATGAGAAGACAAAAACTGGAGCTTGTTGTGACAACCGGCAAGATTTGCGGAAAGAGAGATAGAGGAAGACAGCGTGAAAAGATTATTGACAGTCGTGTGTCATGGCACGGAAGGGAGTCAACACACGATTTTATCCATGACTCGGAGATCGTAATTTGTCGAGAGGCATGATCGCCCACGACAGCTGGCAAGGCACTGAATGAATAAAAGTGTTAGATTCATAGAATATACCGCATTTATATAATACGGTTGTAAAGTGGCTGTTCACAGTATTTCACAGATCTGTATTTCTTGAAGAGGCAATGGCAAATCCCTTCAGCTGAAGCAGCCAAACATTATACATTCTTAGCAATGCCGCGCAGTTTTCTCCAGTGTTCCCTATGATATTTGGATTATCTCACGCACCAGCAACATTCTCCCGCATGATTACAAAGCTGGCTGAGTGTCGAGCTGATCTGGCATATTTAATCAATCAATCATGTGCCATGCCGGAAAGCGTGGGCGGTCATGATTCGCCATTTCACTCGATCACCAGAGTCGTGGATCAGCTCAGTGTTCCTGTCTCGTCCATGCCATGTGGCCAAGCCATCCAGGTATTTTCCTCTCGGTCTTCCTCTTGGTCTGTTCCCTTCGATCTTGCCAGCTGTCACTAAGTTCTCCAGTCCATTTCTTCTCATAACATGTCCAAAATATTTTGACTGTCTACGTCTAATTTCTCTAATCAATCTACGATTTTCATTTGTCTCTTGTAGTACTTGGTCATTGGTTGTTCTATCTGTCCATGGTATTCTTTTGCATTTTCCCCAGAAACCACATTTCTGCAGCCATCAGATGTTTTTCAGCTTGACTGCACATTGTCCAAGTTTCACATCCATACAAAAGAACAGGCTCTATGTAGCATCTCAACACTCTTTTTTCTCGTTTCAATTGACATAATTGTATTGGTCAGAATGTTTTTCATCTTGCTAAAGGCTACTTTCGCAATGGCTTATCGCCTGGACGAAATTCGGTTGTTCCAACGGGCACTAGAGGATCACCTAATACGGCTTACAGCGCTGTTACAATGATTAAAACTCGTTGGCTTAATAGCTCGCCAGACAACATTTAAAGTATCTTGTCAAGAAATTATATTTTTAAGCCACATTTTAGGCAATGTTATTCCGAGATCCTAGGATACCAAAGGTGTTAGCAACATTTATGGAAATACCCTCAACAAAAGTCGGGGAGATCACTGCTGGAGTTGTGCAACCAGTGTGTCAAATTTGTGTGTCCCATTTTTCGTCATGTGCATCCGTTGACAAGAAAGCACAAGCATATCAAAATGCCTAAGCAATGTGCACCTAAATATACCAACATTTCGGCTGTTAACACATCGGTATTATCCTGATCACGAGGGGCGTTTCTTGATATTTGCGAACATTCCAGAAAGATTGCGGGATTTCCTATCGTTGACTGTTGACTGAGAGATTCGTCTCGTCGCGATCATAGAGTTGCATGTGTCCAGCCAACAGTGACGGAATTCTTGACGATAAAGTGTTAACTATTCAGTTGTAATATTACTAGAATGTTAAAATTATTTTCATGTTCATCATTCTGGAACTGTCTCGTTAATTCCATTACAGCTGAAATGTGTGACCCACACATGAAAATAGGACACTGAGTGCATCGACGACATGGTATTACTTGTGTTCTTAACTGGTCTGATTTGCCCTAAATGAAACCCCTTATTTTAGGGTTTTAAAGAAGGAGAAGGGATAAATTATTGAGTACCTCGTGGACATAACATTAGCAGAAACTTAGATTCCCTGTGAAATTGTCGCTCAGAGCACGAACTCCGTAGCCCTAGTGACGACACCCACAAGTCTCCGACAATAATTGCACTTGCGAACCAAATGACTTTGTCTGAAATTGACTCACGACCTTCAGAGCACAGACACAGACACAGATACAGACACAGACACAGACACAGCAGCTTAACCACTTTCCTAAGGAAATCCCTGGAGATAAGGCTGTAGGGAGTAATCACTGGGTATTAGGTTGGGATCACCGAGACCGGGTCATGGCATGTTATATAGCTTGGTAACTACATATAGGAATAATAAGAGAAACTCCAAAGTATTGGAAGGACTAGATGAAGCAGTCCATTGAGATCTGGGCTAGGAGAAACGATTAAATATGTCATTAACTTTGCTGGGAATTAAAACGGGGGTGTGGGGTAGGATTTGATCAAATGAGACATTATTGCGATATTGAAATCTTAGCCGTTGTGATCGATGGAATTTGTGAACATCTTGAAGTATTGATTATGTTACAAAATGAGAGTGTAATGGTACAAGCGAGAATTGAAGACTACAAAGATCGGGTACATACGTCCAACCTCTAATATGAAAAAGGGTGTCTTTCACGTGATCTCACAACTATAGAATAAGGATAGAATTCGTATGAGTTCATTGTAATAGCACCAGTTCAGACATATATATTAATCAATGAGAGGTCAAATATAAATCACACAAACACATCTGACCATAATGCTGTGACTAAGATATTGTAAACATTTATAGGCAATACATTAATGGTTAGCTCCACTGTGTTATAAGTTGTAAAAATCAAAAGGATCGACTTCATTGCACAGTATTATTCTATAAGGCTTGGTCTCTTTCAAAAGATCGGCCTGCCGAAGGCATCGCACAAAGCACGAGCTCTGTAGCTTTAGCGACGACCCCCAGGAGTGACGGAGAAAATTACACTCGTTATCTGAACGGCGTAGCCCGCAATCGAACCAACAACCTTCGCAGCAGGAGGTAAGCGTTGTACTAACTTAACAGCTGAGACTCCCCTGTGTTTTATAAGTAATAAACATAGGCACCAGTTGTTGGGGAACCCTTAGAGGCCATTGACATCGCAGAATATTCCATATGTGCGATTTCAGATGAATGATAGACTAGGCTAGCGAAGACACCGTTTTATGGTTTCCAGCTGGCCTTGTGTCGAGGTACAATTGTCTCCAAAGCGTTGATGCCATTTGAAGGCGGCAGGTTCGACTCTCAGTGTAGTCACTACAGAGTTCAATATTCATATTATTTAGTGTCCTCTTAACTCTATTTCTTTCATCTAATCTAACGAGTGCCAGTCTCTCTGGCCGAGGGGTTACAACACTTTCTCCGTAATCCCGTTTATCACGCAGAGTCTCGTAGCGGACGAGAGCTGGATGCGGTTCGACCCCCGCTGGTGACTTACGGGATAACTGAGCCGGCCGCTCAGAAAGCAATGGCAAACTACTGAGCGTAATCTTGCCAAGAAATCAACAGATATCTGAAAGATGCTGCTGTTGACAGCGATGTCCTGTAAAGGATATGCGGAAAAATAAATCTAATGAGTGCCAATCAATACCTGAGAATGTATTTCTCGTGCTGCTTCAATGGCCTCAAGTGTTGCCCCTATCTTGCATGTACGAGTGAGGATAGAGTTATTATGTGGATTTCTATAATTGACATCAGTGTAACTGCCTTGCTTGTACGAGCGAGGATTGGGTTATTATGTGGTTTTCTATAATGGACATCAGTGTAAATATCTTGCTTGTATGAGTGAGGATAGAGTTATTATGTGGATTTCTATAATTGACATCAGTGTAAATATCTTGCTTGTATGAGTGAGGATAGAGTTATTATGTGGATTTCTATAATTGACATCAGTGTAAATATCTTGCTTGTATGAGTGAGGATAGAGTTATTATGTGGATTTCTATAATTGACATCAGTGTAAATATCTTGCTTGTATGAGTGAGGATAGAGTTATTATGTGGATTTCTATAATTGACATCAGTGCAAATATCTTGCTTGTATGAGTGAGGATAGAGTTATTATGTGGATTTCTATAATTGACATCAGTGTAAATATCTTGCTTGTATGAGTGAGGATAGAGTTATTATGTGGATTTCTATAATTGACATCAGTGTAACTATCTTGCTTGTACGAGTGAGGATAAAATTATTATGTGGATTTCTATAAGTGACATCAGTGTGCCTATCACATAGTATAACACATTGACATCAGTGTAATTATCTTGCTTGTACGAGTGAGGATGGCGTTATGTGGATTTCTATAAGTGACATCAGTGTAACTATCTTGCTTTACGAGTGAGGATAGAATTATTATGTGGATTTCTATAATTGACATCAGTGTAACTATCTTGCTTGTACGAGTAAGGATGGAGTTATTATGTGGATTTCTATAATTGGCATCAATGTTGTTTAAGAATTACAACACTACACACAATGGGACGTAGGTTGGTTGGTTGGCTGATTGATTGTTTATTGACTGATTGATTGATTGATTGATTGATTCGTAAGTTGGTTGGTTGATAGAGTTACTGATTGATCGATCGAACGATTGATTGATTGATTGATTGATTGATTGATTGATTCGTTGGTTGGTTAGTTGGTTGCCTGGCTAACTGGCTAGATGTTTTTTATTTAATGAATGCAATATAACACTGAGTCTTAAATTTCAAGCCTGACGCATTAGCGGTCAGACCATTTGATTGCTGAGAATGGTTGACGTGATTCTGGGTGAGTTTAACATAGAGACTTTCTTCCAGACCCGATATAGAAGTATCATATACACGAGGACTCGGTTGCAGATCTCTTCTTCCCCTCTCCAGGCTCAGATACTAACGGAGTGTGCAAGACTGGTACTGGGACTCCACATCTATGGAAGGGCATCGTAAGACGAGGCTAGATCATAACTCAGCACAACACAAACGGCATGCCTGGGATTATATCCAGGTTGGTAATGTGTCCTAAACGAGCTTTAAGTATTCCCTTGTCAACCGCCTCTGTGGCGAAGAGGTTGCGAATTTTTCGCAATCCCGCATGCCGCATTAGAAAACACAGCTGAGGGAGAATCTGGAGCGGACTGCCTTGTGTTGGTTCCCTTCTGACGGTATAAGTGCCGGGCGTTCAGAAGTAATGATAAACTACTGAACGTAAACTTGCCAAGAAATCACAAGCAGCCAACATCGCTAGTTGACTGCCACGTTCTGTAAAGGATAGCCAACTAAGTTTTAATTGTTTCGTAACCTAATGCTCAGAGGAACACGTGATATATGAAACCCCTCAGTTATCTCACCTTGGAAAGACACCCGCCATGAAACATGATCAGCATTATACTTTGACTTTCCCTGGTAATTCTTCCGGGTCCATTTCATAGAGTTGAGCCCGCTTAACGGCTGCCTTTAAATCTCTTGTGTACAGGCACTGTGCTGTGTACGTCTTTTATAGGTCGTTGTGTAATGGGCGTTAATTACCCTGCATTTTTTTTTACTCCGCGGAAAGCGATATCCTGGTTGTTCAGCTGGAACAAGTGGTTGTTTCTCGCGAGCAGAAAATTTCTGCCTTTTCTCATTGTTTGTTCCTCATTTGAGGGGACTGCGACACATAGTTATTCACATAAAAGGGCAATGTTTCTTCTTCGGCGCGCAATTATTTAAGGTTTGTGTCCTCTAGACCAGGTCTGGGGAACCATTTTTCTGCCAGGGCAATTTGGATATTTATATTATATTTATTTTTGCGGGCCTTATAAAATTATCATCTTAAACAATTAGGGTGCCTATATTTGGTCAAAAGTTTGACTAACTCTCCCCTAGTGTAATGATTGGAACTGCTTCTCATTGATGAAGTGTGTGGTGGCTCCTTAGTTTATTGAATTTCGTCTTCACCCCCCCCCCCCTCCCTCTTTTCTACGATTGCATTGGCAGGGCCAGATAAAAATATTTATCGTGTCCCATACTGCCCGCGGGCCGAATGTTCCCCGCCCTTGCTCTAGACCAGAGGTTCCTAAACCACGGCCCGCGGGCCACTTGTGCCCGCCAGCTGTCAGAAAGTGGCACGCGAGGCCTCGAGCAGTAATTTTCCGCAATGATCGTTATAAAAACAAGCAACGTTCCAGACTCACCGACGGTAACCTAGCTGCACTTATGACATTGGGCACGACAGATTTGTGCCCAGACATTGATAAACTGGCATCTGAACTTAAGTAACTGGTTATGAAGAACAGTTACAATTGTAAATTAATGAAATTAATAGCGATTTTCGAAACTGATTTAAAATTTAAGTTAAGAAAGGTAAGAATGATTTTGCACGACTTTTATAATTTTGTAACGTTGTGGCCCGCTTAACTACCTAAAATAGTAAATATGGCCCTCTGCTTGAAAAGCTTGGGAACTACTGCTCTAGACGATTCTACCCCAGGTAAGAAGCTCTATCTGCCCGTGCGTATGTTTTATTTCCTAAATTATTTTCCAGGACAGCGAACTTTCGGTCTAATATTTACGATTACCAATAGCCGTGGTATTCCTTACGTACACAACTTGCGCACTCCATCTACTTTTCACCCTTATCCGAGAAGGTTAGGTATTGGATCATACTACCAAGGAGATAAGAGGCACGTGTGGTGTTAGTAGACGCCAGCGGTAAAAATTCGTAACGCTACGCAAAAATCGAATCCGGTACCTTCTGAACCTGGGGCAGAGACGGTGACCTTTCAACCGCGGCTAGGCCTAACCACGGCTTGATAACGACAACCCTTATTAGAGACGACATCTGGCGTGATTGTTTATCCTGAATATAAATTGTTGGGTTGCAGCTCCAGAATGGAATACATCAGAGTTCTCAACCCTTAATTGGATGCCTTTGGATGTGTATTATTTTTGCGAAAATAATTAAGTTCGACGTGGTCGAAAGAATAAGTTCGCTTGCTCTTAAACTTCCGGTACATTGATGGCGAGCTAGGCGGTTCTACTCCTACACCGGCATTCAGTAAGACTTGCACGTTGACTTGTCGTTGAGATAGCAATGAGAAAGTATTGAACGTAAATTGACTAAATAATTAATCTTGTGTTAGCCGTAACGTCCTGTAAAGGGTATGCAACATTTCTTGTAGTTATTAAGTGCTTTAATACTTTACAGGAAGGTAGAAATAAAACAGTAAATGACTTCTTTACACAGCTTGGGGCGTGTTTGGTGTATGGTGCTAGCCTCAGATAGTGCAGACCTGATAAGGCGCATTCACCTGGGACCCAAGAAAACATTCTTCTTATCATAATTTCCTCTTATAAGAGTTCAAGCTTATAGTAATGCATTTACAACGTACAATACAATATTGTTCTTCACAACAGAAATTCGCCACAGCCGAGATCGCCTTAAGCGGTTTGCACTGTATTTATAAACCATTCGACACTCGCTGCCTGTTGTGGTCAACATCACGCCTGTTGCCTTGACTTCCCAGGACACTCTGGTACCTATGTTAGCCGGGGCCGACCTGAGAGCACATGACAATTTCAAAATGTTCACGTGCGTGAGGATTCAAACACGTGACCAAAAGGCCGGCAGGCAAACGTTCTAGCCACTGCCCAACAGCGACGCCATTGCTTAACGATATAAAAGTAAAATAAACAAGTATACCAAGTCCAGGATGATCTGAGATGGCTTGGCAGTCAATACACTTAATGATAAGTTAGATACTGCCAGTGAAACTTAATGCGGCAGTGATAATTTCCCTTTTTAACAGCTAAACGTCATAATTTCGACACCCGAGCACGTCGTTTCGCTATGAGAGAGAAAGCCATGCCATCTATGTCTCCGTGCATTGAGGCCTAGGAAATGTGACCGTCTGATCTCATCACTGACGCATAGCTGATTGCTGCTATGGGACAAATTTAAAGTGAAATTGAAAAGTCACAGCAAGTTTTACTGGAGTCTGTACACAAAATACTTAAGCACACCTTATATTAATGCAGCTGGCGTTATGGATTAAGCGATAGTAAAACTGCGTTTCCAATTCCATGTCATATCGAGTATTGGGTTCAAAAGCAGCCACTGGCGGTTTGGAAGCAGACCGTTTTGCGTTGTTTTCGATTGTATGAGGCGTCGGCCGTTCAGAAAGCAATATCAAACTGCTGAACTAACAATTGCCTTGTAAATCACACACATCTAATAAATGTTTGACTTTTATTGTTCTGTAAACGATATGCAACTAACAAACTATTTTAATTGCCTTTGTTGTTTCCTTAACAGTAATTAAAGAGAACATAATATTTTATATTCACAAACCACAAAATAGACGTCTAAGTCAATCTGCTAGCCACAGAATGTCTCCAAACACAGAAACATCTAACGCTGATCATGGATAAACTACACACAACACGGGAAAAGACTTCCGTGTGTTTAGTAACAAGCATGCAGTTCTGTGTATCTGGGACGCAGCCGACAACTGTATACTAGAATTTAGAATGTTCTACTTCCCTTATCAACACACCCCGACCACTTAACGATAATATTTACAAGCAGACTGTGAACCTTGGTTACTCACAGGCATGTTACGCATGCTCATACGTTGATAAACTGGCACTACACAACGTATTCTCTTCTTTGCGTTGTTTTTCGGCATCAACAACTGTAAACATGCTCTCGTAAACAGCTGCACCCACATATTCTCTTGGGATTAGCCGAGTTGGTGAAGTAGCTAACATGTTTCCCTGTCATTCCGGTGGCTTTGTGTTCGAATTTCCATTAAGACAGGGATTTATTTTGTTAAATATTTTAGACTCATCACTAAATGTGTACCAGGCGGTCGGTGTGATACCTAATACTTCAATCATCGAGAGCCGACAGTCTATGAAAATATGGAGTTAGCACTTTATACCCAGTACGCCTCAAGACAATGGCATTTCAGTTTATTTTCCGAGCAAATACTTATTTAATTATCATCCTTCCGAAACACAACACCGTATTCTCACAACAGACACAAATGCCCACTTAAGTAAACACAGCAAGATAATATCATAAACAGAGCTACATACGCTCATACACAGACCTACATGATCACATAAGCACAGCTGTATACGCTCATACATACACTTTCATGATGACATAAACACAGCTGTATACGCTCATACATACACGTACATGATCACATAAACACAGTTGTATACGCTCATACATACACGTACATGATAACATAAACACAGCTGTATACGCTCATACCTACAATTACATAATCACATAAACACAGCTGTATACGCTCATACATACACTTTCATGATAACATAAACACAGCTGTATACGCTCATACATACACGTACATGATCACATAAACACAGCTGTATACGCTCATATATACACGTACATGATCACATAAACACAACTGTATACGCTCATACATACACGTACATGATCACATAAACACAGCTGTATACGCTCATACATACACGTACATGATCACATAAACACAGCTGTATACGCTCATACATACACGTACATGATAACATAAACACAGCTGTATACGCTCATACCTACAATTACATAATCACATAAACACAGCTGTATACGCTCATACATACACGTACATGATCACATAAACACAGCTGTATACGCTTATACATACACGTACATGATCACATAAACACAGCTGTATACGCTCATACATACACGTACATGATAACATAAACACAGCTGTATACGCTCATACATACACGTACATGATAACATAAACACAGCTGTATACGCTCATACATACACGTACATGATAACATAAACACAGCTGTATACGCTCATACATACACGTACATGATAACATAAACACAGCTGTATACGCTCATACATACACGTACATGATAACATAAACACAGCTGTATACGCTCATACATACACGTACATGATAACATAAACACAGCTGTATACGCTCATACATACACGTACATGATAACATAAACACAGCTGTATACGCTCATACATACACGTACATGATCACATAAACACAGCTGTATACGCTCATACATACACGTACATGATCACATAAACACAGCTGTATACGCTCATACATACACGTACATGATCACATAAACACAGCTGTATACGCTCATACATACACGTACATGATAACATAAACACAGCTGTATACGCTCATACATACACGTACATGATAACATAAACACAGCTGTATACGCTCATACATACACGTACATGATAACATAAACACAGCTGTATACGCTCATACATACACGTACATGATAACATAAACACAGCTGTATACGCTCATACATACACGTACATGATCACATAAACACAGCTGTATACGCTCATACATACACGTACATGATCACATAAACACAGCTGTATACGCTCATACATACACGTACATGATCACATAAACACAGCTGTATACGCTCATACATACACGTACATGATCACATAAACACAGCTGTATACGCTCATACATACACGTACATGATAACATAAACACAGCTGTATACGCTCATACATACACGTACATGATCACATAAACACAGCTGTATACGGTCATACATACACGTACATGATCACATAAACACAGCTGTATACGCTCATACATACACGTACATGATAACATAAACACAGCTGTATACGCTCATACATACACGTACATGATAACATAAACAGAGTTGTATACGCTCATACCTACAATTACATGATAACATAAACAGAGTTGTATACGCTCATACCTACAATTACATGATCACATAAACACAGTTGTATACGCTCATACCTACAATTACATGATCACATAAACACAGTTGTATACGCTCATACCTACAATATACAATTACATGATCACATAAACACAGCTGTATATGCTCATACCTACAATTACATGATCACATAAACACAGCTGTATACGCTCATACCTACAACATACAATTACATGATCACATAAACACAGTTGTATACGCTCATACCTACAATATAAAATTACATGATCACATAAACACAGTTGTATACGCTCATACCTACAATTACATGATCACATAAACACAGCTGTATACGCTCATACCTACAATATACAATTACATGATCACATAAACACAGTTGTATATGCTCATACCTACAATTACATGATCACATAAACACAGCTGTATACGCTCATACATACACGTACATGATAACATAAACACAGCTGTATACGCTCATACATACACGTACATGATAACATAAACACAGCTGTATACGCTCATACATACACGTACATGATAACATAAACACAGCTGTATACGCTCATACATACACGTACATGATAACATAAACACAGCTGTATACGCTCATACATACACGTACATGATCACATAAACACAGCTGTATACGCTCATACATACACGTACATGATCACATAAACACAGCTGTATACGCTCATACATACACGTACATGATCACATAAACACAGCTGTATACGCTCATACATACACGTACATAATAACATAAACACAGCTGTATACGCTCATACATACACGTACATGATAACATAAACACAGCTGTATACGCTCATACATACACGTACATGATAACATAAACAGAGTTGTATACGCTCATACCTACAATTACATGATCACATAAACACAGTTGTATACGCTCATACCTACAATTACATGATCACATAAACACAGTTGTATACGCTCATATCTACAATATACAATTACATGATCACATAAACACAGCTGTATATGCTCATGCATACACGTACATCATCACATAAACACAGTTGTATACGCTCATACCTACAACATACAATTACATGATCACATAAACACAGTTGTATACGCTCATACCTACAATATACAATTACATGATCACATAAACACAGTTGTATACGCTCATACCTACAATTACATGATCACATAAACACAGCTGTATACGCTCATACCTACAATATACAATTACATGATGACATAAACACAGTTGTATACGCTCATACCTACAATTACATGATCACATAAACACAGCTGTATACGCTCATACCTACAATATACAATTACATGATAACATAAACACAGTTGTATACGCTCATACCTACAATTACATGATCACATAAACACAGCTGTATACGCTCATACCTACACGTACATGATCACATAAACACAGCTGTATACGCTCATACCTACAATATACAATTACATGATCACATAAACACAGCTGTATACGCTCATACCTACAATATACAATTACATGATCACATAAACACAGCTGTATACGCTCATACCTACAATATACAATTACATAATCACATAAATACAGCTGTATACGCTCATACCTACAATTACATGATCACATAAACACAGTTGTATACGCTCATACCTACACGTACATGATCACATAAATACAGCTGTATACGCTCATACCTACACGTACATGATCACATAAACACAGCTGTATACGCTCATACATACACCTTCATGATAACATAAACACAGTTGTATACGCTCATACCTACACGTACATGATCACATAAACACAGTTGTATACGCTCATACCTACACGTACATGATCACATAAACACAGCTGTATACGCTCATACCTACAATATACAATTACATGATGACATAAACACAGCTGTATACGCTCATACATATACGTACATCATCACATAAACACAGCAAGATACGCTCATATACACACCTACATAATCACATAAACACAACTATATACTCTCAAACATAGACCTACATGATCACATCAACATAGCTACATTCGCTCATATGCATCTACATGATCACCAAAACACAGCTACACACTCTCACACCCACAATTCCATGATCACATAAACACAGTTACATACTCTCATACAAACAACTACAAGGGGCATTCATTTGAAATCCGTTTGATTACCGCACCGCGCATAATTGTTTACGTTGAACATGATCATGTCATAGTCATGTGATAAGTACTGACCAATGAATAAAAGAGCATGTGCTTATCGTCCCATGATTCATAGGTTCTGTTTCTGACCGCTGAGAAAATTGCCGGGTTGATCCAAAATCCGTCCAAGGAAGCTCAAAGAGCGGTGATTCAGTTTCTTTCATTTGAAGGATGTCGAACTGTTGACATTCATCGAAGAATGCAGGCAGCGTACGGTAACAAATGTGTGTCGAAGACAACAGTGGCAGACTGGGCACGAATGTTTCGGAAAGGACATCAGTTTACGACAGATCTACAACGGCCTGGTCAAGCGTATATTGTTGAAACAGAAAAAAACATCGCCAAAACTGATGCAGCAGTACAGATGAACAGGTGTCGAAGCATACGTTCGCTAGCGAAAGAATTTGATGTGTCAATTTGGACAATTCAAAGGATCGTTCGTAAGAAACTGCAATATCGGAAGGTGTGTTCACAGTGGGTACCACGAATGTTGACCGACCACCAAAACGAGGAACGCATGGGATGGTGTTTGAACCACTTGCCGCGTTACAGAGTGGAGGGTGATGCATTTCTCTTCCGCATAGTGGATGTCACCACTTTGAGCCGAGCAGCAAAAGAGAGAGCATGCAATGGAAGCATGCTAGTAGTGTAGATGTACAAAAGCCGCCCGTTTTGTGGCGCACATCGCTTTTGCGCCACAAAGGGCGATAACTCTGGTTAAGTTCCTCCGCAAAGGGCGATAACTCCGGGTTTTTTAATTTCCACCTAAAAGGGCGATAACTCTCCGGATTTTTAAAAAGTCAAGGGCGATAACTCGTTTTTTAATAGGCGTGATCCGAGTAGGTGTGGTCTAGTGACGTTAGGTATGTGTACAACATAAAAAATACAACATTCAAAATAACAAACGAGTCAAGTAAGGTATATGTTTTTATTAAACCATGTATAGACAATACAATGCATATTAAATAAGTAATGGCATAGTCGAGATATTATCACTGTCAACCAACCCCTTAAATTGTAGGTACTATAACAACATTAAAAAAAAAAATACAACAATAAAGAAAACAAACGAGTCAAGTAAGGTATTTGTTTTTAATAAATCATGCATAGACACAGTTATAAATTGTTTTTCTTGGCGGGGAAGTGTGGGAAAGTCTGGCAGGTAGTACCGGGGAGTTATACTTCGGCAAAGTGTGGGAAAATCTCGTGCGAGTGTGACGGCGGTCGGTTCATAACAGACGTGGAGGGGTGCATATGGAAAAGTCATTAAGTAACGGGTTGTAAAAACATTGGTGAGTGGTGTGTTAAAATAGTTTGAACTGTTAGCGCATTGGTGGTGTACGATTAAAAGGTGCGGTGGGGATAGTAGTGGGTATGGGTTAGTGAAATTAGTTGATAAGGGTGGTTATTAGTGCTATGTAGATGTTCATAGTAGCTTATTCACTAACATCACACGTGTTACAAATGAAACCTTGAAAGCTAAAGAACGTCAGTTGTAATGGATAGGGTGTAGTGTCATTCGGTGGTAAGGGGTGGGTACCAGGTATTAGTGGTCAAGTAGTGGTCAAGCAGTGGTCAAGTAGGGGTCAAGTGAGGAAAATTTTAGGGGAAAGTGGTTGTAATGATATGGTGACGATTAAAGAGTGGTAAATTAATGGTCAAGCAGTGGTCAAATGAAGAAATTTTAAGGGAAAGTGGTTGTAATAATATGGTGATGATTAAAGGGTGGTAAATTAGTGGTCAAGCAGTGGTCAGGTGGTGGTCAACTGAAGAAATTTTAGGAAAAGTGGTTGTAATGATATGATGATGATGATTAAAGGGTGGTAAATTAGTGGTCAAGCAGTGGTCAAGTGGTGGTCAAGTGAGGATATTTTTACGGGAAAGTAGTTTTAATAATATGATGATGATTAAAGGGTGGTAAATTAGTGGTCAAGAAGTGGTCAAGCAGTGGTCAAGTGATGGTCAAGTTAGGACATTTTTAGGGGAAAGTGGTTGTAATGATATTGTGATGATTAAAGGGTGGTAAATTAGTGGTCAAGCAGTGGTCAAGTAGTGGTCAGGTGGTGGTGGTCAACTGGAGAAAATTTAGGGAAAGTGGTTGTAATGATATGATGATGATGATTAAAGGGTGGTAAATTAGTGGTCAAGTAGTGGTCAAGTAGTGGTCAAGTGAGGAAGTTTTAGGGAAAAGTGGTTGTAATGATATGGTGATGATTAAAGGGTGGTAAATTAGTGGTCAAGCAATGGTCAAGTAGTGGTCAAGTAGTGGCCAAGTACCGAGCAAGTAGAGGTTAAGTGGTCGAGTGACCACTTAAAGTGTAGGGGAAAATATTTGTAGTGAACCGGTGTTTGTTAAAGTGATCGATGACGTGGTCAAGTAGTGGGCAAGTAGTGGTAAATGGCCAAGTGACTACTTAAATTGTCTGTGAAAGTAGGTATAGTGACATGGTGATGATCAAGAGGTGGTCAAGTGGTGTTCAAATAGTGGTCAAGTAGTGGTCAAGTAGTGGTCAAGTAGTCGAATGACCACTTAAATTGTAGGGTATGGTACGCATAGTGAAACGGTGATGGTAAAATAAGTAATGACATGGTCAAATAGTGGTCAAGTAGTGGTCAAGTAGTGGGCAAATGGTCGAGTGATCACTTAAAATGTAGAGGACAGTACGTGTACTGAAACGGTGTTGGTTAAAGTGATCGATGACATGATCAAGACGTTAGGCCGGCTGCTAAGTTCAAATAGTAGTGTCCTTAGTATTGGTAATTTCCCTGACAGGACCGCCTCGAGCACTGATTTTGTATTGATCAATAGCACCTAGTGGTACAGTCGACACAAATGGACAATAGTTACATCCGGTCAAAGATGGCGTCGCACCCTATCACACATGGGTAATTGCTACAACCAAACTACGTCTCATTCACTAAGACTGGTCAAATATGGCGTCACATCCGGGCACAGGGGTAATGGGACATCTGAAACACGTGGTTAAGAGGGAAACTATAGAAAAAGGGTGTCCTATCAGTTGTCGAGTCAGCAAACCTAACGTATGATGATCACTGTGTATAGGAGTGAATACACTGCATCATCACCACTGCTTCCGAGGGTAAAATGGTCACCCCCTTCTCTCTCTCTCTCTTGTCTATAACCGTGTAGTCCTAGTGTTATCCGGTTACACCAAACGACATCCGGGCATCAACACAACAAACTGCCCCGATTCAACCTTAGGCAATGCACGTAACATGACAGGTCACATGTCCGCCGTCATAACCAACGACGTTATCACGTATCAAATTAGACACCCACACTTTCATTTCCTTTCTATGTGGCCATAGTATCTTTACATCTTTCTCCAGAAAGCCATTTCCAAGACCAATATATGTTTTTTTTTTCAGTGTACTTGCTCAGTGCCACACTTCACAACCAGACAAAAGTACACCTTCTATGTACCACTTCAACCATCAAATAAGAAAATATGTTAGACAAAATATTAAAATTATTGGTCAAATACAGAAATATCTCGTCCAAACTTATAAAAAGTACGAACATTTGTTAACCTATTGGGAAAAATATCAATCAAGTAGGAAAGTTTGTTAGTCAAATAGAAAAAATATTGACCACGTAACGATATATCTTGTCCACACTTATGAAAAGTAGAAAAATTTGTTAGTCAAATGAGGAAAAAATAAAAAAATAAAAAAAAAAAGATTGACCAAGTAACGAAATACCCCACCAAACTTATGAAAACTACGAAACTTTGTTAAGCAAGTATGAAAATGTATCGACCAAACAGAGAAATATATCACCCAAACTTATAAAAAGTAGGAACATATGTTAACCAAATGGAAAATATCTTGGTCAAATACGAAACTTTTGTTAACCAAATGTGAACAAACAAAACAAATATTGATCAAGTAAAGAAATAACTCCTCCAAATTTATGAAAAGTACGAAACCTTGGTACCCAAATGCGACAAATGTAGGTCAACTACTGAAATATCTCGTCCAAACTTATGAAAGGTAGAAAATTGTCTTAACCAACTGGGGTAAATATTACTCAAACTAAGAAACATGTCGACCGAAGTAGGAAATTACGTGAACCAAAGTAATACAATTGTTGGCCAAATACGAAAAAGTATCGGTCAAACTTATAGATGTCTCGTTTAAACTTATAACATGTATGAAAATTTGTTAGGTAAAGGTGAAAAATATTGGCCAAGTAATGAAATATCGCATCCGAACTTATAAAATGTACGAGTTAACCAAAGGCGAAAAGACCAAAATACGAGATGTCTCGACCAAGCTTATAAATATCTACGAAAAAATATGACAACTAAAATATTGATCAAAAGGTATAAATCCAAACATTATAAAAATAACCAAATGTGAAAAAATATCGTCCAAAGACAGAAATATTTCAACTAAACTTATAAATAAGGCAACAAAACTTGTGAAAATTTTTGGTCAAGTACAGAAATAGCTATGGAAAAAACTAAGTCCACAAAACTAAGAAAAGAAAAAAATGTAACTTCTGTAGTCAAAGGTGTCTTGAAGTTTTATCTGAAAAGACATTTCACAATACATAATCAGCACCACTTTCTTTGTTTTACGTTACCGAAGGCCTTCACCGTATCTCGTACAGAAACCCATATACATCACTCATCTCTCCACACTCTTGGTTTCTTTCTAATACAAAGTGATCACATCACCAAGAACTTCAAACCTCCATTGTACACGTGCTCCATTGAAACACCCATGACAGTTAACAACATGTATGGCCATGTAATCTGTGAGTCCATTGGGGATAGTTCATCCGAGTAATCGTCACCAAAGATCCATTTCCCATGGCTGACATCTTCAACTTGCTATACCACATCTTATTCTAATATACACTTTACATGAAATTTTCCAAATTTGGGGGTCTATTAAAGAATACGTAATGAGATACATAAAGACACCAAGAACATATCAGACAAAACAACTCACAAACCAGACTTAGAACTAAAACTTAAACCATATCAGATGAACCTCCCAAAAAGTACTAATAGAACTCAAAACATAACGATATTAAGGAAACGCATACTAGTTTATTTCTGTTTATAACTGTTTTAATATGGCAGAGAGAAACATGGTAATTAGACTATATCTGCCTCCTTCACTGCTGTCCTTTGTTCGATGACTTTTCTTCTGTCCTTGTCCTTCAGGACTGGATTCAATTTTTTTTTTTCAAATCTTGTACACGCCTTTCAAAATGCTCACGTTCTCTGATTACATGGTGCCAGTTACCATTGCATTCTTCGGTGCCAACAGTATGCACTGTCAAGAAGTGAGGTTCTGGTGCAAAATTAACCTGTGGAGGTAAATAAAACACATTGAAACTTACAAGACGGCCACACATACTACTTCACTAAAGAAAAAACAGTAAAAAAAATCATGATGAGAAGTGGTAAAAGGCATCAAAAAACAGACTGTCGACATTCTATTGGTGACGTCTTGAGAAAAGGTAAAGGTATAGTCACTGATGGTTTGTAGTATAGCGAGATGTATATAGAAAACATGTATACCAGCTAGGTCTTCTGTATTAGACGTGATTACAAAAATACACATGTGAACTATGATCATTACTACCCATACACACCTTATTCGTTGATGACGAACACCTTCGGACACCGACAGTAGGATAGTTTTCGTTCCACAACACATTAATTTTCTTGAGAGACTCTGGGGCATGACTACTATCCAAAAGGTCAATATCTTCATCTGAAGACGAATCATCACCCCAAGCAAAGGTTGTCTCTGGTACATCTAAAGCTGGCTGGGTGCCACGAGAAGGTTTCTGGCAGAACATTTTTTTTTTCGATTGAATATTTTTATAAGTGTGGTTGAGATATTTATTTTGGTCTTTTCATACTTGGTTAACTCCTACTTTTTATACATTTGACTGAAATATTTCTGTATTTGTCATAACTTCTTCTAAGACTTTGTTCTTGTCTGGTAATGTAAGCTCTGTTCCATTAAGAAAAAAAGACAACGTCATGAACACAACCCACTAAAGAAAATCAACAAAAATCTTGGTTTCAATATTTATTCATCAAAACAGTTTAGTGATATATCGTAAGAAATAATCAATGACATACATATTTTGGTGATTAAATATTGAAACCATGATTTTTGTTGATTTTCTTTAGTGGGTTGTGTTCATGACGTTGTCTTTTTTCTTGATGGAACAGAGCTTACATTACCAGACAAGAACAAAGTCTTAGAAGAAGTTATGACAAATACAGAAATATTTCAGTCAAATGTATAAAAAGTAGGAGTTAACCAAGTATGAAAAGACCAAAATAAGAAATATCTCAACCACACTTATAAAAATATTCAATCGAAAAAAAAAATTGTTCTGCCAGAAACCTACTCGTGGCACCCAACCAGCTTTAGATGTACCAAAGACAACCTTTGCTTGGGGTGATGATTCGTCTTCAGATGAAGATATTGACCTTTTGGATATTAGTCATGCCCCAGAGTCTCTCAAGAAAATTAATGTGTTGTGGAACGAAAACTATCCTACTGTCGGTGTCCGAAGGTGTTCTTCATCAACGAATAAGGTGTGTATGGGTAGTAATGATCATAGTTCACATGTGTATTTTTGTAAACATGTCTAATACAGAAGACCTAGCTGGTATACATGTTTTCTATATACATCTCGCTATACTACAAACCATCAGTGACTATACCTTTACCTTTTCTCAAGACGTCACCAATAGAATTTCGACAGTCTGTTTTTTGATGCCTTTTACCACTTCTCATCATGATTTTTTTTTTACTGTTTTTTCTTTAGTGAAGTAGTATGTGTGGCCGTCTTGTAAGTTTCAATGTGTTTTATTTACCTCCACAGGTTAATTTTGCACCAGAACCTCACTTCTTGACAGTGCATACTGTTGGCACCGAAGAACGCAATGGTAACTGGCACCATGTAATCAGAGAACGTGAGCATTTTGAAAGGCGTGTACAAAACTTGAAAAAAAAAATTTGAATCCAGTCCTGAATGACAAGGACAGAAGAAAAGTCATCGAACAAAGGACAGCAGTGAAGAAGGCAGATATAGTCTAATTACCATGTTTCTCTCTGCCATATTAAAACAGTTATAAACAGAAATAAACTAGTATGCGTTTCCTTAATATCGTTATGTTTTGAGTTCTATTAGTACTTGTTGGGAGGTTCATCTGATATGGTTTAAGTTTTAGTTCTAAGTCTGGTTTGTGAGTTGTTTTGTCTGATATGTTCTTGGTGTCTTTATGTATCTCATTACTTATTCTTTAATAGACCCCCAAATTTGGAAAATTTCATGTAAAGTGTATGTTAGAATAAGATGTGGTATAGCAAGTTGAAGATGTCAGCCATGGGAAATGGATCTTTGGTGACGAATACTCGGATGAACTATCCCCAATGGACTCACAGATTACATGGCCATACATGTTGTTAACTGTCATGGGTGTTTCAATGGAGCACGTGTACAATGGAGGTTTGAAGTTCTTGGTGATGTGACCACTTTGTATTAGAAAGAAACCAAGATTGTGGAGAGATGAGTGATGTATATGGGGTTTCTGTACGAGATACGGTGAAGGCCTTCGGTAACGTAAGACAAAGAAAGTGGGGCTGATTATGTATTGTGAAATGTCTTTTCAGATAAAACTTCAAGACACCTTTGACTACAGAAGTTACATTTTTTTCTTTTCTTAGTTTTGTGGACTTAGTTTTTTCCATAGCTATTTCTGTACTTGACCAAAAATGTTCACAAGTTTTGTTGCCTTATTTATAAGTTTAGTTGAAATATTTCTGTCTTTGGACGAAATTTTTTCACATTTGGTTATTTTTATAATGTTTGGATTTATACCTTTTGATCAATATTTTAGTTGTCATATTTTTTCGTAGATTTTTATAAGCTTGGTCGAGACATCTCGTATTTTGGTCTTTTCGCCTTTGGTTAACTCGTACATTTTATAAGTTCGGATGCGATATTTCATTACTTGGCCAATATTTTTCACCTTTACCTAACAAATTTTCATACATGTTATAAGTTTAAACGAGACATCTATAAGTTTGACCGATACTTTTTCGTATTTGGCCAACAATTTTATTACTTTGGTTCACGTAATTTCCTACTTCGGTCGACATGTTTCTTAGTTTGAGTAATATTTACCCCAGTTGGTTAAGACAATTTTCTACCTTTCATAAGTTTGGACGAGATATTTCAGTAGTTGACCTACATTTGTCGCATTTGGG
This sequence comes from Cepaea hortensis, assembly GCA_963921405.1. Taxonomy (NCBI): domain Eukaryota; kingdom Metazoa; phylum Mollusca; class Gastropoda; order Stylommatophora; family Helicidae; genus Cepaea; species Cepaea hortensis. The sequence goes on along the minus strand of OY992892.1, from coordinate 46,484,329 downwards.
TACCAAGGTTTCGTACTTTTCATAAATTTGGAGGAGTTATTTCTTTACTTGATCAATATTTGTTTTGTTTGTTCACATTTGGTTAACAAAGTTTCCTATTTGACCAAGATATTTTCCATTTGGTTAACATATGTTCCTACTTTTTATAAGTTTGGGTGATATATTTCTCTGTTTGGTCGATACATTTTCATACTTGCTTAACAAAGTTTCGTAGTTTTCATAAGTTTGGTGGGGTATTTCGTTACTTGGTCAATCTTTTTTTTTTTTTTCTCATTTGACTAACAAATTTCCCTACTTTTCATAAGTGTGGACAAGATATATTGTTACGTGGTCAATATTTTTTCTATTTGACTAACAAACTTTCCTACTTGATTGATATTTTTCCCAATAGGTTAACAAATGTTCGTACTTTTTATAAGTTTGGACAAGATATTTCTGTATTTGACCAATAATTTTAATATTTTGTCTAACATATTTTCTTATTTGATGGTTGAAGTGGTACATAGAAGGTGTACTTTTGTCTGGTTGTGAAGTGTGGCACTGAGCAGGTACACTGAAAACAAAAACATATATTGGTCTTGGAAATGGCTTTCTGGAGAAAGATGTAAAGATACTATGGCCACATAGAAAGGAAATGAAAGTGAGGGTGTCTAATTTGATACGTGATAACGTCGTTGGTTATGACGGCGGACATGTGACCTGTCATGTTACGTGCATTGCCTAAGGTTGAATCGGGGCAGTTTGTTGTGTTGATGCCCGGATGTCGTTTGGTGTAACCGGATAACACTAGAACTACACGGTTATAGAAAAGAGAGAGAGAGAGAAGGGGGTGACCATTTTACCCTTCGGATGCAGTGTTGATGATGCAGTGTATTCACTCCTATACACAGTGATCATCATACGTTAGGTTCGCTGACTCGACAACTGATAGGAAACCCTTTTTCTATAGTTTCCCTCTTAACCACGTGTCTCAGATGTCCCATTACCCCTGTGCCCGGATGTGACGCCATATTTGACCAGTCTTAGTGAATGAGACGTAGTTTGGTTGTTGCAATTACCCATGTGTGATAGGGTGCGACGCCATCTTTGACCGGATGTAACTATTGTCCATTTGTGTCGACTGTACCACTAGGTGCTACTGATCAATACAAAATCAGTGCTCGAGGCGGTCCTGTCAGGGAAATTACCAATACTAAGGACACTACTTTCTGAACTTAGCAGCCGGCCTAACGTCTTGATCATGTCATCGATCACTTTAACCAACACCGTTTCAGTACACGTACTTTCCTCTACATTTTAAGTGATCACTCGACCATTTGCCCACTACTTGACCACTACTTGACCACTATTTGACCATGTCATTACTTATTTTACCATCACCGTTTCACTATGCGTACCATACCCTACAATTTAAGTGGTCATTCGACTACTTGACCACTACTTGACCACTACTTGACCACTATTTGAACACCACTTGACCACCTCTTGATCATCACCATGTCACTATACCTACTTTCACAGACAATTTAAGTAGTCACTTGGCCATTTACCACTACTTGCCCACTACTTGACCATGTCATCGATCACTTTAACAAACACCGGTTCACTACAAATACTTTCCCCTACACTTTAAGTGGTCACTCGACCACTTAACCTCTACTTGCTCGGTACTTGGCCACTACTTGACCACTACTTGACCATTGCTTGACCACTAATTTACCACCCTTTAATCATCACCATATCATTACAACCACTTTTCCCTAAAATTTCCTCACTTGACGACTACTTGACCACTACTTGACCACTAATTTACCACCCTTTAAGCATCACCATATCATTACAACCACTTTCCCCTAAAAATGTCCTCACTTGACCACCACTTGACCACTGCTTGACCACTGCTTGACCACTAATTTACCACCCTTTAATCATTATCATCATATCATAACAACCACTTTTCCCTAAGATTTCTCCAGTTGACCACCACCACCTGACCACTACTTGACCACTGCTTGACCACTAATTTACCACCCTTTAATCATCACAATATCATTACAACCACTTTCCCCTAAAAATGTCCTCACTTGACCACTGCTTGACCACTAATTTACCACCCTTTAATCATCATCATATCATTACAACTACTTTCCCGTAAAAATATTCTCACTTGACCACTGCTTGACCACTAATTTACCACCCTTTAATCATCATCATCATATCATTACAACCACTTTTCCTAAAATTTCTTCAGTTGACCACCACCTGACCACTGCTTGACCACTAATTTACCACCCTTTAATCATCACCATATCATTACAACCACTTTCCCTTAAAAATTTCTTCACTTGACCACTGCTTGACCACTAAATTACCACTCTTTAATCGTCACCATATCATTACAACCACTTTCCACTAAAATTTTCCTCACTTGACCCCTACGTGACCACTGCTTGACCACTACTTGACCACTAATACCTGGTACCCACCCCTTACCACCGAATGACACTACACCCTATCCATTACAACTGACGATCTTTAGCTTTCAAGGTTTCATTTGTAACACGTGTGATGTTAGTGAATAAGCTACTATGAACATCTACATAGCACTAATAACCACCCTTATCAACTAATTTCACAAACCCATACCCACTACTACCCCCACCGCACCTTTTAATCGTACACCACCAATGCGCTAACAGTTCAAACTATTTTAACACACCACTCACCAATGTTTTTACAACCCGTTACTTAATGACTTTTCCATTTGCACCCCTCCACGTCTGTTATGAACCGACCGCCGTCACACTCGCACGAGATTTTCCCACACTTTGCCGACGTATAACTCCCCGGTACTACCTGCCAGACTTTCCCACACTTCCCCGCCAAGAAAAACAATTTATAACTGTGTCTATGCATGATTTATTAAAAACATATACCTTACTTGACTCGTTTGTTTTCTTTATTGTTGTATTTTTTTTTTATGTTGTTATAGTACCTACAATTTAAGGGGTTGGTTGACAGTGATAATATCTCGACTATGCCATTACTTATTTAATATGCATTGTATTGTCTATACATGGTTTAATAAAAACATATACCTTACTTGACTCGTTTGTTATTTTGAATGTTGTATTTTTTATGTTGTACACATACCTAACGTCACTAGACCACACCTACTCGGATCACGCCTATTAAAAAACGAGTTATCGCCCTTGACTTTTTAAAAATCCGGAGAGTTATCGCCCTTTTAGGTGGAAATTAAAAAGCCCGGAGTTATCGCCCTTTGCGGAGGAACTTAACCAGAGTTATCGCCCTTTGTGGCGCAAAAGCGATGTGCGCCACAAAACGGGCAGCTTTTGTACATCTACACTACTCATGCTGTATCACCAAATGCCAAAAAATTCAACTTACAGGTTTCCGCTGGTAGGGTTTTGCTGAGCGCATTTTTTTGACAATGAAGAGCTATTGTTGACCGACTTTAAAGAACCTGGTGTCACCATCAACTCTACCCACTACTTGCAAACACTAGACAAGCAGCAAAAAGTCATCAAGAATAAACGACCCGCATGCTTTTTCACGTGTGATTTTGTTGCACGATAATGCTCGTCCGCATGTTGCAAAGATCGCAGGAAGCATTAGCAAGGAAGAAATTGGAAATTCTGCAACATTCAGCCTATAGTCCTGATTTGTCACAATGAGATTTTCATTTGTTCGGACCTTTAAAAATAAGCTCTCAAGGGACAACAATTTCACACAGATGCAGACGTAATGAACGCGGTAAACACTTGGTTCACTGAGCAACCACAATCCGTTTTTCGCAGACGGCATTCGCCGCCTACCTAGGCAATGGGATGCTTGCCTGAATGCCTACGGCGACTTCTTCTAACCAACCCATGGTGCAAAATTCATTCGAAATTGATGCATTGTTTAATTCTACTACACCTGTTAATGTTTCTTTCATGCTTTTGTAATAAATCCACTGGAATGGGTATCAAATGAACGTCCCTAATAGATAGTTACATTAACACAGCTACAGAGTCTCATATACACAACTACATGTTACATAAACACAGCAACATACTCTCTTACACATAACTACATGATCACATAAACACAGTCACACAGCTCTCATACACACAAATACATAATCACATAGACATAGCTACACACTCTCATACACACAAATACATAATCACATAAACAGCAGCTACACAACTCACATACACACAAATACATAATCACATAAACAGCAGCTACACAACTCTCATACACACAAATACATAATCACATAACCACAGCCAGACAGCTCTCATACACACAAGTACATAATCACGTAAACACAGCTACACACTCTCATACACACACCACATGATCACATAAACACAGCCACACAGCTCTCATACACAAAATACATAATCACATAAACAGCAGCTATACAACTCTCATACACACAAATACATAATCACATTAACACAGCTACACAACTCTCATACACACACTACATGATCACATAAACACAGCTACACACTCTCATACACACACTACATGATCACATAAACACAGCCACTAAGCTCTCATACACACAAATACATGATCACATAAACACAGCTACACACTCTAATACACACAAATACACAATGACATAAACACAGCTACACAGCTCTCATACACATAAATACATGATCACATAAACATAGCTACACAGCTCTCATACACACAAATACATGATCACATAAACATAGCTACACAGCTCTCATACACACACTACATCAGGGGTGGGCAAATTACGGCCCGCGGGCCGCATGCGGCCCGCCAACTGATTTTATGCGGCCCGCTAGGGCATTTGGAAGTAAAATTGTTTACTTCGTTTCGAAGTTATTTTTTTGAATTTTACAGAATTTCACGTACCTTTATGATTGTTTTAACATGTCTGATAAAATTTCTTTCTAACTAACTATTTTTGTAAACAGTCTTTGACCTTCGTAATGTAATGCTTCTTCTTCTTACGTTCGCCTTAAATATGTCTATAACTGCAATGTTGCCTCTTGTATGAATTTAACTGTCCTTTTTAGTTCACTCAGAAGTCCATAGAGTTGATCGTCCACTGTCGGCTCTCTAGGCCAGAAGGTTTGCTTAGACATGTTGTAATTTGGGCAGTCTTTGAGAATGTGCTCTGCTGTCTCTGACGCCAATCCACATGGCTGATTCACCAATCTTGAATCTTGTATACATGTGGTTGCGTACTCTATTCTGTTCTGTTCTGATGCGAAGAATACTGACTTGGTCTGGTCTGTCCATAATGTGGTAGTCATCTTGAGCAGGTTTTGGTGGAATTCTGACTGATTTGATCATTCTTTTCTTTTGGTGATATGTAACGGGAACATCAGGCTGTTCTTCTTTTGCTCCGTCCTTTGCCAATCGATCAGTTCTGTCGTTTCCGGATATTCCACAGTGGGATGGTATCCACTGTACGGAGACCTTATGATGACTGCTAAGTTCAGAAAGTAGTGTCCTTAATACTGGCAATTTCCCAGACATCATATCGTTTTCGTTGAGGTGAGTTTCTTGCAGGCAACATACGCTTACCTTTCCTTGGTCCAAGATGTTTTTTGTTGTTGACTCCCTCCGCATTCCAGTGCATTATTTTTAGGCTTTGTTTGGTATGGCCAGACGCTCTATTCTCAGGTCCCCTGGCTCCACATGACATCTGAGAAGGTCCTTCAGTAGCTGGAGGACTTGGCATCTTGATTTCTGTGGTGCGCCTCCTGGCTGGTTGCTTCCGTCTTCAGCACCTTTCCTTTGCTAGAGCAGACTGTGGTCTTACTTGAGTTTAGGTGTGTAGGTACGCACACACATGTCTGCATATGCATGTACATACACATCTAGAGAGTTCTGGTTATTTCTCGGCGCCAGTGACACGCCGCCGTTCCTTCTCATGTTAGTTAAAACCGTTCCTCCACGAGAAGACCAGGAGTTGGACTTTTGCTATATAGGTGATGAATGCACGAGCGATTGGGGTATTTATGCAAGGTTGGGTGCTCACCTCAACCCCACCCCCGCTACATACAGCAACATTCGGAACCATGTAATGCTAAAATGCGAATTTATCGATTTTCATACAGAGAAATATTTGTCGACATGTAAAAATTTAATAAGGATGACTTTATGAAAAGCAGATATTTCTCCGGTGAATAATTATTAAATTTAAAAGTTTTTTTTGCTGTTATAAATTAGTTCCACATTTCCAATGTTCAAATTAGTTTATTTTTTGTAGTAGTCTTGATATATTTCTGAAATTTATTCTCAATTTACTACTTGTTTTCCGATTATTTTATTTTTCACACACAGCCGGAAGTAGGTTTTGTTTCATTTCCGTTTTAAAGTTTCGTACAATTCTAGCTGTTCGAATGTTATTAAAACAATGTGTGTCAATAACAAACGTAAGATTGAAGATGAATGTCGTGTTTTTAATGATGAATGGACAACTAAGTACTGTTTTATAAAAGTTGGTAGCAAATCAGTTTGCTTGTTGTGTGAGTCAGTGGTTGTCTTCAAAAATACAATTTAAAAAGACATTATCAAACAAAACATTCCGAGTTCAGGTACAATTTAACAACCGAAGCGAGGGAAAGGAAATGCCTGAAGTTGGTGAAAAATGTGAGAAACAGCAAACTGTTTTCACTAAACAGTCTTCAATTCAAGATGCTGCAACTGATGCTAGTCTTGTGCTGTCACACAGAATTGTAAAAGAGAACAAGCCATTTTCTGATGGCGAGTTCATCAAGGAATGTTTGCTAGATGCAGCAAACATTATGTGTCCAAAACAAGAAAATAACAGATTTGTCAACATCACCTTATCAAGTAGAACTATGGTCAGATGTGTTGACAAAATAAGTGACAATTTGATGTATACACTTCAAGATGCAAGTAGACAAGTTTTGTGGTACTCTCTTGCATTGGATAAGAGTACCGATGTACACGATACTGTCCAATTATTGATATTTATACGTGGAATAAACACTTCTTTCAAACTCACTGAAGAGTTACTGAGTTTTGAGTCACTCAAATATACAACCACAGGCCATGATATATTCAATGCTGTTCCTAACTGTATTGAAAGAACTGGGTTGGTTTCGAAAAAGATGGCAAGTGTTACAACTGACGGAGCTCGTGCTTTGACTGGACAAAATGTAGGTCTGGTAAAGGTGATAAGTGATAAGATTACAGCAGAATATCCTGACCACACATTATTACCACTTCACTATGTGATTCATTAAGAAAGTCTGTGTAAAACTGTTTTGAATATCAAACATGAAATTGACCCAGTTTTCAGTGTCATCAACCTCATCAGATAAAGAGGATTTAATCACAGACAGTTCAAGGCATTACTTGACGATTTGGAAACTGAACATCCCGATGTCCTTTACCACACCAGTGGTCGATGGCTGAGTCTCGCCAAGGTGTTGAGGCGAGCGTGGGAACTCAGAGAAGAAATAGTGATGTTCCTAGAGATGAAGGGCATTGAATGTGACTTTAATACTAACATTGTCAATAAAGAGTGGAAATTAGACTTTATGTTTGCCATTGAAATTATGGAAAAGTTAAATGAACTGAATGTCAAACTTCAGGACAATGGTGTTTTTGCAAATGAATTGCATGTACATGTAAAATCATTTCAGGCAAAAGTCTCACTGTTCCACAGACAAGCAAGTGAAAAAAGGATTTTGTCACTCCCCTTTGCTGATACAAGAAACCATTTCTGGTGATATGACTGAAAATTACAAAGCCCAATTAGATGCATTGACTGAAGAATATTGATGGAGATTCCAAGATTTCAAGAACTTAAAGCCACAGTTCAATATTCCCAGTTCCCCTTTTAGTGCAGAAGCTGATACAGCCACAGCGGACATACAGTTGGAGCTGCTTAACTTACAAGCAGATCATGACATGAAAGAGAAATTAAAGACAGATGGTTTGCTGTATTTCTATGGATATTTATCACAAGAATTATTTCCCAACTTGAAAAACTTTGCAGCTATCGTTTTGTCATTGTTTGGATCAATATACATTTGCGAACAAGCATTCCCTTGCTTGAAGATCAACATATCTAAGAATAGGTCTTTATTGTCGGACTGCAACTTGCATGCTGTCATGCGAATTTCAACAAGTGAACTTGCTCCAGATTTCAAGAATATTGTCAAAAATTGCAAGAAAGTTCATACATCTCATTAGAAATTAACAATTATAGTGACAATGTAGTCGGTTTGTGTCTAAATAAAAGCCATTGATAGATAATAAAGAATATTTGCTATAATAACAGGTTGTAAAATCTTGTTAACAAATTAGTAAAAATTTTTGACTATAATGTCAAATATAATGTATAAGCGTATAAGTAAAATAAAATTGCAATAATTAGTTATTTATACTGCTTAATAACGTATAAATAATTAATAACTACTTATTGTGAAAGGTTGCTGTAAACAAAATGTATATTTTATATATATATATATATATATATATATATATATATATATATATATATATATATATATATATATATATATATATATATGAAGCCACGTGACACGACACGTCTCCACAGGATGTTTGGCTGATGCAACGACAAGAAACCCCTTCCACCTTCAGTTGGAGGATCATGGGTAATTTGAATGGTTAAAAGTTGAGCGCGCATTTTGCCCCGGCGATTCAGTTCGGAAACAACCGCCGATACGGGCGGGTGAATGGTCCCGAGAGGAGAGGACCCGAACTGGTCCCTCATCTCATCCCCACCCATGGAGAAGCCTGAATGCCTCCGGCATGACATGGATGATGCTCTGTATTCCCCACCAACAGATGCCAATATCTGTATGGTGAAACCAGTTCGACTGAACTCACAAAATATGCCCTGCTGGAACACTGATGCAATATGGTGGAGGTACGTTGGCAAATCGAGTCGCTTGCTTTTATTAAATAACATAAGAGATGTGGGCCATAACTAGCCTCACATTTATTCATTGTCTAAGGTTTGGTAATTAGAATAGTTGTTGAAGTTAAGAGATAGGTGTTAGAATAATGTTAAGGCTTTGTGAAGGATGTAAATGAGACCTCCCCTAATAAAACGGAAACAGCGAACAGGCCATATCTATTAATAGATCGCCTTTTGGTTTCTTACTGCTGGCATTATCCTGCGACTAAAAGCAGAATATAAATAAACCTCGGAGGTGCCTTTGAGCTGTAACTAGAGATCAACAGGGTGTGTAGATAGCCTCTAAATGTGGACAGATATGTAGTTTAATAATTGGTAGCTGGTGCAGTATTCTCATCATAAGGCTGCATGAGTATTCTCTGACATATTGAATGCTGGGTTTGGCCACCATGAGAAATAATATGCTGTTAGTTGTTCTGACCATTTATTGATTTGCTATCATTCTATTGACATGTCATGTTATATGTAAAAACTGTGTGTGTAGGTTCAAACAATGTTGTCTTTTTGAGGCCATGGATACAGCATGTGACTGGCTGTCACATGCATCATGATGTTGTTGTTGTTGTGTCACTTGATGTTGAGATGTGATGTACAACTGTCCCCATGTATGTTGCTGGTGCAGGGCTTAACTTGGCCAGTGTGAATAATGTGACAGACTGTGTCTGAATGAGTGTCTGGGTATATTATTAATTCATAGGCAGTTATTTTATAGTTTTTAAGTTGTTGTTAATATAGTAGTAACATTAAATAGTTGTTAAATATGTTTTTGGTTGTTTACTTTGATTGCGGGATGTGATTATCGTGGAAGGAAACAACCCTGGGTCCTTAATTACCCCCCATTTTCCCTTACCTCACATTTTCCGCCTCCCCTCCCAACTGATCCCATAGTCAAGCTTTCCATACCTTAGTTTGTTACTGTGTGGTTAAAGGTGTAGTTCCTGGTTCAACCTTTCACACTCATGTTTATACTTCTATTTTTGAAGTTGTGGTCTTGTTATAGTAATGTGTCTCGGTCGGTTTGGAGACATGACTTTCTCTGGTGGCATTAGGCACAATGTTGGATCTGGCTGAAGCACAGGGGTTTGGTAATATCTGGAGCTCAATCCACTGATTTTCCGCTGTGTACTACAGGGATCCATAGTGTTGTGTGTCTCATGATGGTGAGTCCCGTCTCCGCACTGTAAGACCCATACTCAGATTTAGAGTTGTGTTATTTTCTATTTTCCAAGAAATGGTCTCACTGTCATTCAGAGACAGCCCCTGTAGTCGGTATTAGGCAGCAGTTATCTCCAACTGTGGGATTTCGGGTTCCCATTTCTGTAAATACAGACGGTCCACGGGTCCTGAGATGATATTAACAGAGTCCATACCTGTTGTTACCGCTGTTGTTCACGTTGAGGTTTCTTTGTTGCCATGTTCTTGCTGGTTTGTGGGGATGGATGTTCGGTCGTATTCATGGCGATATTGGGAAGCAGTGATATCCACTGAGGGAACATAGGTTCCCATTTCTGTATATGTCAGTTGTGACATGTAAGGATGTCTGTTTGTCCCTGAATCATGCAATCATGTCAATAAAGGTCTAATTTTGGTGTTCTTAATTTGTTTTGTTTAGTTTATAGTTTGTTGTGCAAATTCATTGATCTTATTGCAGTCCAACAGTGTGATCTTTTGTCTGGGGTATACAACAGTATACCCCCCGCTCAAAGAATTCCTGGAAATCTTCTGTCTAATTTTCTATCCCTTTCTTTTATTAACTGGAGGGAATATATAAGGTGCTCTTTTTCTCTTTCTTCTTATTATCTTTTTCTTCTCTGGCCTACTAAAAGTCAGTGTTGCGCTTCTTTGTCTTTGAGCACCCAAGAATAGGAAACTATGTCCTCCTATCCTTTATATTCCTTTTTCCTGTTACAAAATGGCGAGCCTGAGCCTAGGATGTAAGCGGCCTCTGGATCACCCTGATGGTAACTGTTCCATTCCTTGATGATTGTTTTAGGTGGTAGATCTATTTATATTTCCCTGATCTTCATGGTCATGTAGAAAGCTCGACTGGTCACATTTGATAGAACCCAGGTTTGTTCCCCATCCTCCCCAAGATTCCATATTCATCCCCCACCCTCCTATCCCCATCCCCCCATCTGCCCACCCCATCCTCCCAGCTGCCCACCCTCATCCTCCCATCTGCCCACTCCCACCTGCCCATCCTCATTCCTTCCATCCCCCCCCCCCCCGCCCACATGTCTCCATATTCCAAGGACAGCACCGAAGAGAGCCCAGGTGCCAGACAAAGCACAGGTCAACTACAAGCATGTCATTTCAAGTCGTAGAAACAACAGGTGACCCTATTATTCATTTTTGAGAACCATAGTCTCTCCATCAGTAGACGTCCAAAACTGGGCTCACCGATGTTATAGAGTGTGCAAACTCTAACGAGGGTCACCAAGCCCTGATTTTCCGATCTGGTATGCATGTATACCTAAACAGAAGTCACCAAGCTTTGCTCAGAAAGCTACAGATATAGTCGACGAATTCACGAATGAACAGTAGGAGAGCAGAGATTTTCCATATTCAAGAGAGGCCAGGGCTGTGCTTGTCCAAGAACAAATATAGTTGTTCATCACAGAAGGACCGTTTTGAAAAGTGGTCAGGGGATGAAAGTGGCTATTCCAGAATCCCCGGCGCTGATTGGGCAGTGCATTCAAATGTATCTTCATCGGAATCAGCTGGTCTGTAGGCGGTGACACCGCCAGGCCAGGGCAAACCCTCCACACCACCAGCATTGACTGTCTGTGAATGTATTCACCTCCCCATGGTGACATCATCCCAAGTCATTGAGAAACATCCCCCCCCCCATTCCCCCAAAGGAGACAAATGCTGCTGATTCCCTCGGGAGAACAGTTGTGGACTGTTCATGTGACTATTTCCGAGATGCCAACTTCTGGGGTCATCCATAGATGTACCTTTCCCCTGTTCCCTCAAAGAAGGAGACACCAAAGCTCCATCCCACCAGCTCATTCCCCTCAGCATCAGAGCATCGAACAATCATATTCAACTCCCCATGGGACAACATCCCAGGTCATCGAGAGACATATTTCCCCCACATTCCCCCAAAGAAGGAGACATCAGAGATCCATCCCGCCAGTGTATCCCTCCAGCGGCGAAACAACGTACATTCGGCTTCCAACATAACGGATGGCTTATGTAGTGTGCCAGAGATACATACATTGACAGGCGAATCAAGAGGGATGTGTCCCTTGCTTTACATGTTTTAACAGTGCCGTTGTGATGTGACCGATGGACAGTGTTATCCTTGTTATCAGGAAATTCTCTTCATTCAGGAAGGAGACAGAGAGGCAGTTTATTTATGCAAGGATCAACTTGCTGACTTGACATTTAGCAATTAGTTGAAAGCATTGTGTCTTATTGTTGCCTTTTTGTATGCTAAGCAGGTGACCAGTTGCACATGATTATATCTTTTTATAAAAGAGGAAGAATACCAGCCTGTCCAGGAACAAGAACCATTGGGGCAGAGAAAGACTGCAGATTTATCTCCATAGTCATAGAATGTGGAATCCATATATGTCCATATGCCTTTTTTATTTCAGATGTTCCTGGCTGTCATGCCCATATGATTCAGGGTAATCTGGTTATGTGGTGTTGTAATGGAGATATTTTCCCCTTTTAACAATGATGATTGTCATTGTGAACATTCTTTTTATTTTGATGCAACTATGTATTGCCCACATGAAACTGAGTGTTGATTTTGATTTCATAACTGTTGGCTTTATTTTGAATGTAAATTGCAGATTCCCCAGTGCCACCAATAGGATAAGGGATTACCTTTTGTCAGGGGCTGATTTTGTTGTTGTTGTTGATGGTATGCACAGAGAATCCATCCCAATCTCCCCAGGGATGCTGAGTTTGTGTGGCTGTGGGACCAGCCATTTGTTGGATGGGGGGCATGAAGCCGCGTGACACGACACGGCTCCACAGGATGTTTGGCTGATGCAACCACAAGAAACCCCTCCCCAGCAGCTGGAGGATCATGGGTAATTTGAATGGTTAAAAATTGAGCGCGCATTTTGCCCCGGCGATTCAGTTCGGAAACAACCGCCGATACAGGCGGGTGAATGGTCCCGAGACAGGTACAGACTCTTATATACACATTAAATACTTTCATAAACTCAGGAATATACTCTCATTAACATAACTACATAATTTCATACTCTCATAAACATACTTTCATAAAGACAACAATGTACTCTCATAAAAATGTCTCTTAAAAGTCGACTTCATTGCACCGGGTTTTTATCTCATATGGCTCAGTCTCTTTCCACTGCGCGGTAAATGTCGCACAAAGCACGAACTTCGTAGCTCCAGCGACGACCCCAGGTGTCTCGGAGAAAAAACTGCCCGGAATCGAACCCACAACTTTCGAAGCCCGAGTCAGACGGCTTGACCACTTCGCCACAGAAACTCCGAAGCGATCACCCGTCTAAGTACAGGGTGTATTTTTAATGACTGTGAAGCTTTTGAAAATATTGCGTTCCAAGTTTTGCATTTACCTTTTATATTGCATGAACTCCACTGCAGGAGAATACAAAACTTGGTACGGCAATATTTTCAAAAACTGCACAGTCATTAGTTATACACCCTATACTAACCACGCCCGACGTTGCTTGACTTCTGTGATCGGACGAGAACCTGTATTTTCAATGTGGTATGACCGTAGACTAATATACTCTCATAAGCACAACTACATACTGTCATAAATACAGCTACATAATATCATAAAAGAATCACATATCTCATCAATACAGTTACACACTTTCATAAACACAGCTACATACTCTCATAAAAACAACCACATATTCTCCACTTAACAATTCATTCATTCAGTAGCATGTCCTTTGCAGAACCTCGATCCCATAACAACCTTCCGGAAAACCTCTCGATCATAAGCAAGATGTCCCCCTTCCGATACACCCATCTGGAGATCATCCGCCACATCCTTCATTCATCTTCTCGCTGACCTTCCTCTTCCTCTCTTCCCAGGCATATACCTCTCCATTTTTATTCTATCCAAACTTTCGTGACGTTTGAAGTGAGCAAAATATTTCAATTGTCTTTGTTTTATCGTCTTTAATAGCCAACCTTCTTCAATATTCAACTCTTGAAATATGGATGCATTTGTTCTTTTCTTTACCCAAGACATTCTTAGAGCTCGCCTATAACATTTATATTCAAAGGCATTTATGCGCTGTTCAGCTTGTTTAGTAAGTGCCCAGGTCTCACAGGCGTATGTTGCAATCGGAAAGAGGCATGCTCTTAAAAATCTATTTTTTGTAGTTCTATCTGTCCCACTTCGCAATTTATTCAGTTGTTTGAAGTGCAATAGACATTTGTCGTTTAATTTATGTCATTGTGTCACCATTGTTGGTAATCAATGACCCAAGATATTTATAATTTTCCACCACCTCCAATTTTTCCTCATTGGCATATATTTCTTTCCACATAGTAGTTCTATCTGTATGCATTATCTTTGTTTTTGCTACATTAAGATATACGATGTGATTTTCACTATTCAATTGGGTTGAGGTTATTAGGCTTTCTATATCATTCTGTATTGTGGATAGCAATACTGTATCATCAGCATATTGAATCTCTGGTATGTGATGACCACCGATGCTTAGGGCATCATATTGTTCCCTGTTTATATAATCCCTGACATTTCTCAGTATATTTTCAGCGTACAGGTTAAACAAATATGGGGAAAGCACACAGCTATGACGGACGCCTTGCTTGATGTCAAACCAATCTGACGTCTCGCCATCAATTCTAACAGCTGCTTGTTGGTCTAGATAGAGCATTTTTATGAGTTGTATTACATGTGATGGAAAGCCACTATTCCTCAAGATTTCCCAAAGTTTCTGATGTTGTACACAGTCAAATGCCTTTGAATAATCCACAAATATGAGAATAGATTTACATTAAATTCTCTGCACTTCTCTATAATTAAACGCGTGTTGAGTATTTGATCTCTTGTTCCTCTTCCTTGTCTAAATTCTGCTTGAACCACATTAACCACATTAATTTCATCTTCCATTTTCTTACGAAATCTTCACATTATGATGTTCAGTAGAATTTTACTTGCATGACTTATAAGAGCAACAGTTCTATAGTTGGTGCATAATTTCAGGGTGCCATTTTTCGGTATTGGAATGAAGATAGTTCTCTTCCAATCTTTTGGCCATATACCATATTTCCATATCAGCTTTACATAATGCGTGATAGATGTATATGCATTCTTCTCCTCCTGCTTTAATTAGTTCAGTAAACACAACCACATTAGCTAATAAACACAACTACATACTCTCAAAAACCAAACTACATACTGGCATAAATACAGTTACACACTTTCATAAACACAACCGCATACTGTCATAAATACAGTTACACACTTCCATAAACACATCTATATACTGTCATAAATACAGTTACACACTTTCATAAACACATTTATACTGTCGTAAATACAGTTACACACTTTCATAAACACAACCACATACTGTCATAAATACAGTTACACACTTCCATAAACACATCTATATACTGTCATAAATACAGTTACACACTTTCATAAACACATTTATACTGTCGTAAATACAGTTACACACTTTCATAAACACATTTATACTGTCGTAAATACAGTTACACACTTTCATAAACACAACCACATACTCTCACAAACACAATCACATACCCTCATAAACATAGCTACATACTCTCATAAACACAACTTATTTTAAAGTTGCATATCCCTTATATGACGTTGCAGTCAACACCAGCATTTTAATGCTGTTGCTGATGTCTTGGTAAGTTATTACGTTAAGCAGTATTCCATTGCTTTCTGATCGACCGGCTCACATACCAGCAAGTTAAAACCAGCCCGACACCGTCTGCTACCAAATCGGTCGCCGATGTGTTTCGAATGCAGGTAAGCGGCATTACGAATCTCGTTCGCAATGTCGTCGCCACGGAGGTCAGCAGACCGGAAACACAAGTACTTACCGTAATAAATACAGTTACACACTTTCATAAACAAGGCTACATAATCTAATGAGCGCAAATGCATACTCCCATGAACATAATTACTTCATAAGACTTAAGTGCAGGTATATAATCAAATGTAATAAATGTTCTCGAAGCTGTTTCCTGCTAGTCGTCTGTGATGTTGTTTGCTTGCTTGCGTTCGCTGGCTGTGAACTCCAGCATGAAGTCCTGTATGTCGGATGAAGACATCCTGTTGTCCAACATCAGTGTGATATCATACCGGACTGAGGTTTGCGTGAGTATCCGTTGTCCCATGTCTGGCTTATTGGTGTGCAGACACGTGGTTCCTCGCCGTGCAGGCAGATACTCTCCGACTTCAGAAGAATCAGCGATCCTAATACGTTAGCCAGGACCCCGAAGGGACCTGTTGTCCAGGATGCACGACTAGGACGTGTCAGTAGATCTTGGCCAGTATAGATCCTAGTCCTGATGCCTTGGAAACACCTCTGAGTCCCGGTCTATGATGTGATAAGGCCATCACATCGTGTAGGCCTGAGAGATGGAGGAATCGGTGGCCAATCTTCCCCTCACTCTGACAAGCGATGAGCATAGGCATGGAACCCGAGTCCGACCGTGCTCATGACATTACCAACGCAGTTCGCTATCAACTTCGCTAGCCCGTCCAGGCATAAAGCAACATAAATCAGAAAATGAAATTCGTAAAACGCGTGTACTTGAATTTTACGAACATTTGTCTAAATTGTTGACAGTTCATGAGTACTCCAATCACTTCAGCCAGCATATTACGCCTCACCTGTGCGGGGTGCTACATGTGAGAGAAACGAGAAGAAAAGATAAATATTTAAAGATGCTGGATAATGTGTTTTTGCTTTCTATTCTAGTCGTTTCGAGATTTAGATTACTTGTCGTCTATAATGAGCAGTTGCTAAATCAGCGAAAATGAGTAGTGGAACTGGTGAGCGCTTACACATTTTGTCAATTGAGATTGTGTTCTAGTCACGTTTTCCATTTCCCCTTCTGGTGAAATCTGGGAATCAGGAGTATTCGTGGGGTCGATCCAGGTATTAAGTTTGCTTTTCAATTTATACTAAACATATAGTGTTGGCTTCTGTGGTTGAGAGATAGCATACGGAAATTCACAATCATGTCCGCTGTTAAACTTCCGGTGCTCTGAGGGCATAGTAGTTGAATTCTTCTCTACACCGGTCAGTTAGATTGACATGTTGACTTCTGGTTCAGAAAGCAATGGCAAACTACAGAACGTAAAAATCCAGTAAATCAACCTGAGGTAAGGGGTTGATCGTAACGTCCTGTAAAGTGCTGGCAACGTTTGAACTATTCACTGTCCCTCCTGAGTGTTGTAGCCACGTGTTCAAGGCAACTACTCACGAATGTGTTGCCCAGATAATTTACATTATGTATACCACAGATCACAAACATTTGATGTATCACCACTTACATTGCCATTTATTTCATGACACTTTGCCATCACTTTCAAAGTACGTAGCCATTCATTCAACCGCACTTTGTTATCACTGTCACATTACGTAGTCGTTCATTTTACCACATGTTGCCATCACTTTTACAGAATGTAGCTATTCATTCACCCAAACTTTGTCATAACTTGTACAGAACGTAGCCATTCACTCCACCACACTTTGCATCACTTTCACAGTACGTAGCCATTTATTTAACCACACTTTGTTATAACCTTTCACGATACGTAGCCATTAATTTCACCACACTTTGTCATTACTTTCCACCGTATGTAGCCATTCATTCAACCGCACTTTGTCATTAACTTTCACGGAACGTAGCCATTTGTTCAACCACACTTTGTCATTAACTTTCACAGAACGTAGCCATTCATTCAGCCACACTTTGTCATTACATTTCACGGTACGTAGCCATTCATTCCAGCTTATGGTGTTACGTCTCTCTCGCGGTTTTATCCGCCCGATCTCATTCATCAGCATTCACCACAAACTCCCCATCTCCATCTTACACATGTAATGTGTTATCGAGCAAGACACCATCACAATTAGCCCATGCTGCTAACCACAAAACTCACAAAATAATTCATTAGCAGTCTGGAGGCGACAGTAAAACATTAGGAGAAACATTATCTTCACCATGTTACGAAATCAGACTAACAAAACGCCATGTATCACACTAATTACGTGTGTTATGTATGGCTGTTCCCCCATAATGTGCATCAGAGTAACAAAACGCCATGAATCAGACTCGTTATGTGTGTTGTGTATGGCTCTTTCCCACAATGAGAACCAGAGTAACAACATGCCATGAATCACACCAGTTACGTGTGTTGTGTTTGGCTCTTCCCCACAATATGAATCAGAGTAACAACACGCCATGAATCACGTCATTTACGTTTGTTGTGTTTGGTTTTTCCCCACAATGTGGATCAGAGAAGTAACACGCCAAGAATCACACTAGTTACGTGTGTTGTGTATGGCTCATTCCCAAAATGTGAATCAGAGTAACAACACGCCATGAATCACACCAGCTACGTGTGTTGTGTTTGGCTCTTCCTCACAATATTAACCAGAGTAACAACACGCCATGAATCACACCAGCTACGTGTGTTGTGTATGGCTCTTCCCCACAATATGAATCAGAGTAACAACACGCCATGAATCACGTCATTTACGTTTGTTGTGTTTGGTTTTTCCCCACAATGTGGATCAGAGAAGTAACACGCCAAGAATCACACTAGTTACGTGTGTTGTGTATGGCTCTTTCCCAAAATGTGAATCAGAGTAACAACACGCCATGAATCACACCAGTTACGTGTGTTGTGTTTGGTTCTTCCCCACAATATGAACCAGAGTAACAACACGCCATGAATCACACCAGTTACGTGTGTTGTGTTTGGCTCTTCCCCACAATATGAATCAGAGAAACAACACGCCATGAATCACACCAATTACGTGTGTTGTGTTTGGTTCTTCCCCACAGTGTGAATCAGAGAAGTAACACGCCATGAATCACACCAGTTACGTGTGTTGTGTTTGGCTCTTCCCCACAATATGAATCAGAGTAACAACACGCCATGAATCACACCAGTTACGTGTGTTGTGTTTGGCTCTTCCCCACAATATGAATCAGAGTAACAACACGCCATGAATCACACCAGTTACGTGTGTTGTGTTTGGCTCTTCCCCACAATATGAATCAGAGTAACAACACGCCATGAATCACACCAATTACGTGTGTTGTGTTTGGTTCTTCCCCACAGTGTGAATCAGAGAAGTAACACGCCATGAATCACACCAGTTACGTGTGTTGTGTTTGGCTCTTCCCCACAATATGAATCAGAGTAACAACACGCCATGAATCACACCAGTTACGTGTGTTGTGTTTGGCTCTTCCCCACAATATGAATCAGAGTAACAACACGCCATGAATCACACCAGTTACGTGTGTTGTGTTTGGCTCTTCCCCACAATATGAACCAGAGTAACAACACGCCATGAATCACACCAGTTACGTGTGTTGTGTATGGCTCTTCCCCACAATATGAATCAGAGTAACAACACGCCATGAATCACACCAGTTACGTGTGTTGAGTATGGCTCTTCCCCACAATATGAACCAGAGTAACAACACGCCATGAATCACACCAGTTACGTGTGTTGTGTTTGGCTCTTCCCCACAATATGAATCAGAGTAACAACACGCCATGAATCACACCAGTTACGTGTGTTGTGTTTGGCTCTTCCCCACAATATGAACCAGAGTAACAACACGCCATTAATCACACCAGTTACGTGTGTTGTGTATGGCTCTTCCCCACAATATGAATCAGAGTAACAACACGCCATGAATCACACCAGTTACGTGTGTTGTGTTTGGAATATCGGAAACGAGATGGAAAGGAGCAGGGATAAGGACAGGAGAGGATTGTAAGATTATTTACTCTGGGGGAGAAGAACAGCAAAGAGGTGTAGCCATTATATTAGATAAGCAAACATCAAATTCTGTCAAAGGATATCATGCTGTGTCAGACAGAGTCCTATTAGTAAAATTAAACGGAAGACCTTTTAAAATAAATGTCATTCAAGTATATGCCCCAACAAGTGAAAGCAGTGAAGAAAGCATAGAGGAATTTTATAATGACGTGGAGTCTGCTTTGAAGAACTGCAAAAAATCAGAAATAAATATCATAATGGGTGATTTCAACGCAAAAATAGGACAGCAAGGCGATGGATGCAGTGTAGGCAACCATGGTTTGGGAGAGAGAAATGAAAGAGGATACAGACTTGTAGAATGGGCAAAAGAACAAGAAATGGTTGTAGGAAACACCTGGTTTAAACAGCATCCTAGAAGATTATGGACATGGAGGAGTCCAGACAGCAGGATTAAAAACCAGATAGATTACATCCTGATTAGCAAAAGGTTTCGAAATGCGTTAACAGTCGTAAAAACAGTTCCAAATGCAGACTGTTACAGTGATCATAGATTAATTACAGGCACATTGAGGGTAAAGTTAAAGAAAGTCAAGTATACAGCAGGAAACCCTAAATATGACTTGTGCAAATTGAAAACTAACAAAGAAATACAAGATAATTTTAACATAGAAGTAAAGAACAAATTTGATATATTGTCTGATCTAGAGATCCTGTTTCAAGATGTAGATGATCAATGGGAAACGATGAAGAATTCAATCAGTTGCGCAGCAGAAAAAACTATTCCAAAAGTAAAGAAAGTGGGCCGTAAGACATGGATGACTGAAGAAATTTTACAACTAATGGAAACAAGAAGACAGAACAAAAATAATCCTGCCAAATATGAAGAAATTCACAGAAAGGTGAGAACCTTATGTAAGGAGGCAAAAGAAACATGGCTTGAGAAAAATTGCAGAGAAATTGAAAAACAACACAACAGTAACAATACGAAACTAATGCACAAAAGAATTCAGGAGCTTACTAATCAAAGAACACGTACATCAGCAGGCTGCCTAAAGACAAAAGATGGAAGAGTCATAATAGAAAAAGATCAGATATTACATGAATGGTCAGATTACGTGAAAAACCTGTATGACGATAACAGAGACGAACAGTATGATGTTCAAAATAATAATGATGGACCTGCAATTTTGAAGATGGAGGTTCAGAATGCTCTTAACCATATGAAATCTGGCAAGACCCCCGGTTCAGACAGCGTCACAACAGAAATGATTAATGCTTTAGAAGAATATGGAATAGATCAAGTTACCAGTCTGCTTAATACAATATATGATACTGGAAATATACCTCAGGAATTATGTAATTCTGTATTTATTGCAATCCCAAAGAAATAAGGAGCCTTGGAATGTGATCAACATCGAACAATTAGTATAATGAGTCACATCACGAAGATTTTGCTAAGAATTATCATGCAAAGAGTTAGGAGGAAAATACAACCTGAAATAGGAGAAGAACAAAGTGGGTTTGTGGAAGGCAAGGGTACAGTAAATGCTGTGTATATACTGAGAAACATAATCGAACGTTCTATAGAAGTAAACAAAGATCTACACCTTTGCTTTATTGACTACACAAAGGCTTTTGATAAAGTGAGACATGTCAACATGATAAGGATGCTTGAAGATCTACAAATTGATGGAAAAGATCTTAGACTTGTAAAAAACATATATTGGAAACAACAAGCTGCCATAAGAGTTGATAATTAAGTAAGCCAATATCAGCCTATTAAAAGGGGTGTGAGACATGTCTCCAGATCTGTTTTCCCTGTACAGTGAAAGTATTTTCAGAAATATTGAAGATATGGAAGGAATCAACATTGGGGGACGATGCATCAATAACATTAGATATGCAGATGATACAATCTTGATTGCAGACAATGAACAGGACCTGCAAAATTTAGTAGATGCGATTGTTACACACAGTGAACAACTAGGGTTAGAATTAAATTGTAAAAAGACACAGATTATGGTCGTCACTAGGAAGGACGAAATACCACAATGTAATATACAAGTAAATGGGAATATTCTTCAACAAGTGAGCAGGTACAATTATCTTGGAACAGTAATAACATCTGATGGGAGATGCCTTGAAGAGATTAGAACAAGAATCGCCATGGCAAAAGTAGCCTTTAGCAAGATGAAAAACATATTGACCAATAAAAAGATGTCAATTGAAACGAGAAAAAGAGTGTTGAGATGCTACATTGAACCTGTACTTTTGTATGGATGTGAAGCGTGGACAATGAGCAGTCAGGCTGAAAAACATCTGATGGCTGTAGAGATGTGGTTTCTGAGGAAAATGCAAAGAATACCATGGACAGCCAGAAAGACCAATGAACAAGTCCTTCAAGAAACAAATGAAGATCGTAAATTGATTAGAGAAAATAGACGTAGACAGTCAAAATTTTTTGGGCATGTTATGAGAAGAAATGGATTGGAGAATTTGGTGACAACTGGTAAGATCGAGGGGAACAGACCAAGGGGAAGACCTAGAAGCAAGTACCTGGATGGCTTGGCCTTGTGGCATGGTCGAGACAGAAACACGGAGCTGATCCACGACTCTGGTGATCGAGTGAGATGGCAGAACATGACCGCCCACGCTTACCGGCATGGCACATGATGGATGGATGGTTTGGCTCTTCCCCACAATATGAACCAGAGTAACAACACGCCATGAATGACACCAGTTACGTGTGTTGTGTTTGGCTCTTCCCCACAGTGTGAATCAGAGAAGTAACACGCCATGAATCACACCAGTTACGTGTGTTGTGTTTGGCTCTTCCCCCACAGTGTGAACTGGCCAACTTGTTGTTCCCATTTCTTGTATGCTCGCTGTGAACTCAAGCTTGGTCCATACACTTTCTACTACTATAGCCTGTTCACATTTGCATGCCCTTATTCACAATCAATTTTTATGAAAACTATCTGTTGCATCGTTATGAAATTGTTCCTGCCGTCTTATATTTACCCCCAACCAAGGAATATCTCTTTGATATGTCCAAAGGCAACTTACATCATCGAAAGCGGCGACTTTTCTTTGATGTTTTGGCGAAAATGTAATGAATTCACGCTAATAAACTTGTTTTACAGTAATGCACGTCAATCTGGGTGACGACAAAAGTACAAGGTGTAGCCAGGTTTGTATGGGAGTGGGTGCAATTAAAAAAGAAAGTCGCTTAAAAGTCGACAGGGTCGACTGCATAACACCGGGTTCTTATCCCATATGGCTCAGTGTCTTCCCGCAGGGCGGAAAGCGTCGCACAAAGCACGAACTCCGTAGCTCAAGCGACGACACTCTGGAGTCTCTGAAAATAATATGCACTCGTGAACTGAAGGACTCAGCCCGTAATCGAAGCCACAACCCTCGGAGTCCGAGTCAGACTGCTTGACCACTTCACCACGGAGACTTCCGTGAGGGGTGCCATGTGTAATATTAATAAAGACTGCGAATTTACAGGGGCAGGGGTAAATAATGTGGAATCGAAATGTAAATTGACAGGAAAGTAGAAGGAATATATTTCTTACCTTATTTTTTAATTTCTTTCTTGGTTTTTTTTTTTTTTTTCAGCTACTGGTTAATAATGTGTACACAAGGAGTCATGTTACTAGGATGCATTTAGCTTTTTATATGGCGTTCTTGAAAGCTTCCAAATAGCTGTGCGTTAATGTGAGTATGGAATGACCGGAAATGATACCGCAATTTAGTCATCATGTGTCAATTTTTAAGGATCTGTTCAGCTGTCTGTGTAGTTTGTTCACACGTACACATGGGTGACAGACCCGCTTTAAGTCTTCGTGAAAGATTGTCTACTCTGCTGTTTACCGTTCAAAGACGGAACATGATTACCTGTTTTGCACGACGAATATAGTTGTCAATGTCTCTGTAGTGGGCTTTCTTCTTAACGGCCAAGATGTGTGTCCTCTTTTCATTGACGTTTATAGATTGATTCTTGTTTTGTCCGCTAATTTGACAACGTATTTGTTCTCACGTTTCTTGTTATGCCACAATATGTCAGTTTCCACCGCAATATTATTCTTCTGTTAGTATTCAATGCGTTTAGTGTTGTTGTTTTGTTTTTGTTTTTCGATGCAGGGGGATTCTGATCGTCAGAAGTGTATCCACTTCCATACGTTTTTCGGACCATCATACTATTGACATTCTCTGGGGGAGGTCTGTCCGGGTTATGACTCCGGGCGTCTTTCCCCTGTCATAGAGACGTTCGGTCACATTCGTTGTCCCTGTTGTCGTGCTTGTCCCTTCGCTGTTACCATATCCACTCTCAAGCATCCCCTCCTCCGTGAGGAGAGTCGTGCAGCCTCTGCTTGCCCCTTAGCACGTGTGGTCGTGGGGAACCAGCTTCTGCCACAGCCTCTATCACCTCCATTTGTCTGTGTTGCCGTGTTCCTTCTTTGTTCCCCGGTCACAGCGCCGCACTCTACTAGGAAGCCGGTTCTTCCTTTCCGTTTCTGCACCCACTTCTTGATCTCTGCAAATGAGTGAGTGCGACTTACGGACTATTACCGCAATGTTATGGAGGTTAGACTTCAGCCGACATTTGTATGATTTGACCGCACTCAGACTCACCACTCACGCTCGAAGGAAAGGCTAAAGAGCTGACACGAGACGTTGCAAGTTAGTTGTCTTGGTTGAGAGATGATGAGTACTACCAGCAAGGGCTTTGACCAAACGCAGTCCTTTACTGCTGGGCACATATCGCTTTATCTTTCCATCCATTGCTTGCCATACCTTTTCACTTATGTGGTGCGCATTGATAAAGGTTTCATCCAAATACACCATGTCATAATTTTCTTTGCGCATTTCCCTTATTTCACGTAGGTATCTGCTTCTCATGGCTCCGAAATGAGGTTGCTCGCAAATGATATTTCTCCCACTCTTGTAATTTCTAAAAGTGAAGCCTAATGTCCCTATAATTTCAACAAAGTTGTTTTAGATAGCTCTATGTCATTGTTCTTTCTCAACCAAACCCTAAGTTTTCTTACAGTCACTGTTTCTTTGGTATCCAGCATTTATATTATAGTTCGCCTTATGACAACCTTGTCAAAGCTGTCTACAGTTGCCTTTCTACCTACCATTTGCTTATCGTGTGCTGTTTTCATTTCAGATTCTTGCACCCATCGACGAATATGACCGTTTACTCAAACCCAATGCACGCACTGTTCTTTTCTCGGGATTTGTAATGGCATGAAACCGTTTCCTGCGATCAGCTTCTTGACAAAAATATGTGTACAACTTCATAGCGATGCTTTGAAGTGTACAAAATTGCACATTCAATCCCATTAAACAATATTCACACATTGACATGTTAGCGATAAATAGAAAGATTAATAAAATAATCACGTTTCATGAAAGCACACTCATTATTGACTATATCTCTGAACACTCCCGCTCCACTATCTGATGTGCTTCTCATAAGGAAATTCCCGTGCACCGCGGAGAAAATTCACCATTGAACGCTGATGTTTCTGGGTTAAGATGTAATATATTTTATAATATGCACTTCATCTCTGACCCGTAAATTATATATAGCATATAAACAAACATTGAAATCTGCTGTAGAATCTCCAGAACAAAAAAAAATTTTGTTGGGTGGACATAATGATAAGGTTATATGCTATATCTCATCATTTTCCCTCAGTTGGTTTCTGAGACATGGAATTTTATATGGAGGCAAAGAAATGTGAATGCACTATAGTAGTAGTTGCTACTATTGGGGAGCACAATTGATTGACGTTGTTTGCTTGTGGAACACTTTGCATACTACCAGTGTTCTACTGCAATCGAGCGAACCAACTCCAATTTACAGGTACTTGTAATTTAAGACCCCAAGTCAAGGACAAGAAGTCAACATTATAGTACAATTGATCGGTGTATGGACTGAACCCGCTACCATGCCATCAGTCTTATCCTTTCGGTCACGCAGACCTCTGATAACTGTTAGTTGTATACAAGATCTCTTCATCCTGTATTGACAGATTTCGAATAAAATATTTACACTACCCGAGGCAGGTAATTAATTCGTATCCCTCAGAAGTAGCCAGGGGCGGATAACTGTATACTTAGAGGCGAGTTATCATTCCGAAAAAGGGGTATATTTGACATCGTACTGAAAGACGGACTGCAGGATACGGAGATAACTATACACATAGTCGAAATAGACAAGAGAGAGAGAGAGAGAGAGAGAGAGAGAGAGAGAGAGAGAGAGAGAGAGAGAGAGAGAGAGAGAGAGAGGGGAGAGGGAGAGAGAGAGGGGGATAGAGGGAGAGAGAGAGAGAGAGAGAGAGAGAGAGAGAGAGAGAGAGAGAGAGAGAAAGAGAGAGAGAGAATATACGAATGAACGAACTTTATTTTCAAAGAGTCACAACTGGGGCACGCAGAAGAGAGAGATAGAGAGAGAGAGGGGGAGAGAGAGAGGGGAGAGAGGGAGAGACGGAGGGAGAGAGAGAGAGAGAATAAACGAATGAACGAACTTTATTTTCAGAGTCACACCTGGGGCACGCAGAGAGAGAGAGATAGAGGGGGAGAGAGAGAGGGGGAGAGAGGGAGAGAGAGGGAGAGAGAGAGGGAGAGATAGAGAGAGAGAGAGAGAGAGAGAGAATAAACGAATGAACGAACTTTATTTTCAAAGAGTCACAACTGGGGCACGCAGGAGAGAGAGAGAGAGAGAGAGAGAGAGAGAGAGAGAGAGTGAGTGAGTGAGTGAGTGAGTGAGAGATAGAGAGAGGGGGGAGGGAGAGAGAATAAACGAATGAACGAACTTTATTTTCAAAGAGTCACATAACTGGGGCACGCAGAAGAGAGAGAGAGAGAGAGAGAGAGAGAGAGAGAGAGAGAGAGAGAGAGAGAGAGAGAGAAGGGGAGAATGAGCCAGAACGAAGGAGAGAGGTTAGGCAGACAGATTTAAATTACCTCAGGATAACAGCTATTAATTAGGTGACGTGAAATAGCAGAAACATGTTAACAGTTGGCCTGACTTATAATCCTCTATTGTGCTTGCTTGCTTGCGTTCGCTGGCTGTGAACTCCAGCACAAGGTCCTGTATGTCGGATGAAGACATACATCAATGATGTCCAACATCAGTGCGATATCATACCGGACTGAGGTTTATGTGAGTATCCGTTGTCCCATGTCTGGCTTATTGGTGTGTAGATTGGTGGATCCTCGCCGTGCAGGCAGGTACTCTCAGACTTCGGAAGAATTGCCTTGGAAAGACCTCTGCGTCCCAGTCCTCTATTAAAATGAACGGGTTAACTTCGATCAGTCAGGATTTAACTAAGTCTCATTAGAACGTTGAGGCGGGCACAATGAGGTATCATCGCCATAGACCACTGTGTGACAAAAACATGTCGTAAAACGAGGAACGGCTAGCAACGCTCGAACGTGGACGCCCCAACCTGAAAACAAGAGTGAATTCAGGCAGTTTGCTAACATAATGGATATAAAAGTCGTCGACGACAATGGCGGGTCATGGCAGATCAGGAAAGATGTGTGATGCAGGGCATATAGTATAGAATTGATGAGGGAAGGGCAGATAGGGGAATAGCAGTCCCTACGTACGTGTGGATCGTGTGTTGTGGAGGTGACATTAGACACACGGTTCGCTCACCTTGTCCGCTGTAACATAAGGACAAAAAGGCTGTTTGTTACACGGCGTGTTATCGGACCAAGAGCGTACCGAAGTACGCCAAGTGAATGCACCATAAAGACAGTACGTCTAATATGATACAATGTTCAGAGGGGCTAGTGGAAGATCCGACTGTCTCTAGTGCACATGATGTAGTAGCCACCTCGCCAGACATCTGAGTCATTTTGACCATGAGAAATTAAGGCCGCCTGACAAGTGTTGTAGTCGCCAACTGGGCAGGTTAGGGATTCCTTTTTTGTCCCTGACAGAAAAAGTAATCAATCATATTACCGAGAATTCGAACCCGGGTCTCTCAAATTGCCACTTGGCCAGATACTCCTTAAGTAAATAATTTTTTTGCATGCCTTGAGGTTTACTGAGCATACATTATTAGCCCATAAATAGCATAAATATTAAGTGTTGTGGAACGTAATGAGCACGGCAAAGCTCGGAGAGCTAGCTCTCTGGTCATCCACTGCACCAGTATTCGTCTCCAGTCATCTTGACTTGTCTTACCACTGGATTCAGATGGACTCGGGCAAGAGAGTGTGGTCGACGAATTTCGCAAGTTATCCATACTCTAATCCAATTCATCGCCCAAGTCATTCTTCATCCAACTTTACCCAACTTCATATACTACATGCACAGGAGATTACAGCGTTAATATTCTTTATTTCCCTTCCGTAGGAGATCACAATTTGTGGAGAAGCATGATCGCCTACGCCAGCTGGCAAGGCACTGGATGATGATTATGATGAGTATGATGATGGTGATGATGATGATGACGATGCCTAGCACAAATACTGTCGTTCTATTTTGGTTTCAACATTTCAACCACAATAGCTATCCTTCAGTTTTGTCGGAGTTAATGATCCTGGCTGGAGCAGAAACTCAGTTGGTACTGTAAAGAAAGGCACATGTCGTTTCTGCGCAACCACTATATGACGATGACAAATAAATGCAGTGATATTGATGTGCTTTCATAAAAACAAATGAAAGAAATAGGAATCAGAGGATTGTTCCTCTGGTTGTTGACTTACTGCTAAGGCTAGACAGTTTCTTCATTTCAAGGCCACGGATTCGAATCCCTGTTAAAATTACCTTGCTGTCTAGTGTTACCTCACATTGTTGCTTCTTATCCATGTCTTCTATGAGCGCCAATCACGGTCTGTGAATATATTTATAATGATACGGCGACGCTCTCAAAGAATCCCCAGAAACTGATATTCAGAAATTAACAAATATACACAAGGCAAGGTAAGGGAGAAAACTGTTGTAATGACTAACTTGAGAGCGCCACACAGAACTAGCTCCCTTTACATACAATACAATCTCTGTTAAACGAGTCCTCTCACAATAAAAAATAATGGTTATTATTTTAAAACGCCTTATGTTATTCATCTGAATAAATAATGTCAGGGTGTCTCCCGAGATAATAAGTACTATAGTATGGGAAGGCTTCTGATCCTAAATGACACTTAGTGCAGGGTGTTGTTTCAAGTTATTTTCAGAGCAGACTCAGACATGAAATACAGTCTTTCATCTAGTGAAGAAAAATAATACAGCAAGAAAAGAACACTTGTACAAGCCACGAGCCGTATTGGGTACTTGGTTAGTAAAGTAAAGAACCATGTAGTGTTTGCTCCATATTTGTATAGTCTAATAAGCACTCAATTGTAGATGTTGTAAATATAACCCCGGTCGATTTGTTTCCCTAGATATTTCCTGGTATCCATTTTAGACTGGGTCTATTTCTAAGCCCTGGTCAGTTTTAAACACCCCACATTAATGGGTTTGGAACACACGACAACTGGACTAGCAGGCAAGAGTACCAACAACTGCCCTACCACTAGGCCATGATGACATCGGACATATAATTCTTTTGTTTAATTTGTCCTGTATCTCCCATTAAGGCATAGCCACTGAACCATCTCACGCCAGGCCGTTATATCTTTTGCTATCTTCTACAGCTCCACCCATGTACTCCCCGTCTTATTCGTCTCTGTCGTTCCAACTGGTCAATAACTTGCAATCTCGGACATCGATGGCCTCCCCTGTTTCCAGTGTTCGTTCTCTGAGACATGGCTTACTACGGAAGACAAATGTGTAGATAAAACGGATTGTTTACTCCGGGGAAATCAACACACAGGAGGAGTTTGCATAATTTGGAACACTACAGAGCAAAACCAGTTAAGGGATCTTGGATAAAATTATTCTGAATGTTTTGTTTGGGAAGGAAAACTGGCGGTGAATGGTAACATGTTCGTTATAATTCCATAAACACTTGGTCGCGACAGACACGTCACACACGTTTGAAATAACTCACGTACTCGGGGATTTCAATACATCAGTGAGCGACGTGACTGGCTGCCATTGTGTTCAGCGAAAGGGTTGAGCGAGGTAACAAAATATCAGCATGAATAGATTTACCTCGTAGTTATAGCTAATTAAACCACAAACAACAGAAAGGGGTAGTCATCATTTGTTTGTTTATTTATTTATTTATTTATTTATTTATTTATTTTGAGGTCATGTTATTTAATTACTTATTGTCCAATATAAAAGTCAGGCCTTAGTCAGATATAACAGTGGAAGGTACTACTTGCTTTCTATTAGTGCCGAATGTTGGGCGGCACTCACCAAACCCGACACCTCACATTGTACCAACGGTTTCGGGCGGTGGAGGGCAGTTGGAAGAGTATAAGAATTACCATAGTGCGAGGAAATGCAACGTAAAGACAAAATGTCGTGGCAGAGAAGACCAAGCCCTAACCCTTGGTCCGTAACTGGTATACGATAGTAGCTCCGACAGGCGGACAGTTAGAATTGCTTTGCTGATCCGGCAGCTTCTTCCGCTTGTCTTCTTACAGACGTATTGGTGTTACTTTTTTCTCCAGAGTAAATTACTCGGTAGGCCGAGAGAGGGATCATGCTGCATGGTCAACACATTGTCCCTACATTCAGCCCAGGCTTTGTGCTATGGTATGGTATAACTCCATTTCACAAACTATGGTCTGTCAAGAAACCACGGTGCCGGTCAGTATCCAATATTCTCATCCATACAGAAGAACAAACCAAATACGTTTTAAATAAGAAAATCTATTTTCTTATCGTTGCAATGTAATATATAAGTAAATGGGAATATTCTTCAACACGTGAATCGGTACAATTATCTCGGAACAGTCATAACATCTGATGGGAGATGCCTTAGAGAGATTAGAACAAGAATCGCCATGGCGAAAGTAGCCTTTAGCAAGATGAAAAACATTCTGACCAATAAAAAATATGTCAATTAAAACGAAAGAAAGAGTGTTGAGGGGATATATAGAGCCTGTTCTTTTATATGGATGTGAAACTTGGACAATGAGCAGTCAAGCTGAAAAACATCTGATGGCTGCAGAAATGTGGTTTCTGAGGAAAATGCAAAGAATACCATGGACAGACAGAAAAACCAATGACCAAGTACTACAGGAGACAAATAAACATCGTAAATTGATTAGAGAAATTAGACGTAGATAGTCAAAATCTTTTGGACATGTTATGAGAAGAAATGAATTAGAGAACTTGGTGACAACTGGCAAGATCGAAGGGGACAGATCAAGAGGAAGACCGAGAGGAAAATACCTGGATGGCTTGGCCACATGGCATGGTCGAGACAGGAACACTGAGATAATCCATGATTCTGGTGATCGAATGAAATGGCGAGTCATGACCGCCCACGCTTTCCGGCATGGCACATGATTGATTGATTAATCGTTACATTTCTGTTTATGATTAATTCACACAAGATAAAACCATAAATTAGTGAGAAACAACGTGGGTTTGATGACGGCAGGACACAATAAACAATATTCTATGCCTTGAGTATATTATTGAAACGAGCTGGAAGTTTAAACAGGTCTGTGCTTAAGTGTAAAAACTACACAGAAACATGTAATGCAGTGAAACATCAAGAAACGATAAAACTGTCAGATTTTTAAATCATTATCGACACAAATGTGAGAAACATTAAAGAACATATACTAGCAGAAAGCAGCACTTACAACAATCGACATCAATTTTTGATCATTCCATTACATAAAAGAGACAAATAAATATACTACCACTGATTTGTTTTTGTAATAAAATGAGCACAGAATGTAAAAGATGCCCGAGACTGCAGTTGGCGGTTACAATATTGCCATCTAACAGTATACAGATGAAACCGTGGATCAGCTCCGTATTCTTATCTCGACCACGCCACGTAGCCAAACCATTCAGATACTGCATTTACTTATCTACCTTCCTCTTGTTCTTTTCCCACCAATCTTGCCAGCTGTCACCAAGTTCTCTAATTTATTTCTTCTTATAATGTGTACAAAACATGTTGACTGCCAAAGTTTAATTATTAATTTCTCTAATCAGCTTACGGTGATCATTTGCTTCTTGTTGGAGTTTCTCATTTTTTCTTCTGTTGTATTCTTTGCATTTTCTTCAGAATCTACATCTTAACGGCCATTAGAAGTTTTTCCGCTTGTCTGCTCATTGTCCACGTTTCACATCCATACAATGGTACAAGTTCTATGTAGCTCCTCAACACTATTTTCCTCGTTGCAGTTCACATCATTTTATTGGTCAGTGTGTTTTCTATCTTGTAAAAGGTTACCTTCGCCATAGCTATTCTTGTTCTTATCTCTTCAAGGCACCTCTCATCAGATTTTATGACTGTTCTGAGATAGTTGTACCGATTCCCTCGTTTAAAAATATCCCCATTTACCAGTATTTTACATTGTGATATTTCTTTCTTCGTAGTGAAGACCATAATCTGTGTCTTTTTACAATTTCATTCTAACCCTATTTGTTCACTGCAGATCATGTTCTTTGTCTGCAATCGATATTGTACCCACATATCTAATGCTATTGATGTTCTGTCCCCTAATGGTGATTCCTCTGATATTTTCTAAATTTCTAAAAATATTTTCAAGAGTAGTACAATGGTAATTTCACAATTAAGGTTGGGATACATACTGGTGTCAAATGAAGCGTCAGTGCTGCGATGGGAATATATAAAGTAACTACAACACGTTGGATTCAGTTTCTGAGCGGAGAGAAGATGGATTTTATTGATGAAATTTTAAGGACTCTGCATTCGAGGGAAGACTTGGCCATTAGTTGAGAGGACTCGGCAGTGGAGGTAATGCTTGATCATCAGATGAGAGACTGTGGACTCTGCAGTCGAGGTCAAGCCGTGGCCCTTAATTCAGTTGTTGAGGACTGTCGTGAGTAATCCTTTATTACTTTAGTGTCGTCCCTGGAGTGAGGGGAATCAACATCCACATTTTTATTACCCCAATATTATTGTCCTAGAGAAACCACCAGAATCCGTCCACAAAACTCCTTCAGTCTGCAGACACCTCTTTCTTACTCTCACTCACCCCTAGATCATGCTCTCTCTCACTCTTCACCAACACAACATACTCCACAACTCTAGCTTTAACAAATAAATTCAAAATAATTTATTAAAACAAAGAGTATGTATGTGAGAAGTGTGTGTGTGTGTGTACTGTGTAGAATGTGTGTCGAATATTCTAGTGTGTCTGTAGATTCAGAGCAGCAGATCAGGAGCCAAGTCAGATGATCATCATAGCAAGGGTACGCCACAGCATGATAGCTTAGTACGTGAACACCTCACCCATTGATGCGTCTCTTCTTCCAGACGTTAACTTTCTCCGGGATCCACTGGGTCGACTAGATGCATTATCCTCCGAAAATAGTTATTGTATAACCTTAATCATGGAACTGTCACTCACTGTAAAGACTAAGGTCCCTATAACTCAGATAAGTACGGATCTCTGTATCGTGAAAACTAAGTTTCAATGTCACAGGTCTCACATTTGTTCTAATCCATTTTCATAGATTGTCACACACAAACGGTTCTAAAGTACTTCTTCACTGTACTAAATTATTCCACGAGAACGCCATGTTCAATGTTCTTTTCTATTCGCTAGTGTTCAGTGGTATGTGGTGAAGAAACGAGTATCACCCAACCTGAGTGAATCCCTATTGTAAATGGATCGTTTATAATGTTTTGCTAAACTGAGCCAGTTTCGTATGGACCCTCTGGATCCTATGCCTAGCATAAATAGTGCTGACTGTACTTTCTTCTGGGTATTTATTCATCTTATAAAATAAAGTGAATGTTCATTTGATATTCTTCTTAATGAGAGTTGACCTTGTGACGGGATGAATCTAGATCACTATGCAAACCCCACCACTACTGCGTTAGTGGAATTACTATTTACATTCTGGATTCAGTAGGCAGCTAAATTACTAATACTGACGTCATATTGGCGACGCAGACATTTGCTGCACTAAAACTACACACTGTACTATTGGGGACAGCACATTTCCACGTCATCATCAAATGATGTCACAAGGGAAATCCCCTGTCTTCAGCCCTTATTAATATCAAGTCTAATGACTGGGGACATAGGTCCGTCACTCCCTAGCAACGGGAATACGACGATATGCTATTAGTACGGCTGCACCGGAAATTGTGACTAACAACTTCCGTCCGGTTCACAACGACCATAGCTGCTGTGCTAAGCAGACCTTATATGAAGTGAGCTGCCATATCCAATTGCATCCTTGGTAGATTATACCAAAACCTATCTTAAGTGCTGCACTAAGACTGGGGGTGAGTGTAGTAACATAATAATTATGATTATAGTAAGGAGTGTGTACACATTTATATTCTGATATTGGGAAAACCCAAAACTTTCCCGACCATGTATATTTATGAAACATGGTATTTGAAAGGGGAGACATTGAGAGAAAACATGTGAGGCCTAGATATATTTATAGATAAAAATATATAGATATAATGTATAAACCTTACTGATTATTTTTCATATGCATTTTGTGAATGTATTTACGTGTATATTTTGTTGAAACTATGATAACATGATTTTGCCATGTGGGCAGAAGTAGAAGAGACATGTGGAACATGATTCTCATATGCCAGCAATATTACTAGATGATATATATTCAAACATAAATTTGCTTACCCCTGATTCACCGCCATGCCGAACTACACGACACTGACGGTCATAAGTTCAAGGCAAATACCATGTGGTGAGGAATCAGAATTTGGGGAGTAAATAACTCAACAAGGGATAACTGAGACATCCTAAAGCCCAATGCCTGGAATATCTCAGCCCCCCTTGCTTGCCTGCTGGCCTTCTTCTTATCTTTTAGCTCGTATTTTCTGTGGGGTATACCTCACGACTTCATGGCGACACTTGATTGCTTTATGCCTAATGACTGATGTGGGATTAGGTTGAATTATTGTTGGCCCTTCCTTAGCTATCTAGGGAAACATCCTGGCTGCCCAGGACTTCCTCACCATGGTGTTAAGGAATGCACCAGTAATTATTGCAACTGAGTCACTTCAGGTTTTACAACCATGTACATTTTGTAATGCCTTTTTCAAACAAAGATTTGTCTACATGTTCTACTCCAGTGGACCATGTGGTCTTAGGTGTCCACTTCTGGACCCTTTTTCACCTTGTATCACCATGTCATACAATGTATAACCAAGCTAATAGGAGCTATTGGCCCTTTGCTTTTGATACAGAATCGCAGATAGGAACTATGTTTTATTCCTATTCTGCATCTGACACATACACAACAGACACACAACACCAACACTCAGACACATTGTTATTGTCAAGACACTAAGGAGTCTGCAACTGTTTGTTTGATTTAAGGAGCCTCGCTGCTGATACTGCTGAAGCCTAACTGGTCCGGTTACCGAAACTTTGAGCCACCAACTAGTGGAGACGGAACCTGGAATCCGGAGGAGCATCGTACACCTGTCGAATGCCAGGGTCGACTCCAAGACATAATACAACCGAACGCCAGCACTATTCCTAACAGAGATCAGATTGTCTCAGGTGACTCTGTGTCTACATGTGTTCTGAGTGTGTCACTGTCTGGATGGTGTGAAGGATGATATGCTATCTGTCTAAGCATCAGAAAACTATTTTATTTTTGTACCTGTAACATAATTGTAACTGTCATAGTTCACCACTTGAACGACAATTTTCATTATCTCTTTTACTATTAAAGAGTATTATTGTTTTATACTTGTACCCACGTACTCCCTTCGTGATCATTTGAACGCAAGGCGTGCGCGTGAGTGCGTGAAAGTATTTAAAACAGTGGGCTTCATCAAATGACGAAGGATCACCGACAGATAAACTAGACATTCGTGTTAGGTCTTCCTACATACACGAGTGTTCTTCACCTTCTGCCTTTGTCTACCAAGTGAATCCCAGTCTCTCCTATCGGGACCATCCCTTTAGACATTCTGATAACGAGCCATACTTTCTAGAGACTGTCGGCAAACTCTTGGATAGGGATTTCTGTCTATTTCAATAGAAATACCCTAACGGTCGGTGACAGACCTCCATCAAACCCAGTGTAGAGCTTCCTCATAGACGTAGGGGAACCTGTCAGAGAAAGAGACCACACCTGGTGAAGGCCGCCTGATACTTATCCCTACTAGCTGAATGTAGGCCTACTGCCTTGCTCAGAGATTTATCAGTGAACTAAACTCTGTCATGGATCAGAGTGGCTCATCACCTCAATCTGAATCAGGTTAAGACAAGGAAAGACCAATAGACATCGTGCAGAACCCCAGTAGGCACCCCACTGGAAGATCCTACTATTGGACATTTCCCCCATTTCCCAACCCACTACACTATTCTCACCAGCAGGGCTAATTCTTACGTCACTCTAGCTAGTTTTAACAAGGCTACTGCTTATATTAATTAGGCCTAAATATACTATCTATAATACCTTATGCAACACCGCATCACTCCTGGATGGTATCTACAACTTGCCATAAAGACATATGTTATTTAATGTTAATTAAATCGAACACATTAGATGCTCTCCGATTTCCTAACAGCGGTAAAGAAACACGTCAGCTCAAGTCAACGTTCTTGTCTACACTACTGTACACAAGTCTTGTTTTTGTCAAAGAGCCGGGAGTGTTCCAGTGAAGTACTTTGAAGTCAATACATCAGATGTTCCAGGGGCAGATTATCCATTTCAGAATAAGTTCTCTCCCCTTTGTTTAATCAATGCAACAAGAATAGTTTCCCCTTTTCTCTCAACAACAACCCCCGTCTCTCTTTGATCCCGCTGGTCGACAAAATAACCTTGACATATTTTCTGTCTACCCAATAATTCTCAAGGACGGCAGTGCTGTTTCATCTCCCGACCACTCGTAGTAAACAACTGCAGCTGTGAATCAGACTGTCTGTATTATCTGTATCATCTGATTGTCAATCTACAGTGTTTTCACGACAAAGACTCGGTAATCGATCGAAGAATCAGTCTTCGATTGAGAAGTTGTGGGCTTCGAGAGAATGTTTTCCCGTGTTGACAGACAGCAACTAGTTTCTATTTAGTTACCCTCGGACTTAGAGATAGTTGACATAAGGTATCATTATTCATCGGGAATGGTATAGCCTGTCTCGAAGTAATACATTTGTATTTGTGTATGAAACACGTGGAAACGATGTTATGGGATGTCATTGTCTTGCTTACAGCAATGACACTGGCTCGTACATACCAACAAGTGTGATACAAAACACGGTCACAGAATGACTTAACGTGACGAACTACACTTACAATGCAAACACTTTATTCACACATCTCATCTCGTCGCAGCAATTACATGTATCATACAATTACAATGACAATGCAATAATACATTCAATACATATATCAATACACTACTACACAACTCACAGGCGCACAGTCATATCTTCTCACAGGCGTTCTCTCTATGGCGTTCATACATACGAGCATCATTCAACCGCGTCTGTCTCCGTCAACACTCCCAAGCCGTTTGCCGGCTACACGCTCTGAGTCTCACTACGCTGGCCTGCGTCACTGCGTGGAGATCATGTCTCACATGCGTTCATCGGCTGGCCCTTCCAGACACAGTGTAGTTAGCGTCGCTCACTGGTAGGCCCCTGGCTGTATTCGCCAGGCGTCATAGACGACGACGCGGTAGAACTAATGGGGAGATTATGACATGGGAGCTGCGTGGCGCAGTGGCTAGCACTCTTGCCTTCCGGACCGGTGGTCATGGATTCAGCTTCTATCAAGGCGAATTTTGTTAACTTACATGAGCTCCCAGTTTGATCCACTCTAACATGGGTGCAAGAGAAAGTCGGGAAGTAAATGCGGCCGCATAATATTGACCACATCACCCATCATGTGTGGATTGGTATTGGTAAATAAGGGTGCTAGTCTCAAATAGTTTAAGGTGTATTTTTAATGACTGTGCAGTGTTTGAAAATATTGTTGGTCCGAATTTTGTATTTACCTATTATGTTGCATGAACTTTACAGAGGGTGAATGAATGTATGAAACCTGGAAATAAAGAGGAAAGGAACATGGCTCATAAATCAGTAGAAAAGAACCCCAAAAAAAAAATGGGTTGAATAAGAAATGAAAGAAATAATAGATAAGAAAACATTTTAAATTCACAGACTTCCTCGTAAAATCCAAAGATAGACAAGATGTGAATTCATGTGTCTGGAACTGTCAAGATGTGTGTGCAGGTCTGGCGTTTTATTACTGTTTTGATGAATGTCGGGAAAACATTCAGACTAACAAGAGATACTCCCAGCCAAATGTGATATCTGTGGAAATTCCCAGTTGATGAAAAATCTGTATGGAAGTGTTCAGTCAAAGAAAGAAAATTAATATCCTGGTCCTGCATTGTCGTGCCTACAGGCATGTATTAGGCAACTGAATATATTTTCGTCCGCTTTTTCCCTACTATTAAGTTGGGGGGGGGGGGGGGGGGGAGGTGTTTGAGTTTGATGTCTTCTGTATTCAATCTGGGCATTGGGTTGGGGGGGGGCGCTGAGTGGTCTCGAGGTATGGTGTCAGCCTCGAGTGTTGGAGGTCCCGGGATCAAGCCCCGGTGAGGGCCGGGACTTTTTCACGTGGACTTCTAGTAGCAAACTTCCCCCTGGTTTCTGGATAGTGAGATCCGACGCCCGTGTGTATTATTGCGCACATAAAAAATTCCCTTGGCAGTAGGAAATCGAAAAAGAGTAGCCTAACGGCGCTGCCCGGGCAAAATTTCGAGTTGAAGATCTACTCGAAGTATTTTCAGGATCCTCGCCGGTGCTACGGAGTTCGTGCACTGAGCTGAGAATCTCCGGACTTAGGCTTGAGTTAGAAGCAGAACGGAGCACTTATGGGTTACATCCGTGTGCCGTGATGTTGATCCATCGACTAAACTAAACTGATAATGAAATGCCACAAATTCCATAGAAGAAATACCACCCATTGCCTAATCCAGTCGGTCCGCATGTAACGTGCTAAATCATGGTCTGGTTACATACTAACATACCTCAGACCAGATATGATGTTCCAGTACCGGTTTATACAATCCGCTGGTTAACGGTCTTGGGGAGGGGATGAACAGTTTTGCAACCCAGTCTCTGCGGAGTCACGTGACGAAGTAGGCAAGCCGTTTGACTCGGGCTCCGAAGGTTGTGCATTCCGGGTCGCGTCCTTCGGCTCACGAGTGCATTTTGTTCGGAGTCTCCTGGAGGTCATCGCTGGAGCTACGGAGTTCGTGCTTTGTGTGAAGCTTTCCGTGATACGGAAAGAGACTGAGCCATATGGGGAAGAACCCGGTGCAATGAAGTCGACCCTGTCGACTTTTAAGCAACTTTTTTTTACCCAGTCTCTTTGGATATAGTACCTTGTTATTGGCGGGAGAAGAGTCTTTACACTACCCTCAATGCAACAGATGTAAGTTCTTTCGCGGCTAAGTCGAACTGGACGTCAATGCATTGACTTAGCAATCAAACTCACAAATGTCCATGGTTTCCACAACCACCTACCCATCCCTTATGTCTGTAGAATTCAGCAGTGTTAGGACAGACTGCGCGTCAACTCAAGTGGCTTCTCGCATGGAATGAGATAATCATTAATCATTATAAATGTGTGTCTATGCTTGAGACAGTATATGTAGATATGTTTGTTTTTTTAAGTTGCATATCCCTTACAGGACGTCGCAGTCAACACCAGCATTTTTCAGCTGCTGTTGATGTTCTTGGCAAGATTACGTTCAGTAGTTTGCCATTGCTTTTTTAGTTTTTTTACCGACCAGCTCACATACCTCGTATGTAACCTGCGCGACGCGATCCGCTGCCGAATCGCGCGCATTTGTGTTCCTCACGTAGATATACTGGATTAATGAGAAAGTCTTTAAACACCTTCTCCAGGGAGACCGGTATATGTAGATATACAAAGTATATACAGGACCGTGTCCACGTCTGCGGCTAGTGGGTTAGATGACGCAGTTTCACGATTCCCCGACACACCGGGACGAGAGTTTCACATCAACCGCAGGCGATCTGGAAGTAAATCGCCTTGGAAGATTTCAATGGTATGGTAGTAAGACAGCCAGAAAGCAATGACAAATTACTGAACGTCAAATTGCTTAGTAAATCAGAAACAAGCCCAAATGTTAGGGTTCGTTGTAGCGTCCAGCACAGGACAGCAACTAACATGTTTTTTTCTTTCTCTCGCTTTCAACTCGAGCGTAGTCCACACTGGACTGATCTTTGGGTGTGGCCTAGCTTTCCCTATTACCAGTATCCCTCGCCATCAGGCAAACCCACTCTCATTTCTGCAGTGCTTGTAGTGTATGTCCCCAAATCTAGGACAAGTATTCAACGTTTTAGTCCAACTGACAAAATTAAGGGGATGACTTTACTTCCTCGCCATCAGTACACCAGAAGTTTAAGAGTGAGAACGCTTACCCTTTCACCCACGCTGGCCTCCATTAACTAACATGAAGGTGCTTTAGTCAATATTCCCGGTGCAGTTTTTTAACTGGGCCTAGTTTGGATTTATAAAGTTGACCCTGGCTCCACCTAGTCTAAAATGGGTGCCAAAAATGTGGTGGGAAGTTAATGTGAGCGGCTTATACTGACCCCACCACCCACTGAGAGTAGATTGGTCTATGAAAATATAGGTCTCGCGTCAAATGATTGGTGCGACTTAAAGCGTGTACAGGGATCGTTTACTGTTTTTGTTACTTACTGTTTTTGTTACTGTTTTTGTTACTTAATATTTTTTTTACTCACTGTTTTTGTTACTTATTGTTTTTGTTACTTATTGCTAAACTTGTCTCTAGACAATGAACTTATAAAGCAGAGATTAGGTTATGAAACTATGAGTTAAATTATATCAATTTTATCCTACACCTCCATGGTTCTAAACCTCTCCAGCCAAATTCCGAAGAGGCAGAATTTGCCAGGGAGTCAGGAATTTTGCTGTGTAATTAGGTAATGAAACGCACGTGCAAACTACAAGGCGCACATGTCCTTTTTATAGACGACTGTTCACATTGGCATAAAATTAATCTTAACGTGTAACTAGACGTATAAAGCTAGTCATAATGAAGAAACTTAATAGCATTACCTGTGAGGCAAATGAAAGAATACGTAAACAGGTATGCCAGCAAAGAGAAGGACCACACCCAGGGTATGTGTTTACGTAATAGTGTATGGCTACCAGCACAACTTTACATAGCTTAGACATGTATGCCAGCAAGGCGTAGAGTGTGTGTCTGCGTCGTGTTGTGTGGCCACCAGCACTTTACACAACTTAGACAAGTATACCAGCAAAGCGTAGGACCTACCTAGAGTGTGTGACTAAGTCGGGCTGCCAACACAGCTTTAACAGCTTAGACGTGTATACACAACTTTACACAGCGTAGACATATATACCAGCAAGGCGTAGGACCACACACCTAGAGTGTGTGTCTACATCTTGGTGTGAAGCTGTCAACACAACTACACGCAGCTTAGACATGGTGCAAAATCAGGCACTAAGAATCACAGAGGAAAAAGTGAATTTCACACCAACTGTAAGAATTATATATATATGTGTGTGTGTGTGTGCGTGCGTGCGTGCGTGTGTGTGTGTGCATGCGTGTGTGCGTGCGTGCGTGTGTGTGTGTGTGTTTGTGTGTGTGTGTTTGGTTGTTTGTGTGTGTTTATTTATCAGCCGGGTTTGTGTCAGCAGTAAGAGCTTGTCGTACATTTGAAATTACCGTGGGGAATAACAGATTTTCCCCATTCTAACAATACCTGTGATTATGTGTTTTAATTGTTTCAGCTTAAGTATCTTTCATCTATTCACTTTATATGACATATACCTATGCATTATAAACCTGAGTAGATGCAGCGAAATATGACAGGTGTAGCATAGCAGGCATTTTCGAACAGTTGCAGACCTTTGCATTCAACGCTGCAGACATTTGCATAACATGTTGCAGAGGGCATTTCTAAGAAAATGATGTTTCACTCGGTTGTTAAGCATTACCATAAAAGGCGACGCATAATGTCTTACCGCCTGGAACAAAGGAAAATGTACCTCCATTGGTTAAAAATAGATAAATTAGCGCGGCTATTTAACCCAAGGCTAAGCCAGCTATCGGCACTTGAATTTTAAATCTCCATCAAGTCAAAATGTAGTTCGTTAAGGGAAGATTGTTACCTAACTGTGCCTTCTCAGTGCTATGGTAATCTAATAAGTCTTTTTGAATGTAATACCTGTATTTTATGATAAATAGAATATATGTATTTGATGTAAATTTTGTTGAAGATGATAACGACAAAATTACTTCTGGAAAAGATAGCCTGACTTTCGTTTCTGCAGAACTAATGTTTATGCCACTCCTACTGGTTTCTATGCTTACATTATTATCCTGCTATGATGCTAATCTCTGTAGGGAAAATCTATTCCCACTATCATCTGCATTTGGAAGCAGAAAACTCGGTTCACTCTAATTTCATACCTGAACCCAGATTCTCTAGAATTAGGAACGTCTTTGCAAGACATTTGTGAACACTGGTGTACTCAAGAGTGCATACGTATAATTCATACATGTAACCATATATCGTGTGTGAATCATGTGGTAACCTGTTTAAAGAATAGACAAGGAAATTGGTGTGATGTTTTCCTGAGTATAATATCATAGGGAACGAGAAGTGGACACTCTGTGTCTCCAGAAAATGTGCTGCATCTGCATAGCAGTATCAGCAAGGCTAATTCGTGTGACTGCCTAAGTAACCTGATTTTATGTTCAGCTAAATAGTGCAGGGTTGATGCAGGAAGAAGAAGATATGAGAAACCCCCCTTCCCCTAGCTACCAGAGGGACATGGGTAGAGGGTAGATCCATATTCTGTGGGTGATTACTACATTATTCTGGAGCAAGATATAGGTGTTCTCTCATAAATACGTGTTTCCCAGGTGCCATGAGAGTATGTATATTTCGTGATGTTTTGTCTTGTAAGTGATCGTGGTGTCTGATCATGACAGGTTGTAACGTCAGTTAGATTCTATAGTCACGAAACCCCAGATCACTATACGGCTAGGTTACAGACAAGCACTCGAACCAACCCGCCCCCCCCTCCCCCTCGCCAATCGGGGTTAGGGACAGCTTAATTCACAGAGAGAGAAGATGTGGGAACGCCCCCTTTTTCCCATTCCTGTATTGTTGTGTTCTCTGTGTGTGTGGTTGTTCCAATGACAATTGATACGATGGCAAATATGTATATAGTTTGTTCATTGTTTTCATCTTAAAGGCACTGAACAAACGGCATAGTTTTGCGCTGGGAAAACAATGGCATCTATATATAAAATATGGTAAAACCAGGCCTACAATGTTGGAACAGATCTAGAGAAACAACGCCCGACTATAACAAGGGAAGTAACTCATCTTATAATTTCCCACGACAGATGGGAAGGCAGTTCTCAGTTACCTCCTTTTGCAGTTCCGCATTTCTAGCATTTTGTCCAGCAAGAATATAGCGGTGAGATGTTGTCGACAGTGGATCCTACCTACCACAAAATGCCTTTGGAACAGATTACGTGTGCTGTGCAGCTTAAAACAAAGCTAGTACAGAAAAGTGGATATCCTTAAACCACTCATTTCGTCTGCAAAGCTCCGGACGGGTAATACTCAAAAATATATGTAAGTGGTTGCAAGATCAGCTTCTATATGTGGCTGGAACCGAGACGACACTCCTATAATTGTATCCACGTCATACAAAACATGTTTCGGATCCGACCTTTGCCGAAAAACGAAGAGGAAGACCGCGCATGTAATTTGATGTGCCGCTCGACTAACTACAACCAGCATTACAGGCCGACCTTTACCTAAGTCCTGGCTCCATGAGCTCAAGTCATGAGAGCTAAGCCGCCCTTGGTAGAATTACCATTTCAAATGCAGAATCACGTGAATCGCAAGACCTCTACAAGAGAAGAGGGCACAAAGGAAGATGCCGACATCAGTCATCATCGTGTATCTACATCAACGCATAGCGGGAGAATTATTAGACGGTGCCTACGTCTATCAGTTATGCCCCCCCCCCCAAACTGTATTACAACGCAATATTCCAGCATCCCCAGTTCTTATAGATGATTCAGTCAGAGGAACGATCAGACAGTGACAGATTCATTTGTACGGTCCATAAAGAAGAAAGATGACCCCCCCCCCCCCCCTTCATCGATGGAAAGCTTATAGAAGAGACGGTATAGTGCAGTCAGATTATGTGTGTATCAAAGAGCTGAGGTACAGTTTGTTTATCAAGCTCTGTGTTGGGTGACAGTACTTTAGGGTTGAGTTACAGAATTGGTCCGATCAAAAGGATTTGGTTAAGAGACAGATCAAATCAACACCCTGTGCAAATAAAAGAGACTACACATGTAGTTAATGAAGTCTTAGTCGCGTACATGTAGTATGTGGTGTAATGATGAAAAATC
The DNA here is from genome assembly GCA_963921405.1 of Cepaea hortensis. Classification (NCBI taxonomy): domain Eukaryota; kingdom Metazoa; phylum Mollusca; class Gastropoda; order Stylommatophora; family Helicidae; genus Cepaea; species Cepaea hortensis. The sequence goes on along the minus strand of OY992892.1, from coordinate 46,439,780 downwards.
ATTCCAGATATTGGTATCGATTTGTTTGGTGGGAAATGGGTTGTGGAATTTGATTATGCACAGTGTACTGTTTGATGATGGTTTACTTTGTTATTATGTTTTGTTTATTTAGTAGTGCAGAGATGTTATAGTGGAACATAACTCACTATGAAGTATATATTAAAAGCTATAGTTAGATCTAAGAGTTGTTCGTGCTGTCTTGTGAAGGTTGTTACAACGTAATGTTATTGTGGTGATATATGTCACTGGTTTATTTAAGGAGTGAGAGTTAATGTGGGGAGGTCGAAGGCACTTGGCCTATTACTTCAGATAGAGGATCTTATTCCATTGAAGGCTAAGGCAACTGACCTGACTCTCAATATCTTCTCCAGGTGATTAGTCTTCTTAAGGTGAATTAGATTGTGATCAACTCTACCTAGTCTCATTCTTATGAGAAAAGAACCATAAGTCTAGTTCCTGGAGAATTAAGCTAGGAAGAGCACCATCTATCATTTCTTACATCTCGAATCAAGGACCCTCTAGATACCCCTAGACGCAAAAGTGATATATTCTATACGAATAACCTCACAACAGGCAATAAATCATGCATCATATTGTTTGTGTTTAAAATAAAAGAAGTCAATATTAACAATTCACATGCATGAAATAACACTGGGATGTATACTAACGAGCCGGCTCCGTGGCTAAAGGCTTGCGAACGCGGTTCGTGAGCCGGATACCAGGCGTTCGAAGCTCAGCTGCGACCGATTTGTGCAGCAGACCGTGTCGCGTTGTGTTATAACGTGCTGGTATGGGAGCCGGTCGTTCAGAAAGCAATGGCAAACTACTGAACGTAACACTTGCCTAATACATCAACAACATCTGAAAAATGCCGGTGTTGACTGCAACGTCCCGTAAGTGATACGCAACAAAATTTTAATTTTATACTAACGTAGAGCTGATGTGAATTGCTCGAAGTGTCGGAAATCATGTGACATAATCAGGCAACTTCGACAACAGTCTTACGCTTAGCTAAATATCTGATGATTGGGGTAAAGTAACAACTGTCTAAAAAGCGGAAGGAGTTAAAATAATAATTAGTGTTGGATAGTGTAGCAATGGGTTTGGATATAGAAGGTCTAATCTATAACTGTCTACAGGAGGCGGTGGCTATATCAACGATAACTAGAATTAGAATTTCTAAGCCTTACTAGAATCAATCAATTAGATGCCGTCTCCACAGTGAAGGTTGGTTGCAATGGATCTCCAACACTATCTGTCTCTCGCCTTGATTGTACATTCTGTCAGATTGATGTTCTTCCATCTCTTGATGTTATCTTCTCACTTGTATCGTTGTCTGTCTCCTGCTCGCTTGCCCTCAACCTTGCCCTCCTGTATGGTTTTTAGAGTCTCGTTGCTATCTGTGGGATACTACGTGGTGAAGTCCTGATCTCTTCCACGATGACCAGCCATGTTCACTATTGTGTCCTGAACACGCCTCATGTGTACCACACACTCTGCTGTTTTGCTTTCGAAACCGTTTATCTATGTAGATTCATAAGCCTTACTAGGGCATAATCGCAAGCGGCTACATGGACGTTGCGACTAGAGCCATCGTCAACACACACACACACACGAACGCGCGCGCGCGCGCACACACACACACACACATACACACACACACACACACATACACACACTAGACATTGCAAATACATAAAAACATAGGCAGTGCATAATATTTTCAGGAAACGATCCTCGTTTATTTTAATGGAAATTGACTAATCTCACATGTGCTATATTCCTTTCTTTCTGTTATCGTGTGTAGCATGTAATGTTTTTTTCCTACTTCCGTCGTTATAGCTCCAATCAATGTCAGTCTTTTTTGTGTAAAATAATTAGTTAGTTGCATGTCATGTACAGGATGTCACAGTCAACCCCAGTATTTCTTGGCTGATTGCGATTTCTTGGCAAGTTAGTAGTTTGCCATTGCTTTCTGAACAACAGGCACCCATACTATTGCAAGAAAACCAACTACGTGGTGAAGTCCTGATCTCTTCCACGATGGCCAGCCATGTTCACGATTGTGTCCTAAACACGACTCATGTGTAACACACACTCTGCTGTTTTGCTTTCGAAACCGCTTATCTATGTAGATTCATAAGCCTTACTATAGTATGTTCGGATTTGAATGCCTCCATTCACGATCAATTATTTTGAAAACTGTCTGTTGCATCGTTATGAAATTTTTCCAGCCGTCTTATATTTACCCCCACCCAAGGAATATGTCTTTGATAGGTCCAAAAACAACTTAAATCATTGAAAGCGGCGACATTCTTTGATGTTTTGCTGAACAACTAGTGATTTCTCGCTAAAAAAGTTATGTTTACGGTAATGGGGACCTGCAAATTCAGATGACACACAAAGGCGTATCCAGATTCATATGGGAGTGGGTGCAATGAAAGAAGTAGCTTACAATCGACAGGGTCGGCTGCATTGCACCGGGATTTTATCCCATATGGCTCAGTTTCTTTCCTCAGCGCGGAAAGCGTCGCACAAAGCACGAACTCCGTAGCTCCAGCGACGACCCTCGGGAGTCTCCGAAAAAAAATGCACTCTTGAAATGTAGGACGCGGCGCGGAATCGAACATACAACCTTCGGAGCCCGAGTCAGACGGCTTGACCACTTCACCACGGAGAATCCCGAGAGGGGTGAAATGTGTAATATTAGTAAAGACAGAGAATTTACAGAGGCACGGGGTAAATAATTTGTAAATTAACAGGAAAGTAGAAGGACTATATTTCTTACCTTATTTTTCATTTCCTTTTTGTTTCTTCAGCTGATGCTGATGCTGTAATGTTTAGGGCCTGCAATTCGTCTGAATAGTTGGAGCAAAATATCCCAGTAAGTGTGTACGTAGATTAAGGTCTGCGATCTACTCAGACCTTAATCGGTGTCGGACGATTCCACTAGGTTGATGATTGTTCTCGATTGCATAAAATTCAATCCATCCTTTCTCCAATAGTCCTCTTCCTCTTTCAACACATGGTGCTGACATTTTTTCCAGTAACTTTTATCAATATTTAATAGCGCGGACAGACAGACAGACAGACAGACAGACAGACAGACAGACAGACAGAAAGGTAGGTAGGTAGGTAGGTAGGTAGGGAGTTGGTTAGGCAGAAAGGTAGGTAGGTAAGTAGGCAGAAAGGTAGGTAGGTAGGTAGGCAGAAAGGTAGGTGGGTGGGTGGGTGGGTCGGTCGGTCGGTGGGTCGGTGGGTCGGTCGGTCGGCCGGCCGGCAGGCAGGCAGGCAGGAGATAGGTAGGTAGGTAGCTAGCTAGCTAGCTAGCTAGACAGACAGACAGACAGACAGACGGACGGACGGACGGACGGACGGACGGACGGACGGACGGACGGACAGAGACAGACAGACAGACAGACAGACAGACAGACAGACAGACAGACAGACAGACAGACAGACAGACAGACAGACAGACAGATCCTCGCCAGAAGCCGGGCCTTGTCAGCTAGTTTATTTATATAATCACGTTTCATGAAAGAACCCCCATTTGGAGACACCTCTGAATCTTTGCGCTGTTTGTTTCAAAACGGAAATCACGTGAAAATTTTAAAAAATGCGGGGACGTGTCTTGGTGAAGCTGTAATACTGTTAAAATGATGGACGTAATCTCTAAGTCGTAATTTATATACCGCATATAAACAAACTTTGAAATTTGCTGTAAAATCTCCAGAATAAAAAAAATTTTATTGGGTGGACATAATGATAAGGTTATATACTAAATCTCATCATTTTCCCTCAGTTGGTTACTGAGATATTGAATTTTATATTGAGGCAATAAAACAAAAAAACACTATAGAGCCATCGTCAACACACACACACACACACACACACACACACACACACACACACACACACACACACACACACACACATACATACATACACACACACTAGACATTGCAAATACATAAAAACATAGGCAGCGCAGAATATTTTCAGTTTTTAATGGAAATTGACTTATCTCACATGTGCTATATTCCTTTCTTTCTGTTATCGTCTGTAGCATGTAATGTATTTTCCTACTTCCGTCGTTATAGCTCCAATCAATGTCAGTCTTTTTTTTTTTTTTTTGGTAAAATAGTTAGTTAGTTGCATGTCATGTACATGATGTCACAGTCAACCCCAGTATTTTTTGGCTGATTGCGATTTCTTGGCAAGTTAGTAGTTTGCCATTGCTTTCTGAACAACCGGCACCCATACGCCAAGGCGGTTTGTTGCCAAATCGCCCGTAGCTGTGTTTGGAAGCGCGATATGCGGGATTACAAATTGCGTCCGTAACCTTATCTCCACAGAGCAGGCTGTAAAAATAGCTGTATCAATACAAGAGAATCGTGGGAAACATCATGAATGAATCTGAATCAGGAAATGGTGCAATGCATTATAATGAATGGAGAGAAAGGAGATAGTACAAACAGATAATATTGATGATGCAATGCTAATCTCAGCAGATCCTGGAGATGTTATCAGGAAATTGCCTTCTGCTGCCGTGTGGCTCTGGGCTTCCTGATCTTATTTTGTTCGACATCTCATCGTGTTGCAAACCACATTCGGATAAAATATTTCATTTTCCGATGGCTGTTGGGTATCGTTGTATTTGAGAGTGCCAACACTGGAATTTTAATGAAGTTTCAAGAAAACAGAGAGAGGGAGACAGAGCGAGAGAGACAGAGAGAGATGGGGGAGGGAGAAGGGGAGAGAGAGGGGGAGAGGAGAAAGAGAGAGGGAGAGATTACACCAAAGAGAAAGATTACAACAGACTGTGATATTAGAATAGGAAGGGACACATTTGCTTAACCAAGTCAAAAAATTCAAATATTTGGGGGACGTCATAAGACACGATCTTCTTCTTCTTCTTCTTCTTCAGCGTTCCGAGCCATTGAGGTTCTTTGCTGCAAATACAATCCGTCTCCATTCGTCTCTCTGGTGGACCTTCTCTTGCCAGTCGTTGATTCCAAGTGCTTGCAGGTCTGTACATGTATTATCTCTCCACCGCCTTCTTGGTCTACCTCGGGGTCTACGGTCATTTATTTCCTGAGTGTAAGCGATTTTTGTTTCCCTATTATCTTCCATTCTTTCTATATGCCCCAGCGATTGTAGTCTATTAGCCTTCATGATACCAGTGATTAGCGGGGACTTAAACAGATCATAAATGTCTTTGTTACTTCTTCTTTTCCACTCTCCACTTTGTGTATCCCTAATGGGTCCAAAGATGCGTCTTAAAATTTTGTTCTCAAAGGTTTGTAACAAGGCTTCGTCTCCTTTCGTTGTACTCCAGGTTTCAGAGCCATACAGCACAACTGGTCTGATCAGTGATTTGTATATTGTGTATAAGACACGATAGAAGAAAATAATAAGATACGTTAGAAGATACGTGTCAGAGATTAAGAGCAGAATAGGCCAAGCAAACGATGCATTTTAGAATATGAAAAGTATCGTATACAATGAATCACTTTCATTGAATGTAAGAGAGTACTGAAATGTTATAAGAATGTGGTAAGCTTTATGGAAGTAAATCTTGGAATATAAGCGAATAACTATGAAAATGAAAATGAAACTATGAAATTGCAGATAATGGAGGCGTGGTTTCTGAGACGAATGTTGCGAAAACCTTGTAATGTCAAATCAACTAACAACGAATGACTGGAAGAGGATAGTGAAAGTAGAAAGTTATGAACAGTTATAAGAAAGAGACAAACATTTTTCTTTGGTCATATAAAGAGAAAAGTGGCATTGTCGAACGTCGTGACGACTGGAAAGATTTGTGGTAGAAGAGCCAGAGGAAGACTTGAGAGAACTAATTCGTAAAGTTCTAAAGCGTTATCATAGAGGAATGTCCTTATTACAACTAATTCGGAACACCAAGGACCGACATTTGTGGAATCACGCCACTTTGCAAGACACATGTTATTGATGTCGTTCAGCTGCCTTATTGTGTTCCTATATCTCATTTTGTTCCAAACCCAATTAGGCTCAAATAAATTATTCTACATCCATTTTCCATTCTCTTCTTTGTATGTCATGCATTTCTCTTGTCAAATGCTGTTGCTCTTATCTCATACAGGGGTTAGCGTGACTTAGTGGTTACAGCTTTCGTGTATGGCTAAGTGTAGACAATGGTTCGTTTCACCGTTTGGACTGAAGGCTGTTTATAAATAACATTTTAAAAAGATGATTATTATAACTTCCCTGAACTTAGAATCGTTTTTATTAATTTTTGCTCCTCGCTAGCTTTGAACTCGAGAATATTGCATACACATGCTGCTGGAACAGCAGCAGCAGCAGCAGCAGTAGTAGTAGCAGTAGCAGTAGCAGTAGTAGTAGTAGTAGTAGTAGTAGTAGTAGTAGTAGTAGTAGTAGTAGTAGTAGTAGTAGTAGTAGTAGTAGTAGTAGTAGCAGTAGCAGTAGTAGTAGTAGTAGTAGCAGCAGCAGCAGCAGCAGCAGCAGCAGTAGCAGTAGCAGTAGTAGCAGCAGCAGCAGCAGCAGTAGCAGTAGCAGCAGCAGCAGCAGTAGCAGTAGCAGCAGTAGCAGCAGCAGCAGCAGTAGCAGTAGTAGTAGTAGTAGCAGTAGCAGCAGTAGTAGTAGCAGTAGCAGCAGCAGTAGTAGTAGTAGTAGCAGTAGTAGTAGTAGTAGTAGTAGTAGTAGTAGCAGTAGCAGTAGTAGTAGTAGTAGTAGTAGTAGTAGTAGTAGTAGTAGTAGTAGTAGTAGTAGTAGTAGTAGTATTAGTAGCAGTAGTAGTAGTAGTAGTAGTAGTAGTAGTAGTAGTAGTAATAGTAGTAGTAGTAGTAGTAGTAGTAGTAGTAGTAGTAGTAGTAGTAGTAGTAGTAGTAGTAGTAGTAGTAGTAGTAGTAGTAGTAGTAGTAGTAGCAGTAGCAGTAGCAG
>OY992892.1:46370029-46415029 GCA_963921405.1 Cepaea hortensis | reverse complement strand
CAAAATTGTCATGGCAGGGCAGACCAGGCCCTAAGCCTTGGTTGGCGACTGGTCTAGGATCGAAGCTCCGACAGGCGGACAGTTAGAGCATTGCTTTGCTGATCCGGCAGCTTCTGCAGCTTGTCTTGTTCCAGATGTAGGGGTGTTACCTTTCCTCTGGAGTGAACTAGGCAGGCCGAGAGAGGGATCATGCTGCATGGGCAACACATGATCTCTATATTTTAGCCCAGGCTTTGTGCTATGGAGAGGCAATAACTCCATCCCTGGTCTTAACTGGTCTCGGAATCAAAGCGAGAGGCAACTGTTACGGGTTATAAGTCCTTGTCAGTTGGCGTAGACATGGGGCGCCACACGTTGCCTCTGACGGTGGGAGACACCTATAGGTGTCACTGATCAGCTACCGCCCGCCTCAAGCTGGGCAGCCCCCAGCCAATTGGGTGCTGATCCGCCACAGCCTGCCTGCTTCAATGGGTGCTTGGGGCTAGGACAAAATCTGAATCGCAGGCTGTAAAACCAATGCACCAGGTACAAACAAAAATATAAATAGAAACCTCAAGCTACGGCTTGCAACCTGGAACGTGAGAACCATGTGTCCAGGATTTTCCACTGACTTGACCAATATTGACGATGTGAGAAAAACGGCTGTGATTGATGCCGAACTCAATCGTCTTAACATTGATATTGCTGGCCTGCAGGAGACTCGCCTCGCTGAGGAAGGGTCACTCAGGGAAAACAACTACACCTTTTTCTGGAAGGGTAAAGGGCAGGCAGAAAAAAGGCAACACGGTGTGGGCTTTGCAGTGAAGAATTCGCTACTGGGAATGATTGAAATTCCAGCAGGAGGAAATGAAAGACTATTATCCCTGCGCTTGGCAACCTCTTGTGGGTTTGCCACCATTATTACTGCATATGCACCGACACTCGATTCCTCTGATGATGTGAAGGATTTGTTCTATGAGGAGTTAGACTCTGTGATCAAGGCAGTTCCAAAATCCGACTACATTTATATGCTCGGTGATTTCAATGCTCGTGTGGGCAAGGACTCGAGTTCATGGCCAGTGTGCCTTGGAAAATACAACATCGGTCGCATGAATGAAAATGGGCAAAGGCTGCTGGAGCATTGCACCAGTAATGACCTATGTATTACAAACTCTTTTTTTAAAACAAAAGAGATGCATAAGGTCACATGGAAACATCCAAGATCCGGCCATTGGCACCAGCTGGACTTCATCATCACACGGAGACAACATCTGAACCATATATCATTGACTCGTAGTTACCACAGTGCTGACTGTGATACGGATCATGCTTTGGTTGTTGCAAGGGTTAGACTGAGACCAAAGAGAATCTACACAGCTAAACACAAATCTAGCCCCAGGATTAATATTATTAACACTCATGATCCTGAAAAGTGCTTTCAGTTTCAACAGCAACTTGAAGACGCTTTCACTGATACACCAGAAAATTGTACAGTAAATGATAAATGGAATAAACTTAAGGAAACTCTTTGTAAAACTGCCGTAAAGGTTTACGGCACTGTGGATCATAAGAGGCAGGACTGGTTTGCGGCCAACAGCGAGACTCTGCAGCCCTTGATTGATAAGAAGAAGAAAGCTCTCTTAAGAAACAAGGAAAGGCCAACGCGTAACACTCTGAGTGAGCTAAGGCAAGCTAGGAAGGATGTGCAAAAGGCTGCCAGGCAGTGTGCAAATGATTATTGGATCAAGTTATGTGAGTCCATTCAAATCGCAAGTGATAAGGGAGACATAAGAAGCATGTATGAAGGAATAAAGAAAGCCTGTGGTCCAGTGATCAAAAGAAGTGCACCATTGAAAACCTTGACTGGAGAAGTCATCACTGATAAGAAACAGCAGATGGACAGATGGGTAGAGCACTATTTGGAGCTTTACTCAAGTGAGACCAAACTAGCGGATAATGCCCTCAACGCCATAGAGGCTCTACCAACTCTTGACCACCTGGACACACTTCCCACCATAACAGAAGTTAAGTGTGCTATAAATGAACTTGCATCTGGCAAGGCTCCAGGTAAGGATGGGATTCCAATAGAGGTTATCAGGAGTGGGCAAGACACACTCACTATACAGATCCACCAGCTAATAGAGCTATGCTGGCGTGAAGGACAAGTCCCACAGGATTTCAAAGATTCAAGCATCATAACACTGTACAAGAACAAGGGCGATCGGAGCGACTGCAACAACTATAGGGGTATCTCACTTCTGTGTATTGTTGGAAAAGTATTTGCCAGAATTGTTCTGCGCAGACTTCAAGTCCTAGGAGATCAAGTCTACCCCGAATCACAGTGTGGCTTTCGACAGAACCGGTCTACCACTGATATGATATTCTCATTGCGACAAATGCAAGAAAAATGCCGTGAACAGAATCAACCACTGTTTATTGCCTTCATCGACCTCACAAAGGCATTTGATTTGGTCAGTCGTGAGGGTCTGTTCAAGGCACTAAAGAAGATTGGCTGCCCACCAACTCTTCTGTCCATTGTGGAATCGTTCCACACAGGCATGAAGGGTATAATCAAGTTTGATGGTGCAACTTCTGAAGAATTTGAAATCAAGAGTGGAGTTAAGCAAGGTTGTGTACTAGCTCCCACCCTCTTTGGAATATACTTTTCACTTCTACTGAAATATGCATTTCGTGATCAGGATGGTGGTATATACATTCACTCACGCTCAGATGGCGGCCTCTACAATGCTCAGAGATTGAAGGCTAAGACCAAAATTAGGAGGGTACTGATCAGAGAGTTGCTTTTTGCAGATGATGCTGCAGTTACGACCCACTCTGAGGAAGAATTGCAATGTCTACTATCTGCATTCTCCAATGCTTGTTCTGAATTTGGTTTAACAATTAGCAAAAAGAAGACACAGATTATGTCACAAGGTGCACATGGGGTACCATCAATCTTTATTGACGACGCCGAACTAGAGATAGTAGACCATTTTACATATCTAGGATCGGTGGTAAATAGCAAATTATCCCTAGATCAGGAAATCAACATCCGGATTGGTAAGGCAGCAACAACAATGAACAGGTTAAGAAAAAGAGTCTGGGAGAACAGGAAGCTTACTGCCAAAACAAAAGTCCTTGTCTATCAAGCCTGTGTCCTTAGTACTCTTCTCTATGGCAGTGAAACCTGGACAACTTACTCACACCAAGAGAACAATTTAAACAGCTTTCATATGCGGTGTCTGCGAAGAATTCTTGGTATTAAATGGCAAGACAAAATCACAAATACTGAAGTATTGGAAAGATCAGGTTGTGTGACAGTTTATTCCATGCTCAGTCTTCGTAGACTTAGATGGATAGGACATCTTAGGAGGATGGATGATGGTAGAATACCAAAGGATATCTTTTTTGGTGAATTACAGATGGGTAAGAGATCTCAGGGTCGGCCTCTACTACGATACAAAGATGTGTGTAAGCGGGACATGATTGATACAGGCATTGATAATGCACATTGGGAGCAAGTCGCCGCTGAACGTGTTGCATGGAGGGCAAATATCAGAAATGGAATAAAGTCAAAGGAGAAAATTATTGCAGAAAAGTCACACACCAAGCGTTTGAGACGTAAGATGGTGCATGATGGTGGAAATGACCACGTGTTCACATGCACCCACTGTGAACGGACATTTACAGCGCAAATTGGCCTTATCAGTCACACTCGCTACCGCCATAGTTAAAAGTTATTATGCCTTTTTAAAGCACAAACTATCGTCTGTCAAGACGGCAAGGTGCCAATGATGATTTACCTGTCTCCAGTGTTACTATGCCCCACTCTGCTATAAGACCGCATTTTGTTACCAGATCTTACTCTGCTCTAAGAACCCATTCTGTTATTATGTCTCACTCTGCTATAAAAATCCTTGTTACCATACCACCCTCTGCTCTAAAATCTTAAACTCTTACTATACCCCACTTTGCTCATAGATCTTATTGTCACTATACCTCACTCTGCTCTAAGATGACATTGTCACTATACTCACGCGGCTATATGATTTCACTGTCACTATAACTTACTCTGCTCTAAGATTTCATTGTCACTATGCTCACTCCACTCTAAGATTTTATTGTCACTATTCTCACTTCGCTCTAAGATCACATTCTGTTATAATATCTCACTCTGCTCTAAGATCTGCTAGCTTGCCTGCTTGCTTGCTTGTGTTCGTTGGCTTGATCTCCAACGCGAAGTCATGTATGTCGGATGAAGGCATCCTGTTGTCCAACATCAGTGTGATGTCATACAGGACCTGAGGTTTGCGTGAGTATCCGTTGTCCCATGTCTGGCTTATTGGTGTGCAGACTGGTGGTTCCTCGCCGTACAGGCAGACACTCTCCGACTTCGGAGGAATCGGCGATCCTACTGACTTTAGCTAGGACCCCGAAGGGACCTGTTGCCCAGGACGCTCGACGAGGACGCCTCAATAGGTCTAGGCCAGTATATAACCCGTCCCTGGTGCCTTGGAAACACCTCTGCGTACCGCTCTAAGATCTCATTCTGCTACTACTCGTATTCGGCTCTAAGATATCATTATCACTATGTCTCACTCGGCTCTAAAATATAATTGTCACCATACAGATCGTAATATTTTACTATGCCTTACTCTGCTCTAAGATCTCATTTACACTGAGCCTCAATCTCCTCTAAGATCCCATTGTCACTATACCTCTCGCTGTCGTAACATCTTATTCTCATAGCGCCAATAAGCCATAAACTGCATCTGCTTCGTGTCTTGAGGCCTTTTAACCAGATTGCCAAAAGATATTTTAACTTTCCGAATTTGCCCGTTACTTAGAGATGGCTGGGAAGCACTTTCTGAAAATGGCTCTGTAATTTAGAACAATGCCTGGGCCAACACAGGAAATTTCCTGAGAGCAGTTGAAGCTACAAATGAGATTATGTACAAGCGAAGTGCTCACAGAGAATGTAAAGCTTTTAGCTGAGGTAACGGTTACAACTGATGTGTGATCTGACCAGCCATTACATATTAAGTCGTGATTCTGAAGAGATAGAGAGATCAGCTCCCTACCTCACGGAATTTCATAAATAAATTCACAATTATTTAATGTCCAGCTATCTGTGGTTATAATTGTTTGTTGTTTTTTTTTTTTTTTTTTTTTTCTTTGCATTCGCTCGATTTTAATTCAAGCATTGTCCATACATGTGCTATCACTTTTAGTGCATTGGACTGATATTTGATTGTGGATTAGCAGTCCCGAATACCGCTCCTTTTCAATCTGGCTCAAGAGAAAGTTGTAAGGAAGGTAAAGGATGAATGTGCTATTAGAGGAACATCCAGACTGCTTGGTTATGCAGATGATATAGATATTATAGGGGAGAACGAACAAAAGACATTGGAAATATTGACTCACTTAAAGGAAAAATCTCAACAAATGGGTCTTGCTATCAACCAAGATAAGACATAATATATGGTAATTTCAAGAGAAGGAACGGCTAAAATCTCTGGCCACAAACAAATAGATAATATGACCATTAAATGAACGGAAACATACAAATACCTGGGTACAATCTTCAACTGCTCCAACATCATAAGGGAAGAAATACAAGCTAGAATCAATTCTGGAAATAAGATATACTATACACTACATCTGCTAAAATCAAATGCGCTATCTCGTAACACCAAGATCACAATATACAAAACACTGATCAGACCAGTTGTGCAGTATGGCTCTGAAACCTGGAGTACAACTAAAGGAGACGAAGCCTTATTACAAACCTTTGAGAACAAAGTCTTAAGACGCATCTTTGGTATCTTAGGGATACACAAAGTGGAGAGTGGAAAAGAAGAGGCAACAAGGACATTTATGATCTGTTTAAGTCCCCGCTAATCACTGGTATCATGAAGGCTACTAGACTGCAATGGCTGGGGCATATAGAAAGAATGGAAGATAATAGGGAAACAAAACTCGCTTACACTCAGAAAATAAATGACCGTAGACCCCGAGGTAGACCAAGAAGATGGGGGAGGGATAATATAAATACATACCTACAAGCAATTGGAATCAGCGACTTGCAAGAGAAGGTCAACCAGACAGACGAATGGAGACGGCTTGTATCTGCAGCAAAAAAACCTCAATGGCTCGGAATGCTGAAGAAGAAGAAGAAGAAGATTACCAGTGTTCCTCGCCATAAGGCTAACCCACTTCGACTTCAGGTGTACATGTAATTTACATCCCAAAGTCAAATGCGAAAATTTAACATTATTTTAGTCCAACTGACAGGTGTTATTTCGGCATCAGCACACCGGATGTTTGATTAGGAGCGCTCTTATCCATTCGGCAATGCTGTCCTCCATTTATTAATGCTATCCTTATTCTCCCTCTGTCTCTATCACCATATCTCTCTCCCTCTCTGTCACTCTCACCACATCTCTCTCACTTTCTCCCTCTCCCTCTCTGTCTCTCTCACCACATTTCTCTCTGTCTCTGTCTGTCTCTCTCTCTCTCTGTCTCTCTCTCACACACTCTCTCTGTGTCTCTGTCTCTGTCTCTGTCTGTCTGTCTGTCTGTCTGTCTGTCTCTCTCTCTCTCTCTCTCTCTCTCTCTCTCTCTCTCTCTCTCTCTCTCTCTCGCTCTGTATATGTGTGTGTGTGGTTTTTTTATACAGTTAATTGTTTTTATGTAAATCTCGTGGAAGGCTTAGCATTTACGAGGCGTTGTATTTTTTCTGCGTTCCATAATGGTGGGAATTTCTTTCTCACACACATACATGCACCACACATCGCAGACTTCACACGCGCACAGAAATACTGATATATTGTTCTTTTCACAGACTGCCGCATCACGGCCTTCACTGACATACCATTCCCACCATTGTCTTTGTTGAGTCGGGAGTTGATTCCTTACAAGATCTCCGCATAAACCTGTTTGTTAAACTTGTCATTACATTACAATGTCTGTCTTACTCTGTTGTTGTCAATCCATATTTACAGTCAGGTACGCCTCGGTGGCGCAGTTGCCAACACTCTTGCCTACCGACTCAGTGGTAATGCGTTCGAATTTGAATCGTAACAATATGTTTTAAATTGACCTCTGCTCCCGTGTCGACACAGTGTAAGATTCTAACAAAGTGAAGGACTCTTGTTTATGTCTTGAAATTATTTGGGCAAACGGTGTTAGCTCCATTTTTAAATATAAATCGGAACTAGAGGGATTGTGTGATCAATGTTCCGCCGACCTCCTATACTCACTAAAACATTACATGATTTCAACGCTGTGTGTTTTAACTGATTAAGTGCCATGGATTGATACATCGACGTTTAAAAAAAAAAAAAAATTTACGTAACTGCCATTGGCTTATAAATGAAACTGTAGTTACAATATCAATTCAGTAGTTTTAAAAAATGCCACTACCTTTACTTTGATATATAATACAACATGTCTGCTACCATATTAACAATTTGTAAGTCATAACTGTGGCCCTTCTCTACTTCTCATTTTTCGCCATCCATTTTTTGTTTCGTCCAGACCTACTTTTTGTTTGGCAATGAATCTGTTAATATAGGTTCAGTCCTATTCTTATATGTATTAACATATTCGGAGAGCCATGAACGCCTACGCCAGCCGGCACGGCACTTGATGATGATGTATTAACATATTCAGTACCCATAAAAAGATAGGTTTGGAACAAACAAAAAAAGGATGACATATTCAGTCATATTCTAATGCCGACTCAGTGGCGATGGGGTTTCGGGCGCAATTCGTACTCCCGCACACTGCGTTCGAAACACAGCTGCGGGCGATTTGGTTTCTCTTACAAAGATATGAGTGCCGGTCGTTCAGAAAGCAATAGCAAACTACAAAATGAAAAATATGCCAAGAGATCACAAACAGCCAAAAATGCTGGGGTTGACTGCAACGGCCTCTAAGGATATGCAACTAACATTTTAGCTAACATATTCTGATAAGGCAGTCGGGGAGGCGTTTGCCTGTCGACTCGGTGCTCTTGAATTCCAATCCCCTTCAAGGTGGAGATTGTTTCCACTGACCTGGGTTGGAAGATCACCCAGTTTAATATGGGTTCCAACATTGCCAGCTGCTCTAAAAATAGTGGGGAAGCAACATGTTCCCAATGCAACTCATAATCATACTGCGAGAAAGTGTCCCTTTTGGTTCACTGACAAATTCTGAGAAGACTGATATATAAAGAGACTTAGTTTCCGGCGTCATTTTACGTAATCAGTTACACAATTCGATCAATCAAGTTGTGTCTTTTATCACGGTTATCTCAGTCTCGGGCGGGTTTCTTTGTTAGTTTTTTTTTCCGCATATCCTATTACAGGACATCGCTGTCATCACCAGCATTTTACTGCTGTTGTTGATTTTTTGGTAAGATTACGCACAGTAGTTTGCCATTGTTTTCTGAGCAGGCCTGCTCACATATTCCGTAAGTAACGGGAGCGGCGAGAGCCGCTACCGATTCTCGCACCTGCGTTTGCTCACGTGGATAAACGGGATTACGGAGAAAGTCGCTAACACCTAGGCCAGGGAGACCCGCTTTGCTAGGTTAGAAACACAAAATTCACTAATTCAAAACAATGGTATCTCACAGTGAATTTGAACATTAACGACACATACTGTGAATTGTTCAATTTATTGCCTGGTATACTTCGTTGCATTTCGTCAGGTACAAACTGCAGAATTCACACAGCATAAACTAAATTAACTTACCCGTGTTAATTTTTTGTTCACGGTTATCTCGACTAGGATGTTTGGTAGTTTAAAACATACATAATTCACTAAATCATGTTGGTTTATTACCACAGTTACCTCGGCCTTGAAGAAGGTAATTTGGTAGTTAAAACAAAACGTAATTCACTAATTCACGGTTTTGGTTTTGTTCATTTGCGATCATCGTTATCTCTGCCTTGAAGGATGTAATTTGATAGTTTTTTTGTTTTTTTTTTAAATACACAACTCACCAATTCACGTTGCTTTGCGATCACAGTTATCACTGGATGGAGTAAGTATTTTGGTATTTTCAAATAATACCACTTTAACTAACTCAGCTTGTTTTTCTTATCACAGTTATCTTCGCCTTGGAGCAGTAATTCTGTAGTTTTAAAGATGGTGCAGACACAATTCGCTAACTCGTGTTATTTTGTTAACACAGTTATGTCCGCTTTGCCTTAATTACGATGGTTATTTACAAAACAACAACATTAGACACATAAAGAGAATAATGGCCGCAAGAGAAGACTATGGGCCATTTAGGCGACTAATGGGAAATCCCACAGGGAGAATATAAACACAGAAAGCGATCAAATTACCAAATCTCCAGTCAGCTTAATGTTTGTTTGTATGTGTGTGTTTTTATGTTTGCTTTTTTCGTTCGCCGGCATCCTGGCCTAGACGTTAGCGACTTTTCTCCGTAATGTCGTATACTCTCGTAAGTAACGTGACGACGGTGAGAATCAGCAGTGGTTCGAATCTCGTCCGGTAACTTACGGGGTATGTGAGCCGGCCGCACAGAAAGCAATGGCAAACTACTGAGCGTAATCTTGCCAAGAAATCAACAATTAGCTGAAAGATGCTGATGTTGACAGCGATGTCCTTTAAAGGATATGCAAAACATATTTTTTTTTTTTTTGCTTTCGCTCGCTTTGAACCCAAGCGAAGTCCATACACGTGCAACTACTTCTAGTGCACTTTACTCATTTTTGCGTGTGGATTAGCTTTCCCTTTTACCATTATCCCTTGCCTTCAGGCAAACCCACTCTGGAGTCAGAGGTACTTGTAATTGATGTCCTCGAGTCAAGAACGAGAAGTCAACATTTTAGCCCAACTGGCCAGTGTAGGGGTTGAACCCGCTACTTCAGCATCAGCCCACTTATGTTTTGACCCCTTTTATTGTCTTCACTATTCTAGAAGGCAATATGATGCGTACCTAGGTCATGACTTCCAAGTGAAACGCACCCACGGCAATGTCATGACCTTTTCTTTATATCAACATGTTTCTAATTTAATCATTACTGTATATGTTGACATTTCTCCACGCCGCAATGAAAAGATATTTTCGTGTTTCTTTTCATCTTTTTTCCTTTGTCCTATTGCTTCTGCGGAGAGAAATTGGATGTAATTTTATGTTTTTTGCTGTAATGTTGCTTGTGTTAATGCCATATTTTATTTCTTTTTTAATGTTAGTTTCTCATTCGATGAACCTTACCTGTTGTTAAACACGAGCGAACGACATTAAGTGAAAATGATGTTATTATAACGTGAATTGAAGAGTGCGGAAAACGGAAAATCTTATTTCATGGTACAAACTGGCTGTTAAGCAATACGCCATGTTGGGGTCGTGATGATCGTGAAGTTTTACCATCCTCAATAGCGATTAAAAATGTTTCCGCACTATCAAACTACACTTTTGAAGATGAGGCATTATTCATTTTATAGTGAGAGGGTGTGAAACCTTGGAAAATCTACAGAAGAAAATTGGTTCAGTATGGAGACAGCTGTTTGAGTCAGAGGAATGTATACTAATGGGTAGAAAGAATTCAAAATATGAAGAAAATATTACAGACGCAGGAATCCGCTGAGAAAGTCATAATGACCATCTTGTTGGATAGCAAGGGCCCTATATTGGTGTATTTCCAGGAACGAGACGAAACTGTGACTAGTGCTCAATATACTGACATGCTAGTTAACTAACTTAAACCCGTGATATAATCGAAACGCCAGGAACTTCTTTCAAAGGGAGTAATGTCGCCCGCCCTCATATGAATGCGTCTACAGTGGATACACTAGGTGGTCTGAAATTTGAGGTCTTGAATTATCCAGCACACAGTTCAGACGTGGCGCCATCGGACTCTCATTTGTTTGGACCCTAGAAAGAACATTGGTGGGGTCAGAGGTTTTAAGATGACAGAAGGGTAATGGGAGTGATGTACAATTGGTTTGTGGTCACACCCAACACATTATTTATTTAGACGGCATCAACAAGCTTGCGGACAGATGGACAATATATTTTGCCAGGGAAGAAAATTATGTTGAGAAATAACACACACACACACACACACACACACACGCACGCACGCACGCACGCGCACGTGCACACACACACACACACACACACACACACGTTCGTGCGCGCACGCGTGTGCAGAAACCTTCGTTCGCAATACTGATTTTTGTTTTAAAGCTTCTGTTACTTAGTGACTTCTAATCGTGTGTTCTTATGTTTTCTTTTCTCACAATATGGCCAAAAATTCTCATAATGTGGTCAAAAATGCTCACAATGTGGCCAGAAATTCTAATAATGTGGACAACAATGTCCACAATGTTTCTACAAATGTCGACTGGATCTTTCCGATGTTTGTGAAAAGTTCTCACCCCAAGTTTTTTTAAACATTCATTTTCATCACACTACCCAAGAAGCGAAGAGCTGCTGATCGTGAGGATAACAAAACTATTAGCTTGAGCCATATAACTAACGAGACAGGAACACTGAGCTGATCAAAGACTCTGGTGATCGAGTGAGATGGCGAGTCATGACCGCCCACGTTTTCCGGCATGGCACATGATTGATTGATTGATATAACTAAGATATTCCTTAAGGTCATACAAGAAATATTCAAAGTAAAATATATGAGGAGATGGCTGAATAACAATTGGGTTCCTCAAAAAAAAAAAAAAACAACGGCACCAGAGAAGCAATAATCTGTTTAAGGGTGTTGACTGAAAATTATACAGAAGTTTAGAAAAATCTTTATGTGTGTTTTATAGACTACAAGAATGCGTTTGGCAGAGTATAACACGAACGTTTAATTACATGCCTCAAGGATATAGGAATAGACGGAAAGGACATCAGACTTATTAGTAACTCGTACTGGGAACAAGTGGCGACAATTAGATACGGAAATAATTATTCGCCGATCGTAGAAATAAAAGGAGGAGTGCGGCAGGGATGCGTGGTGTCCCCAAGCCTCTTCAACTCATACACAGAATTTCTAAACAAGTTGAATTTCCTGGACTTAACATAAGTAGAATAATCTTAAATAATGTTAGAAATGCTGACGATACAGGGTTAATAGCAGAAAGCGATCAAGAGCTACAAAAACAAGTGGACCAAGTAAACAGGCTTAGTGCATAATGTGGCTTTGATATTAACATCTAGAAAAAAAAAACGAAAACTATGATAATAAACTGTGGAAAGGAGAGAACATCAATGAACATCAAGTAAATGGGGAGATACTAGAACGAGTAACACGTTTCTCCTATCTTGAATATGTAATAACAGATGATGGCAAAGTGAAACAGAAATCAGCAAGAGAATTGGAATGGTAAAAAATGCTTTCGACATATTGCAATCAGTATTAACATCTAGAGACATTACCAATGCATTAAAAAATTAGAACTGTCACATGTTACGTATATTCAAAACTACTATATGGCGCGGAAACCTGGACAATAAACAAGCAATTAGAAAGATGAATAGAGGGCATGGAGATGTGGATATACAGAAGAATACGTCGTATTTTGTGGGAATAAAAACAATCAAATACAGCGGTTCTAGAAAAACTGGGAATGAAAAGAGAGTTGATGAAAGAAATTTTAAAAAGGCATGTCAAATATTTGGGCGGGCACGTTAAAAGACATATCATTCTTATCAAAACCACACTGAAAGGTAAGACCGAAGGCAAGCGAGCAAGAGGTTGACAACCATACAATTGGGAAGATAACAATAAGAGATGGGAGAACAGCGGTCTAACTGAATGTACGATCAAGGCGAGAGACAGATAGTGTTGCAGATCCATTGCAGCCAACCTTCATTGTGGAGACGGCACCTGGCTGCTTGATTACTTTATTTCACTTATTCATAAGATAAAGAGGTAAACAAAAACACTATGCAACACAATAATTTATATTGATATTTTACAATGAGCGGTGTGCCATTAATTTCACTTGTAGTCTGACCCTTTTAATACAGACTGGTATGATTGGTATGAAGCACTAATGACATATTCTACATTAGAGATTCCAATTACTTGAAGTTTAACACAGTGAACTCTGAGAATGTCAAACTGACAAATAAAGAGTTAGATTTTTATTTTATTGGGGGGAGGGGGGCGAGCTAGCTTTGAACTCAAACCTAGTCCACACACGTGCTACTACTACTAGTGCATTGGACTGATTTTGCGTGTGGATTAACTTTCCCTATTACCAGTATCCCTCGCCATCAGGCGAACCCACTGAGACTTCAGAGCTGCTTGTAATTTACGTCCCCAACTCAAAGACGAGAAGTCAACATTTTAATCCAACTGACTGGTGTAAGGGTTGAAACAGCTACCTCATCATCAGTACACAGGATATTTAAGAACAAACACTCTTCTTATCCATTCGGCCATGCTGGCTCCCAATAAAAGTATATGTTCCATTTTTGTGCTAGGACACCCGGGTATACGAGTAAATGAACGAGCACATAGGGTTGAGAGCATGGCTGCTGTGGAGAACGGGCGAGCTATGGACTTGGCTGACATCTTGAACGCCCTCAGGGAGGCATGACGAATACATGACACAAGGGGTGAATGTAACACTGTCACTTTGACCAGACTGCAAGAACATCAAGTATAACCGGTCAAGCTAAACTAGAGGGCAATGTGTGAATGAGCCCACATAAAACTGGTGTCGTCAGTTGCAATATTGTGATGGAGATATTGAGGAGAGGCTCTGAGGTCTTATGAACAGATAGTTCTAAATAAAATTATTATATTTTGACTAACTAACGTTTTCTGGTCATAGTGACCCCGTCGGCAGCTTTTAATAATTGATGGGCTAATTATAGAAACAACTGTGTGGCGTAGGGGCCGTGGGCGCAGTGTCATAATCTGACATAACGGTTTCGAAATCAACTGAAATCGATTTGGAAGCAGACCGCCATGCGTTGCTTTTTCACAATGTTATAAGCGTCGGAGTTTAAAAATTCAATGGCAAACTACAAAGAAATAAAATTGATATACTGGGACTTTTAGAACACAGATGGGTGGGACAAAATCACTTCGTAACTTTGCCTAGTGGGGCCTTTACATCACAAAGCGCCGAACAATCATGGGTTTGATTGTAACTTCCTGTTTAAGAAACTAACTTGTTTAAACAACCACGTGGTAAATTCTCAACGATTTCTGCACATCATATTTACAAAGATAAAGTTCAAATACGTGGTACAAACACAGTTGTCATCAATACCAAAACTCACCAAACACACAATATCAAAACAGCATATATTGTTTCATTGCAAATACGAGTACATTATAATCATCATCTGGCCGAGCAGCTAGAATGCCGGATTCTTCTTCGGGAGACCCGGGTTCGAATCCTCGGTAAGGTGTGGAGTTTTTTTTTTCTGTCGGGGGCAAAAAGAAAATTCTAACCTGCACAGGTCGTGGCGACTGCACTAGCCAGGCGGCCTTAATTCCTCAGGCTCAAGACCCCCCCCCCCCCGCCCCCACCCCGTTGCTATACACCGCAAGGTACTATATTTGCAGTAAACGACAGTTGACAGTGACAATTTAATCATCATCATCGTGTGCAAGGTCAACACGCGACATGTCGTCATTGATCACACTAGCACCGGTGTACACAGACATTTAAGCATGTACCTATTTTTATTCCTCTTGCTAAATTGTTCCATCATTTCTTCTTCTTCTTCTTCTTCTTCTTCTTCTTCTTCTTCTTCTTCTTCTTCTTCTTCTTCTTCTTCTTCTTCTTCTTCTTCTTCTTCTTCTTCTTCTCCTTCTTCGTCTTCTCCTTCTTCTTCTTCTCCTTTTTCTTCTCCTTCTTCGTCTTCTCCTTCTTCTTCTTCTCCTTCTTCTTCTCCTTCTCCTCCTTCTCCTTCTCCTTCTCCTTCTTTTCCTTCTTCTTCTTCTTCTTCTTCTTCACTTTCTCCTTCAACGACCTATTGTTTCTTTTTCTACATGGTTCCCCAACTGAACGGCTCCCATGAGGTCTTCACTGGCCTCTGTTGGTTTTTCTCGAAGGGTCGCTACTATAGCCCATATTTTCTCTCTCTCTCTCCACCTCTCTCTCTCTCTCTCTCTTCTCTCTCTCTCGCTCTCTCTTTCTCTCTCGCTCTCACTCAGTGTGTGAGTGTGTTTGTGTCTATATACTGACGTAGTAAGGACAGTCGAGTGTAAGACATGCTCAGAGAAGTGTGCCTGTTAAGACTAAGTTTGTTTGTTTTTTTGGGTGTTTTTCCCCACTCCTAACAACTGATGTCTGTAGCTTAGGTGTAGTGAACGCAGTTTTACAATGTCAACACATTGTGTTTGAAGTCATAAGCAGGCCACTTTACTTTGATTTTGACAATGATGTTTGCGTCAGCCGCGCAGAATGTAATGTCAGAAGTAATGTCAAACTGCCAAACGAAAACTGTCTAATAAAACTCAAACAGCCAGTATAATCTTGGGTTGATTGCTACGTTCTGTAAATGGACATGGAGCTAACTAAACGTCACCAGTCTTCACAAACAACTTGGGAGCCGCAGTAATGTAGTGGCCTGACGCTCGCACGCCTGGTCCGTGCTAATGAGTTCGAATCTGCATCGGGACTAATGTTATTTGTATTGATCTGGGCTCAAATGTCAACCGACCATAACACTGGTCTAAGAAAATGTCCTGGAAAGAAAAGGCAGTTGACCTGATATTTACCACATCGTCCCTTTAGCGCCGATTGGTCCATACAAAATATTAATCCATTCACCAAATGTCCAATGTGCCTAATGCATGGGAATGGCATAGAACTGCGTGCTCTTATTTTCAAAACCACGTTTTCACTTCACATTCAACTTCGGCATCATTCGCGAAATGTCTCCCGCCAAGGTGGGTTTTCAGTGGACTTATCCCCTAGCGATTTCCAGTAAAGCGGTACATAGTTAGGTAGAAAAAGTTACGAGGGCGAGTCTATAAGTAAGTCACACAGTTCTGTGGGATGGCCGGTAAATGAACACAGGGCACGCAGATCTATACAGTCGGTTTGGGAGACCTGATAAAACTATGGGATAAGGGCATCAATTTTGGTGGAAATTATGTTGAGAAATATAGGGACAATGAATGTATACAAATAAACTGGTTTCAAGTTGTTATCATATTTAGTTATTTTTCTACAACCATCTGTGCCTTACTTATTAACTTACCCTCGTATCTGTGTGTGTGTGTGTGATTGTGTGTGTGTGTGTATGTATATATATATACACAGACAGACACACACACACACACACACACACACACATATATATATATATATATATATATATATATATATATATATATATATATATATATATATATATATATGATTGATTAATTGACTGATTTAGGAACCGACATCACAGCATTCGGAGCATTCCCGTAAGCGCTCCATTCCCATCCTCAGCAGCCAGCGAAGAGTTCCAATACCAGTAGTACCAATAGCAATCTGAATATATGTCCGTCTCGCCTTTCCTCTGAGCGTCGAACGTCGGCCAGATCCCCTCGTCACTCCTCGCTGTCTCATTCTTATCAGACCATGGTGATCCATTTGCTCCTCCGAGGTGTACACGTGTCCACACAAGGCTGCAACCACGTCTGCCTTCCAGGCGATGCTTGCCACGCGTCACCTCCGAAGAGAAGCAAGCCACTCTGCCCGAAGCTCGCCTATCCTCAACTTCCTCAGCATGCTTTCTGAGTCAGTTACAATCACGATGTGTGTGTGTGTGTGTGTGTGTGTGTGTGTGTGTGTGTGTGTGTGTGTGTGTGTGTGTGTCGTATTCTCCATCCAGCCGAAAGCTGCAATGACAGCCTCCACCTCCATTCTTAAGCTATATATATATATGTGTGTGTGTGTGTGTGTGTGCGTGTGCGTGTGCGTGTGCGCGTGCGCGTGCGCCTGTGCGTGTGCGTGTGCGTGTGTGTGTGTGTTCGTATTTTATCTAGAAATCAATCTTTCGTCGAACACAAGTTATAAAAGACGCTTGAAAACCGATACACTCGAGCAGACACCATTATAAGGAACGCATGAGAGTCAGAGTCGGTAATGGCGAATTGCGATTGCCGCCAATGTTTTACGGTTGAGAGTTTTATAGTAGTGTTGTAGTGATTGATAGTACGGTTGTGAGATCATGTAAAATAATGTGAAACGTGTGATCAGAATTATAAGAAGAGAAACATTTTATTTGAACGAACCGCTATCCTGTAGTACTCCAGGTTCGTAAATATTGTTCGTGAATTAAATGGAGAATCTTACAATGATCCCAACTGGAAGAGCACAATCATCAAGTCTACTCATGACACAAGCAACATCAAGAAGACTTACTTTTCTAGCTGGTGTAGACACAAGCAACATAAAGAAGACTTACTTTTCTAGCTGGTGTGGACACAAGCAACATAAAGAAGACTTACTTTTCTAGCTTGTGTAGATGGGGCATCCTCTTGCCAGCTATCGTCACGGTAGGGCCTACATCTGCCTCGGTGCCCGACAAATCCACACTTTGACTAGAGGTCAGTCTCCGACCTGAAGCACTTATCTTATTTCCGAATCTAGGTAGGATAGTTTTCTTATCCGTAGAGCTGGATGATAATAAGGACGCGGTCGAAGTTGAAGCTTCCTGGGCGTTGGATAATCCGGAACTCTTGCCAACCAGGGATGCAATCTCGCTGTCGGTTAGACTTTCCTCGCAATGTTCTTCTATGTTTTCCATGCTTGCTGTGGGTAGTTTCTATTGGACGTGGACTAGGGTTGCGTGGCTAAGATAAAGCCTTCAGAAGACTACACAACACATGTGCACCTGTCGATAGATAATATGTAATAGCATTAACGTTAAAAGTGTGAAGGAAACTTCATAAAATGATAATCACTGTAATAATCATGTGTGTTATTTTCAATGTACAAAGTAAAATTTATAGTTATAGTCTAACACCGATGATGATGATGATGATGATGATGATGATGATGAGATGATGATGATGAGATGATGATGATGATGATGATGATGATGATGATGATGATGATGATGATGATGATGAGATGATGATGATGAGATGATGATGATGAGATGATGATGATGAGATGATGATGAGATTATGATGATGATGATGATGATGATGATGATGATGATGATGATGATGATGATGATGATGATGATGATGATGATGATGATGATGAGATGATGATGATGAGATGATGATGAGATGATGATGATGATGGTGGTGGTGGTGGTGGTGGTGGTGGTGGTGGTGGTGGTGGTGGTGGTGGTGGTGGTGGTGGTGGTGGTGGTGGTGGTGGTGGTGGTGGTGGTGATGATGACTATGATGATGATGATGATAATAATGATGGTGATGTTGATGATCACTGCAACTATTACGACATCGACGACCATGGCTATGGTATTGATGATGCTGGCAATAATGGTGATGGTGGTGATTGCGATGATAATTATGATGATGATGATGATATAATCATTTCGACGACAGTATTGATGATGATTATGTTGATGACGATGATGATATATGTAATCGTATTTTATCTAGAAAACAATTTTCCAATCGCATACAACCAATTTAGGTAACCATCCAAGCAGCCTATACTCTTGTACTCGTGTCACGTGCTCTTCCTCCGTATCCATGAAAGCTAGGTATCCTACCTCACTACCCAAGCAATCATGGGACGCGTGATATTGTTAGAAAACAGTGGCTTTTGTAAAAATGTCCAGCCCTAAGCTAGGACAAGAAACGGGTGGCTTTTGAATCAAAGGTGGACATCACTTTCATCCCCCCACCTCCCGTTTTTCTTTTCCTCCCAATGAAGGCCTTAGAAACACCCTGCATCGCGTCAGTCTGCGATAGAGAGAGAGAGAGAGAGAGAGAGAGAGGGAGAGGGGGAGAGAGGGAGAGAGAGAGAGAGAGAGAGAGAGAGAGAGAGAGAGAGAGAGAGGGTGAGGAGTAAGTGAGATAGATAGCGTGTAAATGTTGGATGGAGAGAGAGGGGGAAGTGAGAGTGGGGAAGTGAGAGAGGGGAAGTGAGAGAGATGGGAAGAGAGACAGAAAGACAGAGAGAGAGAGAGAGAGAGAGAGAGAGAGAGAGAGAGAGAGAGAGAGAGCGGGGGGGAGTGAGATGGATAGGAAGAGAGAGAGAGAGATGGAAAGAAAGAGAGAACTTAATGATCGAAGAGATGCAACAAACCCGGCCACCAAACAATGCTATATTGAAATCCCAAGGTGATTGGCGCAAATATATAGCAGCTGTGTTGTAAACGGACACATGCAAATGACAGAAACAGCAAATATCTAAAGCGGGAAAAATCAGCTTTACCAGAACATAAGCACGAATTACGAGCAGGGTGTTGCGGGTAAAAAGCTTCCTCAGCAATTTCTTTCAAACTCTAAGAATTACAAGGGGTTTGGTTTCCATCGAATCATGTTCCTTTCATGTGAATATCTTCTTAATCGTTACAGATTCCCACCATACAACACCCGGGGAGTCTGGCCACAGTGCACGAATACAATAACGCTGCCGAGGATCCAAAAGTGTGTCTACAATAATAATACATGCTATGAATTAAATCTGAATAATGAGAAATGAACAATAGATTGCACAATTTATTGCCTGGAATATTTCGCTGCGTCCAATCAGATCCATTCTGCAGAAGTCACACAACATGAACTACAGCGAAAAGATAAATCCTTCGAGCTGGAACATAACAAGACTCATATTCCAACAATAATTATAATTGTCTACCACGATAATTTTACACAACGTTGTTTTCACAACGTTAGACTTTTAACTTGGCCATTTGAACAGCAAGTCTCTCAGCAAATTTAAACATTATAAATGAATATTATTTTCTGGATAAAAGTTATTTGCTTTCGGAGCGACCGATACGATACCACTGTATGGGAACGAACGCAATGCTGTCTGCTGCCAAATCGCCCGCAGCTGTGTTTCGAACTCTGCATGCGGGATTGTGATTTGCATTCGTAACACCTGCGCCACAGGTGTAGGTTTATTACATTGACATTAGAGCGGAACAGTTGAGTTGAGCTAAGAGCTGACGTCACTGCACTCAGGAAATTCCCATACGTGCTCGGTCCCCTCGTTCAGCAGCCAGCAAAGAGTCACACTACTTATCGTTCCCACCGCTGGCTGATTGAAAGTACTTCTGTTTTGAGATTCTTCCAGAACCCCTGCCGATCCCACGCAATCTCATCCTTTCCACAGACGGGTTCGCAATCTGTTCCCCCGCCTTCTCCACCTGGTCCCACTGGCGCACGACCACCTCTCCATTGCCCATAGGTGAACATAGAGCTGAACAGTGGCATATTAAGCATAATCTTTTCAATGTCCAACTGCCGAGACATTTTTAATATGCGCAGCGTGCGCACTGGCCCGCCTAGTTCTTCTAACTTATCCGAAACGATTAGGCGCACGAACCACTACTTCTGGATCAAGGATGATAATACCACCCGTTTATCATATTGTAAAACCATATCGATCACATCGTGATTTACACTAGGTCTACTGTAGTCAGTCTTGTATGTGTTTCAGCTGGTCTTGTTGTGGCTTCTTTTATTCTGTTATATTAAAAGGACACTTTCTGCATGCCTTAAGACGCGTTGGCCATATAATGCTAGGCCCATATTTTTATAGACCAATCGGCATTCGGTATATGTGTAGTGCCTCTACGCGCATGGACAAGAAATGTATTCATTGGTCGTCGTCTTTCGTAACTTGCAAAGTATTTGCTGTCCGTGACTGATCTTATATAGGCTTCATGTGGCAAGATGTGGCCAAACCACGTCAACATTCTCGTTTGTATTACTACTTCCTCTTTTTGTATTCCATTACATGTTCTAATTCTTAGTCACTGATTTGTACTTATAGAAGAAAGGAAGAAAGTTCTTAGAACACATTAGAAAACAAAATTAACCTTTACATGCACATGTGATTACAGCCCGGACCTCACTGAAGGAACAAGTGTATTTTAACACTCGGCCATCTAGACACTCTAAGACCAGAGGCCAAAACGTAAAGTAATGGCATGGTAAACACCCTTGTGTTGAAGTCAACAGTTAGCATGTCACATATACAACGTCATGACATCATGAGATTGGATGACTAGCTCCTTCCTATGCTCCTTTCCGTCCTAGAGAAATCTTTAGAACTATTTATATAAACTGGAGTCGGCCCTTGTCGCCCTACAAGCTAGAAAGAAATCAATCCCAGCATGTCTGTGGTTTGAACCCACGACCTCGGTGGTGCTATATCTGGACACTAACCTTTACGTCACCCACTTACTTGTCATAACCAACCATCTCTGTCAAACACCCGATCCACCGATTATGCAGTTAGACATAGTGTATCTCCAGCCGTTTGTACAGCGTCATGTCTCACCACGCACCATGTAGCATTGTGGCTGGACACTCACTTCATGGACAAAGGTTCGAGTAACATTAGGGTGGGTTCGACATTTTGAAAATAAACTTGGGCTCCCAGGACGAGCCATCCTAAAATAGGTACGGAAAATATCTTAAATAGTAAAGGCGGCTAGTGGCATAGTGACCACATCACTGACACGCGCAGACTGGTCTATCCATATATCGGTCTGTTTTAGTTTTAGTTTAGTTTTAGCCGATCACGGCACACGGGCGTAACCCATAAGTGCTCCGTTCTACTCCTAACTCAAGCCTGAGTCTGGAGAAACTCAGCTCAGTGCACGAACTCCGTAGCACCGGCGAGGATCCTGACA
This sequence comes from Cepaea hortensis, assembly GCA_963921405.1. Classification (NCBI taxonomy): domain Eukaryota; kingdom Metazoa; phylum Mollusca; class Gastropoda; order Stylommatophora; family Helicidae; genus Cepaea; species Cepaea hortensis. The sequence goes on along the minus strand of OY992892.1, from coordinate 46,393,263 downwards.
TACCTTGGGTGGATTTTTAATTCGAAATATTTCCCGGGCAGCGCCGTTATGCTACTATTTTTCGATTTCCAACTGCCAAGGGATTTTTTACGTGCGCAACAATACACACGGGCGTCCGATCTCACTACCCAGAGACTAGGGCAAATGTTGTTACTAGAAGTCCACGTGAAAAAAGTCCCGACCCTGACGGGGGCTTGAACCCAGGACCTCTAGCACTCAAGGTGGACACCATACCTCGAGACCACTCAGCCCCATCAGTCTACTAACATATGCCCCATTGCGTCTAAAAGCATGTACAACGGGCCCTTACTTTACATTACTTTCATGTCTAATAATTTCTTTCCAAGTGAACATAGAAAAAAAAAAAAAATATACAAACACACGCAGAAGTAAATTAGGCCGCTATGATATGTTCAATAAATTGCAATCATTGAAAACTAACAACTAACTAACATAGTTTGAAGACCGCTGCAATAACGGCAAACTCAATCTCGCAGAAGTGACGTCGCTTAATTCCATGTGACTCGGAAATCAATGACGGGATATAGGAAAGTAAGTGCCTCTATGCAAGAGAATAAATATAATGGCCAATATTACCTAGCCCTTTATAACTTTGAGAGTCGCGATAGCGTAGTGGCTTGACGCTCGCCTTCCTTGCCCTGTGATCGTGTGTTCGATCCACTTCGGGGAAGGGGAGGGGTGTTAATAATTAACCTGGGCTCCAGGTCGACCTATCCAAATATGGTTACATGGAAATGTTTTGGCAAGTAAACACGGCCGGTGTGGTACTAATCACATGACCCATCTTGTGTCGAGTTGTTTGTAAAATATGGGTCTTACACCATATACCCAACGATCCTAAGACGTTTAAAACAATCCTATAATTACCTGCTTTATAACTTTCGAAGGGCACATGCATGTATGGATACGGTCTTAATGAAAGATCTTTTTCATTGTAAGTGTATTGACGTACTCTATAACTTTGTTGTCATATGGTCTGATCTTTGCCTGCTTTAAACTGATGTGATACTTTGTTCATGATTTACACTATGTAGTATATCTGTGTTTTTCTCAGTCTATAATATGGGGTATCAACCTGTCCTACTACTAGGCGCGTCCACCGGGTGGCGGCTGGTGGAGCAGCCTCTAGATATTGTGTCCAGAGGTTAGCTGTGAAAATGTTGAATAAGCAGGCGTGGACCAACACATGCGGTGGCCACTCAGAGGAGGCGAGCTGGCTGGGTGGGGTGGGGGAGAGAATAAAAAGGGGGGGGGGGACTATCTCTATAATATACCTCCAAACTCTATGACGTGGCCATCGGCGGGTAAAGTTACGTGCATATCCTGTTCAGGACGATGCAGTCAACACCAGCATTTTTTACTGATGTGATCTTTTGACAAGTTTACGTTCAGTAATGTGCCATTGCTTTCTAAACGACCGGCACCCATACCATTTCGTAAAATGCCAACGCAAGGTGATCTGCTGCCAAATCGCGCGCAGCTGTGTTTCGAACACGGGTATACGGGATTAAGAACTGCGTCCGTAACTTATTCGCAACAGAGACCGGCATTTGAGAATTGCTGAGAAAAAAGCACTCACAGTGTTCTCTGTGATTTAATCTTCTTTTGAATAAAGTTAATTACAAATCTACAATATCTGGGTTTCCTATTGAGCATTTTGTGCACAATTTTCTGGCATCCTGATGTCGTGTATTAAGTTACGATTCTTTGACGTTTTAACTGTTTGTTGATTGTAATACTGTTAATTTGGTGTGTTAATAAAATATTGTGAATATAAAAATGCTTTTATTTTTATTTAAATTTTAATATCCATCAGCATATTAATTTGCTATTAAATTTATAAAACTACACTATAAAATCAATATATGCATGTAAAGGTTATGTTATTTACAAATATGGAAGACATTCAGGATTTTCAGTATTATAGGCATGCTATTTTGAATGCATCTTTTGAGACTAACACTTTTGGAAAGGGGGGAATGACATTCTGAAATATGGTGAAAGGGCTCATGGGCCAAACAAGGTTGAGGACCACTGGTCTAGAACTTACGTAGCCTATAACCTGTGCTTTACACTGTAACTGTGCCATATCCACTAAATATTATTGTGGATAGTGCGTGGGCCTGCATAGACTGTGGTTCGGGTTCAATCCCCAGCAAGGGCAGAATTTTTCAGAGTGCAGTGTTCGACCCAGCCTCATTAACGTACGAGAAATCCGTTAGAATTTTCCAGGAATTATCTGGGAAGGAAAGGCGACCAGAAATGGAGTTGCCACGTCACCTGATTATTTCGTGACCTAGAATATGTGAAGGCCTGACATTTCACACCGCAACGACATTGTCTGCTTGAGACTACCTTCAAATGCTTATATGTAATCTGCATTTACCCCTTTGACATATGTAACTAGTCAGTAGAAACGGGTTTTTAAAAGGAAGAAAACAAACCAAGTTCCGCACCAGAAACATGTTGTGGGATTGTAAAGTGTTAGAGCCATCCCATTATTGTAGGCCTGGGTGCACCGAGAACGAGGTGCCAAGTCTTTCCCTCCTTTAGCGAAGGACGAGATCTAACACTTGTCTCATCTTGTTCCCGTCATTGTAGTTGCACCATCCTCACCGTTACACCAAAGCGTCTGCTAAACCGTTTTATACTGTAGCACATAGGCCAAAAAATCTGTTGTGTGCTAAAGCGACAGAGTCCCTCGCCATCAGGCGAGCCCACTCCAACTTCAGAGGTACTTGTAATTTACGTCCCAAAGTCCATATTTATTCAGATGATACAGTATTGATTGCAGACAATGAGCAGGATCTGCAACATCTAGTAGATGCTGTTGTTGCACACAGTGAACAACTAGGGTTAGAATTAAATTGTATGACGACACAACATTTTTAGTCCAACTGTCAGGTGTAGGGGTTGAACCCCTTACCTCGGCATCAGCACACCGAATGTTTAAGAACACACGTTCTTATCCATTCGGCCATGATCATCTCCCCCATGAAATATGACTAAGAAGCTGGTCGAATTTTTAAAAAAAAAACATACAGATAAAGGCATACGTTTCGATCGAAATCATTATCAACGGGACAACAAAACTAAAGCAATAACAACCATTCAGTTACCACTGTGGACACCATTCTACACTATTGATGACTTATATGACAGACCTCACAGGTTGGCACCCCGCTCGGTCACCTCTCCCTCGTCACCGCCTCACAGTCAACGAAAGTCAGCAGCGGGAACTCTCGTAGTCCGGATACGTCTTTTAATGAACTAATTACCTCCTGGCATCTCTCCCCAGGGGACGTAGATGACACTAATGATCACACACACACACACACAGACACACGTTTTCCCTTGTTCAAGAGTGCATGTATTGTTCTACGCGATGGTGGAAGTGCCACAGTAAGAGATCATTGTTTATCGTAAAACTAATGAGTGCAACTCGGTAATCGGTGCATCGTCCTGTACAACTAACTTTACCCGTCGATGGCCACGTGATAGAGTTTGGAGGTATTGTGTAGAGATAGTCCCCCCCCCCCTTCCCCCCCCCCCCCAAACCAGCTAGCTCGCCTCCTCTGAGTGGCCTTAAGGGAATGCCCCGAATGCTGTGATGTCGGTTCCTAGATCAATCAATCAATCAATCAATCAATCTCTGAGTGGTCTGAAAATCAGTAGCGGTTCTCGCCGCGTTGGTAACTTACGGAGTATGTAAGCGGGTCGCTCAGAAAGCAATGGAAAACTACTCAGTGTAATCTTGCCTTGTACATCAACAGCAGCTGAACAATGCTGATGTTGACTGCAACGTCCTGTAAGCGATATGCACACACAAAAAATGAATGCAATATCAGCCTATTCAAAGACGTGAGAGACAGGGATGTGTAATGTCTCCAGATCAGTTTTCCCTGTACAGTGAAACTATTTTCAGAAGAAAGTATGAAAGGGATCACCATTCGGGGATATAAAATCAATAAAATTATATATATTCAGATGATACAGCATTGATTGTAGATAATGAGCAGGATTTGCATCACTTAGCAAATGCTGTTGTTGCACACAGTTAACAACTAGGGTTAGAATCAAATTGTGAGAAGACACAGATTATTGACGTCATTAGTAAGAAGGAAATACCACAATGTAATATACAAGAGACCGCTCCGTGGCGAAGAGGTTACAGACGGAGCTCGTAATCCCGTATACCCGCGTTCGAAACACAGCTGTGGGCGATTTGGCTGCAGACCGCCTTGCGTTGTTTTTTTTTAACGAAATAGTATGGGTGCCGGTCGTTCAGAACGCAATGGCAAACTACTGAACGTAATCTTGCCAAGATATCACAACATCAAAAAATGTTGGTGTTGACTGCGACGTCCTGTAAAGGATATGGAACTAACTTTAATATACAGGTAAATGGAAATATTCTTTAAAAAGGTGAATCGGTGCAATTATCTTGGAAAAGTTAAAACATCTGATGAGAGATGTCATGAAGAGATTAGAACAAGAATCGCCATGGCGAAGGTAGCCTTTTGCAAGATGGAGAACATATTGACCAATAAAACGATGTCAGTTGCAACAAGAAAAAGAGTGTTGAGGTGCTATATAGAACCTATACTATTGTACAGATGTGAAGCGTGGACAATGAGCAGACAAGCTGAAAAAATATATAATGGCTGTGGATATGTGTTTTCTGCGGAAAATGCAAAGAATACAATGGACAGACAGTAAAACCAATGACCAAGCCCTGCTAGAAACAAATGAAAATCGTAAACTGATTAGAGAATCTAGACGCAGACAGACACAAAATTTTAGTCATGTTATGAAAAGAAATCTGCTGGAGAACTTTGTGACAACTGGCAAAATTGAGGAGGAGAGAACAATGGGAAGGCAAAGAAGTAAATACCTGGGGGGCTTGGCCACGTGGCATAGTCGAGACAAGAACACTGAGCTGATCCACGACTCTGGTGATCCCGTAAGATAGCGAAACATGACAGCCTACGCTTATCGGCATGGCACATGATGATAATGAATGAGTGCAACAAGACACAGATTACTGTTGATGCCTTCATTCTTAGTGCCTTGCCAAACTGGCGAGAGCGATCATGCATCTCCACATTTTGCGATCTCCAACGGTATGTAACATTTCGTGTGCTGAATCCATCCCGTGCATTGGCACAAGACTGTCAGAAATTGTCTCTTGTTGTCTTGCTCTGTCTCTCTTTCCACAAATCTTTCCGGTTGTCACAATATGTTCTATTTATTGTCTTCGTATAATGTGGCAAAACAATTATGACTGCCTCTTTCTGTTGTTTGTGATAAGTTCTCTTTGTGATTTAACCTCCCTCAAAATGTTCAGATTGCTCATTTTGGCTGTCCAAGGAACTTTCATCATTCATCAATAAAACCACATATCCAAATCCTTCGGGGAGTTTTTCGCTTGTTTCTAAATGTCCATGATTCGCGGAATATGTTAGAACTGGTTATACAAGTTATTATTATTACATTATTATTATTATTATTATTATTATTATTATGATTATTATTATTATTATTATTATTATTTTCCGCGTTTCCATCCTGTTTCAGGATATTGCGGTCAACACCATAATCTTTCAGCTGTATGTTGATTCCTAGGTTAGATTACTCTTGTCAACACGCCACGAGTTTCTGAGCGACCGGCTCCATGCTCTCATAAATCACTGCCGCGACTCGGACCACTTCTAATTCTCGTGCGCTCACGTCAACAACGAGAGTATTCGGGATTAACGGAGAAAGCTGCAAACCCCCTCGGCCAGGAAGCCGGCTATTATTATTATTATTATTATTATTATTATTATTATTATTATTATTATTATTATTATTATTATTACTATTATTATTATTATTATTATTATTATTACCGTATATGTTATTATTATTACATACATATATGTATGTAACATGCAAGGATTCTTTTTCTCACTTACAATAGCAAGAAGTATTCCTAATATACGAGTTTTTTTTTTTTTAAAGCATCTCATTTTTTGAGTTAATTTCCAGAAATTATTAATATTAATGAATATTCAAGATGTGACATATAATTTACACAATTTACATCAGAGGCAGGACAAGACAGAGAAATGTCGACAGATTGTCATAGAGGAAAATTCTGCATAGGACAAACTACTAGAAGATGATGATTAATATTAATGATCTCAAGTCCTCTGCTTCACATCGAGTAACATCAATAGCTTGTCCTTTACAGAACGTTGCAATAAGCTCTATGTATTGGCTACTTGTGACTTTCTAGGCAATGTTACGTTCAATAGTTTGTCATTGCTCTCTAAGCTACCGACGCCTTATACCATTGAAATCATAACAAAGATATCTGCTTCCAAATCGGAGGAGGCAGATTTTGAACCCTCAATTCGGTATATCGGGGAATTGTGAAACTGTGGTACACCAATCGCTAAGCTATAGACATCGACTCCAAATTTACTAGTAACTTAAAAATCTATCACGTTTCAAAACAAATTAACAGTAATGACTTGCAGACATAACGAAATAGTGTGTGTGTGTGTGTGTGTGTGTGTGTGTGTGTGTGTGTGTGTGCGTACGTGCGTGCGTGCGTGCGTGCGTGAGTGTGTGAGTGTGTGCGTGTGGTGTGTGAGTGTGTGCGTGTGTGTGTGGATGTGGGTGTGTGTGGGTGTGTGTGTATGACTTCATTTGAACGTGTAGAGTACTAAATGCTGATTCCACTGTAGATAGAGTTTTGCAGATTCTGGAAGATTTATTTAGCCACTGCTCGGTATAATAAAAACATATATGTTAAACTATAATTCTTATTGTCGAATTTTATAACAGCACAATCCTTACCATAATATGCGTTTTGTTAATAAACAATAACACATTTGAATGGTTTTATTACTTATCTATTTTGCTGTAATTGCGTTAAATTAATTCTTTACCTCTAGTTTCCACAGGCTTATCCATGGGAATGGGATTCCTATGGAAATTCCATGGGAAACGTCCCATGGGATGGGATGGGACGGGACAGCAAACATTTGTATTTCCCATGGGACACATGGGACAGTAGCCATGTCATAGCAACTTTTTTTAAAAACATTTATAAAGCCTTTTATCCTTCCTTTTTCTTTATATACTTGTATCAATTCTTTATCTCGTGGTGGGACACCGGATACATTAATAAATGCGCGCATGCGATCATATTACCAACGTTTCAATGTCCATTTAAACAATTACTCGCATTACTTTAATGAAGATGATGAAGAATTCTTAAACCACATTCCGAATATCGTTCAGATTAAAGGAATGCTGTACATACATGAGAAATTCACAACTTTTTTTTTGGACAAACTAGAAATTGATGGTGCTACATCTCATTTAATTTTGCTGTTAGACTTCCTCCTAGATTATCAGTTGTACAAAGTTATTGTTGATATTGACGAAGAAACTTCTACAAGCATGGTGAAGAAATATTGTCAGAACTTTCAGAAAATTACTGGAGAAAAACGTTGGCCATATTGCGGCAGTTCTTTGGCAGTTACTGCAGCATTCCTTACTGGAGTTGACATTAAAGCCAAAATAGAAGACACGGTCAAGTCAGTTGTTACTAAGAAGAACGGGAATGTAGACACATATAAATGGGCCAATGATTGGATCGCTTTTTCTAAGTCTGTTGTTCCAACTGTTATTTCATTCATCAAAGATTTAAATCTTTCTTCTGAATCATCTGTTGAATGTGAAGTAGCAGGAATTGTAGAACAAAAGCCGAAAAGTGATTTTTACTTATGTTTTGATCCTCCACCAAACAAAGCACTTAAGTTTGATGACCCCAGAAACAAATGCCTTGAGGGTGAAGTCACCATGTTTCAAAAATTACGGCAACCAACTTCTTCTTCTTCATCAGCGTTCCGAGCAGATGAGGTTCTTTGCTGCAGATAAAATCCGTCTCCATTCGTCTCTCTGGTTGACCTTTTCTTGCAAGTCGTTGATTCCAAGTGTTTGTAGGTCTGTATATATATATATATTATCTCTCCACCGTCTTCTTGGTCTCTACCTCTGGGTCTACGGTCATTTATTTCCTGAGTGTAAGCGAGTTTTGTTTCCCTATTGTCTTCCATTCTTTCTATATGCCCCAGCCATTGTAGTCTATTAGCCTTCATGATACCAGTGATTGGCGGGGATTTAAACAGATCATAAATGTCTTTGTTACTTCTTCTTTTCCACTCTCCACTTTGTGTATCCCTAATGGGTCCAAAGGTGCGTCTTAAAACTTTGTTCTCAAAGGTTTGTAACAAGGCTTCGTCTCCTTTCGTTGTACTCCAGGTTTCAGAGCCATACAGCACAACTGGTCTGATCAGTGTTTTGTATATTGTGATTTTGGTGTTACGAAATAGCGCATTTGATTTTAGTAGATGTTGTAGTGCATAGTATATCTTATTTCCAGAATTGATTCTAGTATGTATTTCTTCTCTTATGATGTTGGAGCAGTTGAAGATTGTACCCAGGTATTTGTATGTTTTCGTTCTTATAATGGTCATATTATCTATTTGTATGTGGCCAGAGTTTTTAGCATTCCTTCTCTTGAAATTACCATATATTATGTCTTATCTTGGTAGATAACCAGCCCCATCTGTTGTTCTTTTTCCTTTAAGTGAGTCAATATTTCCAATGCCTTTTGTTCATTTTCCCCTATAATATTTATATCATCTGCATAACCAAGCAGCTTGGATGTTCCTCCAGTATCACATTCTTCCTTTACCTTCCTTACAACTTTCCCTAGAGCCAGATTGAAGAGTAGCGGCAATAGTGCATCAACTTGTTTCAAGCCAGATACTATTTGGAAAGGTTCTGATTTCCTGCCTTTATATGTTACTATATTATAAACATCTTACATGCATAGTCTGGTCATGTTGATTAACTTCCTTGGTATTCCAAATTCCTGAACAGCATTCCATAGACTATTCCTATGGACACTATTAGACATCAACCAGCAGCAAAGAATACGTACCTGACTTGAACACCCTGTCTATGGTCGTAGAGTGTGTGAATCAGCAAGTTGCCTGTGAACATCATCCGAGTCGACAACCTGGGAGCATAGTCATGAGCTAAGTGACCAGCTTAACGTCTGACACCATAACCCAGCATCTTAGTCATGATTATTTTTGCAGACACCGTAGCTAGACTACACTGTTACTTGTCCAGCCATTTCACATTAAATTTTATTGTTAGATTTTACACTGTAACAACCACTAATTTGTTATAAGTTAAGGATTAATATTAAGAGATTGCAAGTGGAGTAATGAGATTTGTAATTGTATATTTGGACACTTTCTCCGTGTTGTGAGAAAGGATCAGTAAAGGGGGCTCTTTTATTTTTGCAGGCATTTGTCGCCAGATTCCTTAAACATACTGTCTAGACTACTAGTACGGTTGTTCGCTTTACCTATCTGTGCCTGAATTCTATCTGAAGACTTCGTCATTCCTGGGACTGTTCTGAATCATACATCCTAGTTCGAGCCATTTCGGCCTCTTCTTCGACAGTGATTAGTCTTTCGGAATTCTGTAAGTCTATTGGCTGCTATTTCTGATCCTTGTCTATCAAAACAGTCAACATACCGCGATAATTGGCACCCAGTTTCACAACCATTAAATTATTGGAATAATGAACATAGGTTTCCACTGCTAATAGCAAGTGCGAAAATTGTCTTGGCCATACCAGTGTCCTCAGCGGCAGTAGAGCGCTTATTTAGTGCAGCTGGATTGTTGTTGAGTAAGTTACGAAAACGGATGTTACCAACTTTCGTTATAAACTCTGTGTATATCAGATTTGCATGTAAGATGAAAATTGTGGAAATGGTTCAGGGATTACCTGGATTAACTGAATTATTACAAACAGTCGATCAACAGGAAATTGATAATGTGCTGAATGAGCAGAGTGACTCAGAAACAGAATGAGAATGTCAGAATTTCACTGAAATGTCATATTTAGATTAAAGTTTGTTTTAATAAAATGATCTTGAATAGTAAAATTAATAAATTCTGTTGTTTTACATGTCTCTGTGTACATGTAGTCCTATTTAGTAGACACTAACCCTAAACTTTCATAAATTTCATAATTTTATTTGAACAGTATTCCATATTTGTATTATCATGGAAATCCCATGGGAATCCCATGGGACGGGACAGGCAAGATTACCGTAGGATGGGATGGGAATAGTACTTAAAAATATGTCCCTTGGACAAGCCTGAGTTTCCACTCCATGCTGTGACAGCGTCTGTGACATAATCTTCTATTAATTCTAGTCTCCACGCTCAGCTTAGACAGCGTCTGTGACATAACTTATTCCTTCCGCTAGTTTCCACTCCATGCTGTGACAGCTTATATAATATAGAGTATTTGTAACTTTAGTCTCCATTCTCTGTTGGCACAGCGTATGTGACAGGGTCTACACATGATACTGACTAAATCACGTACCAGGTACAGATTGGTCTTTACACATATGCGTCTAGCACCGCCTGTCAAATGCATGTTAATGCGTGTGAGAATTGTTGTTTAAATGTTTTCTTCACTGGCCTATGGTGTATTTTTATCATAAGACTTATTGCTACGAGGGGAAGTCAACACGTAAGTCACAAATGGCTGTAGAAATATAACTAACTATGATATCAACGTGAAACCAGTTTATTTTTATACATACATTGTCCCTTTATTTCTCAACATAATTTCCACCAACATTGATGCACTTATCCCATCGTTTTATCAGTTCTCCCAAACTGACTGCACAGAACAACGTGCTCTGTTTTCTAAGCCACGTTTTCACTTCACATTCAACTTCGGCGACATTCGCGAAATGTAGCCCGCCAAGGTGGGCTTTCGGTGGAACAAACAGGTGTAAATCGCAAGGGGCTAAGTCGGGGCTGTAAGGTGGATGTTCCAGAACTGCCCACCTTAGTTGGTTAATTTTCACCTGCATTAATCGAGTCGTCTCCCGTGTGTTGCATGGGCCCATAAGGGAAGCAAAGAATAGCAACACTGTAGCCTACCATGCATGTCGTAAGAGGCGATTAAGGAGGCTTGATGGTTCCGTCGCCCTGCTACTGAGTGAATGCGTGGCGCGACACTGTGAGCTGTGAGTTTCGTGTGAAATGCTTTTGAATCTGCCCGAGGTTTTTTGGAACGTGACTGCGTGTTCGAAGCGATGGCAGCTGGCTATGTCCCAGAGTTGACCGGTTTTTGCCTTATGCAGAAATGCGTGGCTGCTGGGCTTCTGGTTGACTGCCATGCCATCGACGATGAACTGTATTTTCGTGGACTGTGTGGGTGAACATCTAGGAAACATCCAGATGGGAAAATGACTGCCGATCCCATCAGAGATAAACTGGATGTTTCGTGGGGGACTATTGTGTTGACATTCTGGCGGCGGCATTATGCACAGTGTATCTGTGCGGGCTGTTGTTTGTCGAGACTCCTGTCTTTTCCACTTTTCACATTGGGCAGTGGGGAGCGTTTTATGTGATATTCACTGGCACAGGAACGGAGCTTAATGGGGACGACCCGTTGCTGTGAAGTTGGAACCGCGACTAACTAACTAACTAACTAACTAATCGAGCCGTATGTGGTCTGGCATTGTCATGAAGAAGCAACACTCCTCTAGTCAGCAGTCCTGGACGTTTTTTTTTCGAATTGCATCATGAAGCATCGATAGTACTTCACAGTACGATTCAGAATTCACATTGTCATCTTTCTTCTTGAAATTGGTTAAACGCACTCCTTGACAATCCCAGAACACTGTCAGCATAACCTTCACTTCTGATGGCGTAACCTTGAATTTTGGGACACAAGGCGAAGGATGTTTCCATTGCATTGAAGCACGCTTTGATTCGGGCTGGTAGTGACGCACCCATGAATCGTCCCCAGTAACAATCCTGTTCAGCATGTCTTCTCCTTCATCTTCGTATCGACAGACATGATGCAAGGACAGGCCAAATCGGTTTTATTTTGTGTTCCTCCTTCAATTGTCTGGGTACCCACCTTGAGCACACTTTCTTAAATTTCAATTGATCATGCATCATGCTGTATGCTCAACCATGTGAGCATCCTATTGCAGATGCTACAGAGTCTATCGTTACTCGCCTGTCACCTCTTATCATCTCCTCCACCCGCTGCACTGATGCTCTTGTTGCAATCTCAACATGACGACCAGATCGGATTTCATCAACAATTTTAGAGCGTCATTGAGAAAATTTTACTACCCAGCTATGCACCGCTTTAAGTGACAAACATTTGTCAGCATAAACAAGAACCATTTCCTTACGATTGTCCTTTGCAGGCAGTCCTTTTGCCCACAAAAAGCAGCACGTTACTCGTTGGTTTTACACTCAGTAAGTACAGTCGATATTTTGTTTATGCGCTTATCATGCGCGTGAGACACATAGCGCCACCTGACGAACGGGAATATAAAGTTCGATGTTGCTGTCACCTAATGACACCTGTAGAAAATACCAATTACATTTACTTGCCATCCCACAGAACTGTGTCACTTACTTATTGACTTGCCATCGTGGTATGCTTTTTAAGCTGTGACAGCTATTTGATATAATCTACTGTTAACTCTAGTCTTCCTTTCTCACATGTGACAGTGTGTGTCATAATCTATTCTTAATTCTAGTCTCCAGTCTAATCTGTGACACCGCATATGACATAGTCTACTCTTAACTGTAGTTTCCACTTTCCGCTCAGGCAATGTATGAAACATGTGCTCCTCTTGATTCTAGTCTACATTCTTACTTGAGAAAGTATATGTGACATAATTACTTTTTGCCCTCTAGTTTTCACACCACGCTGGACAGCTTAACTAACATAGCCTATTCGTACCTCAAGTCTCCAATATCTGCTAATGCAGAGTATGTGAAAGTTTACTCTTAACTCCAGGAAATACTCTCTTTGACCGAATGGATGGAGCTAACACCAGTTAACCAATACGGCTTAATGCGCGGAAATGTTTCTTTACTTTCAAAAATAACAAGCGAGCATTCAACAAGGCACTTGTAATAAATAACTAGAAAATTGGAAACAGCATAATTTACAAACAACAAATGAGCATTCAACAAGAAAGTTTCAGAAATAACTAGAACATGGGAAACAACATATTTTACAAACAACAAATGAGCATTCAACAAGGCACTTTTAAAAAATAACTTGAAAATCGGAAACATATTGTACAAACAACAAGCGAGCATTCAACAAGGCACTTTTAGAAATAACTAGGAAATGGGAAACTAATGTGACCGAATGACCCCGCGGCAGGGGTAAAACGCCCAGAGTCATGACCCAGGTGGGGGGGGGGGGGAGGGGGGCAGAGAATATTAAGAAATTAAAGGTCCGAAATGCTTGGGGAAGAGGGTTTAGCTTCTGACGATCAGAAATCCCCTGTCGTGGTTGCTCCGCGTTGGAGTTCTTACGTTTGATAGAAACCATCATTGCGAGGATTTCTCTCTTTCAGTCTCAAGCGTGCAAGATGTGTGATCCTCGAAGGTTTTATCATACCGGAGACAGTGAACAGTGGAATTTGAATAGAAATGAAGTCATCCTAACGGCATTTATTAATTAGTAGGACATGTGACTGAGTGATGCCTCTTAACCTTTGCCTGGCTGGGATGCCGGATTTCGGAAAAGACCACACATAGACTGTAGCGACAGCGATTGCCAGCAATGCAAAGATGTTGTTGGAGATGATTCAGCACTAATTCATAATTATATATGTTTAAGGTACATTGTATATATTTCTCCTTGTTGTATTCTGCACGAAAATACCAAGCAATCACATTTAATTCAATTGTTTGTACTGTTGAGGAGCGTCTGGCCGAGAGTTTCTTCTTCTTCTTCTGCGTTCATCCGGATTTTTTTTTCGGATGTGACTGCGTTGTGCCTGTTTACAGCAGAGATGCGTTCTTGCGCCGTTAGGCCGACACATCCGACTTCTGCGGGCATTTGTTGACCGGGTTAACCTTCCCGGGGGCCGAGAGTTTTAAACGTCGGGCTCCCATTCCGGAGACCTCCCTAAGGTGATGACCTTGTTACTGTTGGGGGTTAAACTTAACAGATTCTAGACGCATTCTAGAAAGATGGCAAGAATACTGCAATGGAATGTATGCTATGAATGACAGTGAGGATATGAATGAGATACCTGAACCAATGACAGCAGAGACAGAACATGGACCCTCATTAGATGAAATTGCATGGGCAAAAAAAGAGCCTGAAGAGTGTTAAATCACCAGGATGTGATGAGATACCAGCTGAACTAACAAAAGCGGGAGGAGAAGAAAGCATAAAAATCTATCACGCATTATGTAAAAAGATATGGAGAAATGATATAGGGCCAAAAGATTGGAAGAGAACTATCTTCATTCCAACACCAAAAATAAGGGCAACCTGAAATTATGCATTAACTATAAAACTGATCAATAATGCAAGTAAACTACTACTAAATATAATGGGAATGTTCGTAAGAAAATGGAAGAAGAAATTAACGAGGTTCAAGCTGGATTTAGACAAGGAAGAGCAACAAGAGATCACATACTCAAAATGCGTTTAATAATAGAGAAGTGCAGAGAATGCAATGTAAACCTATTCTTATTCTTATTCTTCTTCTTTCGTTCGCTGGAAATATGTCTATAACTGCAGTGTTGTATCTTGTATGAATCTAACAGTCTTTTTTAGTTCACTCAGCGGTCCATAGAGTTTATCTTCCACTGTTGTCTCTCTAGGCCAGAAGGTTCGCCTGGATATGTTGTAGTTTGGGCAGTCCTGGAGTATGTGCTCTGCTGTCTGCGACGCCAAACCACATGTGCACATGGCTGAGTCACCAATTTTGAATTTTGTATACATGTGGTTGCGTAATCTATGGTGTCCTGTTCTGAGGCGCAGAATAATGATCTGTTCTGGTCTGTCCATAACGTGGTAGTCGTCTTGAGTAGGGTTTGGTGGCCTTCTGACTGATTTCATCATTCTTTTCTTTTGGTGAAATGTAATGGGCACATCAGGCTTTTCTTCTTTTGCTCCTTCCTTAGCCAATTGATCAGCTCTGTCGTTTCCGGGTACTCCACGGTGGGATGGTATCCACTGTTTGGTGACCTTATGCTGACTGCTAAGTTCAGAAAGTAGTGTACTTAAAACTGGTAATTTCCCAGACATGAGTGCCTCTATTACTGATTTTGCATCTGTCAATATCACCACTGGTTGTCTACCATAGCTGGTATTTTGTATTCTTAAGTTTTGGGGATTATTCAACCGCATTTATTTGACTGTGTACAACATCTGAAATTTTGGGAAATCATGAGGTATATGTGCTTTCTATCACATGTAATACAACTCATAAAAATGCTCTATCTAGACCAACAAGCAACGGTTAGAATAGGTGGCGAGACATCAGATTGGTTTGACATCAAGAAAGGAGTCCGTCAGGGCTGTGTGCTGCCCCCTATTTGTTTAATCTGTATGCCGAAAATATAATATAAAATGCCAGAGATGATATAAAGAGGGAGCTATATGATGCCCAAAATATCGGTGGTCTTGACATACCATAGATTCGATATACTGCTATCCACAACACAGAATGGTATATAAAACCTAATAACCTCAACCCAATTGAATAGTGAAAATCACAACTTATATCTTAACATAGCAAAAACAAAGTTAATGCATAAAACTACTATGGAGACATAAATATATGTTAATGAGGAAAAATTGGAGGTGGTGGAACATTTCGAATATCTTGGGTCATTGATTACCACAATGCTGACATAATGAAAGAAGTTATAATCTCATCTCATCTCATCATGTTCCTCTTGTACCTTGCGGTGTCGAAGTAAAGTATAAACTTCGTGATAGTGCCCAAGTATGGGCTTCATATATCGATATTCCCATGGATTCTGCTATTCCCTCCGTCCAACGTTTACGTGGTCGGCCTCATCCTCCGTTTCCATCTGGTCTGTACATCATTGCTTCTTGCGGTATGCTGTTGACTGGTAACCTACTTGCATGGCCAAACCATTTGACTTGCTGCTTTCTAATAAAATCTAGTGCTAGATGAAAGAAGTTAAAAGACGAATATCTATTCCTCTTCAAAACCTAAAACAACTGAATAAATTGTGGAGAGGGATAGATAGAACATAAGAGCATGCATTTTCCCCATTGCAACATACGCCTGTGAGACCTGGACACTTACAAAACAAGCTGAACACTACATAAATGCCTTTGAATATAATTGTTATAGATGCGTTCTAAGAATATCTTGGATAAAGAAAAGAACAAATGCAAGGTTGGCAATTAAAGACGATAAAACAAAGAAAATTAAAATATTTTGGACACTTGAAACGTCACAAAAGTTTAGAGAGAAACATAATTGAGGGGTATATGCGTGGGAAAAGAGGAAAAGGAGTGCCAAAGAGAAGATGGGTGCAGGATGTGGCGGATGACCTCCAGATGGGTGTATCGGAAGCGGGACATTTTGCTTATGATCGAGAAGTTTTTCCGGAAGGTTGTTATCGGAGCGAGGTTCTGCAAAGGACATGCTACTGATTGATTGATTGATTGATTGATTGATTGATTGATTGATTGATTTAGGAACCGACATCACAGCATTCGGGGCACTCCCATAAGCGCTCCGTCCCCATCCTCAGCAGGCAGCGAAGAGTTCCAACACCAATAGTTACAGTAGCAATCTGATTATATGTCCGTCTCGCCTTTCCTCTGAGCTTCGAAAGTCGGCCAGATCCCCTCGTCACTCCTCGCTTTCTCATTCTTGCCAGAGGTGTACACGTGCTCCCACAAGGCCGCAACCACGTCTACCGTGTTGTCAGGGTCTTACTTTATTAACAGTGGTTCGTATTCTCTAACAGGAGTGAAAACAATCATGCACAAAGAATGATTGTACTCAGACACTCGGAAACATAACTTAAACACTTTAATTACATAACACAACGACATTCATATAATGCTGCGCTCACAATTAGCGACAATGCCATTTCAAATACATATATACAATACATAAGTTCATAGATGCATAGAACAAAACGCTCACTCAGTCCCTAAACAGACTCTACTCAGCATACAGGCTTTCTCACATAGAGCATAG
The DNA here is from genome assembly GCA_963921405.1 of Cepaea hortensis. Classification (NCBI taxonomy): domain Eukaryota; kingdom Metazoa; phylum Mollusca; class Gastropoda; order Stylommatophora; family Helicidae; genus Cepaea; species Cepaea hortensis. The sequence continues at coordinate 46,376,110 of OY992892.1, read as the reverse complement.
AATAATACACGCAACACTTTCTCTCATGTCCGTCCTGTCTCGCAGTCCTGAAGCAGTCTGACCTAGCGCCGATGTTTCTCGTTAGCCCTTACTTAGTCCCCGTGCTCTTCGTGCGTCTCGCTGACCACTGGGCATCAACTGCGTAGTAGCTGCCAGTCGGGTTATCGTCGTGCTTGTCTGTCGCTTACAGGCGATGGCGATTCTGACACGTGTCATGCATCAATACTCCACCAAGTTTTGCTGAGCCAGCCAATCTGTCTGCCTGTTCATTTATCAGCACACCGGCATGCCCTGGAGAAAAGATCCAGGCGATGCTTGCCAACCGTGACCTCTGAAGTGAAGCAAGCCACTCTGCACGAAATCTGCCAGTCCTCACCCTCCTCAGCGTGCTTTCTGAGTCAGCTACAATCACGATGTGTGTATGTATTGTGTTCTCCATCCAGCGGAAAGCTGCACTGACCACCTCCACCTCCATTCTTAGGCTAGATATTGTGGTATCATACGCCAGGCTCTGCTGCACTAAACGTCGACCATTATCTTTGGCTAAGAATCCCCAGGCACTTCACCTCCCTCTCAACATCGAACCATCTGTGTAGATAATCACATCACCCGGGCGAGCATTATCCTGAATTAGTTGCTGGATTTCCACTTCCGTGGTCTCTGCTGGCCACTCCCTGCACTACCGGCCCAATATGATTATAACTCTGCATAAGTCTGACTGCTCCACTGGCAATCTGACCCACTCCTCTCCACGCCTAATGTTCTACAAGATTCACACCTGTCTAATCGTATCCTCCGCCTGAGCCATCCATGATTTCCCTCTTATCGGTCTATGACCTTTATTTGCGTCCGGCGCATCATGCAACGGGTGATCTGTGTCTGCAGCTACTCTGAGGTATGCCTTCGCCTGCATCACCTTGTGCCTACCAAGGATGTAACGCATACACACTACTGGGGTGTCTCTGGTGCATCCCAGAATGACCCGCATAGCTTCGTTCTGTATGCGCTCTAATTTCACCAGCTGACTCTTTGAGATAGTGAGCAGACCTAATCCATAATCAATCACTGAGAGGATCAAGTGCTGGTATAGTGTGAAGAGATTCTCTACTCTGAACCTATTGCAGCCATTTTATGTGCATTGCGTCCCCTTTGAGATCTTGTCACATCCGTCTCCACATGGTCCCTGAAGGACAGACTCCTGTCAAATGTTATTTTCAGATACATCAGTTTGTTCTCTCTGTTGACGCTTCTACCATCTATCGTTTGGAACATCATCTCTCACAATCCTGTTGTACAGAGAGCACTACAAAACTGCCGCCTTTTCCGGGTGGATGACAGCACTCATTTCAGTGCACAAATCGTTCACTTTATCTACTGTCGCCTGTAGCTCCTGGGCTGTTTGCTCCCTATCTCTCCCCTGCCTATATGCAAGAACATCATCTGCAAATGTTAGTATCTTTCCAACCCCTGGTGCTTCTAGGTTTGCAATCTTGCTCGTATACACATTAAAGAGCACCGGTGAGATTGCAGATCCCTGTGGCAGTCCCGGGGTTAAAATATCTGGCTCTGAGGTCCATGCACCCAGACGAAGAGCAACCCGACGAGAATGCAGGACGGCTGCTATCCAGTTCACCAACCATGGATTGACCCCCTTCTCCATCAGTGTGGTCATCAAAATATCATAGCGAACTCTATTGTACGCATCCTCGAGATCAAGCGCTGCCGTCATCGTTTCCTGTCTACTCTGGAACTCCTCATAAACGTCAAAGGCAAAAGTGGCTGCATTTGGCCAAGTATCTTTTCCTGGCCTGTAGCTCCCCAGGCCTTTTGGAAGAAGCTTCCCCCTTTACAAAATCTCTTGCAGCTTGACAGCGACTATCTTCTCCAACGCCTTCCCAAGTGTATTTTGAAGGGCCATGCTCCTAAAGCCGCTAAGCTTTGTGTCACGAGCTCGCCATGAGTTAACCAGATAATAATATCGACGGTTGCTTGGCGTATATTTTCTAGGCCACAACAGTCGTACTAACAGAGTAAACACAGCTGCACGGGATACATCAGGTCAGCCCATATACACATTTGGTGGTGAGTGAGGAGGAAGTGAGTGCGCTGAATCATATATCACTTTGACAAGTCATAAACATTTAGAATCACATAGCCTTGCCCGGCTCAGTACATGGAACAACCCTGTCTGTCAGTTATAGTTCCGGACATCAGGCGAAATGGGCGCTGGGATTGTCACCACTGAACAGAAGCTTGACAGTTTGTCAACAGTAAAGAGACAAACCGGAATTGGCAGCGAGAGACAGAAAACAGTGCATCTGTCAATTCTTGGTTTCCGGCACATCGAGAGGATTGACGGGGTTATTTGCAACTCTTTGTTGTAACTCGACAGAAACTCGCTGGCTTGTTTTGAGAATCTAAACTATTACTGACAACTTTGACAGGACTTAAGCCAGGAAAATAGTTTCCTGACAAGGGATGATCTGCCACTGTGCCACCTGTGTGGGGGCATAAAGGATAACGTCACGTGGCCAACGTTAGGAGTTGCCATAAAAACCCGAGTTGGGACCAACTGGGAAAACTTGAAAATGTGGATCTAGGCAGACATGCTTGTCACTGCAGCAGTTAGAACATCTAACGTGTGAAGGAGATATTTGATGTAGTTTACACGAGCCTGTATGGCTACCATTAGATGTAATTTAGTGTAAACTGCAGTGCCGTAAGGTTCCCTACCAGATCCAAGGAAACTTAACAAGGTTTTGGGAAAGAATCCAATCCCATTAGGAAGAACACCAGTTCCACAATCAATAAAGTTGTATACAGAACGTTGCATACAGAAGGAAGTTGATTCACCAAAGAGAGTGATGCGTACTGATGCACCACACAGCATCAGACAGTAGTAACGAACTGAAAACATTAAGTCTAATAATTACATAGTGTGATATAATCTCGTGTAATAGAACACAAGACTTGATACTTGAGGCTAGATAGACACGAGGGAGGATCCAGTACAGTAACAATTAACATTAATCTGTGTACACACTACAAAGGACTTGTGTATTTTTTTATGAACGATAGGAACGGACATTGTGTAGAGTGCAACCGGTCCATGATTAACTGTTAATACCACCGGTGTCTATTTCGGATGTTCATGAAATTGGATTACCAGAGGTCTACAGAGGCAAAGCAGTATCCGGCAAGATGGTTTCGGCAACGGGTGAGAAGAACATATTCTGACGTAACGTGCTGTGGTCTATCTTTGCTGGGATCAGCTGACTGGGTTGCTGTCTGAGAGTCAGAGTCTACACACTTTATAGAACACGTCACACATTTTCTTCACATACACGTCTCATATACGTTACACTTTTATTTTAATAAATTACTCTTTATTAATTTTTAGAAGCCAGAGTTGTTGAGTATGTTGCGTTGGGGAAGTATGAGAAGGGGGGCATAGTACGACAGTGAGAGAGTGATAGGAAAAGGTGTCCATAGGCTGGTGGAGTGTGTTGGACGGAAGCTGGTGGATTCTCCAGAATAGTGAGAGGAACAAAATATTATAATGTGGGTGTCGACTCTCTTCACTCCAGGGACGACACTTTAAAGGAGGACACGACACTTTGACTGATCCTTGAATGGTTTTGGGAGAGGGATGAGATAGCTATGTAACCAATCCTGCGGTACTGATGCTGTCCTAATGCTCTGGTTAAAGCAGTCGGTCATCTCCTTCAGGTCTACATCGCCCAAAACCTTCATGTGGCCATATCTGACACCATCGGGCCCTGGTGCCGTGTCTTTTGTCTCCTTTTTCAAACGTTTGCCAGATAACTCCTCTCTAACTGCATCCCTGATATCCGCATCATTATGATTGGTCTGCTCTAAAAATCTCTGGAGAAATGCCTCCCCTTTCTCTTTGTCTGTTGTCACGCACATACGTGCTACTGAATGAATGAATGAATGAATGAATGAAAATCCTAACCTGCATAGTTCGCGGCGACTGCACATGCCAGGCGGCCTTAATTACCCAGGCTTTGTACCCACCCCACCCACTTTCTCCTCCCCTACACCACAAGGTATAATAGACAGTAATGACAGTTTCATTTTGTGACAGTTGGTATCGTTACAGTTGCTTACTCTTGTGTCAATGTTTACATTATATCTGGTCTTAGTTCTGCTATTTTCTTTCTTACCATCATTCATTTGTTCTTTCTTGCGATCTGTGTGTTTGCGTGTCTCTGTATCAGTTAAACAAGCCATCCATTAGTCAACTCGTTTGTTGTAGTCTCTCTTTCATGGTCTGTCTCTCTCAAATCTCTCTCTCTCTCTCTCTCTCTCTCTCTCTCTCTCTCTCTCTCTCTCTCTCTCTCTCATTTATATATCAATCTATCTCACTATCTCTCTCAGGTGAATTGTGTTGTATTAAATTATCCATTAGTCAGCTTGTCTTTTATACTTCCAATTTCTATTTCGAGTTCTCTCTCTCTCCCTCACACACTCTCTCTCTCCCTCTTCCTCCCTCTCTCTCCCTCTCCCTCCTCTCTCTCTCTCTCTCTCTCTCTCTCTCTCTCTCTCTCTCTCTCTCTCTCTCTCTCTCTCTCTCTTAAATGAAGTATCCTGGATGTTACTGAATTTTAAAAAAATGAATTCCCGATAGCTTTAAGTGTTTCTAAAACCCAGACCAATAAATAGGCCAAATTGCTCCTTTCCAGTCTAAATTTCGAAATCGGTAAACCAATCCACAAAACATAGTTATACAATATGTGGTTCTCATTCACATGAAATCGATGCTATTGAACTTAACTGTTACAAAATGCTCTTACAATATCGTGGACAAAAAAGACATACAAGTCTGACATTTTACAAGATGTCAGCAATACAGAGCTGCATTACTGAGTTACAATGCTGAGCTACAATTCTGAGCTGCAATACTGAGCTGCAATACTGAGCTGCAATACGAGGATTTAAAAGGGAATAGAGCAAAATTAAGAATATAAATATAACTAGACTATGGAAAAAGAAAGAGACATAATAAGGTTTTCAAAAGAAATAAGCAATAAACTGGGAATATCGAATAAACTGGCTTGTAAACATTACATCTTGAAAACTGTACTACTTTTGTGATATTTGGAGATATCGAATAAACTGGCTTGTAAACATTACGTTTTGAAAAGTTATCTATTTTGGTCACATTAAACAGTGGCTTGGGAGGAACAATGATGGGAGGCGTGGTTCATGGAAGAAGAATCGCGGGACGACCAGTGCGAAGATGGACACAGGACACTGCAGACACCTTCAGTGTAATAATGCTTGAGGTAAAAGAACTGGCGAAGGATCGAGAACCACCCTGTGTACAGGAGTTGCTACTTGAGGATAATGTGGTTCTTATGTACAAGCATATATGGATCTTAGATGCTGCTACCGAGTTCCTGCACTGTACTGGAAAAGACAGGAATCTCGGCAATCCAACAACCCGCATGGGTGCACTGTGCATAATGCCGCCGCCAGAATGCCAACACAAATGCATCCACGAAAACCACAGTTCATCGTCGATGGACTCGGCAGTGACTAGAAAGACCTCACCGACCCGGGTTTTCTCACATGGCTCGGTCTTTTTCGCAAGGCGACCAGCCGAAAGTGTGGCATAAAGCACGAACTCCGCAGCTTCAGCGCTGTCTTCCTGGAGTCTCCTAAAAAATGCACTCGTTAACCGAAAAGGCAAATCAATCAATTCAGCCACAGCCGGTAGCCATTGTTCCGAACATGCAGGTCACTGTACAGGACAGATGTAACAGCATTCCACGCGAATTTCACAGCTCACAGAGTCGCCCACGCACTCACTCAGTAGCAGGGCGACGGAACCATGTACTACCAGTCCAACTTGAGGAAAATGCGATTGCAAACCGTAGCTACAAGCATAAACATGCCACAGGCCTTAACGGTTCAATGCCTAACCGCCAGGTTGGCGACCGGAATGTTATTTGCATGTCCTTTACATGACGTTGCAGTCAACACCAACATGTACTGGATGTTTATTTACTAGGCAACTTTACGTTTATTAGTTTGACATTGTTTTCTTCTTGGTTT